>OZ012739.1:222367721-223045221 GCA_963859935.3 Lathyrus sativus | reverse complement strand
CTCAAAGATCCTTTTTATGAAATCCAATTAAATTTGCACTTTGTTCCTAATAAATCTCTTTGACCTGCGCATACTGATGAGGTATATCCACGAGGATCTCATCAAACCAAAACACCTCTGTCAAGAGATATAAAATAGCAGCGCCTGCTGTACCAGACAAAGATGTCATGACATCTGTCTCGACATCTTGTTTGAAACACATGATAGTAGTACTGTCATAACATTTGATGAAGATGTTATAACATCTTACTTAACATCAGTGTAGAATCATGTTTTACCAAAATTTCGCCAATCATAGAATCATGGAACTAACAATCTCCCCCTTTGGCAAATTTTGGCTAAAACAACCAAACCATGATAAATCAGCAACAACAGTAGTTTTATCAAATACATCCAGCCCAACCAAACTATCATGCTCCCCCTTAATAGTTGCATTCAGCAAGCAATAACAACACACTACTCTTTCCTTAGCATAAGCAAAGTCCTATCACAATGTTGGTTAGCATGTCAATACATGTGACATAACATCAAGACAACATATAACATTAATACACTTTACTCCCCCTTTTTAGCCAAAAATTGACAAATATTGGAGTAAATGTACACACATATAAACTCAGATGCACACATATAAACTCATAACACATCAATCATAGCCAAACCCAAAAGATGAATCATAATCACCATGCTTCAAAGCAAGACTCAACTGACAAACTGCATATGGTGTCTGTATATCCTAGTCTGACATCTCGCAATCTCCTAAGAGATACACAAATATTCTGCAGAGAAAAATAAATTCTCCCAGACAATAACCAATGTTGTTTCCTAGGTCATTCATCAGAAGCAAACACAATCCTAGTTCAAACCAACAACCTCACAAAGTCAAACCCAGAGTCACATTGTCAAGGTAAAAATTACACCAGACAACACAATGTCAGGACATCTTGTCTGACATTACGATCTCACCAGTGGTCCAAGAACACAAGCTTGCCTGAGAATCAACAAACTTTGTATAGGGTACTGCAATGCAGCTACACATCAGATAGGTACACCGCTCCCCCTGTCATGCATGATCAGCACTCCCCCTAAGAAAGAAAACCAAACGCATGAGGAATCACTTCAACATCTTCATACACTGGAAACACATACAACTCTACACCCCTTGTTTCACAAACCACACTGTCAAGTTCACCATGAGCTAGAACACAATATTCCACCCTCATAGAGACATACAACCACAAATTGCTTGAAACCACAAACAATCTTGATAAATAACTGTACTATTACAGCAACACATCTAAGACAAAGGATCAACTCCCCTTGTCAAAGATAACCAGTGCTCCTTTTCCAAAGGAACATTTTAAGATGAATGGGAAACATAAGATGCATCTTCATGCCCTCAAGAGCTCACTCCTGATCTAACACACCTGCTGAACATATTTACTCACTGTACCATTACTCCTTATGACAGGAACAATAACCCATGATCACCATCATGCTTACTGTGAGAACATACTAGGATCACCATCCTATAACCAACAAACTCTTGGATTGAGACCAAAATCTCCATTGATCCCTCTCTTCCTGAACCCATCCATACACTGTCCAAATTCCTCTTGAATCTCACAGTCGTAGGTATCCACGTTACTCGAGATAAAATCCAATTGACAATGGAATGTTTCACATTCTTCAAAGAGATATATAGAATCTCTTAGTTTGTTAGCTACTCAAGATGTTATTCACACCTGAAAGACATCAAACACATGCTCCAGAACTTCTCAACTTGCCAAACTGATCCACTTCTCTCTAGCATGATTTATAGTAGAAGAAACCTCCTATCCACAAGCTTTTGACCTCAATATGAGTCAAACAACTAGATAGAAACCCCATAACCCAAGACAGTCTTTGTCTCATTATTCCCCCGTATGATAAGATGGAACACTTCTGATTTAACTGGTGAATATTCACTTCCATATAACACATCAGAATCCAAACTTTCATGCAATCAACCAATGATCCACTCCAGTCTTGTATAATACCTTCACATCATACTCCAAGACAATCCTTTTACCTCATCATTCTCCCGTATGACAAGATAGAGTACTTCTTAGTCAAGATGTGAGTCACAAGTTCCACAACAGAACTTTAAGTCCTTCTTCAAGGAAAAACACACCAGATGATGTTCTAACATCAAGTAGAACATATCACAGACACAACATCCAATGGTTCTTGATATGCCCACAACTGGACTTACTACTGCCTAGTAATCCAACTGAAGATCGTCAGAGAACACAGAACTTCAGACAACCAAAGAGAGAAATAAACTATCATACATCTCCAAAAGAAGGTAATCTTCCATAAGTAACTTATGGCTTCTACCAAAAGCTCCAATGTATGAACAGAACCATAACCTTCTTCGATCTTCAACCAACTACCCTTCTGCACAAGAGTAATTAGTTCCAAGCACACTGCTTGAAATCACATTAGAGACCAACCAAATGCCATTGTTTGGTTAATCTCAGCTTTCTTCAGAGCTCCAGAACATCTTCTAATCTACCAATGAAACCTAATCTTCAAGTTACATATCCTACTTGCTCCATAGCAAGACATCTTAGAAACACCAAGACTTGGACCTGTAACATCTACTCCTTCTCGCAGCTCCCGCAAACTGCATGAGATAGACCTTTTTGAAGCATTAATTCCATTTATTTATGAGATGATCAACTTATCTTACAATGATGTGCCACAACATCAATTAAGGCTCTGAAGTTTCTTCTTGATGTCACAAATCTGATCAGACATCCACCTGGAGAGTTCAGGCTTTCGTTCTGCCACTTAGAATAACCTCCTCCATATAATAGAATAAGAGTTCCATGCTCTCATAGAGTTGAGTAATGATATCAAGTTTGAGTAGACAACCTTCATCCTTTATTTCTGTACAAAAACCTTGAAGGATATTTGCTTTAAGAATTCATCTTTAGAGAAAACATACCAAAGCTTGATTCTTCAGAGAATATTTGTCACAAAAGATCTTTACAGAAGGAATCCCGCTTTCCTTAAGTAGAGACTTCTTCAGAAAGCTTGATTATTCCAGAGATAACTACCACTTATCCTTGACCTCCAAGATGAGCAAGGTCACATGCTCCTAAGCACTTAGATCAGAAATAAACTGACCCAACCAGTGCTATCGCCAGAACCATATTCTAGACAAGTTTCTTGCCAGGAAACTTCCTAGATAAAGATCAGATGCTTCTAGTAGAAACTAGAACACACCTGCTGCACTCCAATACTCCTAGATTAGAAATAAACATATCTAAGAAAAATGTCTTCATCTTCACTTCCATCAACACTACATTCTAGCCTTAGTTTCTTGCCAAGAAACTTACTAGAATAAAGACAGATCCTACCACACATGTGTATGGTACCAAGATCATCAGCTATATCTCCTTTGATCTAGTGATTCGACAGAATTCTGCACAATCTCTGCTGATGGAATGTATCAACATCTGGTTGAACATTAGATCCTTGAAGTAGACCAAACAGATCAAGGGCATGATACTTGTGCAACACCTTGATCATCAACTAAGGATAATCCATTAAATATTTGTGAATATCTCAAATAGAAATGAATCTTAAATCCTTATAATAAATCCTTCTCTGAACTTCAGCAATCTTGAACTTCAAGGATAACCAATTAAATACGTGTGTAGTACACAAATAGCAATTGATCTTAAATCCATACAACTTGTCAAGAAGACCCTCTGATAGATATTTACACTTCAGTAATACCAAAGGTATTCTTTAGTATGAGTATCTTTAATGTTGAAACATCAAGGCTGACACCCTTGACTTAACCTGCCTATGACTTCCTCTTGCTAATAGAGCTCTTGCAAATCATGAATGGTGAAAATAAATCACCTCCCATTATAACATCTATCAGCACCAGAGATCCATTTTCAGCATGAGAACCAGATTATCTTCCTGAAGGAGCTCTTCTCTTCAAATTGAATTCAAGGTACATGATAAAACCAAACTTCCAAGTACGAAACAAACAACTCTCTTCATTCCATTGCTGCCGACGTTGGAATGACTAGAGCTTTCAAAAACATTGATATCCTCAAGAATAGAAATCAACAATCAAGATCTTTCACCATCTTTCTTTAATCACAACACTGGAATAACAGGACTACCAGAGTTCTTCCATCATAAAAATATGCAGCGAAACCACCAAAAGAACATCTTCAACATGCCTTAAATAAGATGTCAGAACATCTTATAGGACACCATACAGAAGAAGTAGTCACTCCTCCTTGAGTATATCAGAATGAATGATTTGATCTTTCCAAAGAGAACATTCAACAAATCACAGAGGCTCCTATATCAGAGAGCACAACAACAGATACACATAATTTCTTCAAAAGCAGGAGTAAACACAAACTCCCCCTTAACTTCATAAGCAACAACTCCTCAAGAACCCATTAGCAACCCAAACATTTAGCAAGATCAGCAAATCAGCTACAACTTCTCCTTGTTTAAAACACCAGAAAGTATGTCCCAAGATCTCATCCAGAACAGACAGGATGCCTGCTCTGATACCAATTGAAATTCTGGTATGTAGATCTCAGATGTCCTAAGAAATTTTAAGAACATAGATCTCTGCTAAAACAGAACAAGGACAGAACATGAGCATTTTGAATAACTTTAAAAATTACCAATGTCATGACATCTATTTTAACATCTGCAGACTGACAGAACAATTTATCTAACCATTTAAATTGAGCAGAATATTAAATGCAGAAAGATAAATAACACAATGAACGAGATGTGGGATCCATGGGGAGTCGTGATGATTGCCCCAATGCCACTTCCGTAAGAATTAACCGCCCCATCAAATATCAATTTCCATTGGGATTTCCTGTTTGGACCCTCGTCGGGAAACGGTTCATCACAATCTTTCACCTTGAGAAACATGATATCCTCATCAGGGAATTCAAATTTCATCGGCTGATAATCTTCGATCGGTTGTTCGGCAAGGTATTCAGATAATACGCTTCCCTTGATGGCCTTCTAGGAAACGTACTGAATGTCATATTCCGTCAACACCATTTGCCATCTGGCAATCCTACCCGAAAGCGCTTGTTTCTCGAAGATGTACTTGATCGGATCCATCTTCGAAATTAGCATGGTGGTGTGATTGAGCATGTACTGTCGCAAATGTTTAGCAGCCCAGGCGAGTGCACAACACGTTTTCTCCAGCATTGAGTAACGGGATTCATAGTCCGTGAACTTTTTACTCAAATAATAAATGGCATGCTCCTTTCTGCATGTCTCGTCGTGCTGACCGAGAACACACCCCATACTATTCTCAAGAACTGTCAAGTACATGATTAGGGGTCTTCCGGCCACTGGGGGTATCAAGATCAGAGGTTCCTGTAGATACTGTTTTATCTTATCAAATGCCTTCTGGCAATCCTCGTTCCAAATAATCGCCTGATCTTTTTTCAGTAGTTTGAACATTGGTTCACACGTGGCCGTGAGCTGAGAGATAAACCTTGCAATGTAGTTTATTCTTCCCAGGAAACCACGAACTTCTTTTTCAGTTTTTGGCGCTGGCATTTCTTGTATTGCTTTTATCTTCGCAGGATCAACCTCAATGCCTCTTTCACTCACGATAAACCCCAGTAGTTTTCCAGACCGTACTCCGAAAGTACACTTGTTAGGATTCAGCCTCAACCTGAACTTCCTAAGCCTCTCAAAAAGCTTCAACAAATTGACCAGATGTCCCTCCTCCGTTTGGGACTTCGCAATCATGTCATCAACATAGACTTCAATCTCATGATGAATCATGTCATGAAACAAAGTGACTATTGCTCGTTGGTAAGTGGCCCCTGCGTTCTTCAGACCGAAGGGCATTACCTTGTAGCAAAATGTTCCCCAAGGTGTAATAAACGTAGTTTTCTCCATGTCCTCCGGCGCCATCTTGATCTGATTTTAGCAGGAGAAGCCATCCATGAACGAAAATACGGAGAACTGAGCTGTATTGTTGACCAACACATCAATATGAGGAAGTGGGAAATAATCTTTAGGGCTCGCCCTATTCAAATCCCGATAATCGACGCACATTCGCACCTTACCATCCTTCTTCGGTACGGGCACTATGTTGGCGACCCACGGAGGGTAAGTAGTGACCGCTAAGAAGCCAGCTTCAAGCTGCTTTTGCACTTCTTCTTTGATCTTAACGGCCATATCCGGTCGTGTCCTCCTGAGCTTCTGCTTAACGGGAGGACAATCTTCTCGCAGCGGCAAGTGATGGACCACAATGTCAGTATCAAGTCCTGGCATATCTTTGCATGACCAAGCAAACATGTCACTGTACTCTCGAAGCATCTCGACTAATCTCTGCTTGACATCACTCTGCAATGCAGCTCCTATCCTGACGTTCTTGACAAGTTCCTCAGAACCCAGATTCACAATCTCAATCTCTTCCTCGTGAGGCAGAATAACTTTCTCTTCTTGTTTCAACAAGCGGGCCAACTCTTCGGGAAGGTCTTCGTCTTCATCAATCTCTTCTTCGGCTTGATAGATCGGGCAATCGAAGTCGAAGTGAGTCGTAGAGGGTCCAGAGTCGATGTCATCTGCGATGTGGATCCTGCAATAACAAGGGTTAAGCTTAAGACAAGGATATGTAGGTTAGCACAAACCCTATTGCCATTTTATTGTTTTTCAAAACAAATATAAAATAGGAATAACAGAGATCACAACATTTGAATGTGAAAAAACGCCTTTTGATTTATTGGTAAAATGCATGTACATAATCAAACAAGGCCCTGACAATAAAACCACTATGCCTCGGGTATGTCATAGGGTTGTACAATAATTGGAGAAAGTAAATCATTACTATTTGCCTGTCACTTGGATGGTATCCCTGATGGACCAGTTGTCGAGGCTCTGGCCTGGTTTGCTTAGCTGGATCCAGGAATCCAGGTCGCAATCGCTGTCTTCGCCGTCTTCAGACACTGCGTTGACACTTTCAAATATCACCCCGCCACTGGTAAACTGGATCAGCCCTTTACCTCGCGACACACTGTGAGAAGAGGAGGCTTCAGCCGTAGGAGAGTATCCTAACCCAAACTTGTCCTGTTTGTTAGGATTTCTAGAACTTGCCCCCAGCCTGGGGTAGATCCGGCTTGAACAACGGCCCGAGCTTCCTTGAAGGAAGAGAGAGTCATCTCTGGTTTCTCAGTCATTACTGGAGTTACGTCTTTGACCTTAACAACTTCGAATGCCTGACATAGGGTTTTGTGGATCTCCCCATCCATCTCGACATATTTGAAGGACGACAAATGGCTCACCATTATATCTTCCTCGCCACATACAGTTACAATGCTGCCTCCGATAGCGTACTTGAGCTTCTGGTGCAACATGGAGGTCACGGCACCAGCAGAACGGATCCATGGCCGGCCTAATAGACAGCTGTAGGCTGGCATGATGTCCATGATGTAGAAGACTGCGTCGAAAGTTTCCGGCCCAACTTGGATTGGTAGAGTTACCTCTCCAAAGACATGACGCTTGGTTCCATCGAAAGCCTTCACAACCAGATCACCGTGTGTGCAAATCAATCCTCTAGTATCCAGCTTCATCAATGCTTTCTTCGGAAGAACATTGAGCGATGACCCAGTGTCCACCAACACGTGAGCCATAACTGTTCCCCTACACTCTATCGAGATGTGCAGGGCACTGTTGTGGTTTCTTCCCTTCGGCGTCAGCTCCAGGTTGGTGAATCCTAACCCGTTTCCAGCATTCACGTGGGCTACTACCCCTTCCAACTGGTTGACCGAGATTTCCTGCGGTACATACGTGGCATTCAAAACCTTTAGCAGCGCGTTGCGATGTGCCTCAGAACACAACAACAAATTCAGGATGGAGATTTTTGAGGGTGTTTGATGGAGGTGATCGACGATCTTGTAATCACTCTTCTTGATCAACCTCATGAACTCTTCAGCGTCCTTTACAAGTAAGTCCTTCTCTACCCCACAAGGGGTCTCCTCAACGACTTTACTATTTCCCTTATCATTTTTCTTAACTTTATCTGCTTTGTCCACTACAATCTCAGGTGGAGCAAATACTCTTCCGCTGCGTGTGATTCCGCCAGTTCCCACTAGGTTATCCACAGATTGCCCAGATGGTTCCAGTTCTAACTTCTGTCAGTTACAGTAGACGTCTGCCCTATAGTGCCATGGGACTAGCTGTAACTAAAGCAGAGTTTGTAATAGCTGAGCATAAGACATGGGCGGTGTCTCAAGGTGACGACTTGACAGAGGTGCCCTGTTTTGATACCTTCTGTATCCTTGCTGACTTGGCTGCTGCTGCTGTAGCTGGGGTTGTTGGACTGCAGGGATGGTTATGCTAGCCACCTGCTGGTGCTGGCCCTTACCTTTACTTCGAGCGTTAGACACGGCGCTCGTCTCCCCTTCACGCCTTTTGTTACTATATGGTTTCTTTCCTCCTCCAGTTGAGGATGGATCAACACCTTGAATTTTTCCCAATTTGATCCCGTTTTCAACGTGCTCGCCAATAATGATGAGATCTGAGAAACTCCTTGACATGCCACTGACTAGTTTCTCGTAATAGACCCTCAGGAGAGTGGCTACAAACATCTCAACAAGCTCTCGTTCGACCATCGGCGGCTGAACTCTAGCTGCTAATTCACGCCATCGCTGGGCTTATTCTTTAAACCCCTCGTTGTTCCTCTGTGACAAGTTCTGCAGTTGAACCCGGTTCGGAGCCAAGTCACTGTTATACTGATAATGGTGTACAAAGGCCTTAGCCAGTTCTTTCCATGTGCGCACACTGGTGGGTTCCAAACCCATGTACCATTCCAAGGATGGCCCGGACAAGCTATCCTGAAAGAAGTGCATTAGCAGCTTCTCGTCTTCAGAGTGAGCGAACATCTTGCGGTAGTATGACCTTAAGTGGACACGAGGGAAAGTGGTGCCCTTGTATTTCTCAAAGTCGGGTACCTTGAATTTAGGAGGCACCTTGAAATCAGAAATCAACCCCAGTTTAGTCATGTCGACACCCATAGTGTTCTGGTTCTCGAAATTCTTCATTTTGTCCTCGAGTGCCTTAAACCTCAGACGTGCTTCAGCAGTCAGTTCTCCTTCAGCACTCCTCTGTGAGAACAAATCTTCTTGATGATCTTCTAGCCATGGCTGAGGCCCATACAGATTTCCAGCATCTGTGTTGCCATTGCCTAGTCCAGTGTTGCCATTAGCTTCAAAGTTTCCATTACCGACGCCAGTCGTATTACCATTGAGCCCAATGTTGGTGATCACATTGCCGTTACCACTTCCATTCCCCCTAGTCACGGGGATGCCACCCTGAGGAGTTTCAACAGGAGGAGGGACTGGAACGCTCTCACTATGAAGCACACTGTTGCTGTCAACCCTTGAGATCAGAGGCTGGACCAATGTTCTGAGCTGGTCTTGGCCGTTGGCAACCACTTGCATGAGCTCCATGAAGAGGTCCATCCTCTCTCGGAGTTCCTGGATGTTAGTTTGCACTTGTTCCATTGCTCTAGCTTGATTCGCTCTGGTCGAATAGCGGTGGATCGGTCTTCGGTCAATCCTGGAACAACCTGCATACACAAAGGGTTAGAAAAACGACAAGGTGCTTGTCATGCAAATGCTTCATGCAAATGCAAACGTGTGTCTGTGCCTTGGGGAGATTCCCCCCCCCCCCCCCCCGATCCTAGTTTCCGAGACAAATAAAGTCTATCATCCAATCATGGAAAAGAAATCCTCATATATTCATCTGAAAAGCCCGCTCGGGTAGCGTACAACCGTAATCACATACAACTGAAGCAATAAGGCATGACCCCAACCAACAGACCTGGCGGTGATCAGCATATCAATGCATAAAATGTACAAAAAGAGATACAAAAGATCAGGTGCAGCCACGGGCACGGAAATCTTCTACCAACTTCTTTGTAGCGGGATGACCTGGCTGAGTAAGCAAACCCTGGGCCAGCAGGTCCCTCTGCCTAATGGACTCTGGGAGGTTCTCGGCAACGCTCCTAGAAACACCTTCTTTAGAATGGTTCTCGACTCTACTCCTCTTAGCATCAGTCCGGAGTTGAAAGTCTTGTAAATTCGCCTCGGCCTCAACCAATCTATACTGGACGTCTCGTCGCAGTGAGGCTTCAGCCTCTATTTTCTTGTCTTTCACCATAATCTGAGCTTCTAGTTCGACTACTTGCTGCTTCAGATTTTCTTCCCGCTCTTTGTATTTGGCTAAGGTGCTGCTCCATACCCTCTCGTATTGGGTTAACTTCCGGTACACTCTGTCCAGATCTTGTTTCTTAGTTGTCAACACGCCCTGTACTGACTTCAGGTCCAACCCCAGACGTTCCCTAGTATCAGTTTCTTTGGTCAGGTTGGAGCCTAGATGGTTGATCATCTCAGTCTGCTTCTTGCAGGTATAAACGGCTTCACTTTTCTCTTTCCAAAGTTGAGCGATCTCTTTCTCCAACTCTTCGTTGGCTTTTCGCAGCTCTTCCTTCTCTTGGAGTACCAGGTTGAATTTCTGAATATCAACTGTGGTAGGCTCTTTGTACACGGGAGGATACAATGGTTCCACGGCAGGAAACGACATTAGAAACTTGGCGGCTCTTTCTCGAACCCAAGTCACATACAGATCAAAGGCCTTGTTGTTGCTTTTTCCTAGCAAGACTTTCCCCTTTCGGTGAATTTTGCTCCAAGTATTCTGTACTTTGACCAAAGTGTCACCTTCAAGCAACCCTGTGAGATACAGAGATTCCTGTATCTCTTCCTCTTCAGGAGGACCTCGTAGTGCATACCCAAATTGTCGTACCAGCAGAGATGGATTGTAGTTGATACATCCATTCCTTCCGACCAAGGGGACGTTAGAAAAGCCACAACAACTATGTACAATATCTTTGCCCAGCAGATCTCTATCAAACCAGATAATATTGTCAGCAGTCAAACCCATCAAACGCGTGGACCAAGGTGAAGACTCACTAGAATCAATGAACGGCCCCGACCTAGGAAGATGGCTAGCAAACCATTTATACAGTAAAGGAGCACAACATGCCACGTTCTTCCCCTTTCTGTTTTCATTCTTGCTGTGGACTGAATGGTAGACGTCTCCGAGGAGCGTGGGCACTGGATTCCCGGAGGCAAATATATGGCAAGCATCCATGCTTATGAAGTCCGGATGACTTGGGAATAATACGATCCCATAGATACAGAGGGCTAAGAAGGAATTGAATACATCCCAGCAACCCTTCTTGGCAAATTTTCGGGCTTTTTCCATCAGGAAAGGCAAAAGGAAACCATGAACTCCAATCTTTCGGGATACCATCCCTTCCAACTCAGACTCATCTACATGAAGAGCGTCAGTCAACTTACTCAATTTGGGTTCACCCTCAACACGATAGTAAGGCATTTGATTCAACAAAGGCATCCCCAACAGGTCAGAGTACTCCTCCAAGGTCGGAGCTAGGACATAGTCTAGAAACACGAAGCATCTGAGCTGCGGGTCGTAAAACTCTAGCAGAGCATAGAGGCCATTCAACTCGTACGTAGGAAGCTTATACACAATACCCAGAAGTCTCCCATAACTCTTTCTGAAGCTCTCCATCACTGTCTTATCAGCCAAAGAAATCAAAGTCCATAACTCTCGGATGTCAGGTGTCGGTAGCTTAGCCACAGTCTTCTTCAGAGATGCCATATCAGCCATAAGGATTAAGATCACTAGAACCAGGGGAGAAATATGCACCTGCAACATAGACACACGTTAATGACATGCAAATGAGGATGCGAATAATGCAAAATGAAATCATGCAGCAGGAGATCAAGATGACTGTGCTGTTGAGGAGATGAAGGCTCTGTATCAACAAAACCACAATACTGCTCTATCAAGAACAACTATATCTCTGATGAGAAGAACCCCTTATACCAGACCATAAATCTGCTCTGTCAAGAACAACCACATATCTGATGATGAGAACCTCTGATACCAACAAAACTGATTCACTGTCAAGAAAACCAGGTAGTCTGAAGGTTAAGGTTTCCTGCAACGAACCCACCCTGCTCACAGGTATGGACCTAATCATGGAAAAGGTTTGGCATCCTATGCGGTCATCAGTGTCACAGACTTTCAAGAAACGATGATACGATACCCAGGAGGTGTGGCATCATCATCTCTTGAAGCGGCCTCACTTAGCTGAATTCCAAATGATCGGTTCCTAGAGTCGACAATCCTCAGATCTGATAACCCCTTGAGTCCAAAGGACCGATAGGAAGCCATCAAAGAGAACCTCGTCTGAGTGTGGATTACATGGGAACTGATGCAAGCAAAGAAAGCACGTCCTCCACTAACCCACTCTAATACTATGTAGCTCTCAAGCCTGGGTCTGACTTCTCACTCATCAGAATGCCCCTCCCACAACAGCACAAATAATCATATCATACTGAAAATAAAGTGCGGGAAATAAAATGCGATAAGTAAACACAACCCAACAAGTAAACATACAAGCGCTAGGATTGACTCTCGCAGGGGACGTTGGATCCCCGGATTGACTCGCATAAGGGACGTTGGATCCTAGGAAACTATCAAGTCTCCCCAGCAGAGTCGCCAGCTGTCGCTTCCGCGAAAATAAGGTGCCAACAAAACAGAAGAGTCGCAACCTTTCGTTATTTATCCCTCAGAGCGGGAAAGGAAACGATCGGAAAAACCTGACGAAAAGGTATAAGACAAGGTCATCGCAACCAATGTCTGGGTTCGAGAGTCGGTTACGCAAGGGGAAGGTATTAGCACCCCTCACGTCCATCGTACTCGATGGGATCCACGCTTGTTGTGTTTATCTGACGTGTTGGTTTTACTATCTACCTATCAAGGTTGGTCGAAAAAGAAAAGAAAAATTACTCGGCAAAGCGTCGCACTTTATGCCTACGTATTCTCATCAGAGAATGAGAAATCAGAGTCAACGTAGTTCGACTAACTACGGGTTACGGGGAAGGTGACTCGCCAATACGTCAGTATTGTGCCTACGTACTCTCAACAGGCTTGAGAGATCAGAGCTTACGTAGTTCGGGATAATACGGCTTACGAGGATTCAGATTCATCTGTTTTATCGAGTAGGGTTAACAAACAGTTCCAGCAGTTTGGTGTACGCAGCTCGACCCTTGGAGACTTAGGCGTTACCGTTTGCGGTAGAACTAGGAGTTAACGACACTCTTTTCTTCAGAAAAGTTTTCTTTGAGTTACGGGCCCGCGGGGCAAAAAGGTTTGAAGTTCGTTTTCTGTCTTTTACGGAAGAACTGTTTTTTATATTTGTCTGTAGTTTGTACAACACTATAGACTATGACTTGGGAACGAATGCGTCGCATATCGTCCAAAGGACGTATACTAAACATTCTAGACGATTGAGAGGAGACCGCTCAATTATCATTACCCAAGTAGCTTAAGGCTCGTATCGCGCTTATACTAACTTGCCTTTATTATGTTTTTTACTGTTTTTTCAAGACGAGAAGAGAGAGGGACAACTACGGGGAGACTATCAAGTCCTACTGTTGTCATGCCAAGGATTCATCCTATGGTTGAGGTTTGAAACAGGGAACTCCTAGAAGTTATCATGCATAAGTTTCAACCTAAAGTTCTAATCATCACTTCCTTATCAAAGTAAGTGAAATTCCTAGGGGATCATGTCAATGATAAACAGAAACAGATAAAGCATCAGCTTAAACAGTAAACAGTAAACGACTGTAAAATGCATGCAATGCAAGTGAGGGAGGAAATGTGTGTGGGGCATCAGCCTCCACAAGCTCGTCTCGACCTCAAGCCAAGTATGAATAACTGCAATCATAAAGGAAAATAAAATGCTATCTAGCAAATCACAAACCACACAGGCAAGGGAGCAGAGCTCTACCGAATACCAGCAAGCAAAGCCACACAGTAAAAATACAAGCAGAGGGAGTAACTCAACCTCTAATGCAATCATGCTCCTAGCTTAAACAGTCTAAACATGAACTTATTCTAATGCATCAAGCAAATCAAACAAGTCACATCAATACAGTTGCACAGAAAGAAAAATAGACAGTCAAGAAAGCAAATCAACAGCTTCCACAGCTTCACAGCAAAGCAGTCTCCAGACAGCAGTTCAGTCCTCAGTCTGTAACTGTTCTTCAAGTCCTTCATCTTCAAGGAATGAAAGGTACTCCATCTTCAAGCTTCAATCTTCAATAGGCTCCACCAAGAATGAAGAAAATCAATAAGATGATTGTTTGATAATGGGAAGCAGACAGTAAACCAAAGGAATCCTGTCTGACACTCAACCAGTCATCAGAGAAAGGCATCCTCAAAAGTTCTACTCATTATAAATGTCACACATCCCTCCAAAGGAGGGATGAGACTTTAACATGAGGACTTTGAATCATAGGATGAGAATGGAATGGGAACAAAACCAACCATTACTTGAAGAAATATCTATTTCTAAAGCTCTCTCCTAAAGCCCTAATTTCCTAAGCTATTCAAAGCTAACAAAAAGGAAGGAAAACTTCAATCTAAGCTCCACCAGCCACTTTACACAAGCTTTATCAAGTCCATGATGTCCTCCAATGAGATCCAGAATCCCACTATGCAAGGAAGTCCAACTTTGAGTCCACTCCACATCAATCATCAACATTGAAGCACCAAATGAACACACAAGTAGAATACTCTATCAAAAATACCAAAACACATTCTAAAAATCTGATTATTTTTCTAGGGGAACATGCATTCACTAATAACTTATGGTTAAAAAACTCAGGACCTAAATCATTCCCTAAGTCCTCCAAATAAAATTCTAAACTTCAAGGTATCACACCTAAACCCTAAAAGGGAGCTCCTAAAGTTCTAGTCCTAAAACAACACTTAAATTCATCACAAAAATGTGATAAAAATCTGAGGGGAGCATGCATATCTAACCTAATCACAAGCCAGAAATCAAGCATAAACTCAATACCAAATGCTCAAACAAAATTCACCAAACAGAAGAGGCAAACAATACAATTTTTATGTCAATAAAAATGTGACAAATTCAAATAAAATGAAAATAAATGCTAATCCTAATCTTTTTGTTCCTAAAATTTCTAAATTCATTCATGAATTAGGGGAAAAAATCTCAGGATTTATTGATCAATTTTCCTATTTTTTATGGATTAAAATCAAACTAACATAAAATGCACAAAAATAATAAAACAATATTAAAAGAAGATGAAAAGAGGGTGCAGTCAGCAAATAAAGCCAGTTCAAAACGCATGGGCCCATCACAATGGGGGTGCGCATAGCAAGAAGGGCACTAGGCCCATCAATTCAGATCACAAGAATAACCAGGGAGGGGTGTATTGAGTAAGGGAATCATGTTGAAAATCCACTTTGGGCCTGCATGGAGGGGTGGGGATAGCAGGAAATTCACTAAGCCCATGCGCCTGAATTTACTCATGGTTCTCTTCCGAAATTGATGAAAAGAAAAAAAAGAATACATGCCAGGATTCGAATCCATCCCTTTCTCTGAATCACTCACTAATCCAAACGGGGCGCTTTGAGGTGGGGTTACGTGGCACAGCTTCTGAACACACGATGGTGAGACTAGTCAATGAATCCAATGAGTCCTCATGTTGCCAGCACATTAATGAAAACGGTGCGTTTTGTGCAGTCAATAGTTAGCAACTGAAATTCAATCGTGGCCGTGGATGATGAGTACTGAGTCAAGTCTTCAGCAAGATCCAATGGCTCATGCGTTTCTTCTTCATTTGAACTTCAGTTGGGGGGGAAAACCAGACGGCGGCGCCACCGTCTTCTCCGGCGAAGCCATTTACACAGGTCATCAAAAATTCACAAACCATACATCATTCTCTCTAGAATTTAATGTTGATCACGAATATACCCTTAGAATCATCTAACTCACTATGGATTTTCAAACCCGATAGAACTTTCAAAATATGCATCAATCTTGAATCTCATCAGAACTTCAATTAAATGTACAGATGTAATCCTCATCTTATGGTAATCATCCTACACTATCCAATCTTGATTAACAGTCCAAGAATTGCTTAATCCAAGGCTAAACAGAAATTGATCATCACCCTATCTTGTCTCTAAATCACCAATTTTTGATCCTAAATCCAACTACATATCACCAGGATCCTAACCACCTATAGAATGTTAACTATTTCTACCTAAATCAAGCACAAAAATGAAATGTACCAACCTGTGTTCAAGCTTGTAACATAGGTAGTTCTTGCACTCTTCAGCCTTCAAGAAAGTGCATATACACTCCAAATCACTTGATGAACACAATGAAACCTTCAATTGATCTTGATTTGGCCTTGAACTCAGAATTCGATTCTCACTTGCACCTCTGAAATTTCAACTTCACTCTCTGCTTCAGGCTTCAATCTTCACCAAAAAATGAACTGAATGCATTCATATGCTTATATAGGATGTAACTGAATGATCTAGAACCTTCTCAAAGGTTCAGAATGAGAATTTCAATTTTCAATTTCTCCTTAAAATCTCTTTCATGGCAGTCATGATATCTCTGCTATTTCTCCTTCAGGAAGCTCTCATTGCACTCCTTGTGAACCACTGATCTTGAATGGTGAGGATTCATCCCTTGTTTTCATCCCATGGCTTGGATTTGAGATGTAACTTCTTCATGAAGTATCAAAGAAAAAGGCCATGAAGATGAACTCAAACCTAATTTCTAATAATGTCATTGTTTCCAAAATGTATTTTCCATTCAAAAAATGCTATTACTTTGCCTTATTTGCACACATAACATTCACTTTGAATTTTTGACCTTTAATCCCTTTTAATTCTTCTTTTTTCACAATTTCTTGAATCAAGTCTCTCCTTGAGCCATTTCAATGCCTCCTTGATACATGGGCAAAGTTAAAACCCCATTTTAAGCAACTTTCAAGTTTAACAAAACTTCATTTGAGATGTCTAAGTTGGTGAAAATGACCCATAACCAAAAATGACCCATAATCATAACTTCCCAAAATACCCTTGACTTGTCAAAGCCATAACTTGAGTTCTATACATCCAATCATGGACTTCTAGCACTCTATGGAAAGCTAAGAGGATAAGGAACAAAATTCATGTTGACCAAAAGTTCATAGGAATCATCCTTCTAGGGAAAAGGTTTCATGCAAGTTGGGTAACTTTCAAGCTCCAAATTCACATGCCTCAGATGACTTGTAACTTGTCTGGCTCATAACTTGAGTTCTACAAACCCTATCAAGGACTTCTAGTACTCAAATTAAAGCTAAGATCATGCCCTACAACAATCATGTTGGGGTCAAGATGAGATGACAATCATATCTTGAGCTAAATTGCCTTGAAGACAGGGGTCAAACTAGGGGATTTTACACTATCAAGTCTTAGAAACCCTAGCCTGAAACTTCTCAAACTCTTCAATCATGATGAGTTGACCTTGGAATCATCCTTATAACATATCAATGCATCAATCCATGATCACATGGCTCTGGGATTAAGTCTCAACCTTCTCCAAATCATCAGTTGACTTAGGGTTGACCCAGTCAAACCCTAATTGCACCACTCATGGCTGAGTCTTCTTAATCTTACACAATGACCTATCTAGGCCTCAAAGTGATCTTCAACACTTCTAATGAGCTCTCTCAAGACCTCAAGTCCATCCTCATGGCCTCAGAATCATCTGATGGCTTCCCACAACTCTCAAGTTAAGAGACCTACACACTTGGCTTCAACCACTCTCTCTGAGGATCTTTTAACTTCTCTGACAAGGATATCAACCCTTGAGCACTTGAATAACCTTCTTAACTAGCTTCAAAGTCTTGTATAGATCTTAATTGGTAATCATACCTCTTGATCTCCTGCACACATGTCAATGAAATGCAAATGATAATGCTAATGTGAATGAAATGAAACATGAGCTAGGTAAAGAAATGTTGGGCAAATTTTAGGGTGCAACACAATAGTGGTGCCAAAGATCCTAATTTGTGGTGTTTGTGTGACATGAATGATGACCCTGAAGTAGTGGATGTTAATGATCAACAAATATACTTTAATTTTATGATGAATACAAAAACTATATGAATTTCAACTATTTATGCTTCTTTTACTTGCTACATAGCTAGGAGAATCTTTGTGATAAGTTGTAAAAGGTGTTAATTAACAATAAGTTTCCTTGGTGTTTCGTAGAAGATTTCAATACTATTCTAGGTGCCCATGGGTACTCTGGCTCTTGTATGCCATCCAGGGGGCCAATGAATGATTTCTCAAACTGGACAGACATTAATCACCTATTTCATTTATGAATTGTTTGGGAAAAATACACATGGTTTAATGGTAGAAGAGGTGCAGGTCATACTCAGAAGATGTTGGACATAGCAGTCTATAACCAGGATTGGATGGATGTTTGTGTTATGACTAGTTGCTCCACTTTGATTAAAACCAAGTCTGACCATTATCCATTGTTGGTACATTTTAATTGTTTAAGTACAACATTAAAAACTTAGTTTGGATTTCTTCAAATGTGGACTCTTCATAAGGATTGTCAAAAAGTGGCTGAGTACTCTTGGAAGATTAATGTGGTGGGTTGTCCTATGTATGTTTTGAAAACTTGTAGGGAGAAATGGCAGAATTACTCGCTTATAGGGTTATATCGAGCTATTTATTGCTTTTGAGGTATGGAGAAAAACTAAGATTGTAAACGTGTAGCTCATGGTGGTCCCATGTAAAAGCGTATACAACTGAATCTTGGGCATACCTTTCACTCCAAAACTTTACGATATAGCTTATTCACATATAAAGGTGAAATACCACAACATCCATGATGAACATGTGACGATATGCATTAATTTATCTTGAGCATGAAGGATATACAAGTCCCTGCAACACGATTGGGACAAAAAAAAAGACAGAAAGTACAATGGAGGTAAACATGAACTTTCTCAACAAACACCTAAGAGAGATACTGACCAGTCACCAAGAAAAGGACTAGTGTTTTCATCATGTACAATATAAATTGCTCTAATTTTGTGGTTGTAAGAAAGAGAAACAAGTGCAATATGAAGCCGACATTGATAAACCATACTAACACACTTGGAGATTAATAAGCATTGGCATAGTTGCTTGGTTAAATATTTCTATTTCATGCATGTAATAAATATTTTACATCATCATATAATGTTTTCTTCTAAGCAATGAATTAAATTTCCATTAAATTCACCTTATTATGATCTTGAAAGGATATGCGTGACTAAGGGGGTGTTATGATAAACTCCTATGAAGTACGACTAAAAAAATCAAAACCCCACAACAAAGTCACATGAACAACGATAAAAAAACACAAAATGAAGTGGTGATTTAAGCTCACCCCTCTATTGATAGCTAGCCACTACATAACATAAAAGGTGAGCCCTTAACACGTCAACCTCAAACCAAATCTAAACTTGGGACATGGAAGAGGAGCATACTCTTTCCCGAGTGCGCTCCTCAAAGACGCCCAATAAAACTTCTGAATAATACCTTGACCTCAAGCAATAGTCAGTTCTTAGGGAAGCCAACTCGGGACTCAAAGAATCACGTATGATAGGTATAAATAATGGTAAGCAAACAAAGAATGGAAATAAAGTGACAATACATGACAATTGATTCAAAATAAAAAATTAAATTAGGATGGAGTACCGTTAAAAAAGTTACTATGAGTTAGGCCCATCCCCAATGTCCATTGGCCTCTCATCCACTTTTTCTTATTTCAGGATGAATTTGTTCCCTTGATATTTGCACCCCTTGATATAAAAGTTCCACCTCCCTCAAATAATTTTCAAAGGAAGCATGTAAAATAGGATAACTGTGTTCCATCGACTTCGAATAATATTTAGACAAGTTGAGATTTTCGATATGCATCTCTCAAAGTTTATATTATGCTTTCTTTTGATAGTTCCAGGATTCATTCAAAGACTCATCCAATTCCTTTACCATCTTGCAAGAAGAACCCAAAGCTTTAGTCACTTCAACAATAACCACTTTTATATTATATACTATTTTCCGAACAAAAGTCAAGGCATTGTTCTTCTTCTTTATTGCTTGAACCAATGGTTGTACCCTTTCATCCAGAAAGTGGGGGTAACCAAAAGACTTGATCTCATTCCCTATCTCTGTTAATATGCCTTATACCTTAGCAAATTCCTCTAGAAACCGATCTCACTCAATAGTAAGGGCACCTACGCGCTTCTAAAGCACTTATTTCTCTTTTCAAAGACGGTAACATTAGAATATGTCCTACTTTCTAGCAACACCAAGCGCTAGGACCTACAAATCCATGTGCATATGATACAAAAAAATTCATTTCTTTTTAATGATAAACGTATGCCTTACTCGAGAAGTAAACATAATCTTCTTAATAAATCAATGGATGTAGCTCCTTAGTTGCATAAAGGTCGAGACGAGCCAAAAGCAGCGGTCATTAGGCGCCCGGGGCCGTCGATGGGCTTCCCTAGGATTTGATCTTCTCAAGTTTGGTTCAACTATCTGAGGTCTCATGTAGAACAACTCTTCCACATAAGACATTTAAAAAATTCCCCCTTTGGAAGGGCCCCCTCCGAGCACACATGGCGACAAGTGTAAATGTTTCCCTTCCACGTGATGAGTAGGAGAGTTCCTCGCCTATGTCAGACCTATAAAAGGATGAAGACAACCTAGAGCTTAGACTCCACCCTAGACTGGAAAAGTAATGACCTTTAAGGGCAAAGGTATAGATCTAGGCATCTTTTTCATCTGAAGTATTATTTTATGAAATTTCATCTTATTTACAAACATGAAAAAAGTCAAAGAGACATCGACGTTGAAACAAAAACAGAAAGGAAGAAGCCTCATACACAACTTATTACAAATATGGTACCTCTCCTCTTTGCAGGCGGCCTCCCTCGACAAGTGTGTCTCTTTGTAACATTTATTATGTTTTATTGACACCGCCCTAGACGATGTGGCACTATCAGTGAAACCCAAGATTTCTCAAAAAGTCACTAGTCCCTTCTTCAAATAATTATCCTCTAGGGACAAATTGTTTAGAAGATATACATAATTCCTAACCTTACTAGGAAATGATTTTGAAGCCAAAATTTCATAAACCTCTCAAAACATTTTGAGGGAGCATCAAATTAGACGTCACATATAATCGCATGAGCAACCTCAGTAAGAGGAGTAACTAGAAAGTATCGATATTTGAATTTCTTCACACTATCTAAATATACTTGAAACATCTTATGGCCTTGACTAAGATAAATAGGCCTTGACCCGGTTGAGTCGGTTGACTGATGATGGACGTTGAAAAGGTGGAAAATAAGTGTCAAAGTCAGAGCATTTTTATTATACTCATACTAGTACTGGAAGAATTTGACGTGGACCTAACTTACCAGATGCGATAGTGAGGGAGAAAATCCCAAGTGGTTAAGTACATCCACCTCAAATTCATTACAAGAAAGGCGATGACATATATGGGAAAATAAGCATTCATGAAGAGGGATGATACACCCCAAAAACTTGATGTATAGTCTCTTATCTCCTTTAGAAGGAAGCACATCCAAGTCTAAAGGAGAACCTTCATTTGTGTTTTGGGTTTCGTGATGAGTGTGACAGTCCATTTCAGAATACCGCCAACAACCACAAAATTATGGGCATAATTATAAGCACGATATTAATATTTCAACCAACAATTTAGTTCACTTTCTATGAGGTCACAAATAAAAGTGTGATGATGCGCTCAAATGTAAGTATGGCCCTTTTGTTACTGCTTAAAGTCATCAACAATAGTTTCTTAGAACAAGATTTGTTCATGACATATTCTCTTTTGGTTTTGATGATAACAGAGTATTAAAAGAACAATGGTTTATTTGATGCATGTTTTATATATGCAGGTTCTCATCATTGTATATAAATAATCATATATTGTATTACATGAACACACTTAAGTGTTGTTTCATTGCTAGCTTCTGGTGGCAGAGTCTGGAGAAAAATTGCTAGTGTGGCTTAGAGCAGACTCTGAACTGAAGGCCTCAGCATTCAGACGAGTTACTACACTTGGTAATTGTATATCAGCATCTGGTACCATTTAGAGTTGGTGAAAAAGTTGTGAATTATCCGTACTACAAAAAGCAGGTTGTATTATCTTATCAGCCTTTCAGTGTCGCGGTGAAAATTGGATACCAAGCTATGGATTAGCTTGAATCTTAATTCATTACAACCAGTCTTTAATTTGTCCAAGGGAAGGGAAAAAGATCGAATTACCCACAATGCAATGCAAATGCAAAAGTTAGAGAGTTATAGGTTCGGGGGTTGGTTAAACTTAGGGAAGGTGCTAGCATCCTAAGTTTCTGTAGTACTCTAAAGGAACCTCTTGTTTTAATGTTTCTTGCTGCTAAGGGTTATCTACTTAAGGATGAAAGACCTAGGGGTTTATTTCTAAGTATACTCGACAAGATATCGCATCTTGTGCCTACATATCCTGACGGGAGTAGAATTAGAGTATTTGTAGTTCCCCTAAAGGGTTTGAGGAGTTCTTTGACTGTGGTAAAAGTTCCTATGGGATAAGGGTAGTAGATTGATTGGGTCTAGGAGAAAAGACGAGTTGTCATCTCGAAGGAGAGGACTTGACTTAGCCACCATAACTTGTAGGAAAATAGTCTTTGCATCATCTTGAGAGAAGGGATTAAAAACTCGAATTGTGATCTACGAGTATGCCACTATCACTCTTAAACGGAAAAGTCCCTACACATTGATTGTATTGTTATGAGGCAGAAGATTTATATCTCGACTGTCAAGATGACTCATGTCTTATTCTCTATTGTGTTTAAAAAGTTTGAATTGAGTTGTTGAATGTATTGTTTTATCTATGTTGTAAAGATAAAGAACAAGGTCCTCCTTATGGGGTAGGATCTAGACCTAAGAGATCGACTTGAATGGGATCAAGGATCAACGGGGATTATGACGCAAATGTGTACGCACAAGTTTTACGTTATGCGCAGATTCTTCCTTTGGACATTATGCAATGCGATAAAATAAAATGATGGTAAATATAAATTGCGGTAAATAAAAGTTGCGGACAAAGTAAAACATACACAAACGCATGAAAGCGCTAAGTGAGTGAGAGTGAATAATGTGAGAGGAATGCAAGCGCACGTGATTGATTATAATGTCGATTGATTTTAGTCGGATTGATTAATTTTAGGCGAGATTTATTTTAAAGGAGGGTTGAATTGATTTTAAGAAAAAAGTTGTATTATTTTGTTTTTAAGAAAAATGTTGAATTAGATTATATGAATTGATTTTAGGTGAATTGGTTTTAAAAGGTTATATTATATTATTTTTGGTGAGATTGAATATAAATTCAAATTTACTGATTCTTGTTTTAGATCAAATTATAAATTAATTAGATTTTTCTAAAAGACAAGGTTTTAAATAAAAAGCTTTAATATATTAAATAAGAGGTTTTTATTTCGTATTTTTATATTAAGAGATTAATTTAAATATGAAAAGGTTTATTTTTATAAAAGTTGTGTTGTTATTAGACACAAGATTAATTAAGAAGTTTTATTAAATTAGACGGATTTCTAGTTTATTATAAAAAGTTGTTATTTATTTATTTTAAAAAAGATCTTATTATTCATCAAGAGATAAAAGTCATCCCATTCTTTTTTTTAGATTTTTGTTGTCTATTTGTAAAGTTAATTAAGTTAAAAATGAATATATCATTATTTAATTAGAAAAGAGTTATTTAAATTATAAGAGGATGATTAGAGAAAAGAGCTAATCAAGAGTGGATTAATTAATTAATCAATTAAAGCATTATATAAAAAAAGGGATTTATTTTAAAGCTGGCTTAAGGGATGATTAGGGAGGCGTGCGATTAGATGGGGTGTGACGCGTGGTTTTATGGTAGGGATGCGCGACGTGGATCGCCTGATCTGATTCGTTGGAGATCAGAAGGCCGTGTGTGCGAGGGTGCATGGTATGTGTGTGTGGACATCACGTGTGATTATTCTTTTACATTACAAGATGACAAAACAAAAACAGCTAGAAGAAACCCTTATCCCTTCCCCCCAGTCCAACTCGCGGCACCGTTAACCTTCTCCCTCTCTTCGCGATTTTTGTCGCCTTCCTTCGAACGATTCACCCATCTTCTTCTCCGTTCTTCTTCTCGATAACATGCAGCCAAACAAGAACAGCAAGCAAAATACTTTGGGAGTAAGATTTTACCCACAAACAGGAGTCAGCGGTGGCTTGAGGACGGCGGCGGTGAGGCTATGGTATGATCCGCGAGTTCCTTTTCCTTCGACTGGCGATGATGAACTTTGAGGATGATCGAAGTTTTTCGGCTACAAAGATCTCGCCGGCTTGAGCTTTGAAGGATTTCTCTTCTCTCGTAGTGGTAGTCCGTCTTCTTCGGTGATTTTTCGATGATCTCTCGATCGCTGAATGTTGTCCCTTTTATAAGTGAGACCCATGGGCCTCCAATGAATATTGCTTTCAAAGCTTTCCTATTCTGTTGATTTCTTGTCCGATTCACTAGGTGAGCTGGGAAACAACATTTAATTTTTTTCCTTATTCACTTGATCTTGTCAGTGACTTGCTGACTTCAATTTAGGAAGTTTTGAAATCTCTCTTTTTGCGTATTGATTTGTTATGTTTGCCGTTGACTTTGTAATTTGCTTCTTTTGATGTGTTGCTAAAAATAGGAACCAGTCATGGTAATTTGCTTCTTTCTCCTTCTCGTGGGGAACACTACATTTGAGTTCAGAAACTGCCTTATCTTGAGCTTGCTGAGAAAGGTGTCGTAACCGGCAATGACGACATTGCGTCTAAGCTAAGGGATTTATGGCCGCTGTTGCTTTCGAATGTCAGTTGATGCCTTCGAGTTGGTTGGGAGTTGACAACGAATCCCTTTTGTTGTCCTTCCGGCTACTCGAGCTCCTACCCAATGATGAATGGAACTGAGGGCTGAGAATGTAACCTCTTCTTGTCCTTAACCTTTAATCTTCAAACTCCTCCTGCAATGGTTTATTCGGATTGTCAGTTCCTGTCGGCTTTTCAAGGCTTGCAATTGATTGGGTGTTGATGCTTGTTGTACTGTTGCTGTCTGCGGTTGCCCGACTATGCCCGATGATAAATTGAGCTGAGGGCTGAACCTGTCTTGATTCTCAACTCTTAGACCTCAAACTGTCTTTGTGATGGTTAATATTTGTACTGTTGTTGTCGCAGATAGTAAACTGATATTGTTGATGCTGACATTTCTCTTCTCTTCTCAGGATGCTACTAATTGTTACGCCATTGCCAAGAAAGGTTTCACATCTGGTTATGATGACCTCTGTCTAAACCAGTAGGCTTGAATTGTTGCTGTTATATTGACTTGCTTGTTGCTTATGATACCTTCATCCTAAAATGATTCGATGCTCGGTAGGAAACCGGTGACGGCCACCGTCGCCCTTCCAGCTGCTTGAATCTCTGCCCAATGATGAACTTTCTGAGGGCTGAAATTTCTACTTCCATCTTTCCTCTGTCTCCTCAATCTGACCCTGTTACCGGGGTTCCAATTTTGATCCTTTTTTCGCTGTGATTTATAGTAACAGGTAGGTGACAACTGGCTCGTGGGAAACATCACTTTGAGGGCATGTCCCTTGAGCAAATAGGACATGCTCCGTTCCTTGAGGTAATTTTCATGTTTGGGTTGATTTGGTTGTGACTTCGACACTTAACTAAGTCACTGTTTGTTATAGGTAGCGTCATGGTAGCTTCGGAACGAACTTTAAATTCGCAGCAGGTACCTTCGTGAGACCTGGTTTCACTCGCCATTAGCAATGCATAAAGGTCCAGTCCGATTTGGTATCGATGTTAACATCGATTTATCTGCAATTTATCTTAGCTAGAAACAAAATTCAGTGACCCTTGTTTCCTTGTGCATTATGCAGGTGGTTCCAGAGTTGAAGCTTCCGGTGTGCGAGCAAAGGAATGTGGCAATACAACGTGATTACCGTCGAGATTTGTAGAATGGAGGCTGCCCGTGATTGCATATTTCAAGACTCAAAACCCTTCCACAAGTGCAATGTCCTCTCAAGCTAGAAAAGAAACTTCAGTGGCGATTACATGTCGGGGCTTCTTCTTGTCCTATTGTGTTGTAGATGGATTACAGCTTGTTATTATTTTCTGGATGTTGTCAATATGGTGATGCCATACTGTTGTTTTTGGAATTGGTTTTATTTAAACAAGGTGGTACTGGGTCTGTAAGGCAGGTGATGATACCAACTCGTAATGGCCTACAATTGCAACGTCTTTTCCTCTTCTTACTTGCAAAGGTCCTTTTCACCACTTTGTAATAGTTGCTGGTCACTAATGAAGTCTTGAGGTAGCGAAAACAAGATCTTGGAATGATAATGGCGGTACTCTGGTAGAGTTGTTGATGTAATTCAAATAATGTCGTGCAATAGTGTTGGATCTAAATAACAGGTTTCAATCATATGAGCAATAGTGAGACAACCTTCTACTAACGATCATGTGTCATATTCTCTCTTTACTCAATTATTGGTTTCATCAACTGAGAATATTGTTGGGATTTACGGTGATCCGGGAATTGAAAATGGCTTCCTTGGATCACTTTTAAAATCAATTCTAGTGCACACACACTTCCGTGAAAGAAAAAGGAAGTCCCCTTAGTCTTAAAAGGAGGAAATGCTTGGTGCTCTTGAAGTCCTGCGTAGAAGTACGAATCCTCTAGTTTCACCTTTTATAGTAGAAAATCATAAATTCAACTTATAATCTTTGAGAGAAAATTGCTTGTAGGGTGCCTTTGTATTGAATTATTAATTGGCATGGGATTCTTCTAAGACTTTGCAATAACGAGCATCTGAATCGGAACCTTAAAACATGCACCCCATTTTAAATTCTTGCTGGAAAAATAAGGATGAGTCTTGAAGATCTCGAATCTTGAATATCCCTTTGAGCGCTAAAGAAAGCTTATCGTACTAAAACCCAGTGGTTATCTCTAAAGTGTGTTAATGCAATAATCGAACAAGAGTTTGCCATGAATTTGGGCCTTGAGATTCCATTTTGCGTAGCCTGCGTCTTTATCTTCAAAATATGCGACAACTTAGTGGTATGAATTAATCATGGGCTTGAATATGATGAACTCCCCATGGTAGAATAAGATCCAACTCTTTACACATGAATCCGAACTGCCTTTAATTTCAGAGCCAGATAAAAACCGTTGAGTTTAAATCAGCTTGTGAGCTTGTTGTAAACTTCGATAAAACTTGATCCAAGATTGGATAGACCGCATGAGAATCCCCTCGAGCCTACCACCGGCTTAATACACCTGCACGAGCTGGTTAACCATAATAAACGTATAACAATAAAATAATACAGGCAGGAAATAAGCACAAGGGGGCGGAATCTTATGGTCAAAAATCAGGGTGTGACAGATGCCCCTATTTAAGTTTCTTCTATCCGGAGATATGAAGATTGAAATCTTTGTCTCGACGAGATAGGAGGGACTTAATACAAACCTTGCACGAATTTTTGGCCCTAAGATGCCACCAGATGCAAATGACATAAAAATGCAAGATAGACGGATCCTGTGGTGACAAGATGCCACATGGGGGAAACTAGACACAACATGCGAGAAACACAGGAGCAGCAAAAAAGACGGGCTCCACAAAGCGGGACCATGGGGAAAGGAAACAACCAGCAATGGGGACTCCATAAAATATAAGGGTATAACACGCACGCCAAGAATATGGCGGTCTAAGCAACAGGTGAGAAACTTGTATCGATGGATAATTTACTACCAACACGTGGTAGCCTAAACGGTGCTAAAACAAACTCCCTTGATTACAATATAATCCAACTTCTTAATCGATTATGGTGTTGAAAAAGGTGTATCAAAACTTCCCCGCGCTTCATGGTGTGTTTGCCATGAACGGGTCTCAGTGTCTTGAAAGAAACCTGCCCAACGACTCATGGTTTGTTTGCCATGAACGGGTCTCGGTTTCTTGAAATAAACCTCCCCAATGACTCATGGTTTGTTTGCCATGAACGGGTCTCGGTTTCTTGAAATGAACCTCCCCAACGAATCATGGTTTGTTTGCCATGAACGGGTCTCAGTTTCTTGAAATAAACCTCCCCAACGGCTCATGGTTTATTTGCCATGAACGGGTCTCGGTTTCTTGAGGTAACCTCCCCACGCTTCATGGTGTGTTTGCCATGAACGGGTCTTGGTTTCTTGAAATAACCTCCCCACGCTTCATGGTGTGTTTTCCATGAACGGGTCTCGGTTTCTTGAGATAACCTCCCCACGCTTCATGGTGTGTTTGCCATGAACGGCTCTCGGTTTCTTGAAATAACCTCCCCACGCTTCATGGTGTGTTTTCCATGAACAGGTTTTAGTTTCTTGAGATAACCTCCCCACGCCTCATGGTTTGTTTGCCATGAACGGGTCTCGGTTTCTACCCAGAGTGATGATAACTCATGAGAACATCTTCATAGGGGATTAAAATGTCATTGAAGATCGTAGAACTTTAGCAGTAATCCATAATGTACTGGAGATCGTAAAACTTCACCGGGGATCTTCGGAAGAGATGTAAGCCGGTTGATTTGTAAATATGTCTTCTCGAAATAAAGAGATCAATTGTAATAAGCGTCACCAAACTTCCCAGGAGAGATGCCATTTTATGGAATTAATCTTGTGTAGTGAACTCACTGGGGAATACATTCCTGAGGAGTATCCTTGTTGTAGTTGTAAAAAAAAGCATGTGTTATTTGTAGTGTAAATTCTCAAATAAAGAGAAATATTTGTAACGTCTTTGACTGGGGTGAAAGAGATGCACATGTTATGCTATCTATCTATATGATATGCGTATGCTAACGAAACCAACGGGGTGAAACAAAAGTCCCAACTCGAGCTGAATCTCCACAGATCAGTCACTGCCTGAGGGAAATCTTCAACTGTCTTGTACGGGGGGATGATGAATTTCCACCTCCGTGGATGAAATAAACGTCCATGAACATCCTTTTGTTATTCATATATCAAATAAAACACAAGGTACTTGAAAAAGTTTTTATTATTTAGGATTTTGCCATCATAACAAAATATCTAACACACCACAAATGGGAAAAACCTCATTTATTAAATGGTAGTCAGCAGAATAGCGTAACTCTAATATTACAATGTTGGAAAACAATAAAAGTGATTACATCGATGGAATAATGATTCATTCCTAAGTCATCCGGAACTCCCTAAGTTCTAAGCAAAATACTTCTTGACAACATCTACGTTTACTGGGCGGGTGATCTCTTCTCCGTCCATTGTTGTTAACATCAAAGCGCCTCCTGAGAAGACCTTATTCACCACATACGGTCCATCATAGTTCGGAGCCCATTTCCCTCTGGCATCAGTGAGGAAGGACTGAATCTTCTTGAGCACGAGGTCGCCTTCCCTGAATTCTCGGGGTCGAACCTTCTTGTCAAACGCCTTCTTCATCCTCTGCTG
Source organism: Lathyrus sativus (assembly GCA_963859935.3). Classification (NCBI taxonomy): domain Eukaryota; kingdom Viridiplantae; phylum Streptophyta; class Magnoliopsida; order Fabales; family Fabaceae; genus Lathyrus; species Lathyrus sativus. Next base: position 223,015,634 of record OZ012739.1, on the reverse strand, counting down.
GTACAACTTCCCATGGCACAAGGCCGTCATCCTCTGCTCTTCAATTAGGTTCAACTGATCATATCTGCTCTAGCACCATTCGGCTTCTGACAACTTTGTTTCCATCAAAATCCTCACGGAGGGAATCTCGACCTCTATCGGGAGTACAACTTCCATACCGTAGACAAGTGAAAAAGGAGTTGCCCCAGTTGATGTGCGTACCGAAGTACGATATCCATGTAGAGAAAACAGGAGCATCTCACGCCAATATTTGTATGTAACAACCATCTTCTGAATTATCTTCTTAATATTCTTGTTGGCGGCTTCAACAACCCCATTCATCTTCGGTTTGTAGGGAGAAGAATTATGATGCTCAATCTTGAATTCTTTGCATAGTTCTTTCATCATGCTATTGTTCAATTGGACGCATTATCTGTAATAATCCTGCTCGGCACACCATATCTGCAGATGAGCTGATTCTTGATAAATTTGACAACCACATGTCGAGTTACATTAGCATAAGAAGCTGCTTCGACCCACTTGGTGAAGTAGTCAATTGCCACTAAAATGAATCAGTGTCCATTAGATGGTTTCGGTTTTATCATTCCAATCATATCAATTCCCCACATAGAGAAAGGCCAAGGAGACGAGATAACATTCAATAAATTCAGAGGCACATGAATCTTATTGGCGATGATCTGACACTTGTGACATTTCCTGGCAAACTTGTAACAGTCGGATTCCATCGTGATCCAATAATAACTAGCTCTTAAAAGTTTCTTAGCCATAACATGTCCATTGGTATGAGTACCAAACGACCCTTCATGAATTTCCATCATTAACATGTCTGCTTCCCGCTTGTCAGCACATCTCAGCAAGACCATGTCAAATTTCCATTTGTATAACACATTATTACTCAGGAAAAAATTACCGGCCAATCTCCTCAATGTTTTCTTGTCCTTGTTGGAGGCTACCAAAGGGTACTCTTGCATTCTGAGAAGCACTTCAATATCGTGGTACCAGGGTTTACCATCCTCAGTATCTTAATGGCAAAAATGTAGGCGGGTCTGTCAAGACGTCTTACCTCAATCCGTGGACAATCATTCCAAAAGTTTACCACAATCATGGAGGCCAATGTTGCCAGTGCATCTGCCATCCTATTCTCGTCTCGAGGGATATGGTAAAAGTAGACTCTATCAAAGAAGGGTAACAATCTCCTTGCATAATCCTTGTATGGGACCAAATTATCCTATCGGGCTATCCACTCTCCTGTAATTTGATAAATCACTACAGCGAAATCACCGAACACATCCAAATTCTTGATTCTTAAGTCCACTGCCTCCTCGAGGCCCATAACACATGCTTCATACTCAGCTTAATTATTGGTACACTTGAACGTTAACCTAGAGGTAAACGGGATATGAGACCCATGAGGAGTCACGATAATCGCGCCTATTCCTCTCCCATGAGTGTTGACATCCCATCAAAAATTAAACCCCACTGAGAGCCGGGCTCGGGTCCTTCATCTGGCAGAGGTTCTTCACAATCCTTCGTTTTCAAATACATAACCTCTTCATCTGGGAAGTCATCATTCAAAGGTTGATGATCCAAAATAGGCTGGTGCACCAAATGGTCAGCCAAAATACTTCCTATAATAGCTTTCTGGGTACGGTACTCGATGTCATATTCGGATAACAACATCTGCTATCTCGCAATCCTTCCAGTCAATGCGGGCTTCTCAAAGATGTATTTGATAGGGTCCATCTTCGAAACTAGCCAGGTAGTATGGCTCAACATGTATTGTCGCAGACGTTTAGCAGCCCATGCTAAAGCACAACAAGTCTTCTCAAGCATAGTGTATCGAGATTCGCAATCGGTAAATTTCTTACTCAAATAATAAGTGACGTGGTCTTGTTTTCCCGTTTCATCTCGCTGACCGAGCACACAACCCATCAAGTCCTCTAACATCGTCAAATACATAATCAAAGGTCGCCCTTCCACCAGAGGCATCAGAGTAGGTGGTTCAAGCAAATACTCTTTGTTGCTATCAAAAGCCTTTTGATAATCTTCGGTCCAAACATACCCTTGTTCTTTCCTCAACAACTTGAAAATAGGTTTACACGTAGCAGTCATGTTAGATATAAACCTGGAGATGTAGTTCAAACGTCCCAAAAATCCTCTGACTTGTTTCTCTGTAGATGGAGCTGACATTTCCTGAATAGCCTTCACCTTATCGGGATCCACTTCGATACCCCTCTGGCTGACAATGAAACCCAATAATTTCCCTGATCGTACTCCAAACGTGCACTTGTTGGGATTCAAACGGAGCTTGTAATCTCTCAATCGACCAAATAGTTTCAACAAATACTTGACATGATCATCTTCAGGCTTTAACTTAGCTATCATATCGTCCACATAAACTTCAATCTCCTTGTGCATCATATCATGGAACAAAGTAGTCATAGCCCTTTGATATGTTGCCCCGACGTTCTTTAATCCAAACGGCATAACTCTATAGCAGAAGGTTCTCGGGGGGTGATGAACGACGTCTTCTCTCTGTCTTCGGGAGCCATTCTTATCTGATTGTATCCTGAAAATCCATCCATAAAAGAGAAGATTTCACATCTCACAGTACTGTCAACCAAAATGTCGATGTGAGGTAATGGAAAATCATCCTTCAGACTGGCCTTGTTCAGATCCCTGTAATCCACACACATACGGACCTTTCCATCTTTCTTCGTAACGGGCACAATGTTGGCTAACCAAAGCGGATACTCGGTAGTAACAAGAAAACCTGCATCAATCTGTTTCTGTACCTCCTCTTTGATTTTCAGAGCCATGTCGAGATGAGTTCTTCTGAGTTTCTGTTTAACTGGTGGGCAATCTGGTTTCAACAACAGACGATGTTCAACTATGGCAGTATCCAATCCAGGCATGTCTTGATATGACCATGCGAACACGTCGACAAACTCTTTGAGCAACTCAATCAGCTGCTCTTTCACATCTGGCTTGAGTAGAGCTCCAATTTTCACTTCCCTACGGATTTCTTCTGTTCTCAAATTGATTACCTCTACTGGATCTTGATGAGGTTGGATAGCCTTTTCTTCCTTCTCAAGCAGTCTAGAGATCTCTTCTGGAATATCATCTTCTTCGTCTTCAGCCTCAAACACAGGAAATTCGAAGTTCGGTGAAGGAAGTGGGTCATTATTCCCGAGATGTGATGTGTGTAGCAATCTGCGCATGTGATATTATTTATTCAGTTTTATAAAGTGGAAAGTGTGTGTACGCGTGACGCTACTTATTATTATTTTCCAACATAGTAATAATGAATAAACAAAGATAAAATAGTTCTCAAATGGAAACAAAAAATTTATTGATGATAGCAAAATCCGAACAAAGAAACGCCCAACAAGGTCACCTTTGCCTTGGGCAGAGCAAAGGGAATTATTAAAAGTAAGCCCACACAACACATTTTCTCCTTGGGCAGAGCGAAAACTTACAAACAAAAGTTTACTTTGATATATGAATCACAGCAGGGGCTTCAACCACACTCCAATTCTCAACCAAAACTCCTGGAGTCACAAAATCTGGAACATCTTCATCAGAAACTTCTTCAGTAACATCATAGACTCCAAAACTATAATCAAAGTCATCTGAGACATAACCCGGATCTTCCATATAGGGCTCATAATCTTCAAAAGGGATAGAGAGACTCGCTGAACCATCTGATATGTAGCCTTCAGACTCGTCTTCGGACAAGGCGTTGATATGAGGAGGATGGATGACCCCTCCACTGCGGAACACTTCGTTGATCGGCGGTAACTCTTGATTTCTGATAACCTGTTGAGTAGACCCATTGGAAAAGCCAAGACCTTCCTTATTCCTGTTCTCTGGCAAAAACAAGATTTTACCCCAACCTATTTGAGGACCACTGCTCACAACCTGCTGCGCATCCTTAAACGATGACATCGGTATTCTGGGTTTTTGAGCACTATCGCCTATAATAGATAAAGCCTGGAATTGTGTACCAACTTCTTCTTCAGCTTCAACATACGAGAACGATGATAAATGACTCACCACTATAGCTCTCTCTCCACAAACTATAACCGTTTTGCCTTCAAAGGCATACTTCATTTTCTGATGCAGGGTGGAGGTAACTGCCCCAACTTCATGTATCCACGACCTTCCTAACAAACATCTATAGGCGGCGCGAATGTCCATGACTTGGAACGTGATCATGTAAGTCTGCAAACCAATGGTCATCAGCAGATCTACTTCACCAATTACTACTTTTCTAGGTCTATCAAAAGCTTTGACGATGACATGAATGGGCCTCATCGGTGGTCCCTGATAAGATAATTCAGATAAAGTGGTTCTAGGCATCACATTCAGAGAGGATCCAGTATCAACCAACACACTGGACAAAGAATCATTCCCATAATTCACAGAAATATGCAAGGCCATATTATGCTTCTTTCCTTCCTCTGGAAGGTCTTCCTCATTGAAACCAAGATTGTCACATGCAGTAATATTGCCGATGATATTATCAAATTGCTCCATTGTAACATCTTGCTCCACATACACTTGCTCCAATATCTTTTGGAGCACTTCCCTATGTGCCTCAGAACTCATTAGCAATTGTAGAACAGAGATCTTAGACGGGGTTTGCTGAAGCTGATCTGCAACTTTATATTCACTTCTCTTGATTACTTTCAGTACTTCGTCCGGCTTGGACAAGTTGGATCCACCAGATTGGTCCATAATTGTATCCTTTGAAATCGGTTGCTCTACTGAGATTCCCTTGTCTTTCGAAGGCACTGAAGGGTAAACTCGGTCGCTTCTTGTTACTCTACTGACATCCGCGATGTTAACAACTGAAGGCAAAGTAGGTAACGGTACCTCCTTTCCATTTTCCAACATTGTAGCATTATATCGGTATGGGATAGCCTTACTAGAAGTGTAAGGGACGGATCCTGGCACATTGATTACTACGGGAGTAACGGTCGGCTTTCTACTATCGTACGTGATTTCAATACGCTCCACTTCCTTGAAGTGAGGCACTATAACACATACTTCTTCAGTCTTCTCATCTGAAACTTCTTGATCACTTTTTCCTGGGTAACCCTAAATCATGTTGACGGAGGGTGAACCATGCGGAGGCAATGGATTGTCCTGCACATTAGGATTGGAATCCTTAAAGGATAAGATTCCGCACTTAATGAGCCTTTGGACGTTTGCTTTCATACCAAAAAAACTCTCAATGTCATGGCCTAGAGCTCCCTAATGGTGAGGGCAAAATCTGTCAACTTTATAGTAAGAAGGGGGTTCTTGGGAACCTCGGGTGGAGCTTTTGTCTGAATGTGACCTTTATGGATCAACACTGGGAACAAATCAGCGTATGTCATAGGGATGGGATCAAAGTTTATCTTCCTGTATACACGACCCTGATTGTTGAATGGCCGATTCTGTTGAGGCGATTGGTGATTTTGTTGCGGCTGTGGCTGATAGGCTGGAGCATTGAATACTGGTGATACCGCTGCAACCTAATATAATGGGGAATACCTCTTCCTGAGTCTTCCTTCTTGTATAGCATTCACCTCCTTCTCCTTTTTCTTCACAAAACCACTCCCATACTTCTTAGCATTGCTAGGAGCATTCTCTTCTTTGACCAATCTTCCTTCTCGGACTCCCTCCTCCAAACGCATTCCCATATTCACCATTTCAGTGATGTCGCTGGGCGCACTTGCTACCATTTTCTCATAAAATAAAGGACCAAGGGTCTTCAGAAAAATCTTGGTCATTTCCCTTTCCTCCAATGGTGGCGTGACCTGCACGGCTAACTCGCACCAACGTTGAGCATATTCCTTGAAGTTCTCCTTGTCTTTCTGCATCATGGCCCTCAACTGATCTCGGTCAGGAGCCATGTCTACATTATATTTATACTGCTTGATAAAGGCTCCGCCTAAATCGTTGAAAGTTCGAATCTTCGCACTATCCAACCCCATATACCATTTGAGCGCAGCGCCTGTCAAACTATCCTGGAAGTAATGGATGAGAAATTGATCATTGTTAGTTTGCGCAGACATCTTTCTGGCATACATGATGAGATGACTCTGAGGGCAGGTATTTCCTTTTAGGAACCTTGAATTTCGGTGGAACCTTGACATTCAGAACCAAACATAAGTCAGAAGCACTCTTTCCAAACAAATCCTTTCCACGAAGGGCTTTCAATTCTTTTTGAATCTCATAAAATTGGTCTTGAAAACCATCCATCCGTTCTTCAAAACCCACAGTTTCAGTTGGAGACCCATGGAAAATCGGCTGTCCAGAATATACGGGGCAACATTCACATGCGGTGGTGCAGTGGTCATCATGGCAGTAGTGGTAGGGACGGCTTGAGCAGCGGTCATGATAGGGACCTTCGGAACAGGTGGACGATAGCCAGCAGGAGTGAAATGAGGAGGCATCCCCCATGGAAAACCTGGCGGCATGCTGTAAGTCACTTCAGCAACAGTAGACACCATTGGAATCGGTGCTGACACAACTTCGGAGATAACAGTCCTGGGAACATCCTGATTGTTGAGCGTAGACTGGATGGACAAAGCTTCAACTAAACCATTCAATCTCTCCAAGCTTTCTTTCAAAATTGCAACCTCATCTCGGAGCACCTTGTTCTCTTGTTCAAGTTGATCCATCTTTTGACGTTAACTGGCGCGAGTATTGTATTGGTGATTCAGCTTGTCTGTGGAGATGAAGCAAGAGTGAGACCCTGGAATGCAAACGATGCTATTCCTATGCAAAAATGTAAATACAGTATGAAACTTCAAGAAACTCAAATTAATCTTCAGTATTATAACGTTGGATAATTGAAAAATTATTTTATTATTGATATTCGAGAAGCATTACAAAGCAAAGTACTCTTTTAAGAGTTTATTACATTGAAACAAAAGCAAAAAAAACTTAGAGATCTACTCCTTATGCTCTTTCTGCACACGAAGCTCCTCTGCCAGCTGATTGACGCGTTCCTACAATTTGGCTTTCTCACTGATGAGTCAATCTACATGCTCCTTCCAAACCACAGTACTTGGGGGAAGATCATCCCTGGTGACAGTTCTCGAAGAGGTACGAGTGGAAAATAAATCCTCTCGTGCCTTTCTTTTTCTTGCGGATTCGACTTCTGGCAGTTTCTGAGACTTCTCCTTCTCTACCTTAAGGGTGAAGTACTTGTTTCTCTAGGCGGTCTTTAACTTCTGAGCCTCGTCCAAGGCAGTCTTCAACTGATCTACCTCGCTCACATCAAACCAATCAGGATCGTGAAAGGTCAACACCATAGGTTCGTGAAAAGGGAATGACATCTTGAGATCGAGAGCCCTCTCGCGCATCCGATGTAGATAGTCTTCAGAGGCAGCACAATTAGGGAATCCTAAAGCAGGTGTTCCTTCCATGTTGACGTACTTCCATGCCTTCAAGTCTGGATCCCCTCCTTCCTTGAAAAAGATCCCTTCCATTAGAGTTGGGTTAGGTACTTCGTTCATCGGGTGCCCCAATTGTCGATGAGCCAAAGCGGGGTTGTAACTGATGCATCCCTTCGTCCCAATAAGAGGTATATTGGGGAATCCTCCATAGTTGTGAGGGTCATACCACACGATATTAGAGTGAGTAAGGGCCATGACTATTTCAGGCCAACGGGGTGCCTCTATCTGCTCCCAGACGGATGGATGCCAAGCTAGGCGAGCAATAAACCATAAGTACAGCAAGGCGGTACAACAGACAATATGCCCTCCTCCTTCAGCATTCCTCGAGTGGATTGAATGGTACGTGCCAGCTAACAAGGTAGGAGCTGGGTTCTTGAGGATGAACAACTTAATTGCATCCATGTCAACAAAATCATCAATCTTTGGGAACCAGAAGATCCCATAGACTAACAAGGCAAAGGTAGCTCCCATTATCGGGACTTCCTTTCTCTCAGCGTGGTAACAGACTTTTCTGATTAAGAAGTTAGCCAGAAACCCAAGGGCTCCTTCCTTGGTGGTTAAATGAGCTTAAATGTTCGCTAGGCTAAGTCGGGTAGCATCTACAATCTCTTGGTCACTGGGGGTGTTCTCCCGTCCAGTAAACACGGGTCGGGTGGTTACAGGTATCCTCAAGAATTCAGAATACTCCTCCAGGGTCGGCATCAGCTGGTAATCTAGAAAAGTGAAATAATGGTACAACGGATCGTAGAACTGAACAAGGGTCTCCAACAACCCATCAATCATCTTGAGCTTGAGGAAAAAGAAATCTCCTCCATATTCTAGCGAGAAAGTGTGGCGGTGATAACGCGAAAATGTATATATAAAATGACATGTGTTTTAACTAATGTTTGACCGGTTTCACTCCGAATTCGGGGCATTCCATGCTATTTGTCTAAGTATTATGCAGGTATTCAAAGAACATGTCCAAGCAAAGAAATATGAAGAAAAGGAGCAAAAACAAGTGAAAAATAGATGAAAAACCAAGAGAAAAACAGCAGAAACGAGTTTTACTAATGTGACGACCGTCACACAGCCGTTACGCTCGTCATGCGTGTGACGACCGTCACACCCCCATGACGACCGTCATGCAGCCAGAACGTGCAGAATGAAGTCACGTGCAAAAATCCCCCTCAAAGACCAAAAGTGTGGCCACTAACTCCTACTTTTCTGCCTCAAACCCACTTCCTGAAGGAATAACCATTAGATACTCTCCCTCTATAAAAGGAAGAGGTTGGGACCTGAAAAAGAGGGCCGCATTCAAGACAACGAAGTGCTGCCAATTCATCTTCAGAGCAACCTTACCGTTCTTATATTCTTATTTGTTTCTGTTTTCCTTCTCTGTACTCTTTGATATTTTGTAATTCCCATTTTCCTTGTACGATCAATTGGCACAAAGACCAGAATCCTGCCAACATTGTGGAGGATCTGCCCAAAAGCCAATTTTAATATTTACAGGTTTTCATTTTTAATCGTAATTGAAATTTTCATTATGATGTATGTTCTTAATTACTGCTTTTATTTATGTATTACCATTTCTATTTCCATGTCTAGCTAAATTACCGTAATCGATATGTAATAATAATTCAGACGGAATTTAATAATAATTGGCGTAGTCTTCCTCTTTTCAAAACTCAGTTATGGTTTTAGTTTTTAATCAAAACTCTAAATAAACCTTTGTCACGACAGTGAGAAGCTATTTACGGTGGTTTTGCCACGACAGTGGGAAACCATATTAAGGTACGAACCAACAAGCGACAGCTGAGGCTAAGACCAGATAGTAAAAACTAGGCATTCGATTTAAAAACAGCGAAAGCACTTTAAAAAGGATTAGAACCTAGAGATTTTCAAAAGGTAACTCTAACCCCGAACGGGATAGCGACATCATACGTTCCGCCTTAGAGTTGCGACTAGCGTCAACAACCATCGTGAGACAAAAGTCTTTAGATCACTATTTTCTTCTTAAACTAAGTTTGAAAACACTTAATACGCCAATAAATTGTCAAATCCCCGAAGAACAAAATTATTGCATATCGATTCATAAATTCATATCTTAAGTAAAAGTTTTAGTTCCCTTAAGTTTACGCATTTATTCTGCCATTATTCAACTTGAAACCAAACCGACCTAGCTAAACACCGTAACACCCGATAATACTAGATGGATTACGAGTCCCTGTGGGATCGATATCTATTATTACTACGCAATAGGCTGTGCACTTGCAGTTAGATTTGTTAGACATAGAAAGTCGCGATCATGTTTTTGGCACCGTTGCCGGGGACCCGTTTAGTCAATAGTGTAATCCTTTGTTACATAGTATAGACTAGGTTAACAATTCTCTCTCCCTCTACTCGTTCTTCGATTGTATGCCAAGTACTCGCTCACAAGGCGAAATCTTACAACCTACAATCGCCGAACTAGAGCGCTTCTTACATCTAAGAAGGCGCATCGTCGAATATCAACGAAGACACAACATTCCCGATCTTCTCGCTCATCCTCCTGTTGAAGAAGCAAGGATGGCTGAAGGACCTCAAAACAAACCGCTGAAGGCATACGCTACACCCTCTCAGATGGAGCTTAGAAGTAGCATAGCTGCCCCAGCTATCAATCGAACCGATTTCGAACTAAAATCGTCATTGTTGTCAGCTGTACAACAAAATCAATTCTCAGGAAATGCAACTGAGGATCCAAATGAACACTTAACGAAGTTTGTACAATAGGCAGACACTGTGAAAGCAAATGGAGTAACTCCAGACGCAATAAGACTTCGTCTTTTCCCTTTCTCTCTTAGAGATAGAGCTTGGACATGGTTACAATCCTTACCATCCAACTCCGTTACGACATGGGAACAGCTGAAGAACGTTTTCTTAGCAAGATATTTTCCGCCAAGCAAAACTGCTATGCTTAGAGCCCAAATCAACGGATTTCGACAAAAAGATACTGAATCTCTCTACGAAGCATGGGAAAGGATCAAAGATATGATGAGAACATGTCCTCACCACGGTCTAGAAGACTGGGTGACGATCCATACTCTCTATAATGGGCTTCTATACAACACCAGATTAACGGTAGACGCCGCCGCGGGCGGTGCACTTATGGATAAGCCATACGACGAAGCCTATCAACTCATCGAAAACATGTCTCAGAACCACTGCCAATGGGGAGGTGAACGCATTCCAGCAGAGAAACCCGCAGCGAAAGGTGGGATGTACGAGATCAGCAGCCTTGAAAAGTTCAACGCTAAAGTAGATGCTCTAGCACAGAAAATCGACAGTCTGACCGTTAACCCAACTGCAACCGTCGCTGCCGTAATTCCAAACTGCGAGTTATGCGGAATCGCCACTCATAATGCGCCTGAGTGCCCATTGTTGGCCGGAATCCCACCAGACCAAGTAAATTACGCTCAAGGAAATCCTTACGCAAATACTTACAACCCAGGATGGAGGAACCACCCAAACTTTTCCTACAAGAACGATAATGCCTTGCAAGCACCAGGTGCTCCGCCAGGATATCAGAAACCAGCTGCTGCCCAGACTGCCCCTAGGAAATCAAACCTCGAGTTGATGATGGAAAAATTCATAGCTACTCAAGCTCAAACAAACAAAGAATTCCTAAATCAAAACATACACACTAGCGAGCAAATTAAACAGTTGACCAGAAAAGTAGACGCTTTAGCCACCCACAATAAAATGCTCGAAACGCAGATATCACAAGTGGCTCAACAACAAGCCTCTGCAGCTGCCCCAGCTGGAACATTTCCAGGACAACCCGAACCTAATCCAAAAGGTCACGCAAACGCTGTTATATTAAGAAGTGGAAAAGAATTGGAAGGCCCAACAGATTCTAGGAACGAAGATTTAGTAATGCAACAAAAATCCGATAAACCAACCGAAAGGGAGTCTGAAACAGAAAAGAAGGAATGTGACGAGCAGAAAACCGCCAAAGATGAAAACTCATATGTGCCTCCAGCGTCATATAAACCACCTATCCCTTATCCTCAAAGATTAATAAATTCCAAAACTTCAGGACAATTTAAGAAATTTGTCGAACTTTTGAAACAACTAAACATCACTATTCCTTTCACAGAAGTGATAACTCAAATGCCGTCATACGCTAAGTTTCTTAAAGAAATCTTGTCTAATAAAAGGAAAATAGAGGATAACGAGACAGTGACACTTACTGCCGAATGTAGCGCAATCATTCAAAACCACATGCCTCCTAAACTAAAAGACCCAGGTAGTTTCTCCATACCCTGCGTCATAGGAAAGTTCGTAATAGACAAAGCTCTATGCGATCTAGGAGCCAGTATAAGCGTCATGCCTTTATCTATATGCAAAAAGCTGAATATGGGAGAACTAAGACCAACTAAAATGTCTGTACAATTGGCTGACCGATCAGTCAAATACCCCGTCGGAATACTGGAAAATGTTCCAGTACGCATAGGACAATTCTACATCCCAACCGACTTCATAATCATGGACATCAAAGAGGGCTCTGTTACCCCAATTATCCTAGGAAGACCGTTCCTAGCTACAGTCGGAGCTATTATAGACGTAAAGAAAGGACGGCTAACATTCGAAGTAGGAGAAGAAAAGATAGAGTTCATCCTTACTAAATTCTTGAAGGCACCAGCCATCGATGACACATGCTATATAGTAGATGTAATTGACGAATGCATACGAGAATTAGAAAAGGAGGAAACTACATATTCTGAAATCATGAAAATCCCGATCCCTGATATTCATGAAGACGACAACTGGCGTGCACCATACAAAGATGATAGTCTGAGCGAGATCTTAGCACTCACTCCAAATCACATGCTAGGTCCGAAAAACCCAGCTTTAGAACTTAAAGAGCTACCCAAAACTCTCAGGTATGAATTCCTAGATACAGAATTCAAAATACCAGTAATAGTAAACGCTAACTTAGGACAATCAGAAACTGAGCGATTATTAGAAGTCCTAAGGAGATACCCAACTGCGTTAGGCTATAATATAAGTGATCTAAAAGGCATAAGTCCCTCCATCTGTATGCACCGTATCATGCTGGAGGAAGACTGCAAAACTTCAAGAGAACATCAGATAAGGATAAACCCGATCCTAAGCACTGTAGTCAAAGACTAGGTGAAAAAGCTACTAGACGCAGGAATCATATACCCAATCTCCGACAGCCAATGGGTCAGCCCAGTACACGTAGTACCCAAGAAAGGAGGCGTTACTGTAGTGAAAAATGCAAAAGGCGAATCGATAACCCAAAGAGTAGTGACCGGAAATAGCATGTGTATCGATTATAGAAAACTAAACAAGGCAACTCGGGAAGATCAATTCCCTTTACCATTCATAGACCAAATGTTGGAGAGACTAGCGAAACATTCGTACTTCTGCTATCTAGATGGTTATTCGGGATTCTTTCAAATCCCTATTCACCCCGATGACCAAGAAAAGACAACATTTACTTGTCCCTATGGTACTTTTGCCTACCGCCGAATGCCGTTCGGGCTATGCAATGCTCCAACAACCTTTCAAAGATGCATGATGGCAATCTTCGCATATTTCATAGATGACATCATGGAAGTGTTCATGGATGACTTCTCTGTATGCGGACAAAGCTTCGAAAGCTGCCTGTCGAATTTAGAAATGGTACTCAAAAGATGCGCCAAAGTGAACCTTGTCCTTAATTGGGAAAAATGCCATTTCATGGTCCGACAAGGCATTGTTTTAGGACACGTCATCTCTGAAAAGCGGATCGAAGTTGACAAAGCTAAAATAGAGATCATAAAGGATCTCCAGCCTCCGAAAACCATACGAGAAATATGAAGCTTCTTAGGACACGCTGGATTCTACCGAAGATTCATAAAGGATTTCTCGAAAATCACAAAACCTCTTACAGGTTTATTAATGAAAGATGCCGAGTTCATCTTCGACAAAGAATGCTTAGAAGCATTCGAAACTCTAAAGTCAGCACTTATCACCGCACCAATCATGCAACCCCCAGATTGGCGACTACCATTCGAAATCATGTGCAATGCGAGTGATTACGCTGTAGGCGCAGTTCTAGGACAAAGGAAAGACAAGAAGCTTCACGCTATCTACTACGCCAGTAGAACATTAGACCCTGCCTAAATGAACTACGTCACAACGGAAAAGGAACTTCTAGCAGTCGTGTTTGCTCTTGACAAATTCTGTTCCTACTTGGTAGGAGCCAAAATAATCGTATACACAGACCACGCTGCCATTAGGTACCTAATTAGCAAAAAGGACGCAAAACCCAGATTATTGAGATGGATCCTATTATTACAAGAGTTCGATTTAGAAATTAAAAATAAGAAGGGGACCAAGAACGTAGTTGCGGACCACTTATCCCGTATAGAGGGCATAAAACAAGAACCAGTGCCTATCAATGACGACTTTCCTTACGAACGTCTGATAGCCAAATTGGAAAGCGATATGTCTAACTCTACTTCGGAAGAACCGGAACTGGAAAAAGCCGTGGAAGCTGTCTATGCCCAAGCCACTTTGCCGTGGTTTGCCGACATCGTTAATTACCTGGCTGCAGGCGTGCTTCCACCGGACCTGACTTATCAACAAAAGAAGAAACTCTTCCATGACTTAAAGCACTACTACTGGGACGAACCTCTACTCTTCAGACGAGGCGCCGATAACTTATACCGTCGTTGTGTCCTAGAGGAAGAAATAGAAGACATCATCACCCAATGCCATTCAGCACCATATGGTGGTCATGCCAGCACCTCAAAGACGTGCGCTAAAATCCTACAGCCTGGCTTATTTTGGCCCAGCTGTCGCTTGCGCGAAAATAAGGTGCCGGCATGACAGAAGAGTCGCCACCTTTCGTTATTTATCCCTCAGAGCGGGAAAGGAAACGATCGGAAAAACCTGACGAAAAAGGGTAAGACAAGGTCGTCGCAACCATTGTCTGGGTTCGGGAGTCGGTTACGCAAGGGGAAGGTATTAGCACCCCTCACGTCCGTCGTACTCGACGGGATCCTCGCTTGTTTGTTTACTTGGACGGGTTGGTTATAATCTATCTACCTATCAAGGCTGGCTGGAAAAGAAAAGAAAAAATGACTCGGCAAAGCATCGCGCTTTATGCCTACGTATTCTCATCAGAGAATGAGAAATCAGAGTCAACGTAGTTCGGCCTACGAAGGATTACGGGGAAAGGTTGAAGGTTGCTCGCTAGGATGTCACATCCTATGCCTACGTACTTTCATCTGGTATGAAAGATCAGAGCAAACGTAGTTCGGGAAACTACGGGTTATCTCTTAAAAGAAGTGTTTTTTATTATGTTTGCGATTTCAACCGCACTAGAGACTATGACCTGAGAGTGAATGCGTCGCATGTCACCCAAAGGGTACCATACTAAACATCCAATCTCAGATAGCTTAAGGCTCGTAACGTACGAAAGAAATCATTCATGATTACTGTATTTTAAGCTGCTTCGAGATGAGAAGAGAACAGGCCCAACTAGGAGGGAGACTATCAAGTCCTACTGTTATCATGCCATGGATTCATCCTATGGTTGAGGTTTGAACAGGGAACTCCTAGATGTTGTCATGCATAGGTTTCAACCTAAAGTTCTAATCATCACTTCTTTATCAAAGGAAATGAGAGTCCTAAGGGATCATGTCAATGATACACCAAAACAGACAAAAGCATCAGCTTTAACAGTAAAATGCATGCAATGCAAGTGAGGGAGGAAATGTGTGTGGGGCTTCAGCCTCCACAAGCTCGTCTCGACCTCAAGCCAGTCATGAAATGACAATAATCATACTGAAGATAAACAACATGCTATCAAGCAATGAACATAAATGAAGTGCCATCAGGCAAACAAAACACATGCTTGAGAAAGAATCATCTACTCTCTAATCCTAACCCTAACACAGAATCTAATCAGATCTAAGCAAAGCTCTAAAGCAAAACCTAACCAAAAAGAAATCAATCCCAGTCTTCAAGCTTCAGAACAAGCTTACCAAAGAAAGGGAGCTAAGTAGGCAGACTCATAGTGTCTTCCTCAGGAAAGCACTAGGAGGTGCATACTCAGGAGTCATATCCTATGTGGCTCGACCACTGTGATCAGTTTACATTCCTCCTCAGGAAAAACTAAACTCACAAGCAGGCTCCAACATCACTGGATACTTAAGAAATCCTATCTGAACTAGTGGAACTAAATGAACAGACTCATAGGACCTTCCTCAGAAAAGTACTAGGAGGCTTCCACTTAGGAGTTGTATCCCATGTGGCTCAACAACATGTGATCAGTTTACATTCCTCCTCAGGAGAAATTAAACTCACAAGTTGGCTCCAACATCATTGGATACTTGAGAAATCCTAGATAAACTAAGGGAACTAAGTGAATAGACCCATAGGACCTTCCTCAGGAAAGTACTAGGAGGCTTCCACTTAGGAATTGTATCCCATGTGGCTCAACAACATGTGATCAGTTTACATCCCTCCTCAGGAGAAATTAAACTCACAAGTTGGCTCCAACATCATTGGATACTTAAGAAATCCTAGATAAACTGAGGGAACTAAGTGAATGGACCCATAGGACCTTCCTCAGGAAAGTACTAGGAGGCTTCCACTTAGGAATTGTATCCCATGTGGCTCAACAACATGTGATCAGTTTACATCCCTCCTCAGGAGAAATTAAACTCACAAGTTGGCTCCAACATCATTGGATACTTAAGAAAGAGGTGAGAAGAGAGAATGAAAGTCATTCATAGTGCCTTCCTCAGGAAAGTACCATGAACTTCCTTCAAACTTCAGGATCTCAAACCTCACAGACAGGGAATAAGCTCCAAGCTCTGGGCCTCTGAGTCTTGATCTTCAATCTTCTCTTCATCATGATCCTCAACAAGATCTTCAGAACAAACTAAGCCCCACAACAAATTCTCCAGAATGAACCCCAAGGATGAACAGATAACCACAGAACTGACAAAACCATCAGTCAACTTCAGAAAATACCTAAAAATACTAAAACAAGGGGGAAAAATCTATCAACTATTCACAAGGGTCTACAACATATACCCATAACATCCACATATGCCCCTACCCAAAAATCAAAACAAAACTATCTAAAGAAAATGGATTTCCTTACCTATGCATAACATAAACCCTAATTAAGCACCCTAAGGCTAACCTAACTAAACTAATCAAATTTTAATCTAAAAATCAAGAATTAAATCCTATGGGGAACTATGATTCAATATCTAATTACACAAAAAAGAATGAATTAAAAAGACTAAAGGAAGGTCCTAAAACAAATTCTACAAAATTGGATATCAAACTAAACATATTAAAAAGCTATAAAAATGAAAAATATACTAAAAATATGAAAAGAAAATAAAATGGAAATTTTATTTATTTATATTTTTCTAGACAAATTCACTAACCTATAGAAAAAACAAGAATTAAAAAATATTTAATTTTGGATTTTATATGAATTTTATAAATGCAAGAAAATATTAAAGGAATTAAAAAATATAAAAGAAATCAATTAAAGGGGAGGGGGGTGCAGATAGAAGGGCGCCTCAGTTTATTTTGGGGATTGGGCTACGATATGGGGTGCAGATAGCGCTTTTTGGGATAAGCCCAATATCAATCAGAAATAAAAGAAAACAAAAACGCGTGGGGGGTGAGGGTAGTAAGGATATCACTTGCTATTTCCTAATGGGCCTAACGAGGGGTGCGCGGATAGTAAAATGCTGCTGAGCCCATGGTTTCTCACTTATCCAAACGGCAGCGTTTGGTTTCTTTGAATTTCCCTCCGTTTTTATCAATTAATATGGGCCGTTGGATTAGAGTAATAGGTCAAGCATTTCAGAAAGATCCAACGGACGCTAGTCATCGTCCCCAAATACCTAGGGTTTCAGTTCTCACGAGCTTCATGCATGGATTTTCCATCCTCTCTTTCTCTCTCGTCTCGCAACCATTTCCCTCGATATAAAAACCAAACTCACTCCTCTCCTTGCCCTCTACAAGACTGTGGTCACGGATTTTCTTAATACTCACTCTAGAAAAATATATGGAGCGTGGAAGTCTTGGACACCATTACTTTTATCTGGTTTGCATGATCATGATCTTGGCTGAAACTAACCTAGAATGATCTACACTTCATGATGATTATCCTACACTATAAAACTAAGGTTGTAGTACATTAAGGCACGAGTTCTTGAACTCAAAACAGAAATGGCCATAACACAAACCTACATGTAATGCTTTCAAACTAATCATAACACCTCCCTAATTGGTCTCTATCGTGTTTATCCTAACAACCAACTCTAAAACAGAATAAATAAAGAGATTCAAGAGAAAATGCATACCTTGCAAGTGATGATGGCTATGGTGTTTCTCTTCCAATTCAAGCCTTGGTGCTCTCTTGGAATGATCTTCAATGGCTCTATGTGCTTCTGTTTGCAGTAGTTTTTGCTCACACCTCTTGAATCAACCTAGCCAATCCTTCATGCAAGTTGGAGTGAAGCTTGTGATCTCATGAACCAGCCACAAATTCTCCTTGATTTTTCTTGCCAAATGCCCAATGTTGATTATAGATGATGATGATAATCAGAATTGTAGTGATGGATGAAGTTTCAATGGGGTTTGGAATGAAAATGCACTTTTGGAGTGAAGGAATCAAAGTGTAGTATGCAAGCTCTAAAAATCTATAACCAATGCATGGAGCCACTCTAGGGCTTATATAGATGAGAATAGAAGTGTGTGGAAGTTTGTAGAACCTTCCATGAAGCTTCTAGAACTTCTCATGCAATGATAATTTGAATTTGCCATATTTAGTAAATCTCATGCTATATCATGATACACCATGCAATCTCACTTAATTTCTCCTCAAATGATATGGTAAAATGAAAACAAAGCCTTACAAGTCCTTATGTAGCATTTTCCCATCTTTCCTTTTGATGCCTTAAAGTGCAAGTAACAAATTTACAAAGCAACTCCAATTTTTAAGCCTAAGCTCAAAAATGTGGATAAACCATTGTTTTTAAAATGATGTTTGGAGTCAAAATGACATATTGAATGACCCATTTTGGATTTGTAGATCTCTCAAACCAAAATTCCATTTCAACTTTTTCAACTTATAAGCCATTTTTAGTTCAAATTTACCAAACTTTGGAAATCCTTGCTACAAGCTTTTCCAACAATTCATGACCTTCTTTCTAGACTTAAAATCACATTTTGAACAACTTTCATGTTTTGAGTTTTTTCATTTGAGTCTTGGAAATAGGAGATATGGCCTTTGCTTAAAATGACCTATAACTGCCAAATGACCAAAATACCCCTGTCTTGTTCAAACCATAAGTTGAGTTCCACAAATCCTATCAAGGACTTCTACCACTCACATTAAAGCTAAGGAGATTCTCTTCAACATTCATGTTGACCAAGAAATCATAGGAATCATCCTACTAGGGCAAAAGTTGTCTGCAAGTTGGGTGACTTTCAAGGACCCAGATTCACACACCTCAGCTGACCTGTAATTTGTCAAAACCATAACTTGAGCTCTGCACATCCTATAAAGGACTTCCACCACTCAAATTAAAGCTAAGAACAAGCTCTACAACATTCATGTTATGGGGAGGATGAGATATCAATCACATCTAGAGCTAAAATTGCCTGGAAAATAGGGATCAAATTAGGGTTTTCTCACTGACAATCCTTGGAAACCCTGACTTGAAACTTCTCAAACTCCTCAATCATGATGAGTTGGTCTAGGAATCATCTCTTTAACACCTATATGCATCATTCCATGATCTCATGGCCCTTGGATTAGGTCTCAACCTTCTCCAAATTTTCAGTTAATCTAGGGTTGACCC
Source organism: Lathyrus sativus (assembly GCA_963859935.3). Lineage (NCBI taxonomy): Eukaryota > Viridiplantae > Streptophyta > Magnoliopsida > Fabales > Fabaceae > Lathyrus > Lathyrus sativus. Next base: position 222,996,301 of record OZ012739.1, on the reverse strand, counting down.
AGTCAAAACCCTAATTCTACCATTCATGGTTAAATCTTCTGAATTCTTGCATAATGACCTCTCTGGGCTTCATGATGGCTATCAAGACCTCTCATACACTTTCTCAAAACATCAAGTTCATTCTCAAAGTCTCAGAATCATCTGAGGAGCACCCACAACTCTCAAGCTATGAAGCACACAACCCTGGTTTCAACCCACTCCTCTGAGGATCTCTTGAACTTTCTGACGAAGGTATCAACTTTCAAACACTAAATGAATAAATAATTGTTGGTCAAATTTTGGGGTGCAACAGCTGCCCCTATTCAAACGGCTTGAACCTGACTGGGTGAGAAGCGAACAGCTCTCAACCAATCAAGGTGCGAGACGATTGAATACCGGTAAACCCGAAAATTTGCCAACTGCACGAGCACACGATACTCTGCGGGGAACAAACCTTCGAATACTGCAATACTAGCTGCACGGCAACTAGCTGGAGAAATATCGATCTGACATCGCCGTCAGTTATCCATGTTAACTCCCTCTGATATTGCCTTTGGACAACCCCAACATCCAACCTCGCCGCTGGAGAACAGAATCTGACATCGCCGTCGGAAACACACATCATTTGGAGACACTGGACATCGCCGTCGTACAAACATCATCTCTGATGGGGATTTAAAGAGTCTGACCTTGCCGTCAAACAAACATCCGACCTCGCCGTCGAACACATTCAACATCGCCGTCGAATAAACATCCAACCTCGCCGTCGGACAAACATGATCTGACCTCGCCGTCAAATCCGAACGTTCAACCTCGCCGTCAAACAAACATCCAACCTCGCCGTCGGACAAACATGATCTGACCTCGCCGTCAAATCCAAACGTTCAACCTCGCCGTCGAACAAACATCCAACCTCGCCGCCGGACAAATGATGATCTGACCTCGCCGTCAAATCCAAACGTTCAACCTCGCCGTCGAACAAACATCCAACCTCGCCGTCGGACAAATGATGATCTGACCTCGCCGTCAAATCCAAACGTTCAACCTCGCCGTCGAACAAACATCCAACCTCGCCGCCGGACAAATGATGATCTGACCTCGCCGTCAAATCCAAACGTTCAACCTCGCCGTCGAACAAACATCCAACCTCGCCGCCGGACAAACATCCAACCTCGCCGCTGGAGAAAATACAACCCTGAACAACTCTGACCTGGGGTTCACCCCTGGTAAATGGAACAAAAGGTACACTTGCGTATTTGAAACTACTCCGGTGGGAATGAGAGACTTAACCGAGCACACTCTGATCTGGGGTTCACCCTCAGAACCATAACGAACATCGGAACACTGCTGCACACTGCCCGCCGCAGAACTTCAACATTAAAGATATATGAAACCCTGGCCCCTGGCCATTTTCGGCTTCAGCTAGAAAAAATCTTCAAGTATTTCTGAAGATAGATGGAACCCTGGCCCCTGGCCACTCCAGATCCGCTGGAGAATCTTCAAGTTCTTCTGAAGAAAGATGAAACCCTGCCCGTCGGCTATTCCAGCTTCAGCTAGAAAAAACATCCTTGTCCTTCAAGGATGTAAACTTTGCCCGTCGGCAACTCTGCAGGAGGCATCTTCGACTTCATTCTAAAGAAATGGTCCTTGGCCTTCAAGGATACATGGATCTGCCTTCAGGCAACTCCACCTCTGCTATAGAGCATCCGTGACTTCAGTCAGGGATATATTTCGGCCTTCAGTCCGAAAAATGAATCCTAGGTCATTCATGACCTTGGGGATAACCTTGCCCTTAGGCACCTTCGCTTCAGCTTAGGAAATCTGTGACTTCAGTCAAAGAAATGGTATCCTGAGCCATTCATGACTCTACGGGGATTCAAACACTTTGCCTTCAGGCAAAACTCCGCTTCAGCTGGAGAAACATCTTCGACTTCAGTCAGAAGAAAAACTATCCACTTGATCACAATCAATCATCTCCTCAGGACAACTGACTTGGTCTTCAGACCAACACGGATCATCTTGTTATATCTACAAACTTTAGAACCTTGTCTTCAGCCACACTTTGATTCATCAACAGGGAGATCTGAACTCACAGGAACATTCTGATACCGCCTTCAGGCGTTTACGAAGTCAATCTTCAGATTAGACATCACTGTTGGAGCAGACATATCACGCTGCTAAGGACTTCAAGAATCATCTTGAACAAACAGCTCCGTCGGGCACCTTCAAGAATCATCCTGAACCGATAACCATTCTGGAGACTTTATTCTGCGGAGTATTCCAGGAATCTTCCTGGGCAACTTTTGCTGGGGACGCTATTGGGGAGCTCAAGAATCATCCTGAGCAAACCATTCGGGAACCTGCACTGAGGTCTTAAGAATCATCTTAAGCAAACGGCCCTGCTGAGGAGTTCAAGAGTCGTTTTGAACTGACTTCGCTGAGGATCTCAAAAATCATCTTGAGCGAGCGACTGCGGGGATTACACCGGGGTCTTTAAGAATCATTCTAAGAAAGTGACCTCGTTGGGGAGCATATCAGGAATCGTCCTGAGCAACTGGTCTCTTGGTGGAACGCCTGTAAAACAAGAATGATAGTAACCTAGATCATGCTTATGATGCATATGCTTCTGCGCTATGCCCCACACGGTGGGAATGATATGCGTTTATGCTAAATGCCATGCAATCATGCACAATGCTATGCAACGTTAAATGCTATGCAGTGTTAAATGCTATGCAGTCATGCACAATGATGCGATCCCGTCCGCAAAATAAATGCTGGGGGGAGGAAACCCTTTTGTCAAGGAGACAAGAACTACTCAGGTAGAGGAATCATCCTGCTGAGGAGAACGTGGACACGCTGGTATCAATCAGGCTCTGTCTGGGGAACTGATCTTCCGCGAACTGCTGCATGGAAACCAACTTCAGTTGATTTCTGCAGGGGACGAAGCTCTACGAGAACCCGAACCTGCTGAAGGAAAGCGATGTCAATCGCGGGAGTGAACTGCGTGGTCGTCTCGGCTACTCTTCTGGGGATAACCACTCTGTGGGGAGGCAACTTCAGCTGCAACACTCCACTGGGGAAAACTAATCCTGATTTGATCAACTTCCAAGGATTCGGCTCTCTTGGACATCTGCAAACTCGGCTGAGGACGGAGAAATCATTCTGCTTCGCTGGAGAGAGTGCGACTCTGGGGAAACACAGCATCAGCTGCCCCACGCTCTGCTAGGGAACATCCATTCATGGTCCCAACGGCTTCCAAGGAATCGGCTCTCTTGGAGGTTTGCGGACTCAGCCGGGGAGAGAAATCATTCTACTTCACTGGAGAGTACGACTCTGGTGCGGAATTTCAATTTCGCTGGGGAAGAAAGAATCATCTAACTTCGAGGGAAAATACAACTCTGCAGGGGAATACAACGTCAGCCGTTCCAACACTCTACTGGGGAAGAGGGAATCATCCAACTTTGGGAGAGAGCATGACTCTGGTGGGGAATCTCAATTCCGCTGGAGACTTTACTGGGGAAACACGAGCTTCGGCACCCGAACACTTCTATGAAATCTGCACTTGTGACCCGGTGCTGGGGAAAGACGACATCATTCTTCGGTGCTTGGCTCAGCTGATGAGGTGACGTTCCTTCAGGATGCGTCTGCTTGGGGAAGAGAATCGTCTCTGCCCGGGGAGACATATCAATGCTCACTATCCTGCGTTCAGATTCTACGGAGGAGAGACTACTGAACTCTGCTGGAGAAGGAGGACTCATCCTGCTTCGGGGATGCGCACGGTGCATCTTCTGGAAGGTGCTACACCTGCAACAACACAAACAAACAGACAAGATACCCTTCTCAAAGGGGCCTATCCAGGTTATTATCTCGTGACAATATTCAGTTAATTAATTGTTTCAACAATCAATAGGCCTAGGCCCGTAAGTTTATGTATGCGCATTTTATCAAAAACATCGGCATTTTCATTCGCAAACAAAACAGATAAATGCTAAACAGACAAGCAGAATTGCTGAATAATGTGCATTTTATTGATGGTGAACCCCTGAATGGGCAAAAATGTTTTACAACAGAGGCAAGCTCCTGGAATGAGGAAGTCGCGCAAAAGGAAAACATAAATATACATTAGTATGTACAAATGTCGGCAACGAGGCGTAGGCGAACACCATGAGTTGATCCCTCTAAGACCCACTCGCCTTCGATACTTCTCCGACGCTTCAGCTTCGGAAGAGATTGATTCAGATAAACGGCCCTCAGGTCCTCCAAACCACTAAACAATGAAAGTCCACACGCGGAACGCAGTCATTTGCTTATTCAAATCCCTAACTTTTGCGTGAACCGCCCTTTACGGGTTTTCAGTTCACCGGGATACCCTTTTTTGCCGAAGCCGCCCAGTGTAGGTTTTCGACTTCGCGGGTGTACATTTTTTCAATATATCCCTAATTTTTGCCCGAACCTTTTATTCTGTTTTTGGTTCGCCAGGATGCCCCTTTTTTGCCTGGACTCTTTCTTTTTTGTCCAGCGGGTCTCTTTCAAGCAAAGTATTTTTTAACTGCGTCCGCGTTCACCGGGGATGCGAAATCTTCACCATCCATCGTGGATAACAACAAAGCTCCTCCTGAGAAGACCTTGCTGACGACATACGGCCCTTCGTAATTCGGAGTCCATTTGCCCCGGTGATCGGAGTGTGGCGGGAGAATCTTCTTCAGGACGAGATCACCCGTCTGAAAGCTTCTAGGACGCACCTTCTTATCATAAGCTTTCTTCATTCGGCTCTGGTACAGGCGACCAAATGCAATCGATGCTAACCTCTTCTCGTCCATCAGGCTGAGTTGGTTCAAACGATTCGTAATCCATTCTGCCTCGTCGAGTTTCACATCCACCAAAACTCACAAAGAAGGAATCTCCACTTCTAACGGTAGGACAGCTTCCATACCGTACACCAAGGAGAAAGGAGTTGCCCCGGTCGACGTACGCACCGTCGTACGATAACCGTGCAGGGCAAACGGCAACGTCTCGTGCCAATCTTTGTACGTCACGACCATCTTCTGAACAATCTTCTTGATGTTCTTGTTGGCCGCTTCAACAGCGCCATTCATCTTCGGCCGGTAAGGAGATGAGTTGTGGTGTTCAATCTTGAAGCTCTAGCACAGCTCCTTCATCATCTTGTTATTCAAATTTGAACCATTATCAGTAATGATCCGCTCGGGAATTCCATAGCGACAGATGATGTCCCTCTTTATGAATTTAGCTACCACCTGCTTGGTCACATTAGCGTACGAGGCTGCCTCCACCCATTTGGTGAAGTAGTCGATAGCTACCAGAATGAAACGATGACCATTGGATGCAGTGGGCTCGATCTTGCCTATCATATCGATGCCCCACATGGAGAACGGCCAAGGGGAGGACATGACATTCAATGGGCACGGCGGCACATGAACTTTATCAGCATAAATCTGGCATTTATGACATTTCTTCGCGAATCTGAAGCAATCCGACTCCATAGTCAACCAGTAATATCCTGCTCTCAGGATCTTTCTCGTCATGGCATGCCCGCCGGCGTGCGTACCAAATGTGCCCTCATGGACTTCTTCCATGAGCATACTTGCCTCTTTCTCATCTACACATCTGAGTAGCAAGAGATCGTGGTTTCTCTTATACAACACTCCATCAGGATTGAGATAAAAGTTTCCAGATAGCCTCCTTAGAGTCTTCTTATCCTGGGTTGACGCACCCGCAGGATACTCCTTGGTCATAAGGAAGGTCTGGATGTCGTGGAACCATGGCTTGCCGTCGTTGGCATCCTCGATTGCGAAGACAAATGCTGGTCTATCAAGACGAGAAAGCACAATTCTTGGAGCCTCATTCCAATAATTGACTTTATACATTGAAGCCAACGTGGCTAAGGCATCAGCCATCTGATTTTCAGCCCTGGGTACATGATGAAGTTCCACTCGGTCGAAGAACGGAAGCAGCCTCCTGGCATAATTCATGTACGACACTAAGTTCGCTTGACGAGTTTCCCACTCCCCTTTGATCTGATTGATTACAAGCGCTGAGTCACCATGTATGTCTAGATTCTTGATTCTCAAATCAATTGCCTCTTCTAGACCCATAATACATGCTTCATACTCTGCTTCATTATTGGTAACTGGAAACGTCAGTCTCGCAGTAAACGGGATGTGGGATCCATGAGGAGTCGTGATGATAGCCCCGATACCACTTCCATAGGAATTAACCGCTCCGTCGAATATCAACTTCCACTGAGACTTCCTATCTGGCCCCTCATCGGGAAATGGCTCATCGCAATCCTTCGCTTTGAGAAACATAATATCCTCGTCAGGGAATTCGAACTTCATCGGCTGGTAGTCTTCGATTGCCTGTTCGGCAAGGTAATCAGACAATACGCTTCCCTTAATGGCTTTCTGAGAGACGTACTGAATATCATACTCCGTTAACACCATCTGCCATCTGGCAATCCTGCCCGAAAGAGCCTGCTTCTCGAAGACGTACTTGATCGGGTCCATCTTCGAAATTAGCATGGTGGTGTGGTTGAGCATATACTGTCGTAGACGTTTGGCGGCCCAGGCTAATGCACAACACGTCTTCTCCAGCATCGAGTATCGAGATTCACACTCAGTGAACTTTTTACTCAAATAATAAATGGCATGCTCTTTTCTGCCCGTCTCGTCGTGCTGACCGAGAACACACCCCATACTATTCTCCAGAACCGTTAGGTACATGATTAATGGCCGTCCAGCCACTGGGGGTATCAAGATTGGAGGTTCTTGAAGATACTGCTTTATTTTGTCGAATGCCTTCTGGCAATCCTCATTCCAAGTAATCACCTGATCTTTCTTTAAAAGCTTGAACATCGGTTCACAAGTGGCCGTGAGCTGAGAGATAAACCTTGCAATGTAGTTTATTCGGCCCAAGAAACCACGAACTTCTTTTTCTGTTTTCGGCGCTGGCATTTCTTGGATAGCTTTTATTTTCGCAGGATCAACTTCAATACCTCGCTCACTAACGATAAACCCCAATAACTTTCCGGACCGCACTCCGAAAGTGCACTTGTTAGGATTCAGCCTCAGCCTGAATTTCCTAAGCCTTTCAAACAGCTTCAACAAATTGACCAGATGCTCCTCCTCCGTTTGGGACTTTGCAATCATGTCATCAACATAGACCTCGATCTCATGATGAATCATATCATGAAACAAAGTTACCATTGCTCGCTGGTAAGTGGCCCCTGCGTTCTTCAGACCGAAAGGCATTACCTTATAGCAGAATGTTCCCCAGGGGGTAATAAACGTCGTTTTCTCCATGTCCTCCGGCGCCATCTTAATCTGATTGTAACCGGAGAAGCCATCCATGAATGAAAACACGGAAAACTGGGCTGTATTGTCGACCAACACATTGATATGAGGCAACGGGAAATCATCCTTAGGGCTCGCCCTATTCAAATCCCGATAATCGACGCACATACGTACCTTACCGTCCTTCTTCGGTACATGCACTATGTTGGCGACCCACGGAGGGTAAGTGGTGACGGCTAGAAATCCTGCGTCCAACTGCTTCTGGACTTCTTCCTTGATTTTTACAGCCATGTCTGGTCTCGTCCTCCTAAGCTTCTGCTTGACTGGAGGGCAATCTTCTCGCAACGGCAAGCGATGAACCACGATATCAGTGTCAAGTCCAGGCATATCCTCATATGACCAAGCAAAGACGTCACTATACTCTCGAAGCATCTCGACCAGTCTATGCTTGACATCATTCTGCAGCGCAGCCCCTACTCTGACATTTCTGGCGAGCTCCTCAGAACCTAGATTTACAATCTCAATATCCTCTTCGTGAGGCAGAATAACCTTCTCCTCTTGTCTCAACAAGCGGGCCAACTCTTCCGGAAGGTCCTCGTCTTCATTAATCTCATCCTCGGCTTGATAGATCGGGCAATCAAAGTCGTAGTGAGCCGTAGAGGGTCCAGAGTCGATGTCATCCGTTACGTGGATCCTGCAATAACAAGGGTTAAGTTTAAAGCAAGAATATGCAGGTTAGCACGAACCTCGTTGCCATTTTGTTGTTTTTCGAAATAAACATAAAACAGGAATAACAGAGAACACAATATTTGATTACGAAGAAAACGCCTTTTATTTATTAACAAAATGCATACACATAATCCAACAAGGCCCTGACAGTAAAACCACTATGCCCCAGGCAGGACATAGGGTAGTACAAAGATTGTAAAAAGCAAATCATTACTCTTCACTTGTCAGCTTGATAATCTCCTTGATGGTCCAATTGTGGAGGCGCTCGCCCGGCTTGCTCGGTTGAATCCAGGCGTCAAGATCACAATCACTATCCCCGCTGTCCTCAGACGTTGCGTTGATGCTCTCGAAAATTACTCCCCCCTTGGTGAATAGGATTGGCCCTTTCCCACGAGACGAGCTGCCAGAAGAAGATGAAGCTTCAGCTCCAGGAGAATACCCCAATCCAAACTTATCCTGCTTGATTGGTATATCCAAGACATGCCCCCAGCCCGGGGTGGAACCGGCTTCGACGACGGCCCGAGCTTCCTTAAACGAGGAAAGATTCATCTCTTGCCTCTCTGCGACGACAGGAGCTACCTCCTTCACCTTGACGGTTTCAAATGCTTGGCAGAGGGTTTCATGGATCTCGCCATCCATTTCAACGTATTTAAAGGACGATAGGTGGCTCACCATGATGTCCTCCTCACCACAGACGGTTAGTATGCTGCCCCCGACAGCATATTTAAGCTTTTGATGCAGCGTGGACGTCACGGCACCAGCAGAATGGATCCATGGCCGACCTAAGAGGCAACTATAGGCGGGCATGATATCCATGATATAGAAAACCGTATTGAACGTCTCTGGACCAACTTGAATTGGCAGGGTCAACTCTCCGAAGACGTGGCGCTTAGTTCCGTCAAAGGCCTTCACGACCAGATCACTGGGCGTGCACGGCAATCCACGGGTATCCAACTTCATCAGTGCCTTCTTCGGAAGCACATTAAGCGAGGAACCCGTATCCACCAGGACATGCGACATGATAGTGCCTCTGCACTCTATTGAGACGTGCAAGGCGCTGTTGTGATCTCTTCCCTTAGGAGTCAGCTCCAGATCTGTAAAACCCAGCCCATTACTAGCATTAACATGGGCCACTACTTCCTCGAGTTGATTTAGTGATATCTCCTGCGGCACGTATGCAGCATTCAATACCTTCAGTAACGCGTTGTGGTGCGCTTCAGAGCACAACAACAAGTTAATAATAGAGATCTTTGACGGAGTCTGATGAAGATGATCTACAATTTTGTAGTCACTCTTCTTGATTAGTCGCATGAACTCTTCAGCATCTTTAACTAGCAAATCTTTTTCTGCCCCAGAAGGGACCTATTCGACAGCTTTACCTTTACCCTTATCCACGGCGTCAGCCCGGACCACTTTCTCTGCTGCAACCTCTGCTGGCGCAAACACTCTACCGCTTCTAGCGATACCACTGACTCCGGTAAGATTCTGCACAGTCGATCCGAATGGCTCTAGCTCTATCTTCTGACCATTACAATAAACTTCGGCGCCGTAATGCCATGGAACGGCATTAGTGCTTTCGAATGGGATCGGTCCGGCCCTGGTGATAGTGATTGTAGGCGGACGGGGTGCTGAAATAGTAATAGGGTGACGAGGAATAGTAATGGTAGCAACTTCATCTGCCTGCTTTAGCACGACCTCCCCTGATGCACTCTCAATGCTCCGGCTGAACTGTAAAATACCCTCGGACATCAGACTTTGGATACCTTCGACCAGCTGCTCACACCCATCAGGAAGTGTAGCACAAGCCATACATAACTCTCCGCATCCAGGGAAAAAGCCCTTCTTCAGCAACTTAGCCTTGACAAAACTCAACGGCGTCTTCAAATCTTTGACATCAGTCAGCAAGTCCGCACTCTCCTCAGTGATAACAGCATTCACTCCGCCCCCCTTATGATGAGGCATCGGGTTTTTGGTGACGTTGGGCACATTGTCAGAAAAGTTGATAACCTTGGCGTCCACCAAGTCCTGGACTTTGTGCTTAAAAGCTTTACAATTCTCAATCGTATGGCCTGGTGCCCCAGTATGGAATTCACAAGTAGCATTGGCGTCATACCCCGGTGGTGGTGCTCCTGTCAAGGGAGCCAACGTCCTCTTTTGAACTAGCTACAGCTGCAGCAAAGTTTGCAGAAGCTGCGCATATGACATAGGTGGAGTTTCAAAATGACGGTTTGTCAGGGGAGCCCGATTCTGATATCTTTTATACCCCTGTTGATTCTGCTGCTGGGGCTGCTGCTGTTGCTGCGGCGGGGCAGCTGGGATATTTATGCTAGCGATCTGAGGCTGAGGGCCCTTGCCCTTTCTCCGAGCATTAGTGACAGCACTGGCATCTCCCTCTCAACGCTTGCCAGCGTAAGGTTTCTTGCTACTTCCTCCAGCTGAGGATGATTCGCCCTGAATTTTTCCGATCTTTATACCGTTCTCAACATGCTTGCCCAGAGTGATGAGAGCCGAGAATGTTCCAGACATGCCACTGACCAGCTTTTCATAATAGATTCCAGGAAGGGTAGCCACAAACATTTGCACTAGCTCACGCTCAACCATCGGCGGTTGAACCCGAGCAGCCAATTCACGCCACCGCTGGGCGTACTCTTTAAAGCTTTCATTGTTCCGCTGTGAGAGATTCTGAAGCTGAACTCGGTTGGGAGCCAAGTCGCTATTGTATTGATAGTGGAGGACGAACGCTTCTGCAAGATCTTTCCAGGTGCGCACAGTAGCGGGCTCCAAACCCATATACCATTCGAGTGATGGACCAGAAAGACTATCCTGAAAGAAGTGCATCAGCAACTTCTCATCGTCAGAATAAGCGGACATCTTTCTATAATAAGATCGGAGGTGAACACGGGGGCAAGTAGTACCCTTATACTTCTCGAAGGTAGGCACCTTGAATTTATGAGGTACCTTAAAGTCAACAATCAACCCGAGCTTGGACATATCGACGCCCAATGTGTTCTGATTTTCGATGTCTCTCATCTTGTCTTCCAGTGCTTTGAACCTGAGTCGAGCTTCAGCATTCAACTCTGCTTCTACACCTCTCTGAGAGAATACGTCATCCTGATGGTCCTCCAGCCACGGTTGAGGCACCAACAGATTTCCTGCACCAGCATTGCCGTTGACCGGCCCCATGTTAACATTGGCTCCCAGACTACCATTGCCGACGCCTGCCGCATTGAGTCCGAGATTAGTCATAAGATTGCCGTTAGCACTGCCGTTGCCCCCGGCAACAGGAACAACATTCTGTGGAGCATCCACTGGAGGAGGAGTGGGTACGGCCCCGCCGTGAAGTATGCCATTACTGTCAACCCTGGAGATCAGAGGTTGAACCAAAGTACGAAGCTGGTCTTGCCCATTCGCGACTACTTGCATCAGTTCCATAAAACGATCCATCCGTTCACGGAGCTCTTGAACATCTGACTGCACCTGGTCCATTATCCTTGTCTGATTAGCGCGAGTTGAGTAGCGGTGGATGAGTCTTTGATCAATCCTGGAGATCGAAAGCAGCTCGGAACCTGTGTACCTGAAAAACCTGTCAACATCAAAGGTTAGGAAAAGCAACAGAATGTATGTCATGCAAGAATGCTTCATGCAGATGCAGGCGTGTGTCTGTGTGCTTGAGAGATTTCCCCCGATCCTGGCGCCTTGGTACCAGTGCTGACAATAATAAGGAGGGGAATCTGGGCCCCATCATGGAAACAGCAACCTCACATATACACAGGAAACCTATAGCACTGGTGATAGCCAACTCCGATACATCAGGGATCGAGAACTCGTACGCAATAGTCCTCTTGAGAGATGCTGTAGTAACACAATAAGAGGCGAGAGATCCTGGATCAGGGAAACGGTACCTGTCACAGACACACGTCAATGGAATGCGAATGATCATGCAAACTAATGCAAAATGCAGGTATGCAACAATATATCCAGGTGGCTGCTGTGGAGATTCGGTATCGACAGTCACTGATGAGAAGGAAGCCCCGGTGTAAAACCACTGATCTGATCTGCTGAGAATAACCATCTGATAGGATCGAGATCAAAAATTCTGCTCTGTCAAGAGTAAGTGCCTGATAATAAGGACTCGGGATGTATGATCAGAAAACGTCCGCTGATGCAGTCTTCAGACCCCAAATCAAAAATCTGCCCTATCCAGAACAAACACACAGCTGCCGATGAGATCTTCAGACCCCACTCAAAATCTGCCCTATCAAGAACAAACAACAACTGCTGATGAGATCTTCAGACCCCACTCAAAAATCTGCTCCATTCAGGACAAACCTCTGATCGAAACCTGCTCTATCAAGAACAGACATACACCCGATGATAAAATTCTCTGATCAAAAACTTGCTCTGTCAAAAACAGTCACATCTGATACTGAGAACCCTGATACCAACGTAACTGATTCACTGTCAAGAAAACCAGGTAGTCTGGAGGTCAAAGTTTCCTGCAATATCCCAACCCCACTCACAGGTATGGACCTAATCCACGGACAAAGGTACGGCATCCTATGCGGTCATCAGCGTCACAGACTTTCATGAGTGACGATACGATTCCCAGAAGGAGTGGCATCGTCAAGTCATGAAGAGGCCTCTCTTAGCTGACTTCCAAATGATCGGTCCCCAGAGTCGACAATCCTCACGTCTGGACTCCCCTCAGATCCTCAGGACCGGAAAGGAGCACCTCTGCAAGAATCTCGTCTGAGCGCAGATTTTCGTAGGGAACTGTGCCTGCTCAGCAGACAGGTTCGTCTACTACTTCTCCGCAACTATATCTAGGTGTGTACTCAAGCCCAGGTCCGGCTTCTCACTCACAGTAATATCCCTCTCCCACAGCAGCACAGATAATCATATCAAACTGGAAATAAAATGCGGGAAGTAAAGTGCGGGAAGTAAAAATGCGATAAATAAACGCAACCCAACAAGCAAACACACAAACGATAGGCTTGACTCGCGTAGGGGATGGGAAACGGTCACAGCATAAGGGATGGGAAAAGTCCCTAGATGCTATAAGTCCCCAGCAGAGTCGCCAGTTGTCGCTTGCGCGAAAATAAGGTGCCGGCATGACAGAAGAGTCGCCACCTTTCGTTATTTATCCCTCAGAGCGGGAAAGGAAACGATCAGAAAAACCTGACGAAAAAGGGTAAGACAAGGTCGTTGCAACCATTGTCTGGTTTCGGGAGTCGGTTACGCAAGGGGAAGGTATTAGCACCCCTCACGTCCGTCGTACTCGACGGGATCCTCGCTTGTTTGTTTACTTGGACGGGTTGGTTATAATCTATCTACCTATCAAGGCTGGCTGGAAAAGAAAAGAAAAAATGACTCGGCAAAGCATCGCGCTTTATGCCTACGTATTCTCATCAGAGAATGAGAAATCAGAGTCAACGTAGTTCGGCCTACGAAGGATTACGGGGAAAGGTTGAAGGTTGCTCGCTAGGATGTCGCATCCTATGCCTACGTACTTTCATCTGGTATGAAAGATCAGAGCAAACGTAGTTCGGGAAACTACGGGTTATCTCTTAAAAGAAGTGTTTTTTATTATGTTTGCGATTTCAACCGCACTAGAGACTATGACCTGAGAGTGAATGCGTCGCATGTCACCCAAAGGGTACCATACTAAACATCCAATCTCAGATAGCTTAAGGCTCGTAACGTACGAAAGAAATCATTCATGATTACTGTATTTTAAGCTGCTTCGAGATGAGAAGAGAACAGGCCCAACTAGGAGGGAGACTATCAAGTCCTACTGTTATCATGCCATGGATTCATCCTATGGTTGAGGTTTGAACAGGGAACTCCTAGATGTTGTCATGCATAGGTTTCAACCTAAAGTTCTAATCATCACTTCTTTATCAAAGGAAATGAGAGTCCTAAGGGATCATGTCAATGATACACCAAAACAGACAAAAGCATCAGCTTTAACAGTAAAATGCATGCAATGCAAGTGAGGGAGGAAATGTGTGTGGGGCTTCAGCCTCCACAAGCTCGTCTCGACCTCAAGCCAGTCATGAAATGACAGTAGTCATACTGAAGATAAACAACATGCTATCAAGCAATGAACAGAAATGAAGTGCCATCAGGCAAACAAAACACATGCTTGAGAAATAATCATCTACTCTCTAATCCTAACCCTAACACAGAATCTAATCAGATCTAAGCAAAGCTCTAAAGCAAAACCTAACCAAAAAGAAATCAATCCCAGTCTTCAAGCTTCAGAACAAGCTTACCAAAGAAAGGGAGCTAAGTAGGCAGACTCATAGTGTCTTCCTCAGGAAAGCACTAGGAGGTGCATACTCAGGAGTCATATCCTATGTGGCTCGACCACTGTGATCAGTTTACATTCCTCCTCAGGAAAAACTAAACTCACAAGCAAGCTCCAACATCACTGGATACTTAAGAAATCCTATCTGAACTAGTGGAACTAAATGAACAGACTCATAGGACCTTCCTCAGAAAAGTACTAGGAGGCTTCCACTTAGGAGTTGTATCCCATGTGGCTCAACAACATGTGATCAATTTACATTCCTCCTCAGGAGAAATTAAACTCACAAGTTGGCTCCAACATCATTGGATACTTGAGAAATCCTAGATAAACTAAGGGAACTAAGTGAATAGACCCATAGGACCTTCCTCAGGAAAGTACTAGGAGGCTTCCACTTAGGAATTGTATCCCATGTGGCTCAACAACATGTGATCAGTTTACATCCCTCCTCAGGAGAAATTAAACTCACAAGTTGGCTCCAACATCATTGGATACTTAAGAAAGAGGTGAGAAGAGAGAATGAAAGTCATTCATAGTGCCTTCCTCAGGAAAGTACCATGAACTTCCTTCAAACTTCAGGATCTCAAACCTCACAGACAGGGAATAAGCTCCAAGCTCTGGGCCTATGAGTCTTGATCTTCAATCTTCTCTTCATCATGCTCCTCAACAAGATCTTCAGAACAAACTAAGCCCCACAACAAATTCCCCAGAATGAACCCCAAGGATGAACAGATAACCACAGAACTGACAAAACCATCAGTCAACTTCAGAAAATACCTAAAAATACTAAAACAAGGGGGAAAAATCTATCAACTATTCACAAGGGTCTACAACATCTACCCATAACATCCACATATGCCCCTACCCAAAAATCAAAACAAAACTATCTAAAGAAAATGGATTTCCTTACCTATGCATAACATAAACCCTAATTAAGCACCCTAAGGCTAACCTAACTAAACTAATCAAATTTTAATCTAAAAATCAAGAATTAAATCCTATGGGGAACTATGATTCAATATCTAATTACACAAAAAAGAATGAATTAAAAAGACTAAAGGAAGGTCCTAAAACAAATTCTACAAAATTGGATATCAAACTAAACATATTAAAAAGCTATAAAAATGAAAAATATACTAAAAATATGAAAAGAAAATAAAATGGAAATTTTATTTATTTATATTTTTCTAGACAAATTCACTAACCTATAGAAAAAACAAGAATTAAAAAATATTTAATTTTGGATTTTATATGAATTTTATAAATGCAAGAAAATATTAAAGGAATTAAAAAATATAAAAGAAATCAATTAAAGGGGAGGGGGGTGCAGATAGAAGGGCGCCTCAGTTTATTTTGGGGATTGGGCTACGATATGGGGTGCAGATAGCGCTTTTTGGGATAAGCCCAATATCAATCAGAAATAAAAGAAAACAAAAACGCGTGGGGGGTGAGGGTAGTAAGGATATCACTTGCTATTTCCTAATGGGCCTAACGAGGGGTGCGCGGATAGTAAAATGCTGCTGAGCCCATGGTTTCTCACTTATCCAAACGGCAGCGTTTGGTTTCTTTGAATTTCCCTCCGTTTTTATCAATTAATTTGGGCCGTTGGATTAGAGTAATAGGTCAAGCATTTCAGAAAGATCCAACGGACGCTAGTCATCGTCCCCAAATACCTAGGGTTTTAGTTCTCACGAGCTTCATGCATGGATTTTCCATCCTCTCTTTCTCTCTCGTCTCGCAACCATTTCCCTCGATACAAAAACCAAACTCACTCCTCTCCTTGCCCTCTACAAGACTGTGGTCACCGATTTTCTTAATACTCACTCTAGAAAAATATATGGAGCGTGGAAGTCTTGGACACCATTACTTTCATCTGGTTTGCATGATCATGATCTTGGCTGAAACTAACCTAGAATGATCTACACTTCATGATGATTATCCTACACTATAAAACTAAGGTTGTAGTACATTAAGGCACGAGTTCTTGAACTCAAAACAGAAATGGCCATAACACAAACCTACATGTAATGCTTTCAAACTAATCATAACACCTCCCTAATTGGTCTCTATCGTGTTTATCCTAACAACCAACTCTAAAACAGAATAAATAAAGAGATTCAAGAGAAAACGCATACCTTGCAAGTGATGATGGCTATGGTGTTTCTCTTCCAATTCAATCCTTGGTGCTCTCTTGGAATGATCTTCAATGGCTCTATGTGCTTCTGTTTGCAGTAGTTTTTGCTCACACCTCTTGAATCAACCTAGCCAATCCTTCATGCAAGTTGGAGTGAAGCTTGTGATCTCATGAACCAGCCACGAATTCTCCTTGATTTTTCTTGCCAAATGCCCAATGTTGATTATAGATGATGATGATAATCAGAATTGTAGTGATGGATGAAGTTTCAATGGGGTTTGGAATGAAAATGCACTTTTGGAGTGAAGGAATCAAAGTGTAGTATGCAAGCTCTAAAAATCTATAACCAATGCATGGAGCCACTCTAGGGCTTATATAGATGAGAATAGAAGTGTGTGGAAGTTTGTAGAACCTTCCATGAAGCTTCTAGAACTTCTCATGCAATGATAATTTGAATTTGCCATATTTAGTAAATCTCATGCTATATCATGATACACCATGCAATCTCACTTAATTTCTCCTCAAATGATATGGTAAAATGAAAACAAAGCCTTACAAGTCCTTATGTAGCATTTTCCCATCTTTCCTTTTGATGCCTTAAAGTGCAAGTAACAAATTTACAAAGCAACTCCAATTTTTAAGCCTAAGCTCAAAAATGTGGATAAACCATTGTTTTTAAAATGATGTTTGGAGTCAAAATGACATATTGGATGACCCATTTTGGATTTGTAGATCTCTCAAACCAAAATTCCATTTCAACTTTTTCAACTTATAAGCCATTTTTAGTTCAAATTTACCAAACTTTGAAAATCCTTGCTACAAGCTTTTCCAACAATTCATGACCTTCTTTCTAGACTTAAAATAACATTTTGAACAACTTTCATGTTTTGAGTTTTTTCATTTGAGGCTTGGAAATAGGAGATATGGCCTTTGCTTAAAATGACCTATAACTGCCAAATGACCAAAATACCCCTGTCTTGTTCAAACCATAAGTTGAGTTCCACAAATCCTATCAAGGACTTCTACCACTCAAATTAAAGCTAAGGAGATGCTATTCAACATTCATGTTGACCAAGAAATTATAGGAATCATCCTACTAGGGCAAAAGTTGTCTGCAAGTTGGGTGACTTTCAAGGACCCAGATTCACACACCTCAGCTGACCTGTAATTTGTCAAAACCATAACTTGAGCTATGCACATCCTATAAAGGACTTCCACCACTCAAATTAAAGCTAAGAACAAGCTCTACAACATTCATGTTGTGGGGAAGATGAGATATCAATCACATCTAGAGCTAAAACTGCCTGGAAAATAGGGATCAAATTAGGGTTTTCTCACTGACAATCCTTGGAAACCCTGACTTGAAACTTCTCAAACTCCTCAATCATGATGAGTTGGTCTAGGAATCATCTCTTTAACACCTCTATGCATCATTCCATGATCTCATGGCCCTTGGATTAGGTCTCAACCTTCTCCAAATTTTCAGTTAATCTAGGGTTGACCCAGTCAAAACCCTAATTCTACCATTCATTGTTGAATCTTCTGAATTCTTGCATAATGACCTCTCTGGGCTTCATGATGGCTATCAAGACCTCTCATACACTTTCTCAAAACATCAAGTTCATTCTCAAAGTCTCAGAATCATCTGAGGAGCACCCACAACTCTCAAGCTATGAAGCACACAACCCTGGTTTCAACCCACTCCTCTGAGGATCTCTTGAACTTTCTGATGAAGGTATCAACTTTCAAACACTCAATGAATAAATAATTGTTGGTCAAATTTTGGGGTGCAACACCAGTCTCTGGAAGGACGTCCATACTGCGGTATTAAAATGCGACCGATGCCAACACACCGGCAACATCTCACGACGCGATGAAATGCCTCAGAGAGGGATTTTGGAAGTAGAAATCTTTGACGTCTGGGGAATCGACTTCATGGGACCTTTCCCATCTTCTTTTGGAAATAAATATATACTTGTCGCTGTCGACTATGTATCGAAATGGATAGAGGCCGTTGCCGCTCCAACAAATGACACGCGAGTAGTCGTTAAACTCTTTAAAAACGTAATCTTTCCAAGTTTCGGTGTGCCCAGGCTCGTCATTAGTGACGGTGGTTCACATTTCATATCGCGAATCTTTGATAAACTTCTTTCCAAATACGAAGTCAAACACCGTGTAGCCACACCGTATCATCCACAAACTAGTGGACAAGTGGAGGTTTCGAACAGGGAAATAAAGCAAATTTTAGAAAAGACTGTCGCAACCTCCAGAAAAGATTGGTCCTCAAAGCTGAACGAAGCTTTATGGGCCTATAGGACTGCCTTTAAGACACCGATAGGCACCACACCATTCAAACTAGTCTACGGAAAATCATGCCACCTGCCGGTAGAGTTAGAGCATAAAGCCTTCTGGGCTATTAAGACATTAAACTTCAACTACACTGCGGCAGGCGAAAAGCGAATCTTGAACCTTCATGAATTGGAAGAGCTAAGATTAGACGCGTACGAGAATGCACGTATCTACAAAGAAAGGACCAAGAAATGGCATGATAAACGTTCAATCCAGAAGCAATTCAGAGTGGGAGACATCGTGCTCCTATTCAACTCCAGATTGAAACTATTCCCTGGAAAACTAAAATCTAGGTGGTCTGGACCTTTTGAGGTCGCCAAAGTCCTTAAGAGTGGAGCTGTTGAAGTCAAGAATCAAATCAACGCACCGTTTATAGTAAACGGACAGCGTTTGAAACATTATAATCAAAGTGAACACAACGACCACGTGAGCAATATGAAATTGCTCGAGATTCCCGAATAGCTTATATCCAAGCTATCATCAGGCTTCTGACGTTAAAGACAACGCTGATTGGGAGGCAACCCAAGGTTTTCCTTATTTTCCTTCTAAATTTATTAAAACTATTATTTTTATTAACTTATAATTTCTATAAATTTCTATTTTCCATTATTTATATTTATTTTATATTTTTCTCTTTTATCACTTTTTATTTTTCTTAAAATTATAATCTGAGTGAATGTGATTTTTTCCAGGATTTTAAAAGTCATTCTACTTTTCTTCCATTTTATCCGACTAACGAGTATGGCCGACATCGACGTTACGATTGTTGTATTTAGAGGACGAGCTCAGCAGGCCAGATTCGAGGCATTGACTCAAAGAAACTTTGCTTCGACTCTGTACTACGATACACCAACCATGGACAAGCTAGGAATCCAGGATAGCATTCAGTACTTATTTTACCAATTAGGCTGGGAGCAAACTGCTCTAAAGACCCGATTTGCTACCTTCCACGAACTGACATTCGAATTCCTTAGCTCCCTAAGTTACTTACCTGAATATGGCTTTGGATCCACTAAAGAATTAATAACCTTTAGAATGTTTGGAATAGACCAAACACACAACCGTACCATGTTAGCTAACATCCTAGGCTTCCCTAGCGGACCGTTTGTGTTTACTGCCACTGAAGAGGATTTTGATCTCGAATTAGACCAATTCTGGGGTTCCATCACCAGAAACTATCACCCAGAACCGAACGACATGCACAACAACGAGATACACAATCCAGCCTTCCGCTATTTCCATAGGATATTAGCCCATACCCTCTTTGGTAAGGAGGAAAACATCACAACAGTCTCAAAGGACGAGCTGTTCATCCTTTTCTGTGCTTCACAAGGCCGCCCTGTAAATGATGTCCCTTTTATGACGAGGGCATTTACACGCATCAATCAGGACCCGCACTCACCCATTTTAATAGGAGGCCTAGTCACCATGATCGCCCATGAAATTGGTCTGAGGTATTACCTGAACAAAGCCATTCATTTCGGCAACCTCAGAGCAATGGACATCCAGTTCTGCTTCAACAGACGCATTCTAGGTACCTTAGGACCAGGAGCCTACGAATACCTCATAGCTGACCAACCTGTCCACCTTTTCACACTGCCCAACCATGAGCTAACCAGTATCCATAACAAAGACAATTGGCTTTCTGAATTGGACGAGCCTATGGGACCTCCATCACCTCACTCCACACCCCAGGCTTATATGTATGACAGTGATCAAATCTCAGAAGCACATGACTATTTGTACTACCAAGATTATGAGTCCGAAGTAGAGATCGATCCTGAGACCCCTCCTAACTACCATAACTTTCCTGACCCCACGCCTGAACAAGACACAGATAAGCTAGACACTGTTCTGAAAACTGTAGACGACCTCAAGCTGGAAGTAACCACTATCAAAGATGAATTAACGCAGCTTCATATGGATTTCGTTACCTTCATGGACTTGGTTAGCGACCAATTTAATGCCGTTGTTCAGCAGGTCAACAATTTGAAGAAACCAACGGAGTGATATTTTAGTTTTCGCTTTAATTTACGTTTACTGCATTTTACATTGTTCGACATTAGTTCATTTTGCAATTGTTTCCTCTTTTTGGATATTGTACTACCTTACACTCATTTTTCGATTTAAGTTATTTTCATTTCAGTATTTTCCTTAATTATGTTTCCTGTTCATTTTTATTTTGTCATTAGTCCATCATAAGTCATAATACCATATTCTCCACTATTAAAACACCCCACAAGCAAAATTCTGCAATTCTGCAGACTTTGCTGCTGTGACGGTCGTCACATTCCCACCACGGTCGTCACAGACCCCTGACGGTCGTCATGCAGAAAAAACCCTAATTCTGTTTAAAACAGAGTTGCGCCCCTCTCCATTTCCTCTCCCCTAATTCCCCACTCTCCCATTATTAAAACCCACTCAAAACCCTCTGAATCCCCATAAAACCTCCACCATTTTCAACCTCCATTCACCCTTATATATTACCATCTGCACTCCTTTGCCTCACCATTCTCTGAAACCCCATATTCTCAAACCTCTGCACTTCTCTCACCAAAATGGCCAGTGCAAACCCCGATTTTAGCAACGTCACATTCCGCGAAGGAGAGGCCGGTGAACGGCAGCAGAACAACTTCCTAGCATTCCATCATTGGTCGCTTCAACTGACCCGGTATGCTCATCTGAATTCTCGGACGGAACTTGGGATTCTCGACGGCGTCACTTGGATGTTGCAGAGAGCCGGCATCTGGCATCTCTGCACCAATCCCCAACCCACCTACGAGCAACTCACTATGGAGTTTCTCAGCTCTTTCGCCTACACAACATCATCCGGCGATGCCAACCAACTTCACAGTGCCGCCTACTTTCGGATGTTCGACACTGAATATCAGGTCCCCCAGGACCGCATAGCCATCATCCTACAGTTAACTCACAGCGACGATGCTCACCGTCGCATCTCCGATCAGTTCTACCAAGAGGCCTTCCCTCTCTGGAACATCCTGAACGGAACCACTCCAGACAGCTGGGACACGCTGAACGCCACTCATATCCACAACCCAGCTATCCGCTACTTCCACCGCATGTTGAGCAACACAATATTCGCTCGTGACAATAACCATAATGTCAACTCGAAGGAGCTGTTTTTCCTCCGCTGTGTGTTCGCTTCAGAGCCGGTTAACGCCGCCCCGTTTCCCTTGGCTCACATTCGGGCCAACTGCAACCGCGACTCTAAACCTTTCTACTTCGGTGGCATCATCACATCCATCGCCATAGGCCTCGGTCTTGGCGACCGCCTCCAGACACTCCGCCAGATGCCCCCCGTATTCCTGGACACCGATCACTGCCGCGCCTCCCACCTCATCAAGGCCCACCGTGATGGGCGATATCATCCTGTAGTGCGAGGCCGCACTATCCAGAGCATCATCATGCCTTCACGCACCCAGATGCATCCAGAGGACAAAGCCAACTGGATCTTTGACACCGCTGCCCCTGCTGCCCCAACACATGATAATATCCCAGAGCCCAGGCACGAAGTTCAGGAGGAGCTCGACAGAGCCGACCAGCCTGAGCCATCACAAGCAGCTGCTGCCGCTGGCTCTTCCACGCACCTCCGCCCCCGTCCTGCCACTGATGACACATCCGCGGCCCTCCTTCGCTGCAACGAGCAACAGAACCAGATGATGCTTATGATGGAGCAGCATAACCGCAGGGCTGAGGAATTTGAGGCATGGCAGAGAGAGCAAACCGGCCAAATCCAGCAATCTTTGCAGATGATGCACGATATCCATTCCGGCATGGCTGACGAGATGGCACACATCACTGTGCGAGTCGACGGCCTCCGGGATTACATATTCCACACCAGAGCTCTGAACCTCGCCGCCCGTGACCCCCCAGCCAGTGGTCGAGGCAGAGATCGAGGACGAGGACGGGATTAGTAGTATTTTTCATTTTTGCCATTTTTGTTGTTTTTTCTTTATTTCCTTTGTATCTCCCTTCCGCATTTTTCAAATCAGTGGGGACACTGATTGAGATAGTGTGGGAGCAGATCGTTATTTCCCTTTTCATTTCCCTTTCTCATGTTACTTCCCATTGTACTTTTTCTTTCGAATTTAAAGAAATTTTAATTTTTGGCAAATAAGCTCTTATATATATATATTTATCTCCGTTACGTGAACTCCCCGCGTTTCATATGACTATACAAAGAAATCTTTAAACTTCTTGCCTCAAAGCATCACGAGGACATGCCAAAGTTCAATCAAGTATGGAAATCCCGAGAAGAAAATTCTAACAATTCCATTACCGTCCTGACACCTTAGACCTCCAGTTTATGCGAGTCCGTTTCACTACCTACACGTACCGAAGCTTCAAGCTCCTACTCAAACGTAGCCCCCGGTAGTTTATACAAGCAGTCAGCCCCATCCTAAATGCTTTTAAGCAATGAAACCGATGCAAATAAGTGTGTGTGATCTCTAACTCAAAATGAAAAATCATGAAGAAGAAAAGCCATATAGCCTGAGTATAGAGACATGTTCCTTCTAAGTTAGGTGCTCCTCACCCGAGCATTTAGCCCAACGGTACAGAAAGTCTTTGGAAATCAATAGCATAAGCGTATGTGCAAAGAAGAATCAAAATAGAAAAGAGATCATAGCCACTAATAGGTTGACTTGCCATGAAAGTATATGGATAACGAGCTTAATGTGACTGCGCCAGAACAAACCGGGTAAAATTTGTTGCAAGGAACTTGACGCCAAGCTGCAGTAGCATGATTGGAACTGGCTGGCATAAAAAGGAGGCCTTCGAAGACTTACAACTCAGTGTCACCACCGTATGTGTCTTGTTTCAATTTAAGTCTTGGCCTTCCTAACTTATAATTTGAAAAACCTTTCGGAAAGGAGAAGCGTGCCGCGTGTTTGCCCCATTTACAATTTTTTTCCAACTTTTACTTGACGACAAGTAAAGATTCAAGTTTAGGGGAGTTTGATAATGCGAAAATGTATATATAAAATGACATGTGTTTTAACTAATGTTTGACCGATTTCACTCCGAATTCGGGGCATTCTATGCTATTTGTCTAAGTATTATGCAGGTATTCGAAGAACATGTCCAAGGAAAGCAATATGAAGAAAAGGAGCAAAAACAAGTGAAAAATAGATGAAAAACCAAGAGAAAAACAGTAGAAATGAGTTTTACTGATGTGACGACCGTCACACAGCCGTTACGCTCGTCATGCGTGTGACGACCGTCACACCCCCATGACGACCGTCATGCAGCCAGAACGTGCAGAATGAAGTCACGTGCAAAATACCCCCCTCAAAGACCAAAAGTGTGGCCACAAACTCCTACTTTTCTGCCTCAAACCCACTTCCTTAAGGAATAACCGTCAGATACTCTCCCTCTATAAAAGGAAGAGGTTGGGACCTGAAAAAGAGGGCCGCATTCAAGACAACGAAGTGCTGCCAATTCATCTTCAGAGCAACCTTACCGTTCTTATATTCTTATTGGTTTCTCTTTTCCTTCTCTGTACTCTTTGATATTTTGTAATTCCCATTTTCCTTGTACGATCAATTGGCACAAAGACCAGAATCCTGCCAACATTGTGGAGGATCTGCCCAAAAGCCAATTGGAATATTTACAGGTTTTCATTTTTAATCGTAATTGCAATTTTCATTATGATGTATGTTCTTAATTACTGCTTTTATTTATGTATTACCATTTCTATTTCCATGTCTAGCTAAATTACCGTAATCGATATGTAATAATAATTCAGACGGAATTTGATAATAATTGGCATAGTCTTCCTCTTTTCAAAACTCAGTTATGGTTTTAGTTTTTAATCAAAATTCTAAATAAACCTTTGTCACGACAGTGAGAAGCTATTTACGGTGGTTTTTCCACGACAGTGGGAAACCATATTAAGGTACGAACCAACAAGCAACAGCTGAGGCTAAGACCAGATAGTAAAAACTAGGCATTCGATTTAAAAACAGCGAAAGCACTTTAAAAAGGATTAGAACTTAGAGATTTTCAAAAGGTAACTCTAACCCCGAACGGGATAGCGACATCATACGTTCCGCCTTAGAGTTGCGACTAGCGTCAACAACCATCGTGAGACAAAAGTCTTTAGATCATTATTTTCTTCTTAAACTAAGTTTGAAAACACTTAATACGCCAATAAATTGTCAAATCCCCGAAGAACAAAATTATTGCATATCGATTCATAAATTCATATCTTAAGTAAAAGTTTTAGTTCCCTTTAGTTTACGCATTTATTCTGCCATTATTCAACTTGAAACCAAATCGACCTAGCTAAACACCGTAACACCCGATAATACTAGATGGATTACGAGTCCCTGTGGGATCGATATCTATTATTACTACGCGATAGGTTGTGCACTTGCAGTTAGATTTGTTAGACATAGAAAGTCGCGATCAGGCGGTTATCAATAAGATCTACTATCTCTCTTAAGCTTTCAATGTTAGGACTCTGAAAAGTGTACTTCAATGTTTCCCTTTTGAAATCCATCGTTACAATACCTGTAAAACGAAATTGAGTCTCTTGAAGTGAACAAGGAAAAAGAATGCAATGCAGGATGATAAGGACTTCATGGGATTCCATTATTTATAAACATTATGGTAAAAAAAACGTTTTATTAATCTTGAAACGAATTACGAATAATTATGCTTTTAAAAGTCATAAATAAATAGCTAAATAAAAGCTAATGAAAGCCCTAAAGAAGTTTCAAATCCCTCCACTTGAGTTGCTCTTCCATCTGGTCCATAGTTAATTTCCGAGGAGTAGCCTAAGATTTGAAGGAAAATAAATCCTCCTAAGCTCTTCTCTTCTTGCAAGGAGATGGGTCTTCGATCTTCAACTGTAATTGTTCTCGAAACTCAACATTTTGTTTTCGGAGTTCAGCATTCTCTATAAGAACCACCTGGTACTTGTTCTTCCATGACTCCAACTCATGTTGCGCTTTCCTCAATGCGACCTCTAACTTCTCAGCTTCGGTCATAAAGACATAAGTGGGTTATCTTCTTGGAGGTATGAGATCCTGAAGAGGATAGGGTATCTTCAACTTGATTGCTCTCTCTCTGACGCACTGAAGATATGGTTCCAAGGACACACAATTAAGCCTCCCCAGAATTTCCTTCCCCTTCTTATGCAAGTGCTCCCATGCAGCCATAATCTTGTCTTGAAGTTCCTTGTCATCCTTAAAGAAAATCCTCTCTACCTGAACACTCTTAGGCGGCTCCTTCAACGGATATCCCAACTGTCGACGAGCTAAAACCGGATTGTAACTGATCCCTCCATTAAAACTAAGTAAGGGCATGTTAGCAAAATCCCCACAACCATCAATAATTAACGTCCCATCATATGCTCGGTTGTACCAATCAATGTCTGAGTGGGTCAACGCCATAACTCTCAGAGACCAAAGCCCTTTATCGAGATTCGAAAAAGAACTAGACTTAGGCAAGTGTGAAATAAACCACTTGTAAAGTAAGGGCACATAACAGGTGATCATTCCTCCACCATAAAAGTTTCGGAGATGCACAGAATGATAAGTATTACCCAAAAGAGTTGGCACTAGATTGTTCTTCATAAAGATCTTAATTTCATTAAGGTCGACGAACCCCTCAAAACTTGGGAATAGAAACACCCCATAAATAAGTAGGGCGAAAATTGTCTCGAATAGAGTCTTGTTCGCATAATCAGTATAATACTGGGCTTTCTTGATTAGGAAATCCGTGGTCAAACCAAAAGTCCCACCTTTACTAATTAAGTTGTCCTTGACGTCAGATACCTTTAGATAAAGAGCCTTAACAATGTCTCTTTCCTCAGGGTCGCTCTCCAAGAAAGGGAAAGGAGATTCTTCTAGGATAGGTACACCAACCAAAAAGGAGTACTCTTCCAAAGTAGGCAACATTTGATAGTCTGGGAAGGTAAAACAGTGATAGAGCGGATCATAAAACTGCAATAGGGTGGAAATAAGCCCTTCGTTCACTTAGCGACTCAATAAAGATATTAGCTTCCCATATTTGTTCTTGAACTTTTCTTGGTCTTCAATCAAGGCTACCAACTTCCTTAGGCCATCCAATTTAGGACTCTTAAAAGTATATTTCAAAGTGTTTCTTCTGTTGGAATCCATAGTGTCCTACAATGTTCATAAACAAAGATAAATCCCATGAAGTCCAATGCGGTATGATGCTTTATGAATGCAACAAACACAAGTAAGCACATAGAGACATAAGGATAAACAAACAAGGGAGAACCTAGGTTTGCAACGAGCATGGAGCTAAAGGGTATATCCATTCCCAAAGGATGTGGACTAAAGGTTGATTGTACCTGTAGAACAAGGTTCTAAGAAGGTTCCCAAAGTCATTAGTCCATCTTTCGGATATTATCAACTTCCCAATTACTTGGTGGTTAATAATATTCTCAAGAGAACTTCATTTGAGTGTAGTATCGCGTAGCAACTATTTTGAGAGTACTCCCTCATAGTCCTCGCACTACATCCTAATAAAGGCCAAAGTTGGGTTAAGGTAACTACGGTCCTCAATATCATAGGCTCCAACATCGAAAATAGTGTATGTTTTCACGATTAAACTCGTTCAATAGTACAGCTTTTGAGAGGGCCTCAATTGAGCGTGATTCTCAAGTCAACTTGGTCGGGATTCAACTCCCTATAAGCCTCGTCGAGTATATCACTATCCTATCTTAAGTTCACTCAAGTCCGGGTGTAGGCCTTTGTCTCACCACTCAAAGATATCAACCCAAAAAACAATAAAATAAATATACAAATAAGCAATTAAGCAAATATATATAAAGTGATAAACAACGAAAAAAACAAGTTAGGGAAACCCACTAAAGAGTCCCCAGTGAAGTCACAAATTTCTGTCGCGGTGAAAATTGGATACCAAGATATGGATTAGCTTGAATCTTAATTCATTACAACCAGTCTTTAATATGTCCAAAGGAAGGGAAAAAGATCGAATTACCCAGAATGCAATGCAAATGCAAAAGTTAGAGAGTTATAGGTTTGGGGGTTGGTTAAACTTAGGGAAGATGCTAGCATCCTAAGTTTCTGTAGTACTCTACAGGAACCTCTTGTTTTAATTTTGTTTGCTGCTAAGGGTTATCTGCTTAAGTATGAAAGACCTAGGGGTTTATTTCTAAGTATACTCGACAAGATATCGCATCTTGTGCCTACATATCCTGACGGAAGTGGAATCAGAGTATTTGTAGTTCCCCTAAAGGGTTTGAAGAGTTCTTTGACTGTGGTCAAAGTTCCTATGGGATAAGGGTAGTAGATTGATTGGGTCTAGGAGAAATGACGAGTTGTCACATCGAAGGAGAGGACTTGACTTAGCCATCATAACTTGTAGGAAAATAGTCTTTGCATCGTCTTGAGATAAGAGATTAAAAACTCGAATTGTGATCGACGAGTATGCCACTATAACTCTCAAACGGAAAAGTCCCTACACATTGATTGTATTGTTATGAGGCAAGAGATTTATATCTCGACTGTCAAGATGACTCATGTCTTATTCTATATTGTGTTTGAAAAGTGTGAATTGAGTTGTTGAATGTATTGTTTTATCTATGTTGTAAAGATAAAGAACAAGGTCCTCCTTATGGGGTAGGATCTAGACTTAAGAGATCGACTTGAATGGGATCAAGGATCAACGGGGATTATGATGCAAATGTGTACGCACAAGTTTTACGTTATGCGTAGATTCTTCCTTTGGATATTATGCAATGGGATAAAATAAAATGATGGTAAATATAAATTGCGGTAAATAAAAGTTGCGGATAAAGAAAAACATACACAAACGCATGAAAGTGCTAAGTGAGTGAGAGTGAATAATGTGAGCGGAATGCAAGCGCGGGTGATTGATTATAGTGTCGATTGATTTTAGTCGGATTGATTAATGTTAGGTGAGATTGATTTTAAAGAGGGTTGAATTCATTTTAAGAAAAAAAGTTGTATTATTTTATTTTTAAGAAAAATGTTGAATTAGATTATATGAATTGATTTTAGGTGAATTGGTTTTAAAAGGTTATATTATATTATTTTTGGTGAGATTGAATATAAATTCAAATTTACTGATTCTTGTTTTAGATCAAATTATAAATTAATTAGATTTTTCTAAAAGACAAGTTTTTAAATAAAAAGCTTTAATATATTAAATACGAGGTTTTTATTTCGTGTTTTTATCTTAAGAGATTAATTTAAATATGAAATGGTTTATTTTTATAAAAGTTGTGTTGTTATTAGACACAAGATTAATTAAGAAGAAGTTTTATTAAATTAGACGAATTTCTAGTTTATTATAAAAAGTTGTTATTTATTTATTTTAAAATAGATCTTATTATTCATCAAGAGATAAAAGTCATCCCATTCTTTTTTTTAGATTTTTGTTGTCTATTTGTAAAGTTAATTAAGTTAAAAATGAATATATCATTATTTAATTAGAAAAGAGTTATTTAAATAATAAGAGGATGATTAGAGAAAAGATCTAATCAAGAGTGAATTAATTAATTAATTAATTAAAGCATTATATAAAAAAAGGGATTTATTTTAAAGCTGGCTTAAGGGATGATTAGGGAGGCGTGCGATTAGGTGGGGTGTGACGCGTGGTTTTATGGCAGGGATGTGCGACGTGGATCGCCTGATCTGATCCGTTGGAGATCAGAAGGCCGTGTGTGCGAGGGTGCGTGGTATGCGCGTGTGGACATCACGTGTGATTATTCTTTTACATTACAAGATGACAAAACAAAAACAGCTAGAAGAAACCCATATCCCTTCCCCCCGATCCAACTCGCGGCGTCGTTAACCTTCTCCCTCTCTTCGCGATTTTCGTCGCCTTCCTTCAAACGATTCACCCGTCTTCTTCTCCGTTCTTCTTCTCGATAACCTGCAACCAAACAAAAACAGCAAGCAAAATACTTTGGGAGTAAGATTTTACCCACAAACAAGAGTCGCCGGCGGCTTGAGGACGGCGACGGCGAGGCTATGGTATGATCCGCGAGTTCCTTTTCCTTCGACTGGCGATGATGAACTTTGAGGATGATCGAAGCTTTTCGGCTACGAAGATCTCGTCGGCTTGAGCTTTGAGGGATTTCTCTTCTCTTGTAGTGGTAGTCGTCTTCTTCGGTGATTTTTCGATGATCTCTCGGTCGCTGAATGTTGTCCCTTTTATAAGTGAGACCGATGGGCGTCCAATGAATATTGCTTTCAAAGCTTTCCTATTCTGTTGATTTCCTGTCCGATTCACTAGGTGAGCTGGGAAACAACGTTTAATTTCTTTCCTTATTCACTTGATCTTGTCAGTGACTTGCTGGCTTCAATTTGGGAAGTTTCGAAATCTCTCTTTTTGCGTATTGATTTGTTATGTTTGTCGTTGACTTTGTAATTTGCTTCTTTTGCTGTGTTGCAAAAAATAGGAACCAGTCATGGTAATTTTCTTCTTTCGCCTTCTCGCGGGGAACACTACATTTGAGTTCAGAAACTGCCTTATCTTGAGCTTGCTGAGAAAGGTGTCGTAACCGGCAATGACGACATTGCGTCTGAGCTAAGGGATTTATGGTCGTTGTTGCTTTCGAATGTCAGTTGATTCCTTTGAGTTGGTAGGGAGTTGACGAAGAATCCCTTTTGTTATCCTTCCGGCTACTCGAGCTCCTACCCAATGATGAATGGAACTGAGGGCTGAGAATGTAACCTCTTCTTGTCCTTAACCTTTAATCTTCAAACTCCTCCTGCAATGGTTTATTCGGATTGTCAGTTCCTGTCGGCTTTTCAAGGCTTGCAATTGATGGGGTGTTGATGCTTACTGTACTGCTGCTGTCTGCGGTTGCCTGACTATGCCCGATGATAAATTGAGCTGAGGGTTGAACCTGTCTTGATTCTCAACTCTTAGACCTCAAACTGTCTTTGTGATGGTTAATATTTGTACTGTTGTTGTCATAGATAGTGAACTGATATTGTTGATGTTGTCATTTCTCTTCTCTTCTCAGGATGCTATTAATTGTTACGCCATTGCCGAGAAAGGTTTTGAATCTCTTTATGATGACCTATGTCTGAACCAGAAGGCTTGGATTGTTGCTGTTATATTGACTTGCTTGTTGCTTATGATACCTTTGTCCTAAAATGATTCGAGGCTCGGTAGGAAACCAGTGACAGCCACCGTCGCCCTTCCAGCCGCTTGAATCTCTGCCCAATGATGAACTTTCTAAGGGCTGAAATTTCTACTTCCATCTTTCCTCTGTCTCCTCAATCTGACCCTGTTATCGGGGTTCCGATTTTGATCCTTTTTTCGCTGTGATTTATAGTAACAGGTAGGTGACAACCGGCTCTTGGGCAGCATCACTTTGAGGGCATGTCCCTTGAGCAAACAGGACATGCTCTATTCCTTGAGGTAATTGTTGCACCCCAAAATTTGCCCAACCTTCTCTTTACCTAGCTTATGTTTCATTGCATTCATATTAGCATTATCATCTGCATTTCATTGACATGTATGCAGGAGATCAAGAGGTATGACTACCAATCAAGGGCTACACAAGACTATGAAGCTAGCTAAGAGAGTTATTCAAGTGCTCAAGGGTTGATATCCTCACAAGGGAAGTCTAAGATACTCAGAGAGAGTGGTTGAAACCAAGTGTGTACACCTCCTAACTTGAGAGTTATGGGAAGCTATTCAGATGATTATGAAGCCATAGAGTTGGATTTAGAGCCTTGAGAGAACTCATGAGAAGTATTGAAGATCATCTTGAAGCCTAGACAAGTCATTATGCAAAAGATATGAAGATATACCCAAGATTGGTACAACTAGGGTTTCATCTGGGCAACCCTAGGATAACTGATGATTTGAGGAAGGTTGAGACCTAATTCAAGAGCCATGTGATCATGGATTGATGTTTTGAGATGTCCAAGGTATGATTCCAAGGTCAACTTATCATGGATCAAGAGTGTGAGAAGTTCCTAGGCTAGGGTTGCTATGCTTAATAGTGTAAAATCCCATGGTTTAGTGCCTGTCTTTAAGACCACTTAACTCAAGATGTGATTTTCATCTCATCTCGACCCAAACATGATTGTTTTATAGCATGATCCTAGATTTAATTTGAGTACTAGAAGTCCTTGATAGGGTTTATAGAACTCAAGTTATAAGCCTGACAAGTTACAGGTCATCTGAGGCATGTGAATTTGGAGCTTGAAAGTTACCCAACTTGCATGACCCTTTTTCCCTAGAAGGATGATTCCTATGAACTTTTGGTCAACATGAATGTTGTTCCTTATCCTCTTAGCGTTCTAGAAAGTACTAGAAGTCCATGATTGGATTTGTAGAACTCTAGTTATGGCTTTGACAAGTCAAGGGTATTTTGGGTATTTGGAATTACAGGTCATTTTTGGTTATGGGTCCATTTCACTATCTTAGGCACCTCAAATGAAGATTTGTTCAACTTGAAAGTTGTTCAAAATGGTGTTTTTAGTCCAACCATGACCCTAGCATCCATTGATATGGATTGAGTACGGAAAAGTATGAAGAAATTTTGAAAAGAGATCATTAAAAGGCATTAATGAAGGAAAATTCAAAATAAATTACAATGGTTCAAAACTTCACAAGTTTATGCATTTTCTGACTGGAAATAATATTTTAAAGAGATTGGCAATTTCACATTTTTGATTTGAGTCACATTTCATGGACATTGAGTGTATTACTTCATGATGAAGAAACATAATCAATCTTGGCCATAAGATCAATTCAAGCTTGCAATCTAAGTCACTCATCTTCATCAAGGGTTGTGCAAGCTATTGGAGCAGAGTTTGAGATGAAACAGAGCCAATACACGTGAGTTCCATTTTTGAACTTTGGAGGAAAATGAAATTTTGGATTCATCAATTTGGGCCATGTTAGGATCCAAATCCATTCTATTTAAGTTCACAATCATGCTCAGATCATTTTTTGGAAGGAATTGGTGCAGAATTCAGTTGTGGCAGTTAAAGGTCAAAGCTTCCAACTCCAAATTGTGTTCTGCAATTCAGAGAGTTTCAAGACCAATTGAATATTCAGTTAGCACCAGGACCATTCCTTGAAGGTTTCTGCACGTTTTGAAGCCAAAAATCACCCTGCAACTACTCCAATTTCAAGCTTTTTTCCAGGTTTTTATTTTTCACTATTGCTCTAGATTTAGGCATGTTTAGACTGGAATTGGCATGTGGTCAGGTTGTAGTGATGACATAGAACGTTTTAGGATCATAATTGAGAAGTTTGGTGATGATTCATGAGGTGATGCAATTTTTGTTTGGATTCGGATCTGGATGATTCTTGAGTGTTAGCATGGATTGATTAGTGGTTTTTGATCCTTGAGAAGTGAGGATCATTTCTGTGAAATCAATTTTGAGTTTAATGATGATTAGGGAATTGAGTAATTTTCTGTTCATCGTCGTTTTGGGAGATTCTTGAGGAATTAAGGAAAATGAAGTGGATCTTGATGATCAGTGAGAAGAGACGAGAAGGATCATGTGATTTTATTGGAGTTTGGTTAAGATTGGTTGCAGAGCTTGATGGCTCTCGCCGGAGAAGATGGTGGCGCTCTTCTCCGGCCACTCTAAGTCTTCGCATCTGGTGGTGCTCTTCTCCGACCTCCCATTTCAATATTCAAATGAAGACGATGATTGAGGAGCGTTGGATCTGTGGAATTTCTTGAGTGAGTCTTCGCATCTGATGGACCAGGATGAGTCTAATTAGGGTTTAGTGACTTGGCGTGATCTGGAGCGCAAGATCTGATTATTTTTTCATTGAATGGTTGTGATTAGGCTGTACCATGGGCTTTAGTCAACTGAACTTCACATTGCCTTGAACCAATACGCACTGTTTCATTTAATGTGCTGGCACGCGAGCAACTTTTGGATTAATTGACTAGTCATATGATCTGATGGCCCTGATATTTTCTGATGCTTGAATTTCTTTTAATTGATTTTTCTATTTTCTTTTATTGTTTTTTCTTGTTTAATTCATAATAATTAGGATAATGATCAGAAAAATATGAGAAAAATATGTGGTTGATCCTTGTGGAATTTCTAATTTTTCCATGCCTTTGGATTTTATTTTGATGTTGTTTTCAATTTAATGTCCTTTTTTCTATTTTTGATAAATGATTAAAAATGCATAAAATGACTTGTTGTTTGCTGATTTTATTACCAATTCATGCTTTTGATTTTGATTTTGATTTTTGGCTGGCTTGTTATAGACATGTTGATGATGTTATTGGATTTTTGTGGTGATTTTTAGGTGATTCTAAGATTAGTTTTGAGCTAGGGTTTTAGAGCCTTCCCCACTTGAACCTTCCTTTGACACCTTTTGGTTTAGAATTTCTTTAGGGCCCTTAAACATTGAGTTAAGCTCTGGTTTTTTACTATAGGTCCTTAATACATTTAGGATCCCGTAAGAAAATTTATATATTTTTAGTAATTGACTTACTATTTTAGGTAGATTTTACATCTTGGTTGTGTTTAGGATGATTCTAGAATAGCACTTCCCATAGATGAACTTCAAAAGTGACCTTTAGTTCATGATAAGTTTCTAAACCTTTTCTTATGGTTTAGTAGACATGTTGATTCCTTTGTAGATTGAATCTCAAGGTTTGATTTGGTGTTTTAGTTCCCTTTAGAAAGTTTCTTTTAGAGCTTGTAGAATTAGGGTTTTTTTAGAGCTTTAAGAGTTGCTTCCTTTTGCATAAATGTGGTCTGCTTTGATTTGCATCCCATTTCCTATCCAATGATGCAAGGTTCCTTGTGGGAGCCTGGTCCCTCCTTTGGAAGGACTAAAGGCCTACCACAAAAGGTAAAACCTTTGAGGATACTAATCTCAGATGAGTGGTTGAGTGCCTTGAGGGATTCCATTGGTTTCCCTCATGCTTCCCCTCATCATGTAATGATCTTTGTGTTGAGTCACATCCTCTCTTGATGGAGCAAGTTGAAGCTTGAAGATGAAGTCCTCATTCCCTTTTCTCCTGATGGATGACTTGGACTAGAAGACAGACTGTTGGGCAGCTTTGCTGCTGAAGTGTTGTTGTGAGGCTCTGTTGTTTGCTGTTTGACTGTATTTGTATGATTGTTTCTCTGGTGTGTTGCATTAGAATAAGCTTTCATGTAGTTGATACTAGGTCTAAGTGCATTTGAAAGGTTGAGCTTGCCTCCCTTTGGTTGTTTGCATAAGAGGTTGAGTCTGTCTCCCTCTGCTTGTCTGTTACTGTTTGGCTTTGCTTGTTGGATGAAGGTTGAGTCTGCCTCCCTTGCCTGTGTATTGTGTACTGTTTTTGCTTGATTGCTCTAGAGGTTGAGTGAGTCTCCCTCTGCTTGTATTTTTGCATTGCATGTGCATCTTTACTGTTTATCTGTTTACTGTTTAGATGATGTTTTATTTGTTGTCTGTATCCCATTGACATGATCCCCTAGGAGTCTCACTTCCTTTGATAAGGAAGTGATGATTAGAATTGTAGGTTGAAACCTATGCATGATAACGTCTAGGAGTTCCCTTCTTTAAACCTCAACCATAGGATGAATCCTTGGCATGACAACATTAGGACTTGATAGTTTCCCCTTAGTTATGTCCGTTCTGTCTTCTCTCTTCAAACAAATCAAAATACATTAATAAAGGTTAACTGATGTCGTACGTTACAAGCCTTAAGCTACTTAGGAAATGATTATTGGAGGGTTTCCTTCCAGTAACAGGATGTTTAGTATGGTACCTTTGGGTGACATGTGACGCATTCATTCCTAGGTCATAGTATCTAGAGCGGTATTAGTTGCAAACATCCATAAAAGACAATTCTTCCGTAAAAGACAGAAAACAAACTTCAAACCTTTTTGCCCCATGGGCCCATAATTCAAGGAAGACTTTTCTAAAGAAAAGAGTGTTGTTAACTCCCAGTTCTACCGCAAACGGTAACGCACGAGTCTCTGACGAGCAAGCTACATACACCAAAATGCTGGAACTGTTTGTTAACCTTACTCGGAAAAACAGATGAATCTGACCCCCGTAATCCGTATTACCCCAAACTACGTAAGCTCTGATCTCTCATACCTGTTGAGAGTACGTAGGCACAATACTGACGTATTGGCGAGCCACCTTCCACCTTCTCCGTATCCCGTAGTTAGGCGAACTACGTTGACTCTGGTTTCTCGTTCTCTGATGAGAATACGTACGCATAAAGTGTGATGCTTTGTCGAGTCATTTTCTTTTCTTTTCAAACTAGCGTTTTTGCGTAGATAGATAAAACCAACCCGTCAGATAAACACAACAAGCGTGGATCCCATCGAGTACGATGGACGTGAGGGGTGCTAATACCTTCCCCTTGCGTAACCGACTCCTGAACCCAGACATGGTTGCGATGACCTTGTCTTATACCTTCTCGTCAGGTTTTTCCGATCGTTTTCTTTCCCGTTCTGAGGGATAAATAATGAAAGGTGACGACTCTTCTGTTTTGCCAGAACCTTATTTTCGCGGTAGCGACAGCTGGCGACTCTGCTGGGGACCCAACGTCCCCTGTGCGAGTGAATCCTAGCGCTTGCGTGTTTACCCTGTTGGGTTTGTGCTTATTTATCGCATTTTACCTTCCGCATTTTATTTTCAGTATGATATGATTATCTGTGCTGTTGTGGGAAGGGGCTCTGATGAGTGATAAGCCAGACCCAGGCTTGAGTGTACCTAGCATTAGTTGTGGAAAGTAGTGGGCGCGTGCATGCTTTGCATGTACTAGTGTCTCACAAAATCCACGCTCGGACGAGATTCTCCCGGTTGACTTTTTTTCCGGCCCTTTGGGCTTGTGGGGTTGTTGGTTTGGAGGGTTGTCGACTTTGGGGACCGATCATTTGGGATTCAGCTAAGTGAGGCCACTTCAAGAGATGATGATGCCACACCTTCCTGGGTATCGTATCATCGTTTCTTGAAAGTCTGTGACGCTGATGAACGCATAGGATGCCGTACCTCTTCAGTGATTAGGTCCATACCTGTGAGCGGGGTCGGGTTATTGCAGGAAACCTTAACCTTCAGACAACCTGGTTTTCTTGACAGTGAATCAGTATTGTTGGTATCCGAGGGTACTTATCATCAGAGATATGTTTGTTCTTGACAGAGCAGAATTATTGGTCCTCTTCAGGGTTTGTTGTCAGAGCAGTGTTATGGTTATGATGAAACAGAGCCTCGGTCTCCTCGAAATCTCTCTTGATCTCCTGTTGCATGATTGCATCTTGCATTTTTGCACACTCATTTGCATGTCATTAACGTGTGTCTATGTTGCAGGTGCATATATTATCCCCCGGTTCTGATATTCTTGCCCTCTGTTTGTCAGCATGGAATCTTTGAAGAAGAATGTGGCTTACAAGCTCCCTTCCCCAGATGTTACGTCACTGTTCAGTTTGATTGCCTTGGCAAATGATACAGTGAAAGGGGAAGTTGCTCAGTCTGGTTCGTAAACCTTCAGTCTATGAGTTGAATGGGTTGTATGCGTTGCTACAGTTCTATGACCCTCCGATGAGGTGCTTCACTTTTCCAGATTTCATTCTTGCGCCTACCCTAGAAGAGTATGCTGAGTTGTTGGGTGTACCGGTTAAGAATCAGATGCCGTTTGTTCACATGGATGCTAAGCCTAATTTGGCTAACCTAGCTGTCGCTCTTCATCTGGATGCCTCAGAGCTGCTTCTGACCTCATGGAATGGACGCCTTCCATATCTTCACCTCGGGAAATCCAGTTCCCACCCTGCTTAGTGATCTATATCATTCTGTTCATTACAAGAATTAAAATAGAAGGGGTAAGAATGTATTGTGCTGCGTGCCCTTACTCTACAAATGGTTTGATAGCCACTTGCCCAAGAAGGGTCCCTTTGTTTTCTCTGCAGCCACAGCTGAGTGGTCTGAACGCCTGATGGGTTTATCAGCAGAGAGCATCGTTTGGTTTGATCAAGATACGCTGGGTACTGAAGTCATATTCAGCTGCAGTGGTTTTCCTAATGTGCCCTTGATTGGAAGGAGAGGTTGTATTAACTACAATCCTTCATTACTTGTCAGACAGTTCGCGTACGCCTTGAGAGGCCCGCCAAAGGATGAAGGGGTGCAGGAATTTCTGTACCTCACAGGTCTCCTAGAGGGGGATATGTTAGCCAAGCTCAGGCATGCTTGGAATGACATCAACAGACGAGGGAAAACGCTGTTAGGTAAGAGCAACAGTCAGGCTTATGCTCCTTATGTAGCTTGGATTCGAAGCAGGGCAGAAACAGTGGGGATGCCTTTTCCACCAACTAAGCAAGATTACCCTCTAGTGGTCAAAGAACCTACCACAGTATCCATTCAGAAATACAATCAGGTATTAGCTGAGAAGGAAGAACTGAAGAAGACCAACGAGGAGTTGGAAAAAGAGTTGGTACAACTTAGAAGCGAGAGAAACGAAGTCGTCTACTCCTTCAAAAAGCAGACAGAGCTGGTGAACCGGCTAGGTACAAACTTGACCAAACAGATGGCTGAACGTGAACGTTTAGGTTTGGACTTCAAGGTTGTCAACGATGTGCTTGCCACTAAGAAGCAGAACTTGGATGATACATACCGGAGAATCTCCAAATTCAACCAGCAGTGGAATGCCACCATAGCCAGCAACAAAGAGCGGGAAGACAAGCTGAAGCAACATATCTCTCAGTTGAAGGCTCAGTTGAAGACCAGCGAGAAGAAGTTTGATGATGAAACTGCTCGTAGGTACGCCACTGAAGACAGGTTGAACAAGGCTATTGCGGACCTGAAGGATCGCGAGCAGACTTTTGAATCTAAGAAGCGAAGGTTAGAAGACTGTTTTGGCAGAGAAGCGTGGGAAGACTCCGTTGAAGGTCTCCAGTACACTGTTATGCAGAGGGAGTTACTCGTCGAAGGGTTACTCACTCAGCCTGATCATCCCAGAACGAAGGGGTTGTTAGAAGAGTTTCGCGCCCGTGGCCGAACTTGACTACTTTGTAATCCTTTGTTTTTTTCTTCTGATCATTGTTGTATGCTGACCATCACCAGGCTTGTTGGTCGAGGTCATGCTGTTGATTCTACCTGTATTCAATGACATTGTATGCTGCCTTGATGGGCTTTATATATATATATATATATATATATATATATATATATATATATATATATATATATATATATATATATATATATATATATATATATATATATATATATATATATATATATATATATATATATATATATATATATATATATATATATATATATATATATATATATATATATATATATATATATATATATATATATATATATATATATATATATATATATATATATATATATATGAGATGTTATTTCCATGACTAGATCCAGACTTCTTATTATCAGCACTGGCACTCTGGCACTAGAATCGGGGGAGAAATCTCCCTAAAGCACAAAAACACGTTTGCATTTGCATGAATCATTGGCATAACAGGTACCTTGCCGTTTTTCTAACCCTTTGTGTATGCAGGTTATTTCAGGATTGAACGAAGACAGATCCACCGATACTCGACCAGAGCGAATCAAGCTAGAGCAATGGAACAAGTTCAGACCGACATCCAAGAGCTCAGAGAGAGGATGGACCGCTTCATGGAACTCATGCAAGTGGTCGCTAATGGCCAGGACCAGCTCAGAACTCTGGTGCAACCGCTGATCTCCTGGGTTGACAGCAACGGTGTGCTTCATGGTGGGAACACTCCTAACCCTCCACTTGTTGAGACCCCTCAGGGTGGCATCCCTGTGACTGGAGGGAATGGAAGTGGTAATGGCAATGTTGTCACTAACATCGGACCTAATGGGATTACGACTGGCGTCGGGAACGGTAACTTTGAGGCCAATGGCAATGCTGGAATAGGCCATGGCAACACTGGAGGAACTGGTAACGCGGGGAATGTTGGTACTGGTAATCTGTATGGTATGCTGCTGGGTTTGCTGCTGGAAATGGCCATCAACCATGGCAAGAGGATCGCCAAGAGGACTTGTTCTCGCAGAAGGGAGCTGAGGGCGAATTGAATTCTGAAGCCCGTTTAAGGTTCAAAGCCCTTGAGGATAAAATGAAGAGTTTTGAGAACTTGAATACTATGGGTGTTGACATGACTAAGTTGGGACTGATCTCAGACTTCAAGGTGCCTCCCAAGTTTAAGGTACCCGACTTCGAGAAGTATAAGGGCACCACTTGCCCCCGTGTCCATCTGAGGTCGTACTACCGAAAGATGTCCGCTTATTCTGAAGATGAGAAGTTGTTGATGCACTTCTTCCAGGACAGCCTGTTCGGCCCCTCATTGGAGTGGTATATGGGTTTGGAACCCACCAGTGTACGTACATGGAAAGACCTCGCTGAAGCATTTGTACGCCATTATCAGTATAACAGTGATTTGGCTCCTAACCGGGTTCAACTGCAGAACTTGTCTCAGAAGAACAATGAAGGATTTAAAGAGTACGCCCAGAGGTGGCGTGAACTGGCAGCGAGAGTTCAGCCGCCGATGGTTGAACGAGAGCTTGTTGAGATGTTTGTAGCTACGCTTCCAGGGGTTTATTATAAGAAATTGGTCAGTGGTATGTCAGGAAGCTTCTCCGATCTCATCATCACTGGAGAGCATGTAGAAAATGGCATCAAACTCGGGAAGATTCATGGTATAGATGTATCCTCAGCCGGAGGAGGAAAGAAACCGTACAGTGGTAAGAGGCGTGAGGGTGAGGCAAGCTCAGTGTCTAATGCTCAGGGAAAAGGTAAAGGCCAGCGCCACCAGGTCGCTAGCATTACTATTCCTGCTGTTCAGCAACCTCAGCAGCAGCAGCAGAACCAGCAGGGGTACCAGAGGTACCAGAACAAGCACCTCTTTCGAATCGTCATCTTGAGACACCACCTATGTTGTATGCTCAGCTTTTACAGACTTTGCTTCAGTTGCAGCTAGTCCAGAAAAGAACTTTGGCTCCCTTGATAGGGACACTTCCACCGGGCTACGACGCGAATGCGAGATGTGAGTTTCATTCGGGGGCACCTGGCCACTCGATTGAAAGCTGTAAAGTATTCAAGCACAAGGTGCAAGATATGGTTGACGCCAAAATCATCAACTTTTCTGATAATGTTCTGAATGTTACAAAAAACCCTATGGCGAACCATGGGGGAGATGGGGTTAATGCCATCATTGAAGAAGAAAATTCAGATTTATTGACTGATGTCAAAGACCTGAAGACACCACTTGGTTTCGTTAAAGCCAAGCTGATGAAAAAAGGTATTTTCCCGGGCTATGGAGAGTTGTGTATGGATTGTGCGATTCGTTCAGACGGCTGTGAACAGTTGGTAGCAGGGATTCAGAGTCTGATGACCGAAGGAATTCTGCAGTTTAGTCGGCGGGCTGAGAATAGATCAGGGGAAGTAATGCTGAAGCAGAATGATGAGGTTGCCACCATCACCATCCCTCGTAAAACGATAACCATTTCTGCATCCAGGCCACCTACGATCACCATCACGAAGGCTTGGCCTATATCATTCGAGAGCACTAATGCTGTTATGTGGCACTATGGGGCAGATGTCTACTGTAATGGACAAAAATTGGAGTTGGAGCCATCTGGGCAATCTGTTGATAACTTAGTTGGAACTGGCGGGATAACACGTAGCAGAAGGGTGTTCGCTCCACCAGAGGTTGTGGTTGACAAAGCTGACAA
Source organism: Lathyrus sativus (assembly GCA_963859935.3). Taxonomy (NCBI): domain Eukaryota; kingdom Viridiplantae; phylum Streptophyta; class Magnoliopsida; order Fabales; family Fabaceae; genus Lathyrus; species Lathyrus sativus. The sequence continues at coordinate 222,954,774 of OZ012739.1, read as the reverse complement.
GGCTGAGAAAGCTGATAGAGGAAAGGGTAAGGTCGTTGAGGAAACTTCCCGTGGGGTAGAGAAAGACCTGCTTGTGAAAGACGCCGAAGAGTTTATAAGATTGATCAAGAAAAGTGATTATAAGATCGTTGATCATCTTCATCAGATGCCGTCTAAGATCTCCATCCTGAATTTGTTACTGCGTTTTGAGGCACACCGCAATGCTCTTCTGAAGGTTCTGAATGCAGTGTATATACCGCAGGAGATCTCCGTCAACCAGCTAGAGGGAGTAGTGGCTCATGTGAATGCTGGGAACAGATTAGGGTTTACTGACCTAGAGCTGACGCCGAAGGGAAGGAACCACAATAGCGCCTTGCATATCTCGATAGAATACCGAGAAACGGTTATGTCCCACGTGTTGGTAGACACGGGATCATCTTTGAATGTTCTCCCAAAGAAAGCTCTGATGAGGTTGGATACGATGGGGCTGATATGCACACCCAGTGATCTGGTTGTGAAAGCTTTCGATGGAACTAAGCGTCACGTCTTTGGAGAGGTAACTCTACCCATTCAAGTTGGGTCGGAAACCTTCGACGTAGTCTTCTACATCATGGATATCATGCCAGCCTATAGCTGCCTGTTGGGCCGGCCATGGATCCATTCTGCGGGTGTAGTGACTTCCACATTGCACCAGAAGCTGAAGTATGTTGTGGGGGGCAGCATTGTGACCGTCTATGGTGAAGAAGACATAATGGTGAGCCACTTGTTGTCATTCAAATACGTTGAGGTGGATGGCGAGATCCACGAAACTTTGTGCCAGGCATTTGAAGCTGTTAAGGTCAAGGATGCGGGTCCGGTGATGATTAAGAAACCTGAGATGACTCTCTCTTCCTTCAAGGAAGCTCAAGCTTTCGTTCAAGCTGGTCCTGCCCCAGGCTAGGGGCAAGTTCTGGAAATCCCTAACAAGCAGGATAAGTTTGGGTTAGGGTATTCTCCTTCTGCTGATGCTTCCTCCTCTCGCAGTGCGTCGTGCGTCAAAGGGCCGATTCAGTTCACAAGAGGTGGGGTGATATTTGAAAATGTCAACGCCGTGTCTGAAGGCGATGAAGATAGTGATTGCAACCTGGAATCCTGGATTCAGCCGAGCAAGCCAGGCCAGAGCCTCGACAACAGGTTTGTCCAAGAAGTCATCCAAGTGACGCGCAAAGAGTAATGCTTTGTCTTTTCCAATTATTGTACAACCTTATGCTCTACCCGGGGCATAACGTTTTTATTGTCAGGGCCTTGATAGCTTATGCATGTACAATTTATCAATAAATAAAAGGGCGTCTTTCTTTGCATTCAAATTCTGCGATCCCTGTTATTCCTGTTTTACTTTTGTTTTGAAAAACAATAAAATGGCAATACGGTTTGTGTTAACCTGCATATCATTGTTTTAAGCTTAACCCTTGTTATTACAGGATTCACATCACAGATGACATCGACTCTGAACCTTCTATGACTCACTTCGACTTTGATTGCCCGATATATCAAGCTGAAGAAGAGATTGATGAAGACGAAGACCTTCCCGAAGAGTTGGCCCGCTTGTTGAAACAAGAAGAGATGATCATTCTGCCTCACGAGGAAGAGATTGAGATTGTGAATCTGGGTTCTGAGGAACTTGTCAGGAATGTCAGGATATGGGCTACATTACAGAGCGATGTCAAGCAGAGATTGGTCGATATGCTTCAAGAGTATAGTGACATCTTTGCTTGGTCGTATGAAGATATGCCCAGACTCGACACTGACATAGTGGTCCATCATCTACCACTGCGAGAAGATTGTCCTCCCGTTAAGTAGAAGCTTAGAAGGACCCGGCCAGATATGGCCGTTAAAATCAAAGAAGAGGTGCAAAAGCAGCTGGATGTTGGCTTTTTAGCGGTCACTACTTTCCCTCCGTGGGTCGCCAACATAGTACCTGTACCGAAGAAGGACGGTAAGGTGCGGATGTGCGTTGATTATCGGGATTTGAATAGGGCGAGCCCTAAAGATGATTTCCCGCTCCCTCATATTGATGTGTTGGTCGACAATACATCTTAATTTTCCGTGTTTTCGTTCATGGATGGCTTCTCCGGCTATAATCAGATCAAGATGGCGCCGGAGGACATGGAGAAACCACGTTTATTACCCCTTGGGGGACGTTCTGCTACAAGGTAATGCATTTCGGTCTGAAGAACGCAGGGGCCACTTACCAGCGAGCGATGGTCACTTTGTTTCATGACATGATTCACCATGAGATTGAAGTCTATGTTGATGACATGATTGCGAAGTCCCAAACGGAGGAGGGACATCTGGTCAATTTGCTGAAGCTTTTTGAGAGGCTTAGGAAGTTCAGGTTGAGGCTGAATCCTAACAAGTGTACTTTCTGAATACGGTCTGGAAAACTACTGGGGTTTATTGTGAGTGAAAAAGGCATTGAGGTTGATCCTGCGAAAATAAAAGCAATACAAGATATGCCAGCGCCAAAGACTGAAAAAGAAGTTCGTGGTTTCCTGGGGAGAATAAACTACATTGCAAGGTTTATATCTCAGCTCACGACCATGTGTGAACCGATGTTCAAACTACTGAAAAAAGATCAGGCGGTCATCTGGAACGAGGATTGCTAGAAGGCATTCGATAAGATAAAACAGTATCTATAGGAACCTCCGATTTTGATACCCCCAGTGGCCGGAAGACCCTTAATGATGTACTTGACAGTTCTTGAGAATAGCATGGGTTGCGTTCTCGGTCAGCACGACGAGACTGGCAGAAAGGAGCATGCCATTTATTACTTGAGTAAAAAGTTCACAGATTGTGAGTCTCGTTACTCAATGCTGGAAAAAATGTGTTGCACACTCGCGTGGGCTGCCAAACGTTTACGATAGTATATGCTAAATCATACGACCATGCTAATTTCGAAGATAGATCCCATCAAGTACGTCTTCCAGAAGCAAGCGCTTTCAGGCAGGATTGCCAGATGGCAAATGGTGTTGACGGAGTATGACATTCAGTATGTTTCCTAGAAGGCCATCAAGGGAAGTGTATTGTCTGAGTACCTTGCCGAACAGCCTATCGAAGATTATTAGCCGATGAAGTTTGAATTCCCTGATGAGGATATCATGTTTCTCAAAGTGAAAGATTGTGATGAACCGTTGCCCGACGAGGGGCCAGATAGGAAGTCCTAGTGGAAATTGATATTTGACGGGGCGGTTAATTCGTATAGAAGTGGTATTGGGGAAATCATCACGACTCCCCAGGGATCCCACATACCGTTCACTGCCAGATTGACTTTTCCAGTCACCAACAATGAAGCGGAATACGAGGCATTCATTATGGGTTTAGAAGAAGCTATTGATTTGAGAATCAAAAACCTGGATGTATACGGTGACTCGACACTCGTGGTTAATCAAATTAAAGGGGAGTGGGAAACTCGTCAGTCGAATTTGGTTCCGTACATGAATTATGCCAGAAGGCTGCTTCCGTTCTTCGATCGAGTGGAACTCCATCATGTGCCCAGAGCTGAAAATCAGATGGCTGATGCCTTAGCCACATTGGCTTCGATGTACAAAGTCAATTTTTGGAATGAAGCCCCAAGCATTGTCATTTCCCGTCTTGATAGACCTGCATTCGTTTTTGCGATTGAGGAAGCCTCCGATGGCAAGCCATGGTTCCATGATATCCAGACTTTCCTTATGACTAAGGAGTATCCTGCGAGAGCGTCAACCCAGGATAAGAAGACTCTGAGGAGGCTGTCTAGAAATTTCTATCTCAATCCTGATGGAGTTCTGTATAAGAGAAATCACGATCTCGTGCTACTCAGATGTGTAGATGAGAAAGAAGCTAGTCTGCTTATGGAGGAAGTCCATGAAGGCACATTTGGTACGCACGCCGGCGGACATGCTATGACGAGAAAAATCCTACGAGCAGGATATTACTGGCTGACGATGCAGTCGGATTGCTTCAAATTCGCGAAGAGATGTCATAAATGCCAGATTTATGCTGATAAAATTCATGTGTCGCCGTGCCCGTTGAATGTCATGTCATCCCCGTAGGCGTTCTCCGTGTGGGGCATTGACATGATAGGCAAGATCGAGCCCACTGCATCTAACGATCATCGCTTCATTTTGGTAGCCATCGACTACTTCACCAAGTGGGTGGAGGCAGCCTCGTATGCCAACATGACCAAGCAAGTGGTAGCTAGATTCATAAAGAGGGACATCATCTGTCGATACGGAATTCCCGAGCGGATCATTACTGACAATGGTTCAAATCTGACTAATAAGATGATTAAGGAGTTATGCCAGAGCTTCAAGATTGAACATCACAACTCATCACCTTACCGACCAAAGATGAATGGTGCGGTTGAAGCGACCAACAAGAACATTAAAAAGATAGTACAAAAGATGGTTGTGACCTACAAAGATTGGCATGAGATGTTGCCATTTGCATTGCACGGTTATCGTATGATGGTACGGACATCAACCGGGGCAACTCCTTTCTCACTAGTGTACGGTATGGAAGCTGTCCTACCGTTAGAAGTTGAGATTCCTTCTTTGCGAGTTTTGATTGACGTAAAACTCAATGAGGCAGAATGGATTAAGAACCGACTGAACCAACTCATCCTGATGGATGAGAAGATATTAGCATCGATTACATATGGTCGTCTGTACCAGAGCCGAATGAAGAAATCTTACGATAAGAAGGTGCGTCCTAGAAGCTTTCAGACAGGTGATCTCGTCCTGAAGAAGATTCTTCCCCCACACTCCGATCACAGGGGCAAGTGGACTCCCAACTACGAAGGTCTGTATGTCGTCAGCAAGGTCTCCTAGGGAGGAGCTTTGTTGTTATCCACAATGGGTGGTGAAGATTTTGCATCCCCTGTGAATGCGGACGCAGTTAAAAATACTTTGCTTAAAAAACGACCCGCTGGAAAAAAAGAAAAGAATATACAGGCAAAAATGGGGCATCCCGGCGAACCATAAAAAAGGAAAAAGGTTCGGGAAAAAATTAGGGATTAAATGAAAAAATGTACACCCACAAAGTCGAAAACCTAAAAGGGCGGCTTTGGCAAAAAAGGGTATCCCGGTGAATCGAAAACCCGAAAGGGCGGTTCAGGAAAAAGTTAGGGATTGAAAGGAAAATGACTGCATTCCGGTGTGGACTCTCATTGTTTAATGGTTTGGAAGACCTGAGGACCGTCTATCTGAATCAATCTCTTATGAAGCTGAACCATCTGAGAAGTATCGAAGTCGAGTGGGTCATAGAGGGATCAACTCATGGTGTTCGTCTACACCGCATTGCCGACATTTGTGTATACTGATGTATATTTATGTTATTATACTTGCGCAACTTCCTCATTTCAGGAGCTTGCATCTGTTGTAAAACATTTTGCCCATTCAGGGGCTCGTTAGCAATAAACGTATACTATTCAGTAGTTCTGTTTGTTTGTTTAGCTTTTATCTGTTTTGTTAGCGAAAAAAGAACGCCCGATGTTTTTGATAAAATGCGCATACATAAACTTGCTAGCCTAGGCTGATAATTGTTGAAACATTGAATTACCTGAACATTTTCACAGGATGATAACCTTGATAGGTCCCTTTGAGAAGGGTATCTTGTCTGTTTGTTCGTGTTGTTGCAGGGACGTCACCCTCCAGGAAGTACGCCAGATGTTTTCAAGCAGGATGTTTCCTTCTTCCCCAGCGAGTTCAACAGTGTTTCCCCATAGAGTCTGAACGTGGGACTATGAGCATTGATATGTCTTCCCAAGCAGAGATAGATTCTGCCCGACCAGATGTATCCTAGGCAGTATCATTGTTTCCCCAACTGAGTTGTACGCAGGAGTGGATACTCAGTCCCAGCAGTGGGTCAATGTGCAGTTTTCTCGTAGAGGACTGTTCCCAAGAGTTCAGGCTGAAACCTCCAGCGGAATTGAGATTCCCCACAGAGTTGTATTCTCCCCGGAAGGTAGGGGTGATTCCAGTGTCTGGTTTCCTATCCTCAGCCGAGTTTGTCGTTCCCCAAGAGAGCCGAATCCTTGGAAGCCGTTCAATCCATGATTGGTTTTCCCCAGTAGAGAGTTGAGTAGCTGATGCTACACTTCCCCATCGGAGTCTGTATCTCCAAGAAGATTCTATCTGCGAAGGCCGCGCAGTTTATTTCTGCGATTGATATCGTTTTCCTCAGCAGTTTGTGGTTCGTATACCTAGTTGAACGAGTGAAGGTTCTCGTAGAACTGTATTCCCCTGCAGTAGTTGTCGCTACCGCGAAAATAAGGTGTCGGCAAAACAGAAGAGTTGCCACCTTTCGTTATTTATCCCTCAGAACGAGAAAGGAAACGATCGGAAAAACTTGACGAAAAAGGTATAAGACAAGGTCATCGCAACCATTGTCTGGGTTCGGGAGTCGGTTACGCAAGGGGAAGGTATTAGCACCCCTCACGTCCATCGTACTCGATGGGATCCACGCTTGTTGTGTTTATCTGACGGGTTGGTTTTATCTATCTACCTATCAAGGCTGGCTTAAAAAAGAAAAGAAAATGACTCGGCAAAGCGTCGCGCTTTATGCCTACGTATTCTCATCAGAGAATGAGAAATCAGAGTCAACGTAGTTCGGCTAACTACGGGCGATGGGGGAAGGTGGCTCGCCAATACGTCAGTATTGTGCCTACGTACTCTCAACAGGTATGAGAGATCAGAGCTTACGTAGTTCAGGATAATACGGAGTATGGGGATTTAGATTCATCTATTTTTTCGAGCAGGGTTAACAAACAGTTCCAGCAGTTGGATGTACGCAGCTCGACCTTTGGAGACTTAGGCGTAACCGTTTGCGGTAGAACTAGGAGTTAACGACACTCTTTTCTTCAGAAAAGCTTCCTTTGAATTATGGGCCCATGGGGCAAAAAGGTTTGAAGTTTGTTTTCTGTCTTTTACGGAAGAACTGTTTTTTATGTTTGTCTGTAGTTTGTACAGCACTAGAGACTATGACCTGGGAACGAATGCGTCGCATATCGTCCAAAGGACGTATACTAAACATTCTAGATGATTGAGAGGAGGCCGCTCAATTATCATTACCCAAGTAGCTTAAGGCTCGTAACGCGCTTATACTAACTTGCCTTTATTACGTTTTTTACTGTTGTTCGAGATGAGAAGAGAGAAGGGGGACAACTACAGGGAGACTATCAAGTCCTAATGTTGTCATGCTAAGGATTCATCCTATGGTTGAGGTTTGAAACGAGGATCTCCTAGAAGTTGTCATGCATAGGTTTCAACCTAAAGTTCTAATTATCACTTCCTTATCAAAGGAAATGAGATTCCTAGGGGATCATGTTAATGATAAACAGAAACAGATAAAGCATCAGCTTAAACAGTAAACAGTAAACAACTGTAAATAAAATGCATGCAATGCAAGTGAGGGAGGAAATGTGTGTGGGGCATCAGCCTCCACAAGCTCATCTCGACCTCAAGCCAAGTATGAATAACTGCAATCATAAAGAAGAAATAAAATACCATCAAGCAAATCACAAACCACATAGGCAAGGGAGCAGAGCTCTACCGAATACCCGCAAGCAAAGCCATACAGTAAAAGTACAAGCAGAGGGAGCAACTCAACCTCTAGTGCAATCATGCTCTTAACTTAAAACAATCTAAACATGAACTTATTCTAATTCATCAAGAAAATCAAACAAGTCACATCAATACATTTGCACAGAAAGCAAACAGACAGGAAAGAAAGCAGATCAACAGCTTCCACAGCTTCTCAGCAAAGCAGTCTTCTGACAGCAGTTCAGTCCTCAATCTGCAACTGTTCTTCAAGACTTCATCTTCAATAGCAAGTATCAACTTGTTCTTCATCTTCTTCAAATACAAGTATCAACTTGTTCTTCATCTTCTTCAAGCTTCAGCTCTTTCCTCATTCTCAATTTGATCTTCTTCACACAAGTGTCAACTTGTTCTTCTTGATCTTCAAGCTTCAGCTCTAATGGCAGTCTTCAAACAAAGGGGAAGTGAAACCTCTAGCATCTTCAATCTTCTAACAAGGAACTCCATCCTCTAGTAAGGGAGAAAGATTCATCTAACAAGAGCAAGGTGGGATAGGGAGAAGCAAAGTGAAGTTCAAAGGTCACCTCTAAGCACTCCACCATTAAAGAAAGGAACCCTCAAAGGTTCTACCAACTTGTGAAGAGCCACACATCCTACCAAAGGAGGGATGAGGCCTTCACAATGGGACCTTACATCATAGGGAGGAATGGAAGTGATCAACACCTTCCATGTTTCATGAAGGAAGAAAATCTATTCTAAGAGATCTCCCTAAGAACCCTAATCCTTAACCCTAAACAAACTACACCAAAGGGAGAGCAATCTTCAAGTCCAAGCTCCACCATGCATTCCACAGCAGCCCACACAAGCCTTCATCATCATCCAAAAGCAAGAGAAGCAAAACCCTAGTCTAAGGGAACTAATGAAGTCATTCTAGTTGAATTAGCAAGTTAGGATCACCTAAAACCTAGTATTAAAGTTAATTCTAACTAAAATACTAAAACCAATTATAAAATCCTACAAAAATAACTATGGGAACCTATGTCAATCATGACTCTACCATGTTAATTCCAGAGATCAAATCCTCAAATAAGACCTAGTAATAAATTCTACACTACAAGGTACTAAACTTAAACCCTAAAAGGAAGCACCTAAAGATTCAACCTAAAAACAACACCTAATTTCATCACAAAAATGTGATAAAAATACTATGGGAGCATGCATGTCTAAGCTAATCACAAACAAAAAATCAAGCCAAAACTCATCACCAAATGATCAAAATAAAATCATCAAACAGAGGTATCAACCATGGTAATTTTATTATCAAATAAAATGTAAAAAATGCACATAAAATGAAAATGCATGATTTTACTAATATTTTTATTCAATAAAATTCTAGATTCAATCATGAATCACGGGGAAAAAAACCTGGAATTAATTGACCTATTTTTCTATTTTTTATGAATTATTATCCAACTAGTATGAAATGAAGAAAATAAAGAAAAACAATAGAAATTAATAAAAGATGCGTGCCAAATAGCAAATAAAATCAGTTCATTGCGTGGGTTGGACCATATGGGAGGTGTGAATATCAATCCAATCACTAAGCCCAGGCACCTCCAATTAATGAAATAGTGCATATAAGCTTAAGTCAAATAGTAAGACTTTTCAAACTCAATCGTGGCCATCTATTCCATGGACTTGGTCAAGCTTCAAAGATGATCCAACGCTCACAGTTCATCTTCCTCATTCAAACGTTCAGACATGGAGGGAAACCAGACGGTGGCCTGAGCAGTGGCGCCACCGTCTTCTCCGGTGAACCATCATACACAGGTCATCAAAAATAACAAAACGATACATCATCTTGTCTAGTTTTTAATGCTGACCATGAATCTCCCCTTAGAATCATCTAATTCTCTATGGATTTTCAAACCCGATAGCTATCCCAAAATACACCTCAATCTTGAATCTCATCAGAACTTCAATTAAATGCACATAAATAATCCTCATCTCATGGTGATCATCTTACACTATACAATCTTGATTATCAATCCAAGAATCTCTAGAATTCAGCCTCAACAGAAATTGATCATCCTCCTAACTTGTCTCTAATCCACGAATTAATCATCTCAAATCCATCTACACATTTCAAGGATCCTAACCACCTATAGATTTCTATCTATCTCCTCCTAAATTATGCATAGGGATGAAAAGTACCAACCTGAGTTCGGAGGTGTAACAGATGCAGTTCTTGATCACTTCAACCTCCAAGGTGATGCAGATACACTCCAAAACTCCTTCTAAAGCCAATGCAACCCTCAATTTCCCTTGATTTGGCCTGGAACTCAGAACTCGATTTCTACTTGCAGCTCTGAATTTTCAATGGCTCTCTCTGCTACCAGCTTCAAACTCTTCAAAAAAAAAATGGCTGAACACACTCAACAACTTATATAGAAGTCATTAGAATCATCTATAAGTTTCTCAAAGCTTCAGAATGAGATTTTCAATTTTCAAATTCTCCTCAAAATCTCATTCACACCAGTCACGATTCCCTCTCTGTTTTGGCCTCAGCAAGCTTGCATTCAACTTCTCATGAGATATTGAACATGAATGGTGGTGTTTCCCTCCTTGTTTCCATCCAATGGCTCATGTTTGATATGTTACTTCATCATGAAGAAACAAAGAAAAGGGCATGATATTGGACTCAAATCAAAATTCTAATATTGGAAAAGTTTCCAAAATGCCATTTCCATTCAAAAAATGATATTACTATGCTTCATTTGCACACAAAATGATTTATTTGAATTTTTGGTCATTTAATTCATTTTAATTCTCCCTTTTTCACAACTTCTTGAACCAAGTCTCTCCTTGAGCCATTTCAATGCCTCCTTGATACATGGTCACGGTTAAAACCCCATTTTGAGCAACTTTCAAGTTGCACAAAATTTCATTTGAGATGTCTAAGTTGGTGAAAATGACCCATAACCAAAAATGACCCATAATCACAACTTCCCAAAATACCCTTGACTTGTCAAAGCCATAACTTGAGTTTTACAAATCCTATCAAGAACTTATAGTACTCTCTAGAAATCTAATAGAATAAGGAACAACATTCATGTTGACCAAAAGTTCATAGGAATCACCCTTCTTGGGCAAAAATGTCATGCAAGTTGGGTAACTTTCAAGCTCCAAATTCACATGCCTCAGATGACTTGTAACTTGTCTGGCTCATAACTTGAGTTATATAAACCCTATAAAGGACTTCTAGTACTCAAATTAAGTCTAAGCTCATGCTCTACAAAAATCATGTTGGGGTCAAGATGAGATGACAATCATATCTTGAGTTAAATTTCCTTGAAGACAGGGGTCAAACTAGGGGATTTTACACTGTCAAGTCTTAGAAACCCTAGCTTGAAACTTCTCAAACTCTTCAATCATGATGAGTTGACCTTGGAATCATCCTTATATCATCTCAATGTATCAATCCATGATCACATGGCTCTTGAATTGAGTCTCACCTTCCTTAAAATCATCAGTTGACTTAGGGTTGACCCAGTCAAACCCTAATTACATCAATCATGGTTGAGCCCTCTTAATCTTGCATAATGACCTGTCTAGGCCTCAAAGTGATATTCAACACTTCTCATGAGCTATCTCAAGACTTCAATTCCATCTTCATGGCATCATAATCATCTGATGGTCTTCCCTATAACTCTCAAGTTAGGAGACCTATACACTTGGCTTCAATCACTCTCTCTGAGGATCTTTTACCTTCTCTGACAAGGATATCAACCCTTGAACACTTGAATAAATTTCTTAGCTAGCCTTGTAGTCTTGTATATCTCTTGGTTGATAATCATACCTCTTGACCTCCTGCATACATGTCAATGAGATGTAAATGATAATGCTAATGTGAATGAAATGAAACATGAGCTAGGTAAAGAAATGTTTGGGCAAATTTTGGGGTGCAACAGTAGTCACCTGGAGTTCGTTTCCCCAGGATGAGTCCGATTGAGATTGGCGTGACTTCTTCTCCACAGCAGGATGATTCCTCTTCTCCACCAGAGTGGTTCTTTCTCCTTGACAGGAGGAATTTACCTTCAGCATTTATTTTGCTGATGGGGTCATAGCATTTTTCATGATTGCATAACATTTACCCTAAATGCGTAGCATTTCCACCGTGTGGAGCATTGCGCCATTGTCAGGCATATGCATATAAAACATGAGCTAGGTCGTTACCGTTCTTGTTTTGCAGGTGTTCCTCCGTAGCGATGGTTTGCTCAAGATGATTCTTAAATTCCCCAGCAAAGTTGTTTGCTTAAGATGATTCTTAAAACTCCCCAGTGAAGTCGCCAGAGTTGTTCGCTCAAGATGATTCTTAGAGTCCCCGACAGAGTTGTTTGTTCATGATGATTCTTGAGTTACTCAACAGAGTTTATTTGTCCAGGATGATTTCTGAAATCCCCGAAGCAGAGTTACTTGATAGTCCTCCAGAATCCCCAGCGGAGATGTGTCATCCCCGACAGGTTCCAAACAGAGAAGTTGAAATTTCCCTTGAAGACTTACCGATGAAGTCCGACTGCGATGTCGAAGCAGTTCTCCTAGCTGACACGGAGTGCCTAATGGAAAAAGGATAGATATCCCTATTTGGTTCATGATTGATTGAGGATTATACTTCCGACTTATTGACGAAGTCCAGCTGATGCCCGAGAATTTCTTTGAATGCCCGACGACATAATTATAGAGATTGTCAAAAGTTCCTGATGACCTGATGAGTCCTGAGGAATTCTTCTGCTGCCGTGCCACAGAATGTCTGATGGCAATATCAGCTATGTATCACTAGTTACCGTGTGACCAGTGAGCCCTTGATGACTTGAGGAAGAAGCTGCAGTGCAATCTGATGATCATCCTGACGAAGATTTGGGCCAGTTGTCGTGCAACCGCCATTTCAGGCTTTGAAGTTTGCCTACCAATCAGAGTATCGTTTACCTGTGCGGTTGGTAAAGTTCTGGTTACCGCGTAACCAATTCCCCAGCAAGTTTCCGTGCAACTGTCATTTTCAATTTCGGAGATGTTCCTACCAATCAGAGTATCGTTTACCCGTACGGTTGGCAAATCACCAGTTACCGTGTAACCCACGATCCCTTGATGACTTGAGGACGTGGATGATCATCCCGAAGAAGATTTAATATTTAATCCTTCACCAGTTACCGCGTAACCGGTGATCCCTCGATGATTTGAGGACGCACTGATATCAGATACATCAGATCAGTAATTCTCCAGCTAGTTGCTGTGCAGCTATCATTTCAGTTTTCGAAGATTTGTCCCCATCAGAGTACCGTGTACTTGTGCGGTTGGCAAACTTTTGGGTTTGTTGGTATTCAACCGTCTTTTACCTCGATTGTCTGAGAGTCGTTCGCTTCTCACCCAGTCAGGTCCAAGCCATTTGAATAGGGGCAGCTGTTGCACCCCGAAATTTGCCCAACCTTCTCTTTACCTAGCTTATGTTTCATTGCGTTCATATTAGCATTATCATCTGCATTTCATTGACATGTATGCAGGAGATCAAGAGGTATGACTACCAATCAAGGGCTACATAAGACTATCAAGCTAGCTAAGAGAGTTATTCAAGTGCTCAACGATTGATATCCTCACCAGGGAAGTCTAAGATCCTCAGAGAGAGTGGTTGAAACCAAGTGTGTACACCTCGTAACTTGAGAGTTATGGGAAGCTATTCAGATGATTATGAAGCCATAGAGTTAGATCTAGAGCCTTGAGAGAACTCATGAGAAGTATTTAAGATCATCTTGAAACCTAGACAAGTCATTATGCAAAAGATATGAAGATATACCCAAGATTGGTACAACTAGGGTTTCATCTGGGCAACCCTAGGATAATTGATGATTTGAGGAAGGTTGAGACCTAATTTAAGAGCCATGTGATCATGGATTGATGTGTTGAGATGTCCAAGGGATGATTCCAAGGTCAACTTATCATGGATCAAGAGTGTGAGAAGTTCCTAGGCTAGGGTTGCTATGCTTGACAGTGTAAAATCCCATGGTTTAGTGCCTGACTTCAAGACCACTTAACCCAAGATGTGATTTTTATCTCACCTTGACCCAAACATGATTGTTGTAGTGCATGATCCTAGCTTTAATTTGAGTACTAGAAGTCCTTGATAGGGTTTATATAACTCAAGTTATGAGCCAGACAAGTTACAGGTCATCTGAGGCATGTGAATTTGGAGTTTGAAAGTTACCCAACTTGCATGACCCTTTTGCCCTAGAAGGATGATTCCGATGAACATTTGGTCAACATGAATGTTGTTCCTTATCCTCTTAGCTTTCTAGAAAGTACTAGAAGTTCATGATTGGATTTGTAGAACTCTAGTTATGGCTTTGACAAGTCAAGGGTATTTTGGGTATTTGGAATTACAGGTCATTTTTGGTTATGGGTCCATTTCACTATCTTAGGCACCTCAAATGAAGATTTGTTCAACTTGAAAGTTGTTCAAAATGGTGTTTTTAGTCCAAACATGACCCTAACATCCATTGATATGGATTGAGTATGGAAAAGTATGAAGAAATTTTGAAAAGAGATCATTAAAAGGCATTAATGAAGGAAAATTCAAAATAAATTACAATGGTTCAAAACTTCACAAGTTTATGCATTTTCTGATTGGAAATGATATTTTAAAGAGATTGGCAATTTCACATTTTTTATTTGAGTCACATTTCATGGAAATTGAGTGGATTACTTCATGATGAAGAAACATAATCATTCTTGGCCATAAGATCAACTCAAGCTTGCAGTCTAAGTCATTCATCTTCACCAAGGGTTGTGCAAGCTATTGGAGCAGAGTTTGAGATGAAACAGAGCCAATATATGTGAGTTCCATTGTTGAACTTTGGAGGAACATAAAATTTTGGATTCATCAATTTGGCCCATGTTAGGATCCAAATCCATTCTATTTAAGTTCACAATCACGCTCAGATCATTTTTTTGGAAGGAATTGGTGCAGAATTCAGTTGTGGCAGTTAGAGATCAAAGCTTCCAACTCCAAATCGTGTTCTGCAATTCAGAGAGTTTCAAGACAAATTGAAGATTCAGTTAGCACCGGGACCATTCCTTGAAGGTTTCTGCACGTTTTGAAGCCAAGAATCACCCTGCAACTGCTCCAATTTCAAGCTTTTTTCCAGGTTTTTATTTTTCACTATTGCTCTAGATTTAGGCATGTTTAGACTGGAATTGGCATGTGGTCAGGTTGTAGTGATGACATAGAACGTTTTAGGATCATAATTGAGAAGTTTGGTGATGATTCATGAGGTGATGCAATTTCTGTTTGGATTCGAATCTGGATGATTCTTAAGTGTTAGCATGGATTGATTAGTGGTTTTTGATCCTTGAGAAGTGAGGATCATTTCTGTGCAATCAATTTTGAGTTTGATGATGATTAGGGAATTGAGTAATTTTCTGTTCATCGTCGTTTTGGGAGATTCTTGAGGAATTAAGGAAAATGAAGTGGATCTTGATGATCAGTGAGAAGAGATGAGAAGGATCATGTGATTTTCTTGGAGTTTGGTTAAGATTGGTTGCAGAGCTTGATGGCTCTCGCCGGAGAAGACGGTGGCGCTCTTCTCCGGCCACCCTGACTGGTTTTCCCTCCCCTTTCAATATTCAAATGAAGACGATGACTGAGGAGCGTTGGATTTGTGGAATTTCTTGACTGAGTCTTCGCATCTGGTGGACCAGGATGAGTCTAATTAGGGTTTAGTGACTTGGCGTGATCTGGAGCGCAAGATCTGATTATTTTTTCATTGAATGGTTGTGATTAGGCTGTACCATGGGCTTTAGTCAACTGAACTTCACATTGCCTTGAACCAATACACACCATTTCATTTAATGTGTTGGCACGCGCGCAACTATTGGATTAATTGGCTAGTCATGTGATCTGATGGCCCTGATATTTTCTGATGCTTGAATTTCTTTTAATTGATTTTTCTATTTTCTTTTATTGTTTTTTCTTGTTTAATTCATAATAATTAGGATAATGATCAGAAAAATATGAGAAACATATGTGGTTGATCCTTGTGGAATTTCAAATTTTTCCATGCCTTTGGATTTTATTTTGATGTTGTTTTCAATTTAATGTCCTTTTTTCTATTTTTGATAAATGATTAAAAATGCATAAAATGACTTGTTATTTGCTGATTTTATTATCAATTCATGCTTTTTATTTTGATGTTGATTTTTGGCTGGCTGGTTATAGACATGTTGATTATTTTATAGGATTTTTGTGGTGATTTTTAGCTGATTCTAAGATTAGTTTTGAGATAGGATTTTAGAGCCTTCCCCACTTGAACCTTCCTTTGACACCTTTTGGTTTAGAATTTCTTTAGGGCCCTTAAACATTGATTTAAGCTCTGGATTTTTTTTACCATAGGTCCTTAATACATTTAGGATCCCTTAAGAAAATTTATAGATTTTTAGTAATTGACTTACTATTTTAGGTAGATTTTACATCTAGGTTGTGTTTAGGATGATTCTAGAACAACACTTCCCATAGATGAACTTCAAAAGTGACCTTTAGTTCATGATAAGTTTCCAAAACTTTTTTGATGGTTTAGTAGACATGTTTATACCTTTGTAGATTGAATATCAAGGTTTGATTTGGTGTTTTAGTTCCCTTTAGAAAGTTTCTTTTAGAGCTTGTAGAATTAGGGTTTTTTAGAGCTTTAGGAGTTGCTTCCTTTTGCATAAATGTGGTATGCTTTGATTTGCATTCCATTTCCTATCCAATGATGCAAGGTTCCTTGTGGTAGCCTAGTCCCTCCTTTGGAAGGACTAAAGGCCTAACACAAAAGGTAAAACCTTTGAGGATACCAATCTCAGATGAGTGGTTGAGTGCCTTGAGGGATTCCATTGGTTTCCCTCATGCTTCCCCTCATCATGTAATGATCTTTATGTTAAGTCACATCCTCTCTTGATGGAGCAAGTTGAATCTTGAATATGAAGTCCTCATTCCATTTTCTCCTGATGGATGACTTGGACTAGAAGACAGACTGTTGGGCTGCTTTGCTGCTGAAGTGTTGTTGTGAGGCTCTGCTGTTTGCTGTTTGACTGTATTTGTATGATTGTTTCTCTGGTGTGTTGCATTAGAATAAGCTTTCATGTAGTTGATACTAGGTCTAAGTGCATTTGAAAGGTTGAGCTTGCCTCTCTTTGCTTGTTTGCATAAGAGGTTGAGTCTGTCTCCCTCTGCTTGTCTGTTACTGTTTGGCTTTGCTTGTTGGATGAAGGTTGAGTCTGCCTCCCTTGCCTGTATATTGTGTACTGTTTTTGCTTGATTGCTCTAGAGGTTGAGTGAGTCTCCCTCTGCTTGTATTTTTGCATTGCATGTGCATCTTTACTGTTTATCTGTTTACTGTTTAGATGATGTTTTATTTGTTGTCTGTATCCCATTGACATGATCCCCCAGGAGTCTCACTTCCTTTGATAAGGAAGTGATGATTAGAACTGTAGGTTGAAACCTATGCATGATAACGTCTATGAGTTCCCTTCTTTAAACCTCAACCATAGGATGAATCCTTGGCATGACAACATTAGGACTTGATAGTTTCCCCTTAGTTGTGACCGTTCTCTCTTCTCTCTTCAAACAAATCAAAATACAGTAATAAAGGTTAACTGATGTCGTACGTTATGAGCCTTAAGCTACTTAGGAAATGATTATTGGAGGGTTTCCTTCCAGTAATCAGGATGTTTAGTATGGTACCCTTTGGGTGACATGCGACGCATTCATTCCTAGGTCATAGTCTCTAGAGCAGTATTAGTTGCAAACATCCATAAAAGATAATTCTTCCGTAAAAGAAAAAAAAAACTTCAAACCTTTTTGCCCCGTGGGCCCATAATTCAAGGAAGACTTTTCTGAAGAAAAGATTGTCGTTAACTCCCAGTTCTACCGCAAACGATAACGCACGAGTCTCTGACGAGCAAGCTGCATACACCAAACTGCTGGAACTGTTTGTTAACCCTACTCAGAAAAATAGATGAATCTGACCCCCGTAATCCGTATTACCCTGAACTACATAAGCTCTGATCTCTCATACCTGTTGAGAGTATGTAGGCACAATACTGACGTATTGGCGAGCCACCTTCCACCTTCTCCGTATCCCGTAGTTAGGCGAACTACGTTGACCCTGATTTCTCATTCTCTGATGAGAATACGTAGGCATAAAGTGCGACGCTTTGCCGAGTCGTTTTCTTTTCTTTTCAGACTAGCCTTTTAGCGTAGATAGATAAAACCAACCCGTCAGATAAACACAACAAGCGTGGATCCCATAGAGTACGATGAACGTGAGGGGTGCTAATACCTTCCCCTTGCGTAATCGACTCCCGAACCCAGACATGGTTGCGATGACCTTGTCTTATACCTTCTCGTCAGGTTTTTCCGATCGTTTCCTTTCCTGTTCTGAGGGATAAATAACGAAAGGTGGCGACTCTTCTGTTTTGCCGGCACCTTATTTTCACGGTAGCGACAATAATCTTAATGTATAGGTTGATTTGGTTGTGACTTCGACTCTAACTAAGTATTGTTGTAGGTAGCGTCACGGTAGCTTCGGAACAGACTTCAAATTCGCAGCAGGTACCTTTGTGAGACCTGGTTTCACTCGCCATTAGCAATGCTTAAAGGTTCAGTCCGATTTGGTATCGATGTTAACGTCGATTTATCTCCAGTTTATCTTAGCTGGAAACAAAATTCAGTGACCTTTGTTTCCTTGTGCATTATGCAGGTAGTTCCAGAGTTGAGGCTGTCGGTGTGCAAGCAAAGGAATGTGGCAATACAACGTGGTTACCGTTGAGATTTGTAGAATGGAGACTGCCCGTGATTGCATATTTCAAGGCTCAAAAGCCTTCCACAAGTGCAATGTCCTCTCAAGCTAGAAAAGAAACTTCAGTGGCGATTACATGTCGGGGCTTCTTCTTGTTTTATTGTGTTGTAGATGGATTACAGCTTGTTATTATTTTCTGGATGTTGTCAATATGGTGATGCCATACTGTTGTTTTTGGAATTGGTTTTGTTTAAACAAGGTGGTACTGGGTCTGTAAGGCAGGTGATGATACCAACTTGTAATGGCCTGCAATTGCAACATCTTTTCCTTTTCTTACTTGCAAAGGTCCTTTTCACCACTTTGTAATAGTTGCTGGTCACTAATGAAGTCTTGAGGTAGCGAAAACAAGATCTTGGAATGATAATGGCAGTACACTAGTAGAGAAATTACTGATTGTTGATGTAATTCAAATAATGTCGTGCAACAGTGTTGGATCTAAATAGCAGGTTTCAATCATATGAGCAATAGTGAGACAGCCTTCTACTAACGATCATGTGTTGTATTCCCTCTTTACCAAATTCTTGGTTTCATCAACTGAGAATATTGTTGGGATTTACGGTGATCCGGGAATTGAAAATGGCTTCCTTGGATCACTTTTAAAATCAATTCTAGCGCACAAACACACTTCCGTGAAACAAAAAGGAAGTCCCCTTAGTCTCAAAAGGAGGAAATGCTTGGTGCTCTTGAAGTCCTGCGTAGAAGTATGAATCCTCTAGTTTCACCTTTTATAGTAGAAAATCATAAATTCAACTTATAATATTTGAGAGAAAATTGCTTGTAGGGTGCCTCTGTATTGAATTATTAATTGTCATGGGATTCTTCTAAGAATTTGCAATAACGAGCATCTGAATCGGAACCTTAAAACATGCACCCCATTTTAAATTCTTGCTAGAAAAATAAGGATGAGTTTTGAAGATCTCGAATCTTGAATATCCCTTTGAGCGCTAAAGGAAGCTTATCGTACTGAAACCTAGTGGTTATCTCTAAAGTGTGTTAATGCAATAATCGAACAAGAGTTTGCCATGAATTTGGGCCTTGAGATTCCATTTTGCGTAGCCTGCGTCTTTATCTTCAAAATATGCGACATCTTAGTGGTATGAATTAATCATGGGCTTGAATATGATGAACTCCCCATGGTAGAATAAGATCCAACTCTTTACACATGAATCCAGGCTGCCTTTAATTTCAGAGCCAGATAAAAACCGTTGAGTTTAAATCAGCTTGTGAGCTTGTTGTAAACTTTGATAAAACTTGATCCAAGATTGGATAGACCGCATGAGAATCCCCTCAAGCCTACCACTGGCTTAATACACCTGCACGATCTGGTTAACCATAATAAACGTATAACAGTAAAATAACACAGGCAGGAAATAAGCACAAGGGAGCGGAATCTTATAGTCAAAAATTAGGGTGTGACAGTCAGCTAGAGTCTACAAGATTGCAAGGCTCAAGAAAGCTTGGCATGCTATACATACATGTCTACAAAACCTCTTGAAGACTCAAAGGTTAAACGTGTTACCCACTAGATTCAGAATCTGCTGTGCATCCATCTTCAACATCTCTTGTACTATGGGGTAAAAGCAAAGTTACTTGATCAAGTTACCTCTTTAACAACTAGTTTCTGCAAAGGCTATAAATATGGTTGAAGATTTAAGTTTGAATCTTAGCAAGGATTCTTCAGATGAAGGAGTAGCAGGATCAAACAGCTATCAACTCTATAGTAATATACAAATTTTCTGTTGCAGGTTGTAATTGTAAAAGGTTTAAGATTTATTACCATTGAATATCTTAGAAATCTTAAGAGCTTTAGGTCTTTGTTACGGTGATTTCCCGTACGTCTGATACTTGTATCATGTACACCTTGTTCTCTATTTTGTTAAACCTTTAGTAATTTAGATCAAAGTCTCTTGCTATTTGCTTGAGCAGAAGTCTTGTCTCATTGGGATTCAAGTAACAAGTCTTGAGTCAAGATGCTTAAGCCACGTAAGTCTCATTGCTTAAGTTGTGAAAGTCTTATTTAGCTAGTCTGATTGAGCAAGGGGAAGTCTTCGTCTGATGGACGTGAGCAAGTGAAGTCTCAGTCTGGATGGCCAGAAGAGTAGGTGGCTTGGCCAGAGAATGTGAGCAAGAAGTCTCAGACATATGCTCTAAGCAAGGGGAATTCTCAACCTGAAGACCTTTGAAGCAGAAGGCTCGGTCAGAAGCTGTGAGCAATGGAAGTCTTAAACATGCCCTATAAGTAAGAGAAGTCTCAGACAGTTGGTCTGAGCAACTATAAAAGACTTACGCAGAAGCATAAACGATTGTAATCATGAAGTGTTTATAATGAAAATCTCTTATGAGGAAAAGGGACTGGACTACTTGATAACACGAAATTGTATATATATTTTGATGCATAATTCGACTAAAGTTTAACTATTTTTGATCCGATTTCGGGTTATTTCCGTGTTGTTTGTCTGATGTTTTGCAGGTATTTAACGATCGCGTCTAAACAAGGCATTATGAAGAAAAGAAGCAATCTCAGACGAAATATGGACGAAAAAAGGAAGAAAACATCATGAAAAGCGCAGAATGTTGATTTTGCTGCTGTGACGACCGTCACAGCTCCATGACGACCGTCACACGGGTGACGACCGTCACACCTTGTGACGACCGTCATGCAGGCAAAAACGCCCCACTTCAATTGCACGTTAATGAAGCAGTTCCAAGTCCCAAATAGTGGACCACTACTCCCTGATTTTTCTGCCTCAAAGTCCACCCTCTCCAATTATAACCGTTAGAATTCCATTTCTATAAAAGGGGAAGAAGGGGACCTCAGAAAGGGGGCCGCATTCATACAACGAAGTGCTGCCAAATTTATTTCCAGAGCAAACCTTTCCAGTTTAATATTCTTATTTATTTCTCTTTGCTTTTTCTGCATTCCTTTCATTCTTCTGTAATTTCTACTTCCATTGTACGATCAAATTGGCATAAAGACCAGAATCCTGCCAACATCTGTGGAGGATCTGCCCAAAGGCCAATTGGAATATTTACAGGTTTCTCATTTCAATCGTAATTCCAGTTTTATTATAATGCATATTATTATTTATTGTTTTTATTTATGTTTTATCTTTCCCAAATCCATGTCTAGCTAAATTTAAGTAATCGATATATGGTAATAATTCGAATGGGATTTGATAACAACTGGTGGAAAATTGTCTTTTCAAAAGTAATTTATGGTCTGAGTGTTTAAAATTAATTTACTGAATAAACTTCGTCGCGAAAGCGAGAACTTATTTAAAAGTAGTTTTGCCACGAAAGTGGGAAATTAATTAAGATACGAACCAACAAGCGAAAGCTGCGGTAAGATCAGATAGTAAACACGAGTCATTCATTTTAATAACAGCGAAAGCACTTTAAAATGAATTAGAACTTAGAGATTTCCAAAAAATAATTTAAACCCCGAATGGGATACGAAAGTGTACGTTTGGCCCTTAGAATTATGATTAGCGTCAATAACCATCGTGAGGCGAGAGTCTTTAAATCACCATTTTCTGCTTAAATAAACTCCGAAAATTATTTCATACACCGTAACTTATCAAATCCCTGAAGAACACAATTACTGCATATCGATTCAATCAATTATAATCTAAGTAACAGTCTTAGTTTCCCTTTTAGTGACAATCTTATTCCCTTAAACATATTCTACCTAGCTAAACATAGTAACTCCCGAGAACACTAGTTTGATTACGAGTCCCTGTGGGATCGATATCTATTATTACTACGCGATAGACTGTGCACTTGCAGTTAGGTTGTATTAGACATAGAAAGTCACGATCAAGTTTTTGGCGCCGTTGCCGGGGACCCGTTTAGTCAATAGTGTAACCTTCTGTTACGCCGTATAGACTAGGTTAACAATTTTCATTTTTCCTTTACTAGTGCTGTCGATTGTATGCCAAGTAATTGCCCACAAGGCGATATCTTGAAACCTTCAGTCGCAGAACTAGAACGCTTCTTACATCTAAGAAGCCGAATCACTGAGTACCAACTCAAACATAACGTTCCCGATCCTCTCACTCCCATTCCCAAATCCGAAGAAGAATCAAACATGGCTGAAGGACCTCCAAACAAACCGCTGAAGGCATACGCTACACCCTCTCAGATGGAGCCTAGAAGTAGCATTGCTGCCCCAACTATTACCCGAAATGATTTTGAGCTGAAACCTTCATTGTTGTCAGCTGTACAACAAAACCAATTCTCAGGAAACGCAATTGAGGATCCGAACAAACATCTAGCGAAGTTTGTACAATACGCATACACGGTGAAAGCAAATGGAGTAACTCCAGACGCGATAAGACTTCGTCTTTTCCCATTCTCTCTTAGAGACAGAGCGTGGACATGGTTACAATCTTTACCATCCAACTCCGTTACGACGTGGGAACAATTGAAGAACGTCTTCTTAGCGAGATATTTTCCGCCAAGCAAAACTGCTATGCTTAGAGCTCAAATCAACGGATTTCAACAAAAAGATACTGAATCTCTTTACGAAGCATGGGAACGATTCAAAGATATGATGAGAACATGTCCTCACCACGGTCTAGAAGACTGGGTGACAATCCATACTTTCTATAATGGGCTTTTATACAATACTAGATTGACAATAGACGCCGCCGCGGGCGGTGCACTTATGGATAAGCCATACGACGAAGCCTATCAATTAATCGAAAACATGTCTCAAAACCATTGCCAATGGGGAGGTGAACGCACTCCAACAGAGAAAACCACAGCGAAAGGTGGGATGTACGAGATCAGCAGCCTTGAAAAGTTCAACGCTAAAGTAGATGCTCTAGCACAGAAGATTGATAGTCTGACTGTTAACCCCACTGCAACCGTCGCTGCCGTAACTCTAAATTGTGAGTTATGCGGAAGCACCACTCATAATGCGCCCGAATGCCCATTGCTAGCCGGAATCCCACCAGACCAGGTAAATTATGCTCAAGGAAATCCTTACGCAAATACCTATAACCCAGGTTGGCGAAATCATCCAAACTTTTCTTACAAAAGCGAAAATGCATTGCAAATGCCTACTGCTCCGCCAGGATATCATAAACCAGCTGCTGCTCAGACTGCACCTAGGAAATCAAACCTCGAGTTGATGATGGAAAAATTCATAGCTACTCAAGCTCAAACAAACAAAGAATTCCTGAATTAAAACATACACACTAGCGAGCAAATTAAACAGTTGACCGGAAAAGTAGACTCTTTAGCCACCCATAACAAAATGCTAGAAACACAGATATCACAAGTGGCTCAACAACAAGCCTCTGCTGCCGCACCCGCTGGCACATTTTCTGGACAACCCGAACAGAATCCAAAAGGCCAAGCAAATGCTGTAATACTAAGAAGTGGAAAAGAAATGGACGAACCGATCGATCCGAGGACCGAAAACTCAGCCATGCAACAAAAACCAATTGAACAAGCCGAAAAGGAATCCGAGTTAGAGAAGAAGGAAGACAACGAGAAGGAGGATACCGCAAGTGAAAAAACTCAAGCCCCTCCAGTGCCATATAAACCACCTATTCCTTATCCTCAAAGACTAATAAACTCCAAAACTTCAGGACAGTTTAAGAAATTTGTAGAGCTCCTTAAACAGCTGAATATTACTATTCCTTTTACAGAAGCGATAACTCAAATGCCGTCATACGCTAAATTTCTCAAAGAAATCCTGTCGAATAAGAGAAAGATCGAGGATAACGAAACAGTTACACTTACTGCAGAGTGTAGCGCCATTATTCAAAACCACATGCCTCCTAAATTAAAAGACCCAGGTAGTTTCTCCATACCCTGTGTTGCACCCTAAAATTTGCTCAACCTTATTCACTTGGTTTATGTTTCAATATCATTAGCATTTGCATATAGAGTCAGGTACATAGTCTAATCATCTGCATAGCATAAGCATAGCAAGTCATTCAACAGGGGACCAACCATTATTCTCATCTCTAGAGGCCTATCAAGAGGTTATTATCCTGATCCAATCTCATTCAAGTCATCAGAAAAGAATTTGAAAGTTGGAGAAGTCAGTAGATCAAGCATTGAGTATATCTCCTAACTGAGGGTGTCTGAGGATCAACAAAGAAATTGTGAGCTGTGGGCTGAGCATGGGGAGTATCTAGACATCTTGGAGGATTTAGAAAGTCATTTGGAGAAGGAAACAAGTCATTGATGTGGTCACAAGGATTGCAGTTGAAGACAGTCAACTAGGGCTTCATCTGGGTCAACCCTGGGTCAACCCTAGGTCAAAGGATTGTTTGAAAGGCATTGAGGGCTATTGAGGAGATGTGGGGTTCATCATTTGACATGGAGAATAAGGATATGTTGTTATACTAAGAAGAAATCAAGAGAAATCAAGGAGAAGAGAAGTTTCTAAATTAGGGTTTCTATGTAAAATCCCCTAGTTTAGGTCAAATTCCCAAGCAAGACAAGTCAAAATGCAAGCTTCAAATGGATCCTTGGCCAACATGGAACTTGTAGAGGATCTCAAGACCTTTAATTTTAGTGGTGGAAGACATTTAGGAGATTCATAGAACTCAAGTTATGGTCCTTGCAAGTTACAGGTCATCTGAGGTGTCTGAAATTTTGTCTGTGAAAGTGACTTGACTTCCAAGCTATTTTTACCCCTCAAGGAGATTTCAAATGAATTTCTGGTCAACATAAGAGTTGTTCCGCATTGTCTTAGCTTTCTAGAATGGTATAGTATGCCTTCACATGATTTGTGGAACTCTACTTATGGTCTTGGCAAGCCAAGGGTATTTTGGTCATTTGAGAATTACAGGTCATTTTAACCTATGCCCAAAACTCATACAAGGAAGCTTCAAATGGAAAACTTTACAACATAAAACTTGTTCCAAATGACATTTTGAGTCTAGAAAAGTGACCATGAGAGATTGGAAAGATCCATAGCATAAGGTTTCAAAATTGATGGATTTAATGAATAAAAATGGACTTAAAAATGAGATTTTTCATATCTTGGCCAAATGAAGCAAAATTATAGGTCATTTTGAATGGAAAGATCATTTTAAAGACATTGGCTAAAGTAGAATTTTGAGCTTAGTTCATATTTTGGGAGTTATCCATGGTTACTTGTAATGGAAGATACATAAACCAAATCCAAGGGAAAAGATGTAAGGGAAGCTTCTCCAAGTTTCTAGGAGGTTCTAACCTCATGTATATATTGATATGAGATGGTTCATGCCATGTTTGGTGATTACATTTTCTCAAAACCCCAAGTTTCATTCACTTTCTCCATTTTGCAAAAGTATCTCAAACTCTCTCAAATCTCCATCAATCTTCACCTTTTCTGATTGAATCTTCATCATCATCATCCAAGCATCATAATTCACATCAAGAATTGGTTGAATTGATCAAGAATTGTACCATTCATCTTCATCATCCAATTTGCAAGAAGGTTTCAAGAACAAGATTCAAGGAGTTTTGCACAAAAGATATTGCGTACAGAATTCATCATCAAGGTTACTGAGCAAGTTCCAATCACTGCAAGCATCAAATTCAAGGAGTTGCATAGCTGTTTTCACCATTTGCTTCAGGTTAGAATTCTTTTCGAATTGCTTAGTTTAGTTAGGATTATAGAGAATAGGTAGTATAGATTGGTTAGGATAAGTAAGATGATTGATTTTGGTAAGTTTGGACAAGTTTCATGGAGTTTGACCAGAGTGCACTAATTCTGTTAGAAAGCATAACATCCATGATAATGCAAGATAACCTTAGATTAGTGGCTTAGAATGATCAAGGTGAGGTATAGATTAGGTTAGGGTAAGATTTGGAGAGAATTGAGATGGTCGATGACAGTTGAAAATGGTGGATTCTATCTGTTACCCCTATCGGGTTTGCTTCTTGAGTGAGTTTCAGAATGAGATAATGCTATGGTTGTGTAGAGGGAAGAAAATGGATCGTTTTTGCTTTTTGAATCTTATGATTTCATGGCGAATGGAGAGAGCACGAGGAGATGGAAGGTGCATGCATGGGGGTTGGTTTTTTGAAACCCTAGATGATCCATTGGGGACGATGATGGATAGCCGTGAGATCTCTTGTTTGACTCTGACTTTGAATCTAATCCAAGGGTCCATGTTTGAAGTTGAAAACGGAGGGAAGACCTAGGAGTGAAACGCCCCGTTTCACTTAAGTTTCTGAGTGGGCTTTAGAATTCCTTGCTTTTGACACCCCTCCCAGCGCAGGCCCAATGATATTCAACTGGAATTAATGCTATTTGCACCGTTCTTGCTTTTTATTTTTTGTTGGTTTCTGATTGCTTCATGGGCCTAGTGATTCTTGATATTCACACCTCCCAGCTGGTGGCCCACCTGAGATTACAACTGCGCGCGTTGGCTTTTCATACCCCCTCCTTCTATTTCTTTATATTTTCATTTTAATTTCTTTTTCATTCTCATGCATTTTCTAAAAATCATAATAAATCATAAAAACCATATTTTTTGATGGTTCTTTTTGCATAATTTTCTTTAAAGAGTCTAGAAAATTATAAAAAAATAAAAATTGCATTTTACTTTTATTTGATATTTTTCCCATATTTTCTAAATAAATGCCTATTTTAGGTGTTTCATTTCATACATGGTTTTGATAAATTTTGTTCTAATAGTTGCTTTAATATTTTTTGTCCATTCTTTTTAGGTTGATTAATAGACATTGTTATCTTGTAGATGCAATTTAGTTCATATTTTTAGGAATTAATTTGAGGTGATTAGTTTAGGTGAAAACAACATAAACAAAATTAGGGTTTTAAATCAACTTAGGTGAGATAGTTTAATTCTTTTAGGAAATTTTCATTTGATTTTTGGGGTATGGGCTATAGGGGTTATGGGTATAGGATAGATCCCCTTAGAAATCACTAGGATTCCCCTACTGCTATTAGTATATTACTGTTTATAGTTGATTGATTGGTGTGGTATGCCCTCTGGGGATTATTGCTTGTTTGTGTGGGTATTGGGATTGCTTGGGGATTGGGGGAGCTGAAGACTTGTGATGTTGAAGCCATTGGAGATCCAGAGTTTGAAGATCAACTTCCAGAGTTGAAGAGGAGATTCCTGCTAGCAGCTGGTGAGGAGACTAGGGTTTAGGAACTATGCAGAGCTCTAGATTAGAAAGCTTGTTTCTCAAACATGGAATGCATTGTTTGCATCCATCCTTTCTCTATGATTCAAAGTCTCTTTCAAATATCCACCTCCTTCCTTTGGAAGGATCAGTGAATGTATTTGGAAGATAGAACTTTTGAGAGGAAACTGTCTGTTTAATGTTAACAGTTAATGAACCACCCTTGGTAGGTAATTAACTGTCTAAAATTCATTCACTTCATCTTGTTGACTAATGTTTCTCCTGAAGATTGAGACTTGAAGAAAAGCCATTGCAGATGGAAGACTGATAATGAAAGCCTTGCTTGAAGGTTGTGGAGATGGAGAGTGATGCTTATTGAAGCTTGTAGCAGATTGGAGATGACTTGAAGACTGTTGTGTGGCAGAGCTGCTGATGTTGTTTATTTTTTTTTCTGCTGTATTTCATTTCTGATGTATTGATTGGTTTTCCTGACTGTATTGTTTGCTGTTTACCCTGTTGGGTTGAAAGTGAAGCCCGTTCACTTTTTCCTATTGTTTTCTAGGTTCGAGGTTGAGTGGGACTCCCTTGCCTCGCTTGTATTGCTGCATCCATGCATTTTACTGTTTTACTGTATATATCTGATATTGTTTCTGTTTCTGTCTATTCCCTTAGGATCTCTGTTTCTCTCTGTGCAAGAGAGGAGCATGATAGACACTAGGTCTTAACCCATGCATGATAACATTAGGTTAGTTTGATTCCCTTCGCAACCGTAGGTTAGAGTTCTGTCTCTTCTTCCTCAAAACAAACAGAAAAACACCATAAAGATTTCAAACACAATAAAAGACACTTCTTCCGTAAAAGAATGTGAACTCATCAAGACGTCATTTTTGTCTGCCGGGACTGCTAAGCAGAAAACCTTTTTCAGAAGGAATAAAATCAACCAAGACAGACTTGTGCCGTACGTGGCCCGAACTACGTTTGCTCTGATCTTTCATGCTGTATGAAAGTACGTAGGCATAGGATGCGATATCCTAGCGAGCAACCTTCCCCTCCTTTCCCGTAGGTAGGCGAACTACGTTGACTCTGATTTCTCGTTCCAGACGGGAATGCGTAGGCATAAAGTGCGATACTTTGCCGAGTCATTTTATTTTCATTTTCTTTTCTTTTTACCCCTGACCCTTAGAGTAGATAGAAGTAACAATCCATACCCGAAAACAAGCGTGGATCCCGTCGAGTACGACGGACGTGAGGGGTGCTAATACCTTCCCCTTGCGTAACCGACTCCCGAATCCAGGTTTTGGTTGCGACGACCATACCTTTCCCGTGTTGTGCGAGGTTTACTCTGAGCGTTTCCTTTCCCTCTCGTGGGATAAATAACGCGCGGTGGCGACTCTTCTGTTCAGCCGGCGCCGATTTTCGCAGTAGCGACAACTGGCGACTCTGCTGGGGATCCAACGTCCCCTGGCTGCTAAGGACTGCGATAGTTCTTATGCATTTGGGATCCAACGTCCCTTAAGAGAGTCAATCCTAACGCTTGTCTTCCCGTCGAGGATTTTGTATGGATTTATATTTCTGACCTTTGTTTTCAGCATTATATATTGATTATTATTGTTGTATTGGGGTGTGACGGGTGTTCTGATATTGAGAGATAAGCCGGACCTGGGCTTGAGTGCACCTAGAATTAGAGTAGAAAGTAGTGGGCGCGTGCCGGCTTTGCTTGCATTAGTGTCTCATGAAATCTACACTCGGACGTGGTTCTTCTGGTTGGCTTCTTTTTCTACCCTTTGGGTCGAAGGGGTTGTTGGTCAGCTGAATTGTCGACTCCAGGAACCGATCATTTGGAAGTTGGCTAAGTGAGGCCTCTTCAGGATTTGATGATGCCACTTCTCCTGGGAATCGTATCATCAACCCTGAAAGTCTGTGACGCCGACGACCGCATAGGATGCCATACCTTTGTCAGTTACTAGGACATCCACCTGTGAGAGGGTTTGGGGTTATGCAGGTAACTAGACTTTCAGATACCGGTTATTTCTTGATCAGAGATCCTGGGTATTTATGGAGAGTTATGAGGTCTGTCAGAGACCAGTTGGAGATGTGTTTTGAGGTCTGTCAGAGACCAGTTGGATAGTTCTGAGGTCTGTCAGAGACCAGTTGGAGATGTGATATGAGGTCTGTCAGAGACCAGTTGAGGTTATAGTGTGAGGTCTGTCAGAGACCATTGTTGGAGCTTTGTTTTAGGTCTATCCGAGACCAGGGTTTAAGGACTTCTATTGAGTCTATCTGAGACCTCTTGATATGGTTCAGGCTATTCAGCTGCGGCAGTTGGTCCTTGTTGCATGTTACTTGC
This sequence comes from Lathyrus sativus, assembly GCA_963859935.3. Taxonomy (NCBI): domain Eukaryota; kingdom Viridiplantae; phylum Streptophyta; class Magnoliopsida; order Fabales; family Fabaceae; genus Lathyrus; species Lathyrus sativus. Next base: position 222,924,904 of record OZ012739.1, on the reverse strand, counting down.
ATTGCATTTTTTGCATACCCATTATCATTGCATCCCATTAACGTGTGTCTGCGTTGCAGGTGCATTTACATATCCTCCGATTCTAGTGCCCAGACTTCTGAGTATTGATTATGGCCGGTTTGAGGAAAACAGTTGCGTATAAGCTGCCTTCACCTGATATTACTTCTTTGCTTGGTCTGATATCTCTTGCTGATGAGGAGGTTAGGAGAAGCTTCAGAATGAGTCACGGGAGATTACTAAGATTAGTCTGCAAGCCCACTGCTGATGAGATGAATGGGCTGTACACCTTGATGCAATTCTATGATCCCGCATTAAGATGTTTTACGTTTGCTGACTTCATTCTAGGGCCTACCATTGAGGAGTATGTGGAGTTTACTGAGCTACCGGTGCAGAACAAGGCTCCCTTTATTCATTCTGCTGCTGAGCCCAAGTTGGAGGACTTAGCCAAAGCCTTACATATGGACGCTGCAGAACTGTTATTGACTTCTTGGCTTGGGGTTTCAGGTTTCTCTCTTGATTTCCTGGTTGGCAAAGCTCAGGAGTATGCCAAGAACGGATGTTGGGTGGTTTTCAATGCTATTTTGGCTCTATGCATTTATGGGATTGTGCTGTTTCCTAACTTACCCAACTTCGTCGACTTGGACGCTTTCCATCTATTTGCTGCCGGCAATCCAGTGCCAACATTGATCGGAGACTTCTACCACTCCTTGCACTACAAGAACGAAAACAGAAGGGGAAAGGTTGTTTACTGTTGTTCTCCTCTACTGAACATGTGGTTCAAAAGTCATCTTCCCATGAAGGGGTCTTTTGTGGAGAGCGCAACCACCGCTAGCTGGTCAGAGCGCCTGATGAGGCTATCTTCCGAAGACGTTGAATGGTTTGATAGAGATCTGCTGGGATCCGAGCTTATCTTCAGTTGTTCTGGTTACCCTAATGTCCCGCTGATAGGAAGGAAAGGGTGTATCAACTACAACCCATCCCTGTTGGTCCGTCAGTTCGGATATGCGCTGAAGAACCCTCCAAAGGAGGAAGAAGTACAGGAATCTCTGTACTTCACCGGAGATTTGAAGGGGGAGTTATTGGCCAAGTTGCAGCATGCCTGGACGCGTATTAACCGAAGAGGGAAGCCGTTGTTAGGGAAGAATGACTGTCAGGCCTATGCACCTTACAGGGAGTGGATCCAGGAGAGAGCCAGTCAGTTGAGGATGCCATTTCCAGATGCACCAGTTCTTGTTCCTATTTTGGTAGCAGAGCCAACTACTGTTTCTAGGGAGGCATACGAGCAAGTGGTGAAAGAAAAAGAAGCCTTGATGAAGATCAACGAGGGGTTAGAGCAAGAGCTAGCCCAAGCACGCAGTGAGAAAAACAAGGCCGTCCATGCTTTCCAACAGCAGATTGAGCTAATGAACAGATTAGGGGCTGAGTTGACTGAGGAGAGGAAGAAGCGCGAACGTCTGGGGCAAGAGTTCAGAAGCTCCCATGACATGCTTGAATCCAAGAAGAAAGCGCTCGACGCAGCACACCGAGAGATCTCTTCTTGCAATAAGACCTGGAACGCCATGCTCACCAACAATAAGAAGAGGGAGGATAAGTTGAAGCAGCAAATCTCCGACCTCGAAGAGCAGTTGAAGTCCAGCATCAAGAAGTGTGAGGAGGAAGTGATGACCCGGTATAGTCTCCAGAACGCATTAAACAAGGCCATCAAAGGCAGAGATGAAGCTGTGTCTCAGAAGCGTAAACTTGAGGATCGCTTCGGAGAGGGGGCATGGGAAGAAACTGCTGAAGACGTGCGGCGTGTTCTTAAGAAAAGAAACCAACTTGTGGAAGGGTTGCTCGATCGACCAAATCATCCGGATACCAAGAAGTTGCTAGAAGAGTACCAGACTTATGGGAGGATTTGATCATTTCATGTAGTAACTTGTATGCTTTATTTGCATAGTGCTTACCATCACCAGGATTGTTGGTTGAGGTCATGCCTTCTTGTTGTACTCTCAGTGATATTGTATTCTCGGCTTATTGGTTTCTCAGCAATATATGAGGCTTTCTGTGATTCAGCTCCGATCTTTATATTGATAGCACTGTCACTGCACCGGCACCTTCACACTAGAATCGGGGAATGAACTTCCCTAATGCACAGACACACACATTGCATTGCATTCATATTCATATTGCATCACACGTAATCTTTGGATGGTGCCTTATATCCTGCTCTGTACTAGGTACTTTTCAGGATTGCAGATCAGCACCCGCACCGCTATTCTACTCGCACCAACTGTCGAAGAATCATGGATCAAATGCAGAACGAGATGCAAGATGTGCGCGAGAAGCTAGCTATCTTTATGCAGACCATGGAAGCTATTGCAAAAGGTCAGGAAAATTTGCAAGCCATGGTGCAGCCTCTGTTGGCCCGAAATGCTGGTCACGGTAATGAGGATCATCAGTCTGTACGAGTCGATACTGTTCATGGAGATGGCACTCCCACGCCAGTGGCTCCGCCTGTAGTCAATATACCTGTTGCTAATGTCAACAACGCTACCGCTCCTGTGAACGGTAACGTCGGAGTTGGGAATGAGACTGCTGTCCATAACGTTGGGCTTGGTGATATCAACGTGGGTGATAATATGGGAGGCAACGGCTTTGGCAATGCTGGATTCGGGTTCAATGATCAGGGATTCGATAATGCTGGGAAATATGGTTTCAATGCTCAAGGCTTTGGGCAAGATGGTTATGGTGTGGCCAATCAGGGTTACGGAGGTTTCGGAAATGGAAACGGCGCTGGCTTAATGGCTTTTGGGCCTGCTGGAGGTGTTCAGGGATACGGCAACAGAGGCCGAGGTCCGGTGATAAATCAAATTAGAGCTGGCCGTAATAATGGATATGATGGGTATGGAGCTGGGAATGGTATGTGGCAAGAAGATCAGCAGGAGGACGCTTTCTCCGGCGGAGGTTTCGAAGGGCCGATGGATGACTCCCAGAAGATCAGAATGCTGGAAGAGCAGATGAGGGGGGTCCTGAACCAAAGTGTTGTGGGCTTGGACATGGCAACAATGGGTCTGGTACCTGGCTTGAGGGTGCCAATCAAATTCAAAGCTCCTACGTTTGATAAGTATAAAGGGGACACATGTCCGAAAGTGCACGTGCGGGCTTATTACAAAAAGATGTCTGCATACTCGACTGACGAGAGAATGCTAATGCATTTCTTTCAAGATAGTTTGTCGGGTCCTTCCTTAGAGTGGTACATGGGGTTGGAGCCGACTAATATCAAGACATGGAAGCAATTAGCAGAGGCATTTGTAGCTCACTACAAGTATAACAGCGACTTGGCGCCCAATCGGGTCCAATTGGCAGGGCTGTCGCAGAAGAAGGGGGAGAGCTTTAAAGAGTACGCGCAAAGGTGGCGCGATATGGCTGCCAGGGTCCGCCCTCCTTTAGAAGACAAGGAAATGAATGACATGTTCGTCGGCACGTTCACGGGCTTGTTTCATGACATGTTGTTTCATACATCTCTGGCCAGTTTTTCAGACTTGATCCTGATGGGAGAAAAGATTGAACGTAACATTAAGCAAGGAAAATTCCAGGCTGAGGAATCAACTGCATCTGGCGGTAATAGGAAGGCTTTTGGTGGACGCCGTCAGGGCGAGGCAAGCGTAGTGTTTGGAGGCCGAGGCCGAGGCCGAGGCAGAGGTCGGAACCAATATCATCAGCCGCAGCAGGTGGCGAGTGTTACTATTCCATACCAGCAACAACCACTTCAACAACAACAACCGTTTCAGCAGCAGCCAATGCAGCAACAACAGCAACAACAGCAGCAACCTCAGCAGGGGGCACAACAGGCTCAGCGAAGATTCCAGGGTGGTAAACCAAGAAGAGTGTTTGAGAAGCCTCCCTCAACCTATGCTGATTTGTTGCAGACATTGTTGGGTTTGAACCTGGTAGAGAAGAGAACTCTGGCACCGATAACGGGAACTCCTCCGTATGGCTATGATGCAAGCAGGCACTGTGAGTTTCATTCTGGGGCTCCGGGCCATGATATAGAGGGTTGCCATGCCTTTAAGCACGTTGTGCAGGATCTTTTGGACAATAAAACTATCAATTTCGGAACGGCAGGTCCGAATATAGTGCAGAAACCCATGCCTAATCATGGGGCGAACGCCATTTTGACTGAGGAAGGGTTGAATCTGATTATGAATGTCGACGATTTAAAGACTCCGCTAAGCGAGATAAAAAGCAAACTGTTGCAAGGGGGTGTTTTTCCAGGATGTGACGAGTATTACTTAGAATGCTGGACCCTAGCTGGGGGGTGTGATGATTTGAAGAAAGGCATTCAGGCTTTAATTGATGGAGGTACATTGCAGTTTGACCGAGCAGCGACTGAAGAGCCTGCAGGGGCGATAACAGATGATCAGAGTGATGTGGCCACTGTAACGATTCCTCGGAAGACAATCACTATCGCAGCACCGGTTCAGCGACCACCGATCACCATAACTAAGGCCGGACCGATCCCGTACGAGAACACGAAAGCAGTCCCATGGTCATATGGGTTGGAGGTGTATTGTGACGGGATAAAGATCGATGTTGATAAGCAGCCAGCTGAGACTGTCGATAACGTTGTTGGTTCAGGAGGTATGACGAGGAGTGGTAGGATCTTCATATCGCCGGAGGTGGAGGCCGAAAGACTAGCGAAAGGGAAAGGGAAGGTGGCTGAGAATGTCCCAGTGCAAACAAGCGAAAAAGAAGCGGCATCGAAAGATGTAGAAGAGTTCATGCGCTTGATTCGAAAAAGTGATTATAAGATTGTGGAGCATCTGCAACAGACGCCGTCCAAAATATCCATCTTGTCATTACTCTTGTGTTCGGAAGCTCACAGAAATGCTTTGTTGAAAGTCCTGGATACTTCCTTTGTACCCCAAGACGTCTCTGTAAATCAGCTGGAAGGAGTGTTGGCACATGTGAATGCAGGCCACAGCTTGGGCTTTACCGACTTCGACTTGACCCCTAAAGGGAGGGATCATAATATGGCGCTGCACATATCTGTCGAATGTAGAGGATCAGTAATGTCGCATGTATTGGTCGACACCGGGTCGTCTCTGAATGTGATGCCTAAGAAGGCGATGATGAAGCTGGATGTTAGAGGAATCTTGTGCACGCCCAGTGACTTGGTAGTTAGGGCATTCGACGGCACGCGAAGAACAGTCTTTGGATCGATAACATTGCCCCTGCAAGTAGGGCCGGAGGTGTTTGCAACTGAGTTTTATATCATGGATATACAGCCTGCATACAGCTGCTTGCTTGGAAGACCTTGGATCCACGGGGCTGGGGCAGTCACGTCTACCCTGCATCAGAAGTTAAAATATATGGTCGGAGACAGCGTAGTCACCGTATGCGGAGAAGAAGACATCCTGGTCAGCCATCTGTCGTCATTTAAATATGTGGAGGTCGACGGAGAGGTCCACGAAACACCCTGCCAGGCATTTGAAGGGTTGCGTATCAAGGACAAAGGTCCTGGGCCGAGCAAAGTGCCAGAGATAGCCGTCTCGTCGTATAAAGAAGCTCAAGCTCTAGTGGAGGCAGGAGAAGCAAAAGGCTGGGGTAAAGTGCTGGATATTCCTGTGAAGATGGACCAATTCGGGCTGGGATACCAACCGTCGTCGTCAGCACCCGTTGTGGGGGCACCCCGTTTCAGAGGGCCAATCACCATCTCTGCCAGTGGAGTATGTCATGAAACCGTCAATGCTGCTTCGGAGTCTGACGAAGGAGACATCGACTGTGATATGGATGCCTGGATTCAGCCAAGCACGCCAGGACAAGGACTGTGCAACTGGTCTATTCAGGAGCTTGTTCTTGTGACTCTTAAACAGTAATACTTTGCTTTATTAATTGTTGAATAATCTGATGTCTTGCCCGGGGCATCATGATTTGCTTAGGGCTGTGTTGTTATGAACATTGCGTGTTAATCATTAAATAAATGGCGTTTCTTTCCATGTGCAAATACTGTAATCTCTGTCTTTCTTGTTTTGTATTTTTCAATAAAATGGCAACGTGGTTATTCGCTTTATACGCATTTTGAAGCACTTAACCATTCCTTTTGCAGGATAACATTTTCAGATGACATCCTTGAACCACCTATGACTCGTCCCGACTTTGAGCATCCGGTATTTCAGGCCGAAGAAGAGGTTGTCGAAGATAGCGACGTTCCTGAAGAACTGTCTTGGTGGGTGAAGCAAGAGGAAAGAGCCATTCTGCCTCACGAAGAGGTCATCGAAATTATCAACTTGGGGTCGGAAGGGGTTGAGAAGAATATTCGTATCGGAGCCGCGCTGCAGAGCGATATCAAGCGAAAACTGGTTGAAATGCTCCGAGAGTATAGTGATGTATTCGCTTGGTCGTATGAAGATATGCCAGGGCTCGATACAGATATGGTTATGCACCGTCTGCCACTGAAAGAAGAATGCCCGCCAGTCAAACAAAAGCTTCGCAGAACTCGACCAGATATGGCAGTGAAGATCAAAGAGGAAGTTCAAAAACAGTAGGATGCTGGTTTCCTGGCTGTGACAAAATATCCCTCATGGGTTGCTAACATCGTACCAATGCCAAAGAAGGATGGCAAGGTTCGGATGTGCGTGGATTATAGAGATTTGAATAAAGCAAGCCCAAAAGACGATTTTCCACTTCCTCATATTGACGTGCTAGTTGATAATACTGCTCAATACTCCGTATTCTCCTTCATGGATGGCTTTTCAGGCTATAATCAGATTAAAATGGCGCCAGAGGATATGGAGAAGACTACTTTCATAACGCCTTGGGGAACATTTTGCTACAAAGTGATGCCCTTTGGTTTGAAAAATGCTGGGGCAACATATCAGCGTGCGATGACGACTCTTTTTCATGACATGATGCATAAAGAGATTGAAGTTTATGTTGACGATATGATTGCCAAATCCCAGACGGAGGAAGAGCATCTGGTGAATCTGCTGAAGCTATTTAAAAGGCTTAGGAAGTTCAGGCTGAGACTGAACCCTAATAAATGCACCTTCGGGGTGAGATCGGGTAAACTGCTGGGGTTTATTGTAAGCGAAAGAGGAATAGAGGTCGATCCTGCTAAAATAAAAGCGATTCAAGAAATGCCGACGCCTAAAACAGAAAAAGAGGTGCGCGGGTTTTTAGGGAGGTTGAACTACATCGCTCGGTTCATATCTCACCTAACTGCTACGTGTGAACCATTATTCAAGCTGTTGAAGAAAGATCAAGCTGTAACGTGGAACGAAAATTGTCAAAAGGCGTTCGATAAAATAAAGCAGTATTTGCAGGAGCCTCCTATTTTGATACCCCCAGTGGCAGGGAGACCCTTGATCATGTATTTGACGGTTCTTGAGGGAAGCATGGGTTGTGTTCTCGGTCAGCACGACGAGACAGGAAGAAAAGAGCATGCGATCTACTACTTGAGTAAGAAATTTACGGATTGTGAATCTCGATACTCAATGCTTGAGAAAAATTGTTGCGCGCTAGCCTGGGCCGCCAAGCGTTTAAGGCAATACATGCTGAATCATACAACCATGCTCATCTCGAAAATGGATCCTATCAAATATGTATTCGAAAAGAAGGCGTTGTCAGGGAGAATTGCCCGTTGGCAGATGGTCTTGACTGAATATGACATTCAATACGTCTCGCAAAAGGCTATAAAGGGGAGTGTGCTGTCTGAGTATCTGGCGGAGCAGCCTATTGAAGATTACCAATCGATGAGGTTTGATTTTCCTGACGAGGATATCATGTACCTAAAGATGAAGGATTGTGAAGAGCCGTTGCCAGACGAAGGACCAGAGTTGGGTTCCAAATGGAAGATGATATTTGACGGAGCTGTGAACGCTTACGGTAGCGGAATAGGGGCAATCATCACTACGCCACACGGGTCGCACATCCCGTTCACTGCCCGATTGACCTTTGCTGTTACCAATAATGAGGCCGAATACGAAGCTTGTATAATGGGGCTTGAAGAAGCCATTGACTTGCGAATCAAGAATTTAGACGTATACGGAGACTCAGCTCTGGTGGTGAATCAGATAAAGGGGGAATGGGAGACGCGCCAGCCCAATCTGATACATTACATGAATTATGCAAGGAGATTGTTGCCTTTCTTTGACAAGGTTGAATTGCATCACGTACCGCGGGCAGAGAATCAAATGGCTGACGCCCTCGCCACTTTGTCTTCCATGTACAAAGTCAACTTCTGGAACGAGGCTCCCCGAATCGTTATCTCGCGGCTTGACAGACCGGCTTACGTATTTGCTATTGATGAAGCATCCGACGACAAACCGTGGTATGTTGATATTCTTAATTTCCTGAAGAACAAAGAGTATCCGGCTGGGGCATCCAGTCAAGATCAGAAGACTCTCAAGAGATTAGCGGGTAATTTCTATTTGAATCCGGATGGCGTCTTATACAGAAGGAACCACGACTTGGTGCTGTTGCGTTGTGTAGATGAGAAAGAGGCCAAGTTGCTCATGGAAGAAATACACAAAGGTACCTTTGGTACGCATGCTGGTGGGCATGCTATGACGAGAAAATTGCTGCGGGCGGGTTACTTTTGGCTGACTATGGAAACTGATTGTTTCAAGTTTGCGAGGTAGTGCCACAAGTGCCAAGTCTATGCTGATAAAATCCATGTGCCTCCGAGCCCTCTAAATGTGATGTCATCGCCATGGCCATTCTCGATGTGGGGAATCGATATGATTGGAAAGATCGAGCCGACAGCTTCTAATGGGCATCAGTTCATTCTAGTAGCGATTGATTATTTCACCAAGTGGGTAGAAGCAGCGTCTTACGCAAATGTAACGAAGCAAGTGGTGGCCAGATTCATCAAGAGAGATATCATTTGTCGATATGGGATTCCCGAGCGGATAATCACGGACAACGGTTCAAACCTGAACAACAAGATGATGAAGGAGCTCTGTCAGAATTTCAAGATCGAACATCACAACTCCTCCCCTTACCGACCCAAGATGAATGGCGCCGTCGAGGCGGCCAATAAGAATATCAAGAAGATCGTTCAGAAAATGATGGTGACCTATAAGGATTGGCATGAGATGCTACCTTTCGCTTTGCACGGTTATCGTACGACGGTACGCACATCAACCGGGCAACCCCGTTCTCGTTAGTATACGGAATGGAAGCGGTATTACCATTGGAAGTTGAGATCCCTTCTCTGAGGGTATTGCGAGACGTTCAGCTAGATGAGGCAGAATGGGTAAAAGACAGGTTGAACCAATTGAGTTTGATGGATGAGAAGAGGCTCGCTTCTCTAGCATACGGTCGTTTGTACCAGAGCCGAATGAAGAAAGCATATGATAAGAAGATACATCCGCGAAGCTTTCAGATGGGCGACCTTGTGCTGAAAAGGATTCTCCCGCCGCAGGCAGATCACAGGGGCAAGTGGACCCCCAACTACGAAGGGCCATACGTTGTCAGGAAAGTCTTCTCAGGAGGAGCTTTATTGTTGTCCACTATGGACGGTGAAGACTTCACGTCGCCTGTGAATTCGGACGCAGTTAAAAAATACTTTGCTTAAAATAGACCCGCTGGACAGAAAAAAGAGAGTCCAGGCAAAAATGGGGCATCCTGGCGAACCAAAAACAGAATGAAAGGTTCGGGCAAAAGTTAGGGATAAAATTGAAAAAATGTACACCCGCGAAGTTGAAAACCTACACTGGGCGGCTTCGGCAAAAAAGGGTATCCCGGTGAACTGAAAACCCGCAAAGGGCGGTTCACGCAAAAGTTAGGGATTTGAAAAGCAAATGACTGCGGTCCGAAGTTGATACTGCGGTGAGCATCAGTGCAGGAGAATGCCTGAGGGGTCGATTATCAGATACAACCGCTTCGGAGGTATGGATACCGGGAAAGCATTAGAGTCGGATGAGTCATAGGAGGATCAGTTCGTGGTGTTCGTCTGCATCCCGTTGCCGACATGTGTACAAAATTTAATTTGTCAAAGTATTTATGCTTATTGTGCATACTTGTATATCTGCTTTGCGTAGCTTCCTCTTTTCAGGAGTTACATCCCGTGTATAAAACTCCGCCCATTCAGGGGCCCAATCAATAAAATATGTTATTCAGTATTTTGATGCTGGTTCTTTACTGTTTTGTGCATGATAAAACGCCTAAGTTTATTGAAACTAGCATGTGTATAACATCACTGGCCCTTGCCAACAACTGCTAAAGCTTTGAATTAACTGAAAATAAAGTCACTAACCTGAATCGATTTGGTTGTATAGGCTTGTCTTGTCTTGTTTGTGTTGTTGCAGGTTTCATAACCGTACGAGGAAGAGGATCAAAAGATTGCAATAACGAGAGACTCATCCCCCACGCAGAGTCATGCATGATGTTCCTAAAGAAGGATCAAATTCCCCAGCCAGTCGTAGCTTATCCGAAGGACATGCTCCAGCAAAGTCGGTTATCCTCAGCAGAGTTTGTCGATTCCTAGATCGAAGGCTGTATTCAGACAATGCATCTCAAGCAGAGTGGTTTAGCCACAGAAGATTAATATTTGTGAGCTGTATTCAGACAAGTTCACCTTTTCCCGCAGGGTCAGGTACTCTCCCCCCAGCGGAGTCAGTTGATTTCCCCAAGAGAATCATCCCATCCCCAGCGGAATTCTCTTCTCAGCAAGTATTTTCATTCCTCCCAGTGGAACTCGAAGACTGGGACTCTCCCCGACAGAGTTGGTGCGAGTCCTGGCATTTATTTTGCCAGAATACTGTGTGATATCCGTTCACTCTCCAGCAGGAGTTCAATCATACCTAGCGCATCTGTTATTCTCCAGTAGAGTTATATTCCCCAGCAGGGTGTTACTTCAACGAAGTGTTTGGTTTAAGTTCCCCATTTCCCAGCTGAGTCGACTTCACTCTTCCAGCATTTATTTTGCTGGAATAATTCTGTAGCATCTGGCTATCCCCAACGGAGTCGGCATTGTCTTCATCATTTATTTTGCTGAAGCAGTTTCCGTACCCAGCAGTTCAAGTTTGCATTTGCATCAGGCATATAGTGTCGTACTCGCATCCACCAAATAAAAGCATAGCATTTCCATGTCGAATGGAGCATTGCATCGTTGTCAAACATACACATTTGTGAAACATAAACTAGGTTGGCTGACCTTTGGTTTCAAGTATCTGTTTCTCCCGCAGGTAGAGAGAGCCCCCGCTCAGGTGAATCAATAAACATTCAGGATCTCGATGTGAGACATTCGACGAAGTGTCAGCTTCGGCACTACTCACCACAGAGTCGGCAGGATAAGTTTCTCCTTATCCCCAAGCAGAGTTACCTATTTCCCCGCCAAGGTTTCTTGTTGAAGTTCTCTAGTCCGACCAGCGGATTTGGTGTTTTTTCGAAGTTGTTGTTACGTTAGCATTAAAAGGTTCCGTGAACCAGAATTTCAGAGACTACCGCCGGTTATCAGAACAGGCGTCCGGAAGTTTGGTTTCCAAATATCCCCAGTAGAGTCTGCCTCAAAGTCGCTGTCACGTCAGTGCTAAGAAGTTTGTGGGTTGGGACCAATGGAGAAAGGAGTCCTGACGTGGACAATTTTATTGACGGGATTTCTTCGTGCTAGAGAAGATTGTTGGAATGTGGAGTCCTGACGTGGACATTTCCTCAAATTGACGATATGTGCTAGTCCTAACGTGGACCGATTTGATTTCTCCGTATTGATTGAATGTGCAGTCATAACATGGACAAAAGTTGGTTACTCTTCGTGTTGGTGTCCTGGCGTGGACCATTTATTGCCAGCAGATAGCTTTATTCGTAATGGCGAAGTGTGCGTCCTAACATGGACAAGTTTTTAGTTCCTTGTGATGACAAGATGCGAGAGTCCTGACGTGGACAAATTTGTCCTTCGTCGTGTTGTTGGCAAAGTGTATGTCCTGACGTGGACGGAGTTTTATTTCCCCAGCAAGTCGAAGACGCGCAAGTCCTGACGCGGACAGGTTCTATTACTTCAGCAGGTTGAGATGTGAGTCCTGACGTGGACAAGTCTCACTTCCCCAGTGGGTCAAAGGTGCATGGGTCCTAACGTGGACAAGTTTTATTTCCTCAGCGGAGTCCTGACGTGGACAAATCAAGACGAAACGTGAGTCCTAACGTGGACAGGTTTATTCCTTACGTGGAAAGAGAAGCTTCAGTTCCTTACGTGGAAAAGCAAGTTCAGTCCTGACGTGGACAGACGCAGAAAAGACGAGTTGGTTTCCTTACGTGGAAAGGTTGTGATTCTTTACGTGGAATGAATATTGGAGTCCTTACGCGGACAGATTAAGATGTATTCCTTACGTGGAAAGGTTGTGATTCTTTACGTGGAATGAAGATTGGAGTCCTTACGCGGACAGATTAAGATGTATTCCTTACGTGGAAAGGTTTTGATTCTTTACGTGGAAAGATTGGAGTCCTTACGTGGACATATCAAGAGCATTCCTTACATGGAAGAAAATTGGTTTCCTTACGTGGAAAGAGTTGGAGATTCCTTACGTGGAAAGACGAGTTTATTCCTTACGTGGAAAGATTGAGTCCTTACGCGGACATATCAAGATATGATTCCTTATGGGGAAAGATGATGATTCCTTACGTGGAAAGATTGGAGTCCTGACGCGGACAAATCAGAAAGTTTGATTCCTAACATAGAAGAAGAAGATAGATTCCTTACGTGGAAAGTTTAGTCCTAACGTGGACAGATTCAGATCAAGTTGGTTTCCTAACGTGGAAGAGATGATGTATTCCTTACGTGGAAAAAAGATGTATTCCTTACGTGGAAAAAAGATGTATTCCTAACGTGGACAGTGTTATTCCTAACGTGGAACGGTTATTCCTAACGTGGAACGGTTATTCCTTACGTGGAAAGGTGAGTCCTAACGTGGACGGTGTTATTCCTAACGTGGAAGAGTTTATTCCTAACGTGGACGATTTATTTCTCACGAGAAGGCAGACGAGCCATCCCCAGCAGAGTTGTTGAAGTTTTTCCAAATTGACGAAGCAGGCGTCCTGACGTGGATAGTGTTCTATTTCTGCGATGATAGAATCTTTTTCAGAACGATGAAAATAATCCCCAGCACGGTCGCGCGAGATCAGTGGGTTGTCGTAACAGTCAGGTTCATCTGATGAGTGTCATTCCTCAAGTAGTGGCGCAGTGCATTTCTGCGGTTGGCAAATTTCTGGGTTCCTAGTATTCAACCGTCTCGTACCGCGAATGTCTGAAGGCTCCGGGCTCTTCACCCAATCGGGTCCAAGTCTTTTGAATAGGGGCAGCTGTTGCACCCTAAAATTTGCTCAACCTTATTCACTTGGTTTATGTTTCAATATCATTAGCATTTGCATATAGAGTCAGGTACATAGTCTAATCATCTGCATAGCATAAGCATAGCAAGTCATTCAACAGGGGACCAACCATTATTCTCATCTCTAGAGGCCTATCAAGAGGTTATTATCCTGATCCAATCTCATTCAAGTCATCAGAAAAGAATTTGAAAGTTGGAGAAGTCAGTAGATCAAGCATTGAGTATATCTCCTAACTGAGGGTGTCTGAGGATCAACAAAGAAATTGTGAGCTGTGGGCTGAGCATGGGGAGTATCTAGACATCTTGGAGGATTTAGAAAGTCATTTGGAGAAGGAAACAAGTCATTGATGTGGTCACAAGGATTGCAGTTGAAGACAGTCAACTAGGGCTTCATCTGGGTCAACCCTGGGTCAACCCTAGGTCAAAGGATTGTTTGAAAGGCATTGAGGGCTATTGAGGAGATGTGGGGTTCATCATTTGACATGGAGAATAAGGATATGTTGTTATGCTAAGAAGAAATCAAGAGAAATCAAGGAGAAGAGAAGTTTCTAAATTAGGGTTTCTATGTAAAATCCCCTAGTTTAGGTCAAATTCTCAAGCAAGACAAGTCAAAATGCAAGCTTCAAATGGATCCTTGGCCAACATGGAACTTGTATAGTATCTCAAGACCTTTAATTTGAGTGGTGGAAGACATTTAGGAGATTCATAGAACTCAAGTTATGGTCCTTGCAAGTTACAGGTCATCTGAGGTGTCTGAAATTTTGTCTGTGAAAGTGACTTGACTTCCAAGCTATTTTTACTCCTCAAGGGGATTTCAAATGAATTTCGGGTCAACATAAGAGTTGTTCCTCATTGTCTTAGCTTTCTATAATGGTATAGTATGCCTTCACATGATTTGTGCAACTCTACTTATGGTCTTGGCAAGCAAAGGGTATTTTGGTCATTTGAGAATTACAGGTCATTTTAACCTATGCCCAAAACTCATACAAGGAAGCTTCAAATGGAAAACTTTACAACATAAAACTTGTTCCAAATGACATTTTGATTCTATAAAAGTGACCATGAGAGATTGGAAAGATCCATAGCATAAGGTTTCAAAATTGTTGGATTTAATGAATAAAAATGGACTTAAAAATGAGATTTTTCATATCTTGGCCAAATGAAGCAAAATTATAGGTCATTTTGAATGGAAAGATCATTTTAAAGACATTGGCTAAAGTAGAATTTTGAGCTTAGTTCATATTTTGGGAGTTATCCATGGTTACTTGTAATGGAAGATACATAAACCAAATCCAAGGGAAAAGATGTAAGGGAAGCTTCTCCAAGTTTCTAGGAGGTTCTAACCTCATGTATATATTGATATGAGATGGTTCATGCCATGGTTGGTGATTACATTTTCTCAAAACCCCAAGTTTCATTCACTTTCTCCATTTTGCAAAAGTATCTCAAACTCTCTCAAATCTCCATCAATCTTCACCTTTTCTGATTGAATCTTCATCATCATCATCCAAGCATCATAATTCACATCAAGAATTGGTTGAATTGATCAAGAATTGTACCATTCATCTTCATCATCCAATTTGCAAGAAGGTTTCAAGAACAAGATTCAAGGAGTTTTGCACAAAAGATATTGCGTACATAATTCATCATCAAGGTTACTGAGCAAGTTCCAATCACTGCAAGCATCAAATTCAAGGAGTTGCATAGCTGTTTTCACCATTTGCTTCAGGTTAGAATTCTGTTCGAATTGCTTAGTTTAGTTAGGATTATAGAGAATTGGTAGTATAGATTGGTTAGGATAAGTAAGATGATTGATTTTGGTAAGTTTGGACAAGTTTCATGGAGTTTGACCAGAGTGCACTAATTCTGTTAGAAAGCATAACATCCATGATAATGCAAGATAACCTTAGATTAGTGGCTTAGAATGATCAAGGTGAGGTATAGATTAGGTTAGGGTAAGATTTGGAGAGAATTGAGATGGTCGATGACAGTTGAAAATGGTGGATTCTATTTGTTACCCCTATCGGGTTTGCTTCTTGAGTGAGTTTCAGAATGAGATAATGCTATGGTTGTGTAGAGGGAAGAAAATGGATCGTTTTTGCTTTTTGAATCTTATGATTTCATGGCGAATGGAGAGAGCACGAGGAGATGGAAGGTGCATGCATGGGGGTTGGTTTTTTGAAACCCTAGATGATCCATTGGGGACGATGATGGATAGCCGTGAGATCTCTTGTTTGACTCTGACTTTGAATCTAATCCAAGGGTCCACGTTTGAAGTTGAAAACGGAGGGAAGACCTAGGAGTGAAACGCCCCGTTTCACTTAAGTTTCTGAGTGGGCTTTGGAATTCCTCGCTTTTGACACCCCTCCCAGCGCAGGCCCAATGATATTCAACTGGAATTAATGCTATTTGCACCGTTCTTGCTTTTTATTTTTTGTTGGTTTCTGATTGCTTCATGGGCCTAGTGATTCTTGATATTCACACCTCCCAGCTGGTGGCCCACCTGAGATTACAACTGCGCGCGTTGGCTTTTCATACCCCCTCCTTCTATTTCTTTATATTTTCATTTTAATTTCTTTTTCATTCTCATGCATTTTCTAAAAATCATAATAAATCATAAAAACCATATTTTTTGATGGTTCTTTTTGCATAATTTTCTTTAAAGAGTCTAGAAAATTATAAAAAAATAAAAATTGCATTTTACTTTTATTTGATATTTTTCCCATATTTTCTAAATAAATGCCTATTTTAGGTGTTTCATTTCATACATGGTTTTGATAAATTTTGTTCTAATAGTTGCTTTAATATTTTTTGTCCATTCTTTTTAGGTTGATTAATAGACATTGTTATCTTGTAGATGCAATTTAGTTCATATTTTTAGGAATTAATTTGAGGTGATTAGTTTAGGTGAAAACAACATAAACAAAATTAGGGTTTTAAATCAACTTAGGTGAGATAGTTTAATTCTTTTAGGAAATTTTCATTTGATTTTTGGGGTATGGGCTATAGGGGTTATGGGTATAGGATAGATCCCCTTAGAAATCACTAGGATTCCCCTACTGCTATTAGTATATTACTGTCTATAGTTGATTGATTGGTGTGGTATGCCCTCTGGGGATTATTGCTTGTTTGTGTGGGTATTGGGATTGCTTGGGGATTGGGGGAGCTGAAGACTTGTGATGTTGAAGCCATTGGAGATCCAGAGTTTGAAGATCAACTTCCAGAGTTGAAGAGGAGATTCCTGCTAGCAGCTGGTGAGGAGACTAGGGTTTAGGAACTATGCAGAGCTCTAGATTAGAAAGCCTGTTTCTCAAACATGGAATGCATTGTTTGCATCCATCCTTTCTCTATGATTCAAAGTCTCTTTCAAATATCCACCTCCTTCCTTTGGAAGGATCAGTGAATGTATTTGGAAGATAGAACTTTTGAGAGGAAACTGTCTGTTTAATGTTAACAGTTAATGAACCACCCTTGGTAGGTAATTAACTGTCTAACATTCATTCACTTCATCTTGTTGACTGATGTTTCTCCTGAAGATTGAGACTTGAAGAAAAGCCATTGCAGATGGAAGACTGATGATGAAAGCCTTGCTTGAAGGTTGTGGAGATGGAGAGTGATGCTTACTGAAGCTTGTAGCAGATTGGAGATGACTTGAAGACTGTTGTGTGGCAGAGCTGCTGATGTTGTTCATTTTTTTTCTGCTGTATTTCATTTCTGATGTATTGATTGGTTTTTCTGACTGTATTGTTTGCTGTTTACCCTGTTGGGTTGAAAGTGAAGCCCGTTCACTTTTGCCTATTGTTTTCTAGGTTCGAGGTTGAGTGGGACTCCCTTGCCTCGCTTGTATTGCTGCATCCATGCATTTTACTGTTTTACTATATATATCTGATATTGTTTCTGTTTCTGTCTATTCCCTTAGGATCTCTGTTTCTCTCTGTGCAAGAGAGGAGCATGATAGACACTAGGTCTTAACCCATGCATGATAACATTAGGTTAGTTTGATTCCCTTCGCAACCGTAGGTTAGAGTTCTGTCTCTTCTTCCTCAAAACAAACAGAAAAACACCATAAAGATTTCAAACACAATAAAAGACACTTCTTCCGTAAAAGAATGTGAACTCATCAAGACGTCATTTTTGTCCGCCGGGACTGCTAATCAGAAAACCTTTTTCAGAAGGAATAAAATCAACCAAGACAGACTTGTGTCGTACGTGGCCCGAACTACGTTTGCTCTGATCTTTCATGCTGTATGAAAGTACGTAGGCATAGGATGCGATATCCTAGCGAGCAACCTTCCCCTCCTTTCCCGTAGGTAGGCGAACTACGTTGACTCTGATTTCTCGTTCCAGACGGGAATACGTAGGCATAAAGTGCGATACTTTGCCGAGTCATTTTATTTTCATTTTCTTTTCTTTTTACCCCTGACCCTTAGAGTAGATAGAAGTAACAATCCATACCCGAAAACAAGCGTGGATCCCGTCGAGTACGACGGACGTGAGGGGTGCTAATACCTTCCCCTTGCGTAACCGACTCCCGAATCCAGGTTTTGGTTGCGACGACCATACCTTTCCCGTGTTGTGCGAGGTTTACTCTGAGCGTTTCCTTTCCCTCCCGTGGGATAAATAGCGCGCGGTGGCGACTCTTCTGTTCAGCCGGCGCCGATTTTCGCAGTAGCGACACCCTGCGTCATAGGAAAGTTCGTAATAGACAAAGCTCTATGCGATTTAGGAGCCAGTATCAGTGTTATGCCTTTATCTATATGCAAAAAGCTGAATATGGGAGACCTCAGACCAACCAAAATGTCCGTTCAATTAGCTGACCGATCAGTAAAATACCCCGTCGGAATACTGGAAAACATTCCAGTACGCATAGGACAATTCTACATTCCAACCGACTTCATAATCATGGACATCAAGGAGGACATTGTAACCCCAATTATCCTAGGAAGACCATTCCTAGCTACAGCCGGAGCGATTATAGACGTGAAGAAAGGAAGGCTAACATTTGAAGTAGGAGAAGAAAAGATAGAGTTCATTCCCACCAAGTTCTTACAAGCACCAGCCATAGACGATACCTGCTATTTAGTAGACGAAATTGACGAATGCATAAGAGAACTTGAAAATGAAGAGACAACGTATTCAGAAATAATAAAGATTCAAATACCTGATATTTCTGAAGACGACGATTGGCGTAAACCGTATAAAGACGACAGCCTAAGCGAAAGCTTAACATTGACCCCAAACCACATGCCAGGTCCGAAGAACCCATCTTTAGAACTTAAAACACTACCCAAAAACCTTAGATATGAATTTCTAGACGATGAACTAAAAAGACCAGTGATAGTCAACGCCGACTTAGGACAACCAGAAACTGAAAAGCTATTAGAAGTCCTAAAGAAGTACCCCACCGCGTTAGGCTATAACATAAGTGATCTAAAAGGTATAAGCCCTTCGATCTATATGCATCGAATTACAATAGAGGAAGACTCTAAAACCTCTCGAGAGCATCAGAGAAGACTGAACCCCATCCTGAGCACTGTAGTCAGAGATGAAGTAAAGAAATTGCTAGATGCAGGAATCATCTATCCGATCTCCGATAGTGAATGGGTCAGCCCAGTTCATGTCGTACCAAAGAAAGGAGGAGTCACTGTAGTTAAAAACGAAAAAGGCGAATCAATAACAAAAAGAGTCGTGACTGGAAGCAAGATGTGCATTGATTATAGGAAGCTTAACAAAGCCACACGAAAAGATCACTTCCCGTTACCCTTCATAGACCAAATGTTGGAAAGATTAGCCAAACATTCATATTTCTGCTATCTAGATGGTTATTCAGGATTCTTCCAAATTCCCATTCATCCTGATGACCAAGAAAAGACTACATTCACCTGTCCTTATGGTACTTTTGCTTACCGCCGAATGCCGTTCGGACTCTGTAATGCTCCAGCAACCTTCGAAAGATGCATGATGGCAATCTTCGCAGATTTCATAGACGACATCATGGAAGTATTTATGGATGATTTCTCGGTATGTGGACAAAGTTTCGAAGGATGCTTACAAAATTTAGAAATGGTATTAGAACGCTGTGTAAAAGTGAACCTCGTCCTAAATTGGGAAAATGCCATTTTATGGTCCGACAAGGAATAGTTCTAGGACATGTCATATCAGATAAAGGAATTGAGGTCGACAAAGCTAAAATAGAGATTATAAAATATCTCCAACCTCCAAAATCTGTACGAGAAATACGGAGTTTTCTAGGACATGCCGGTTTCTACAGAAGATTTATAAAAGATTTTTCAAAAATCACAAAACCTTTGACCGGCCTGTTGATGAAAGATGCTGAGTTCGTCTTCGACGACGACTGTCTAAAAGCATTCGAAACATTAAAATCAGCCCTTATCACCGCACCGATTATGCAACCACCCGATTGGCGACTACCGTTCGAAATCATGTGCGATGCGAGTGATTATGCCGTAGGCGCAGTTCTAGGACAAAGGAAGGACAAGAAACTCCATGCCATCTACTATACCAGTAGAACCTTAGATCCTGCCCAAATGAACTACGCTACCACAGAAAAGGAACTTCTAGCAGTTATATTCGCGCTTGACAAATTCCGTTCTTACTTAGTAGGAGCAAAAATTATCATATACACAGACCACGCTGCCATAAGGTACCTAATAAGCAAAAAGGATGCCAAACCAAGACTATTGAGATGGATCTTGTTATTACAAGAGTTTGACTTAGAAATCAAAGATAAAAAAGGAACCGAGAACGTTGTTGCAGATCACTTATCCCGAATAGAAGGCATCAGACACGAACCAGTACCGATAAACGATGATTTCTCGTACGAACGTCTGATAGCCAAATTAGAAAGTGACATACCCAACTCAATCTCGGAAGATCCAGAATTCGAAAAAGCCGTAGAAGCCGTCTATGCCCAAGTCACATTACCTTGGTATGCTGACATCGTTAATTACCTCGCTGCAGGCGTGCTTCCACCGGATCTCACTTATCAGCAAAAGAAGAAATTCTTCCACGATCTGAAACACTATTATTGGGACGAACCTCTACTCTTCAAGAGAGGGGCCGACAACATATACCGTCGCTGTGTCCCAGAGGAAGAAATAGAAAATATCATTTCCCAATGCCATTCAGCACCATATGGTGGTCATGCTAGTACATCCAAGACGTGCGCTAAGATTCTCCAAGTCGGCTTATTCTGGCCTAACCTCTGGAAAGACGTTCACATCGCTGTGCTAAAATGTGATCGATGCCAACGAACTGGAAACATCTCACGACGCGATGAAATGCCTCAGAAAGGAATCTTAGAGGTAGAAATCTTCGACGTATGGGGAATAGATTTCATGGGACCATTCCCACCTTCTTTTGGTAATAACTACATACTCGTCGTTGTAGACTACGTGTCTAAATGGATAGAAGCCATTGCTGCTCCAACAAACGACGCACGAGTAGTAATCAAACTCTTCAAAAACACAATCTTTCCTAAATTCGGTGTACCCAGACTCGTCATTAGTGACGACGGATATCACTTCATATCGCGAATATTCGATAAACTTCTCTCTAAATATGGAGTCTGACACCGGGTAGCTACACCTTATCATCCGCAAACTAGCGGACAAGTAGAGGTCTCGAACAGAGAAATAAAACAGATATTGGAAAAGACTGTCGCTACCTCAAGGAAAGATTGGTCGTCAAAGCTACAAGAAGCTTTATGGGCTTATAGGACCGCTTTTAAGACACCAATAGGTATTACACCCTACAAATTAGTTTACGGTAAATCCTGCCATCTCCCTGTAGAACTAGAGCACAAGGCCTTCTGGGCCATTAAGACACTCAATTTCAATTACACCGAGGCAGGAGAAAAGCGAATCTTGAACTTACACGAATTGGAAGAACTTCGATTAGACGCTTAGGAAAATGCCCGTATCTACAAAGAACGAACTAAAAAGTGGCACGATAAACGTTCAGTTAAGAAACAATTCAGTGTGGGAGACATCGTATTGTTATTTAATTCAAGATTAAAACTCTTCCCAGGTAAACTAAAATCTAGGTGGTCTGGACCCTATGAAGTGACTAAAGTACTTCAGAGTGGAGCTGTCGAAATTACCGATAAGACGAATGCACCGTTTATCGTAAACGGGCAACGTCTAAAATATTATAATAAGAACGAAAACAGCCCTCAAGTCTGCAGTATAACATTGCTTGAGCTTCCAGCTCAAACACCCGAATAGCTTGTCACCAAGCTATCGTCAGGCTTTAGACGTTAAAAACAGTGCTTACTGGGAGGCAACCTAATTTCCCTCGTTATTGTATTTCATTTTTATTTAAAATTTTACTTTGAAAATCCAACAAAAATTCTAAACTTATATTACTACTACTTTCTACTTTCGTTTGTTTTCATATTTTTATTTTTATTTTATTTTTCTCTTTTGTCTTTTGTTTCTACCGCTTTTTGTTTTTAAAAATCCTGACTTCAAACTCCTGTTTTAAACTTTTCAGGATTTTTAAAGTCTTCAAAACATTCCTTCTGTTTTCTCCGAATTACCTGCGAGTATGGCCGAGTACGACTTCACAAAGGTTCATTTTCGAGGACTAGCTCAAAAGGCAAGATTTGCAGCACTAATTGAAAGAGAAATCGCCTTAACGCTGTATTATGATAAGTCTACCATGGATAAACTAGGAATCACAGATAGCATTCAATACCTGTTCAATCAACTGGGTTGGGAGAACACTGCTTTGAAAACACGTTTTGCTACCTATAAGGATCTTACCTATGAATTCCTTAGTTCTTTCAGATACATACCCAACTATGGTTTTGGATCCAACACAGAGCTGATTACCTTTCAAATGTTTGGAATGGACCAAACCCATAGCCGTATGTCACTAGCTAACCTCCTAGGATTTCCTAACGGACCGCATGTGTTCATCAGTGCAGAAGATGACGATCTTGATTTTGAACTCGACCAATTCTAGGGTAGAATCACAGGCGACTATCACCCTGAACCAGACAGAATGTATAATAATGATATTCATAACCCAGCTTTCAGATACTTCCATAAGATACTAGCTCACACCCTGTTTGGGAAAGAAGAAAATATTACTACAGTATCTAAAGAGGAGTTATTCATCATGTTCTGTGCTTCTCAGGGACGTATAGTAAATGCAGTGCCTTTCATGATGAGATCTTTCAAACGCCTCACGCAGGAACCACAGACACCTATTCTTATAGGAGGCCTCGTGACAATGATTGCCCACGAGCTTGGCCTTAGATTCCACTTAAATGCAAGCACTCGTTTTGGCACCATCCGACCCATGAATATACAATTCTGCTTTAATAGGCGCATTTTAGGAACTATGGGACCTGGACTGTATGAGTACCTCATTAACGAAAAACCTGTACAGCTATTCACACTGCCTGATCATCAGATGACAAGTATCCACAACAAGGACAACTGGCTTTATGAACTGGACGAGCCTATGGGACCTCCTTCACCTCAGTCAACACCACAGAACTATATGTATGACAATGACCACATCTCTGAGGCACACGACTATATGTACTATGAGGATGCTGTATTCGAAGCTGAAGTAGACCCTATGACTCCTCCGCACTACAACACCTATCCTGAGCCTATCCCTGAGGAGACCACCGACAAAATGGATACTGTTCTACTCCGATTGGACAACGTTGATGCAGCTCTGACTACTGTAAAAGATGACATCGCAGGCATACACAGCGAACTGGTAGTCTTCATGGACTTAGTCTGTGACCAGCTCGACTACTACGCACGGAAATTCGATGAGTTGAAGGCACGAAAAGACTAGATACTAGTTTTAGCAGTAGATTCAGTTTAGTTTGGTTTAGTTTAGTTTCGTTTAATCATTTGGATTTTTCGCATTGTTAGTTTTTTTTATGTACTACATACAATCATTTCAATTTCATGTTATTTCAATTATAGTCTTTATTCAATTATTTTGTTTTTACGTTACTCTTTGTTTATTGGCTGCTATATTACATTGCCGTATCAATACTAGGCCTAAAAGTCACTGCAAGAACGCCCTCAGAGCAAAATTCTGCGTTCTGCAGATTTTGCTGCTGTGACGACCGTCACAGGACCCTGACGAGCGTCACGCGGGTGACGACCGTCACGAACCCAAAACTGCTATCTGATATAACAGGGGTTGCGTTTTCTCTCTCACTACCCTCATTTCAACTTCCAATCATCAGAACTCCTACCCCACTACAAATTTTCGTTCTCCCCACATTGCACCATATATTTCAACTCCAATCTCAACTTCCAACCACACTTCTGTCAATTTTTCCCTCTTTGCAGAACAACCCCAATCTTCAGAACCCTCTCAATCTTCCAACAATGGCGAGAAATATCGAAACCCCGGACATCAGTAACATTGTCTTCAGCGAAGGTGACTTAGGCGAAAGAAAGCGGGCAAACTACATCGCATTCCATCAAAGGTCGCTCCAGCCGACTCATTATCCACACATTCCGTCGCTTACGGAGCTCGGACTCCTTGAAGGCGTAACTTGGATGCTTCAAAGAGCCGGCATCTGGAATCTCTGCACCAATCCACTGCCAACATACGAACAACTCACTCTCGAGTTCTTGAGTTCGTTTACCTACGTCACATCCAGCGGCGACCTCAACCAACACTCCGGTGCCGCATGCTTCCGGATGTTCGGCACAAACTATCAGGTGAACCAAAACCAGATTGCCGCCATTTTACAGCTACCTCGAGGCGACAATGCTCACCGCCGCCTCACCGATCAGTTCCAGCACGAAGCTTTTGCACTGTGGTACCAGTTGACCAGCATCAATGCCGATGGTTGGGACTCTCTGCACGCCACGCATATCCATAACCCAACCATCCGGTACTTTCACAGAGCATTGAGCAACACAATCTTCGCCAGGGATAACAACCATAAGGTGAACTCGAAAGAGCTCTTCTTCCTCCATTGCGTCTTCAACAACGAGCCTGTCAACGCCGCTCCATTCCTGCTGGCTCACATTCAGGCCAACTGCAACCGTGGCTCGAAGCCATTTTACTTTGGCGGGATTGTCACTGCCATTGCACTTGGGCTGAACCTTGGCGACCGCCTCCAGCACCTCTATTCCATCCCCTCGGTGTTCCTTGACACCGACCACTGCAGAGCCTCCCACCTTATCCGCTCCAGAGCCGACGACAAGTACCATCCGGTAGTGCGTGGCAAAACTGTCCGAAGCATCATCCTTCCATCACGCACCCGCACACACCCAGAGGATCGTACCAACTGGTTATTTGACCTCACTTCCCCTCCTGCTGCCGCTGTTCCTACTCAGGACCACCCCCAAGGTTCTGACGATGAAATTCAAGCTGAGTTGGACAGGTCCGAGCAACCAGAGGCATCGCAGCCTCCTCCTTCCGAAGGTACATCCTTTCGCCGCCGCCGCCATCATCCAGTTCCCGACTACACAGAAGAGGACCTCCGCCGCTCTCTCGACCAGCAGGCCCAGATACTCGCTATGCTGCAGCAGCAGAATCAGCGAGCAGACCAGTTCGAAGCTAGGCATCGGACTCAGATGCAACAACTTCAAACCGGCCAAGCTACCATTACTGAGAACCTGGCGAATCTAACTTTGCAGGTCGAAGGACTCCGTGACACTGTGTACCACACCGGAGCTATGAGTTATGAGGACCGAGTAGCCCTTGCCAGAGCCAGAGGACGCCAGCACGGACGTGACTGAGGCAGCGGACGTGATTAGTTATCCATTTTTACTTATTTGTTTACTGTATTTCCAGTTTATTTGTACTTTCATTTCAGTTGTACCTCCCTCTCGCATGCTTCAAAATCAGTGGGGACACTGATTGAGATAGTGTGGGAGCGGAGCCTTTGTTTCCATTCCACTGTACTTTGAATTTCGTAATTTCTATTTAAACATTTTCTATTTTTAGCAAATAAAGCTCGTTTATATATCCTTTTTCCGTTACACAAACATCCCCACATTATTCAACGCAAACAAAAATTTTCGTTCGTTCCTCAAAAGCAAAAGCATCACGAGAATGCACCCGAGTTCAAACCAAGTTTTGAAACTCCGAGGAAACGACAGTTCTAACAAAACCAGTACCGTCCTGACACCTTAGATCTCCAGTTTATGCGAGTCGATTTCACTACCTATGTGTACCAAAGTCTCAAGTGTCTACGCAAACTCAGCCCCAAGTAGTTTATACTAGCAGTCAGCACCATCCTAAAACACTTCTAAGCAAGCGACCGATACAGATAAGTGTATGATCTCCAAAAAGATGAAAAATCATGAAAAGAGAGCTAAATAGCCCAAAAATATAAGACACGTTTCCTTCTAAGTTAGGTGCTCCTCACCCGAGCATTTAGCCCAACGGCACGAAAACTCATTGAAAAATCAATGACATAAGCTTATGATCAATGAAGAAGATCAAAAACAGAAATGAGATCATATTCACTAACAGGTCGACTTGCCATGAAAGTGTATGGACAACGGGCTTAATGTGATTGCGCTAGAACAAACAGGGTGAACTTGCCGTGAGAACCTCGACACCAAGCTACAGTAGCATGACTGGGACCGATTTGCATAAGAAGGAGACCTCCGAAGACTTGTAGTCCAGTTTCGTCATGGTACTCGTTTTGTTCTTACCAAGAATCCCAGTTTTTCCCAACTTTGCGAACGAAGAAGCTGCCTCGTGCTTACCGACTTTTTCATGTTTTACTTGAGGACAAGCAAAGATTCAAGCTTAGGGGAGTTTGATAACACGAAATCGTATATATATTTTGATGCATAGTTCGACTAAAGTTTAACTGTTTTTGATCCGATTTCGGGTTATTTCCATGTTGTTTGTCTGATGTTTTGCAGGTATTTAACGATCGCGTCTAAACAAGGCATTATGAAGAAAAGAAGCAATCTCAGATGAAATATGGATGAAAAAAGGAAGAAAACATCATGAAAAGCGCAGAATGCTGATTTTGCTGTTGTGACGACCGTCACAACTCCATGACGACCGTCACACGGGTGACGACCGTCACACCTTGTGACGATCGTCATGCAGGCAAAAACGCCCCACTTCAATTGCACGTTAATGAAGCAGTTCCAAGTCCCAAATAGTGGACCACTACTCCCTGATTTTTCTGCCTCAAAGTCCACCCTCTCCAATTATAACCGTTAGAATTCCATTTCTATAAAAGGGGAAGAAGGGGACCTCAGAAAGGGGGCCGCATTCATACAACGAAGTGCTGCCAAATTTATTTCCAGAGCAAACCTTTCCAGTTTAATATTCTTATTTATTTCTCTTTTCTTTTTCTGCATTCCTTTCATTCTTCTGTAATTTCTACTTCCATTGTATGATCAAATTGGCATAAAGACCAGAATCCTGCCAACATCTGTGGAGGATCTGCCCAAAGGCCAATTGGAATATTTACAGGTTTCTCATTTCAATCGTAATTCCAGTTTTATTATAATGCATATTATTATTTATTGTTTTTATTTATGTTTTATCTTTCCCAAATCCATGTCTAGCTAAATTTAAGTAATCAATATGTGGTAATAATTCGAATGGGATTTGATAACAACTGGTGGAAAATTGTCTTTTCAAAAGTAATTTATGGTCTGAGTGTTTAAAATTAATTTACTGAATAAACTTCGTCGCGAAAGCGAGAACTTATTTAAAAGTGGTTTTGCCACGAAAGTGGGAAATTAATTAAGATACGAACCAACAAGCGAAAGCTGCGGTAAGATCAGATAGTAAACACGAGTCATTCATTTTAATAACAGCGAAAGCACTTTAAAATGAATTAGAACTTAGAGATTTCCAAAAAATAATTTAAACCCCGAATGGGATACAAAAGTGTACGTTTGACCCTTAGAATTATGATTAGCGTCAATAACCATCGTGAGGCGAGAGTCTTTAAATCACCATTTTCTGCTTAAATAAACTCTGAAAATTATTTCATACACCGTAACTTGTCAAATCCCTGAAGAACACAATTACTGCATATCGATTCAATCAATTATAATCTAAGTAACAGTCTTAGTTTCCCTTTTAGTGACAATCTTATTCCCTTAAACATATTCTACCTAGCTAAACATAGTAACTCCCGAGAACACTAGTTTGATTACGAGTCTCTGTGGGATCGATATCTATTATTACTATGCGATAGACTGTGCACTTGCAGTTAGGTTGTATTAGACATAGAAAGTCGCGATCACTACTCTCGGTTAAGGGAGGAACCAGGATAAATCTTTTATGTCTTCTGTTGTTATTTTGTTTGCTTCTGTTATATCTGCTGCCAATGAGTTAAAACAAAATCTGAACATCAGTTTTGATTCTGAAACTCTGATCAGATGTTAAATTAAAAGAAAAAGCGAAACACAATTCAACCCCACTTCTTGTGTACTTTTCATATATTTAACTGGTATGAGAGCATAGTTTGTGCTTAACACTTAATGGTGGTGCAGATAATGATCCAATAATAAAAGTATATTTCTTCTTCAAGAAGGAATCAATTGCCACATGAAAAGTATCATACGATTTTTCCTACCATATTCAATGGATGATTCCACTGGATTTAAATGACGGAATAGCTAAACATATTTTTAACTCACTGGTCTTGATAAATGGTTGCTAAAGGTCTATATATTATCCTTGAAAGAGGTAATACTATAGAAGTTGATGGTGTAAAGACGATCTTCTTGGAATCTCTTTCACCAGCTTAGAAGATGCATATTGAATATCTTCATAGATAGTTGTATTCTGGTAAATGCTCTATCTCACTCTTGAGTATATCAACATTATTGATATGTCTGATGTTTGGACAATCTTTGAATTCTTGCGCTTGGATTTGTGGAGATTAGTTTTTGAAGCTTGTTTAGTTACACTTCATCTAATCTTTTCAAGCAAATTCTGAGAAGATTGCTTGAGACTTAAATCTAAGATCAAAATTATTCAAGATGTTCACATCTTGAATTTGATGTGTTATGAAGGTATGTCTTGCAGTCTTCAAAGGAAAGAAATGAAGTTAGATGATGAAAACCTATTCAAGAGATCACCTTCTCTTTTTATCTTAAGTTCTTTGGAATGACTAATGATAAGAAACTTAGGTTTCTTGTTAGAAGGACTTCCATACTAGCTGAATGGATTATGATATATGTTGATAAAAGAGTAACTTCAAAAGCTTATGAAATATTTGTATTTTAACTGATTTCCCAGATCTGAAAGCAAGAAGTAACACTACTAGAACCTAATATTAGACACTCTTCAATGTTTAAACTTTTGAAGTTGATATTAGTGCAGGATGCAAATGAAAAGAAGCATCTGTGTTCTGAAATCAAAATCAAGTATTGAAGTAAGAGATAATGTCAAATCTATCTTGCTTTAAAATATTTGATTATATGGAGTTTGTTCCTTAAGGTGATATCTTAGGAAACTCCATTGCTTCTTAATTAAGGATCATCATGGAAGTTAATTTAAAAGACATTTCTATGAGAAGTCTTCAATTTCTCTTTGAGTCCTGTCAGCTGTATTAAGACAGTACTTTGATTTTCTGTGTCAAATTCTGATAGCTAACAGGTTCCGATCTTGTCAATAATTTCATAGTCAAAAGATTTTATTGGTCAAGTATGAATACTGAATTGAGTATGATCGGGAAAAACAAAAAAAGGATATGCTTGTTCTTTTTTGGTTTATCTTTTGATTCAGTGAAACATTTATATAGATATAAATACAAAGTTTCTGTTAGACTTCTAGAGAAGTTCTTTTGAAAAAGTGAACTTTAGAAATCTTTAAGAGGAAACTCTATTGTATTTGTTTGTATCTAATGTCTTATTAAGCCAGATGATGATCATATTTATGGAAACAATTTTCTTACTTTTTGTGTCGATACTGTTACTTGTTAGTTGTCTAAAGAAGACAATTCAATATTCAATCTATCACTCATGTCTCTTGTTTCAAGATAAAGTTCTAGTTCTAAATAGAATCTTGGAGACTTATAACTGACATATGATATCTTTGTTTAAGTCTAGATCTATTAGACTGTGATGGATGATAGCTTTTGAAAGTGGTCAGATTCTGAGATTCAGAAGAAGATTCTCTACTTCTGATATAGCAGTTTAAGTAAAACGGTTTTCCAAAAACTTTTATAATACTTAAATTTTCATAAAGGTGAAACTCATATAGTGGAATTGAAATATTTGCTGGATAAGAACCTTTGGGTAGTGATGTTTTCTCTCTTGGTACTTGCTGTTACTATTCTCTATCTTATGAAACATAATTGTTCCTTTTTCTGACAAGATTCTTATTCTTGTGATATTCTTGTTCAGTTTCTTTTCTTCTTTCTTCTTCTTTTTCTTTTCTTCTTAGTTGTGTGTTGATCAAACCAAACCTGAGATGAGTTCTTCAGTTAATTATTCTTTGAATCAGTCGGTTGTCATCAATGAAAAGTTTGTAGATTTTGATGAGTTGCTTAAGATTGGTTTCAACTTTTGGAAGACTGTCTGAACAAGGTTAGAATGGCTACTTTTAGATGCTATGCAATTTCACTTATGCAAGTCTTGTCAAGGATTTTTGGATTAATGCCTCAATTGTTGAGCTGAATTATGAGTATGTCATTCTATCTAGGGTATCTGGTGTTTCTATTACAGTAACCTTTAAAGCAATTGTAAATGTGATCAATTGTGAGGAGATTGGAGAAATACCTGAAACTCTTGTTTGGGAACATTATCTTCCTGCTTGGCGTATCTTTGTAGATCCATTTAATACATCAGTGGTCTCAAATCTTCTCCCTGATGCTGTTGTTTGGAGTCATATTCTGAATTCAAACTTACTGCCTAAGGATAAGGATTTAGACCAAGTCGATCCTTTTGAAAATACTTCTACTTCTCAATTCAAATTTGAAGGTTGGTCTTCCTTAAGTTATGTTTAACCATCTGAAGAGGTCTATTTCTTCTTTTTAAAAGGGAAATACCTTGTCCACTCCTTTTGGACGAGTTATTTATGAGATACTTGTTTAGCAGGGGGTTAACATATGTTCTGAGGCTAGTTCTTCCAAGATTTGGAGAGACAAGTTTGAAGCTATCTATGAAAGATTCTGATGTTATATTTCTGCATAGTTATTCTTTGTATTTTTGTTGAAATCTTTGTATTAAGTTGCTTATTAATAAATCCAGTGTTTGTTCATGCTTGTGTTCAGTTTTAAACTATTGAATATTAATTTTGTGTTGTTCAATGGAGTTCTCTAAGTAATAGGAAAAAGAACTCAATGTATGCAACTTATTTCAATGAAAAAAGGAAGCTATTACAAGACAATTGGATTTTTTAGTCTGTTGGATTGGCTCTAAGGAATTCCCTAGGATCATCTAACATATCCAGATTATCTAAGAAATCTTGCCATTCTTCCTTAGCAAACCCCAAAGCCTCCTTTTTCAGTTTGTTTCTGCTTCTGGATCCAGAAGATCTTCTTTTTCTGTGTGTCTTCACAAAGGATACTGAAGAGGAGAGCACTTCCGAAGCTGTCTACTTACTTGCAGATCCTTCAGCTGCTATTTTGCCTTTGTTTGATTGAGTTGTTGCCTTCCTGAAATGTCTCTTTAGAACCTAGATTTTCTTCTGCTTGTATATCTTGGTGTTTTAGGGATTAAGTGATAATGGAAGAAATCTTACTAGAGTCCTTTTTATAGACGTGTTACATACATTGTCTTGACTTTAATATTATTTAAGTATTGATTAAATCTTATCAGTACTCTAATAATGACTATTGGAAATGATATCTAGCAGTCTAACCTATTAAGATTCTTTGAGTAGCTATGAGTTTATGTTTGATTATTTTAACTGTCGCTTCTGTGTCAGTTTCACTTTGTTAATGTACTTTCAGAAAATCTAAAGAAAAATTACAGGAATGTACTTGCATGCTGAAAAGAATTCCTGGTCAAATAAAATATTTCATTAACATTAAACTAGTGAAGTACACAAATATTTTAAATAAAAAGGGAACAAGATGATTCTAGAAAAAATCCCTAGCTAGAGCATCTCGTGCCCAATAGCGTCCTCTGTTGCCATAGTCCATCTCTTCGTCTTTAGAATCAATCACTTCTTCCTCTTCTATGACTGGGAGAGAGCGGTATAACTTCTTGTTGACTCTCATTTTCTTCTTTGACCTCTTCATGCTTTTTCTCTTTGGCTTCAAAGCAGCTACTGATGAACCTCCTTCCGAAGGTCGTTCAGGTAATGCTGAAGTTGCCTCTTCAGAAGTAAGTATTGTTGAGGGAAAAAGCTCAGTTGTAGAGGATTTAGAAGCAGCTCGCCTCTGAGGGGATTTGATATCTAAACTTGTAGAGCTCTCAGTAACATCTGTTATGACAGATGTGTTATGCCTCTCAGTTCATGAATCCATATCTCTAGGTAGATGATTAATGAAAATGACTTAGGAGTTGAATGCTTTTATAATGGCTTATATGGATACCAAGAGTCTAAAATTAGTCCTTGTTTAATTTTTGGAATAGTAACGACCACTAAGACTTTAAAGCATGCACTATACAAACCTTAATGATTCTTATTACTTGATTACTTTTCCTCCTTGGAAACTGATCCTGTAATGATGATTTGAGATACATTTATTAGTGATATTTTTTTTCTTTTCTTTTCCTTTTATTATTTTTGATGTGGCAAAAGGGGAGAAATAATAGTAAGTATTTAAGTGGAAACTGAACCCATTGAGTACCTATTTAGTTGTAGATATTGGTCATTTCTTTTCTGTTTTTATGGTTACCTTGCCCAAGGCGTATTTTAACTTTCTTATACATAGATCTAAGGAAACGCTTACAAACGTCTGACTTAGCCTATCAGACCCGGAAGGAGCTTGCAAACCGCATATTCTGGTGTTGCCAAAGAAAGTTAAAAGGGAAACATATTTTAACTCTCTTGTATATAATGTTAAGTAAGAGCTTATAACCTCTGACTTAGGCTATTTAGACTCAGAAGAAACTTGCAAACCTTGTATTCTGAAGTTGCCAAAGGAAGTCAAAATATTGCTATTTTGGTTTTCTTAAATATGGAACTAAGGGGGAGCTTACAAACCTCAACCTTGGAACTGTTTGAATCAAGGAGAGCTTGCAAGCCTCAGACCCTTATGTTACTAAGAAGACTGATTTATTTTTTCTTGAAAAATAGTTCTTGGTCCAAGAGTCAATAGAACTCAGTTGTGAACTATCAGACTCAGGGGGAACTTACAAACCTCATACCCTGTTGTTACAAAGAAAATTAAATGCCCAATATTGTCCTTTAAATACTTGTGTTTGTCATCATAAAAAAGGGGGAGATTGTTAGAACAAGATTTGTTCATGACATATTCTCTTTTGGTTTTGATGATAACAAAGTATTAAAATAATAATGTTTTATTTGATGCATGTTTTATTTATGTAGGTTCTCATCATTGTACATAAATAATGAGAAACTGTATTACATGAACACAATTGAGAGTTGCTTCATTGCTAGCTTCTGGTGGTAGAGTCTAAAGAACAATTGCTAGTGTGACTTAGCGCAGACTTTGAACTGAAGGCCTCAACATTCAGACGAGTTACTACACTTGGTAATTATATATCAGCATCTGGTACCATTTGGAGTTGGTGAAAAAACTGTGGATTTTCCGTACTGCAGAAAGCAGGATGTATTGTCTTATCAGCCTGTCAGCTAGAGTCTACAAGATTGCAAGGCTCAAGAAAGGTTAGCATGCTATATAGATATTTGCTCTCAACAAATTTATTAGTATAGAACCTCTTGAAGACTCAAAGGTTAAACATGTTACACATTGGATTTAGAATCTGATGTACGTCCATTTTCAAAGTCTCTTGTACTATAGGGTAAAAGCAAAGTCACTTGATCAAGTTACCTCTTCAACAGCTAGTGTAACACCCCAAATTCTTGGAATATTTATTTAATTTATATAAATATGAATATTCACATTTTTGGTGAATTTTGGTGGTTGGTGAATATTGGGAATTATAGATTTTGAGTTATTTATTTAAATAATAGTATATAATATGAATATATTGGTATTATTATTAATTTAAATAAATATAAGTGAATTAAGGGCAAAGTGGACATTTGAAGAGGAGTTAGTGAGGGTGAAGTTGGAAAGCCAAAATTTTAAGGCCAAAGGTTAGGTTTAACAAAAAGAAATTTTGAGGAAATTAGGATTCATTTTTGTTAGACTGTGAAAAGGGAAGAAATAGAGGCCAGAGCTCTGATGAAGAGGATTGAGGCAAAAGTTTCGCAAGGTTTCCAAGAATCAAGAAGAAAGGCTTAGAGTCTGCAATTAAGGTATGAGGAGTATTGCCTTCATTGTTTTCAATATGCGATTCAATGTATTTAAAGCTGATTTAAGGGTTTAAGGGGTTTAAGGTTGATTTGAGAGTAAAGGAAATTAGGCATTCGTGGCCAAAATCTATTGTTGAGGTTTTAACCGTATAGAGATTTGAAATGATGATCTGGTAGGTTTGAGGCTGATTTGAGATAAAGGAAATTTGGCCTTCGTGGCCAAAATCTGTTGTTGAGGTTTCAACCCTGTAGGGTAATTGGATAGTGAGAACTCTAATGACTGTGGTGTAGTTGTAAGGAAATTATGGGAATTGGAGGCGTAAATATGATACAGGATTGGCCTAATAAGTCGTAGATTTTGTGTCTTTATCGCCGTAATACCTTAGGAATGATTTAGGGATGTTTTTAGGGCATTGGGGAAGGAATTTGTAGAGGTTTTTGGACTGGTTTTAGTGCTGGTGTGTAACAGCGATTTGCTGTAACCGTGAGTTCGCATAGTAAATTCGCACGACGAACATTCTCCCTAGACTCACACAATGAACTTGCTCGCGAACGTAGAAGAGTTTCAGGAATTCTAATCTTGTGCAGTGTTGTCCTGATGTTTTGATGCTGTGATTTCTTTGATGAATTACATGAGTATGACTATGATTTCCCTGTGGTTATTACATGATTGTATGATTATTCCTATGAGTTATGATGTTGATTCCATGAGTTTTGATGATTACATGATGACATGATTATTATGATGATTTTGATGAATGATGATGCACCTAATGAGATTATTATGAGTATGATAATGACGTGTGCATCATGCATTCATATGCATCCAGACTTCGGCTCATGACCTTGATCTTTGTGGCTTCAATCCCATTGTACAGATGTGAGGTATTTTGTTGTGCTCCGGTTCTCGATTAGAATCGATCTTATTGTTGTGGATCTATGGAGGGTTGATGGCCCAGTGTCCATCAAATTTTTTTGATTGGTGTCGCACCTCGAAAAATCATAGAGACATGGAATCAACACTATTATTATGGCAAAGACTTACCAACCACCATGGATAAAATGATTAATGGTCCTTGGGATTAATGATTCAGGCTCGAAAAATTTATTATTATGGCAAAGACTTAACACAACAACAACATCTCCAAGGGAATCTACTCCAAGCAGGGTTTTCGCTTCAACTTTACGTGGAAGAGCCCACACAAGTCTCCACTACACAACCACCATCCTACTCCTAGGGTTTTACTCGGACTCGGGTGTAGAGCCATCTCACAAAGTACCCATAAGCAAAACAACCCAACAATGCCACAAGTATGAGCAATAAAGATAAGGATACAAATAAACAAACGAAACAAACGAGAAGAGAAAAACTTTAAGCAAAGCTAACAAGCTCACAATCCGAACTAAGATAGGCTCGACTCTCTCTTGCATGGAGCAATTTTCCCCAGCAGAGTCACCAGTTGTCGCACCTCAGAAAATCAAAGAGACATTTTGGAGAAACGACCCTCGCGCGAAAGGCTCGGATACGCGGTTCGACAGAGTCGCCACCGAACTTTATTTATCTCTAATGAACAGGAGAGGAAAATATCGAGAAAACCTCTTAAAATGAAAGGAACACGGCCGTCGCAACCTGATGTTCCGGGTTCGGGAGTCGGTTACGCAAGGGGAAGGTATTAGCACCCCTCACGTCCGTTGTACTCAACGAGAACCTCTTAATTCAAATTATGATAAATGTTAGCTAAGCTTAGTTGTTTCTCTTCTCAATACTAAAATGTGAAATGATACTATAAAAGAACAAAGATGCTAGGGGAAATGGGTGGTTATAGGATAGGGTGTTCGCCAAGATCATCGCAATCTTGTGCCTACATATCTTACATTCAGACGAGAATGAAGAATCAGAGCGTCCGTAGTTCGTGGTAACAACCACGAAACGGGACAAGGTTGAATTGGTTTGAAGTTTGGATCGGATGAAGATTACTCAAAGCTTAAGAAAGGCTCCTTGGGCCCAAGTAATCGGGAGAAAAATTCAAAGACTTGACTCCCTCTCTTTTTTATCTTTAAAGAATTTGTGTTTAAAAGGTGAGGTTGGGATCGGATGAAGATTACTCGAAGCGTAAGAAAGGCTCCTCGGGCCCAAGTAATCGGGAGAGAGATTCAAAGACTTGACTATCTCTCTTTTTTATCTTGAAAAGAAGGTTGTGTTTGAGTGGTGTTTCAAATGATGAGTGGTTGGAGAATGGTCGAACATTGTCGAGTTGAAAAAAATGTTATTTAGAGGTGTCAATTTCTCACACACGAGTAAGATAACTCGCATCCAAACAACTGAAAGAGAGATCAAAGACTCAACCCCCTCTTTTCACCTTGAAAAGAATCGAATAGTTGTTAATTGGTTAATAGTTTGATTGATAAAATTCGCGTGACTTGGATCAAGGGTTTGGCTTGTATTCACGTGCAAAACGTGTTGAATTGGAAATGGTTTGAAAAACGGCTCGATAACGAGTTGAGGGTTTGGTTTGAAAATAGAATCGGCTTGACGACGAATCATAGGTTAGGTTGTGAGAAACGATACTAGTCCCTGAGGGTGCTCCGAATATTAAAACCACGATGAAGTGTGTGCAACAGGTTGATGGCGAATGCGGACGAGCACTCGACTTACGAGGGGTGTTTTAAAGTGGCTCAATGACGAATCGAGAATTAGTTTGAAAATAGTTTGATCTACGCTAGTCCCTATGGGTGCTCCTAGAAGATAAACCATAATCAAAGAAATATGAAACATACATTGGAATGGGAAAGGGGTACATGTAATTTACAAGGGATTGCACGAAATAAAGGGTCTCATTGTCAAGTAGCCCAAGAGAAAGTCGTGTGTGTGCAAAGTGTCCTAAACTAAGCCTTGAGATAAAGTTAGGCACAACTCCATGTTAGGGTTCCTTCAAATGACCAATGATCCAACTGTCCATCAATTTAGGCTTTTAGCGTTTCGATTATTTATTAAGATTTTTCAAATACGTGTGAATAAGATAATTATGAGTATGAATATGAAAATTATGAATAATATGATAAGATAATATATCAATAATATCCATAATAATATAAAAGATATAATGACTGAATTTAAAACAGTTGATATTTGACAGAAAGTCAAACAGTTGAATATTTGACTGAAAGTAAAAGCTAGTCATTAGTTTGTTATGAATTGAATCGGGGTGAACTGTAACGCTAAACCATCGTAGCTCGACTTATGATGAAAGTCGAACTATAGGAGGTCGTGTAAATTGATATTTGTTCTAGAAATAAGATAGAGAAATGATATTGAGGATCATTCTCCGATTTAATCGTGTCGCACAGACAAAAGAAAGGTGGGATCTCGTCTTAATCATAAACTCGTGTCAATTAATCAGAGGTAGCCTCTCACGATCCCAAAGTAAATAAAATGACCCAAATGGTCATTTTCCATAGATTTGAAATTGTGAAGGTTATCGAATTCAATAAATCGACGTTTACGAATTGAAAGACTTTATAGATCGAGGAAAATTAAAAAAAAAATAGAAAATGAAGAAGAAATTGAAATAGAAACTAAAGTGGTCTCGGATAAATTGTTATCTATCAATAGTTTGACCGATAACAACTTATGAAATTTCGTCATTGACCGAAAAAATGATAAAAATGAATAAAAATCGAAAATGAAAAAGTGAAAAGAAAATTTGGTCTCGGATTTACTATTATTTATCAATAATTTAACAAATAATAGTTTTGAGGTCTCTTCATCGACCATAAAAAAATAAAAAATAAAACCGAGAATATAAACAAAGCAAAGTAGATATTGGAACGAATAGATTACCAAAGTCCAAACAATAAGATTTAATAAAATCTAACAAAATACTTAGTGAAATTTAGCAAATTTAATAAACGAATCTCCAAATTAAATATTAACAAGGATATTGAATAAAATCTAAAATAAGAATAAGTCAAAACAAAAAAATTCTAAAGAATAGAAAGGAAAGGAGGTGAATAAGGGAAACAAAGGCTTGTAGATAAAGAGGAATCATGTGGGCCTTTGAAGAGGCCCATCATCCTCAACCAAAAAAATGCCCTGGTCAAACTGAATCAAGAAGATACAGGGGCCTAAGTCCGTTACCCAAAACAACAATGTCAATCAGCCAAAAAAACCTAAAGCTAACTAGATAAAGCCCCCTTAAAAAAGGTCACGCTCATCATCTGCTTCTTCACATCGAACGCAAGAATGAAATCAAGCAGAGGGGAAGAACGAAAATGGTTGTGGACATAACTAGGTCGGATAATAATTTCTGATCTTTAAAACCCTGTTATCGTTCGCGAAGGAAAACAACATCAACAAAGTGAAAACGTCTTTAACCTAACCTTGTCTGTCTCGTCACTTCGAACGCTCAGTCAAGGTTCGTTCTTCATCATTCACTCATTCTTCTTCATCGTTCTACTATGGCTTCTGTTTACATATGGGTTGTTGTGGTTTTCAGTGCGGTTTGTGTCATTTGTGAGAGATAATTAAACGGAGGTGAAATTAGGTTGTGAGAGTTATGGATTGGGTTGAGGATGTGGAATGGGTTTGGGTCCTTATGGTGAAGAAAGTTGAAGCGTGTTGTTGCTGCGGTTTTTGCTTGCAAATTTGTGTGAGAGTTGGGTGAGTTGAAAAAAGAATGGAAGGCTAAGGTTGTATGAAAGAAAAGGTTGAAGGCGTTTGATGAAGGTGTGTTCTAAAGGTTTAAGGAGAAAGGTCTGTCATCTTGCTGTTAAGGTTCCATGTTATGAAGGTTGTTTTTGAGATGGATTTCATGTTCTGGTGAGGACACTTGAAGGAGAGAATAAGGTTTTGGATTGACAGAATCGTCGCGTGAATTATGGTTGAGGTACAGTTTTTTCGTATGTGTTCTAAAAGTTTATGTTGTGAAGGTTGTCATACAGTAGTGATTGATTTTTTTTGCAATTTTCCATTTTGCTTTACAGGATGCGCATACAAAGCTTTGTTTGGCTTCAAGACTTTACAAGACTTGGAAAATTGGCCATTGGGTGCGTGTGAGTCATGTGTCTGGGTTTATGAAAAAAATGACTTGTCTTCATGTGCCTCTGTAGTTTGTTGTTTCCTTTTGTTCTCCCACATTTTAGTATAAATGGACATGTCTCTTTATATGGGCCTCTTGGAAAAACAATCATTATTGTATATGCATCATGGGTTTGGACTCTTTTGGGATCAAAAATAATAAAAAAACTTTAAATCTTTGACCCAATATATTTTTGTGGAGTTTTTTTATGATAGAATGGACCTTGGACTTAAATTACATAAATTCTTTTAGTTACAAATTATTCATAAAAGCATATGGGCTTTTACTACTTGGACTTTTGATTTTGCACCTCTGTGCTTATTCTCGAATTCTTCACCTTATAATAAATCAAGTCGATTCTTGCAACAACATATGAACGCATCCTGAATTTGAAATGAATTGGGACCTTGAACTTGAAATGAATTAAGACCTTGAGTCAATGGATTCATTCAAATTTGGCCACCTGAATGCTTAATTAGGGAAATGAGTTTAATACAGATAATCTTCACCCATGAAGCACTATGAATTTGACATATCCTGACAACAATCTCTAATTAGATCCTTAAACACAAATCACTTGAATTATGCACACCATGAACTTAATCTTGAAACCAAACTTGTCTGAACGAAATCATGTCAACTTGAACTAATTTTTAATCCTCATTGAGCCCAACACTAACTGGATCAATGTACTCTGGCCCTGCCCTGATAATGCAACATAGCTAGTTTGACCAAGATTAGGTCAAACCTAACTGATCTTCAATCTATACTGTACTTATCCTTGGCCTGATGAACCACAATTGAAAGTAACATACTTAGGTAACAGGAGAATGACATATTTTTATTTCTCTGAATAAAGGTTAGTGGATGTCAGTACAAATGAAAGCCAAACAAGGTAGGACAAATTTGGGGTATGACAAATGCCCTATCTAATTGGCTTAAACTGGGTAAGATGAAATACTATAGAGTTCATCTTTCGAGGTATAAGATAATTAGATATAAAGAAAACCATGAATTTGTCCAAAAAGAAAGGAAATGCATGGGAGGTGGGATAATGGATGAAGGTTTACCCTCGATTGGACAGTAACTAACTAGCAAAAACGTTGCCATCACCAAAAAGATGATGGAACGAAACACACGGCCACTACCACTAAAAGGATGATAGGGCAACACACTCGCATAATCTAGCATCAACGAGATGACAGACCCACCACCAAAAGGATGACGAAGCGAACTCACACCGGCTACTACCACCGAAAGGATGATAGCAAACACTCGCACAATTTGGCACCAACGAGATGACAGACCCCCCACTAAAAGGATGACGGAGCAAACTCACACCGGCTACTACCACCTAAAGGATGATAGAGTAAACACACTCGCACAATCTAGCATCAACGAGATGACAGACCCAACACCAAAAGGATGATGGAGCAAACTCACACCGACTACTACCACCAAAAGGATGATAGAGCAAACACACTCGCACAATCTAGCACCAATGAGATGACAGACCGAACACCAAAATGATGATGGAGCAAACTCACATCGGCTACTACCACCAAAAGGATGATAGAGCAAACACACACGCACAA
The DNA here is from genome assembly GCA_963859935.3 of Lathyrus sativus. Lineage (NCBI taxonomy): Eukaryota > Viridiplantae > Streptophyta > Magnoliopsida > Fabales > Fabaceae > Lathyrus > Lathyrus sativus. The sequence continues at coordinate 222,884,575 of OZ012739.1, read as the reverse complement.
TCTGGCACCAACGAGATGACAGACCCACCACCAAAAAGATGACGAAGCAAACTAACACCGGATACTATCACCAAAAGGATGATAGAGAAAACACACTCGCACAATCTGACATCAATGAGATGATAGACCTACCACTAAAAGGATGACGGAGCAAACTCACACTGGCTACTACCATCAAAAGGATGATAGAGCAAAACACTCGCACAATCTAGAATCGACGAAATGACAGACCCACCACTAAAAGGATGACGGAGCGAACTCACACCAGTTACTATCACCAAAAGGATGATAGAGTAAACAATCGCACAATCTGGCATCAACGATACGATAGACCCACCACCAAAAGGATGACGGAGCGAACTCACACCGACTACTACCACCAAAAGGATAATAGAGAAAACACGCGCACAATCTGGCATCACCAAGACGACAGACCAACCACCAAAAGGATGACAGAGCGAACTCACACCTGCTACTATCACCAAAATGATGATAGAGCAAACACTCACACAATCTGGAATCAACGAGACGACAGACCCACCACCAAAAGGATGACGGAGCAAACCTACACCGGCTACTACCACCAAAAGGATGATAGAGCAAACACTCGCATAATATGGCATCAACGAGACGACAGACCCACCACTAAAAGGATGACAGAGCAAACTCACATCGGCTACTATCACCAAAAGGATGATAGAGCAAACACTCGCATAATTTGGCATCAACGAGACGACAGACCCACCACCAAAAGGATGACGGAGCAAACCCACACTGGCTACTACCACCAAAAGGATGATAGAGCAAACACTCGCATAATTTGGCACCAACGAGACGATAGACCCACCACCAAAAGGATGACGGAGCGAACTAAACTGGCTACTACCACCAAAAGGATGATAGAGCAAACAACTCACTAGGGAACACCCAAGAGGAAGACTGGATTGAAATGAATCAATGGGGTACGCCCACCGTCTTGCTTGGAGATCAGAATTTTGACCATAAAAGGTTGAAAGGATTTCAGGAGGGACGCTCATGAATCATGAAGAAGATCCCCCTGTCTGGGCTGAGTTCGTCTTTGGTCAAAAAAAGGTTGAACAACTTCGTGAGGGACGCTCAAGGCTTTGTTGAAGATGCCCCTGTCTGGGCTGAATCTTGTATTGAAACTCTTTAATTTGCCCAACAAAAAGGTTGAACAACTTTGTGGGGAACGCCCACAGTCTTGAATTATATGCCCCTGACTGGGCTGAATGTTAACTTGAAGATCTGATCAACGAAGAGGTTGAAATAACGTCATGGGAAACACCCATGGTCTTGAAAAAATGCCCCTGACTGGCCTGAATCTTGCTTTGTTTATCTTGAATTTCATGGGGAAAATCCACAGTCTTGTAGAAAAATGCCCCTGACTAGGCTGACGATTACTTTGAAGCTCTTGAATTTGCCCAACAAAAGGTTGAACAACTTCATGGGGAACGTCCACGGTCTTGTGGAGGATGCCCCTGACTGGGCTGTGTTGCGGTGAGAATCATGATACCAAGCTATTGATTAACTTGATTCTTAATTCTTAAATTCACAACCGGACTTTAATTTATCCAAAGGAAAGGTCTAAAGAAAGAAAGTACCTTTTGCGCGATGTAACAACAACGCTAAGAGATTCGGGGATCGGGGGTTGGTTATGCCTAGGGTAGGTATTTCACATCCTAAACATTTGTAGTACTCTACAAGAACCTTTTGTTTGTTTGTATGCTAAGTTTGCTAAATGTTTGCTATGGATTGGGATTGGGTAAAAGGTGTAGGTTAAGACCTAAAGATAGTTTCTAAGTTTGCTCGCAAAGACATCGCGTCCTCTGCGTACGTATCCTTACTGGGATAGAATCAGAGCAATCGTAGTTCACCTCACTAGGGTTAAAGAACACTTGATTATGATCAAGGTTCAAAGGGGAACAAACATTACAATGCTTGTGTAGAGTTTAAGAAAACTCTCTAGATCTACATTGAACACTCAAGAAAGGGGAGTAAGTAATCATTTCCATGATTCTTACATAGAGTTAACAAACTCTATCTTAAATTCTAATTGAAGGAGCATTCCTAGCAAAGGGTAAGTTTTTTAGACTTAAGCAAAGTCTAATGGATAGGTTCTAACTTAACTAAGTGTACATATGACTTTACAAAGTCAAGGGAGGGTAATGAGCTACCTATGACCCAAAGGTCAATAGAGAGACTTTCCTTTGGAAGAAAAAAAGATGATGCAACTTGGATGAGAACTAAAGAGTTTCATCACTTGGGGGGAACAAACTTAACAAAGCAACAATCATTCAAACATGATGAAGACAAAGAGATATGGTTACAACCAAGAATAAACAAGCATATTACAATAAGCAAGGATTTCAATCAGGATGAATGGTTACAACCAAAATAAGGTATAAAGATATCACAATATCAAGGATTTCAAACAAGATAGATGGTCACAACCAAAGCATGCAAGCATGTTACAATATCAAGCAAGGATTACATTTAAGGTAAATGGTTACAACCAAAAACATGGCATAAGGATATCACAATATCATGAAGGGGTTCTTACAAGACATAAGCACAAAGGGTGAAAACCAAAGACATATCTTGACAAAGATAAAGGTAACAACCAAGCAAACAAGTTATAACTTCATGGGGAGTTCTAAATGTTAATCAAATGAAACAGTCATGATGCTTACAAGCAAAAGTTGAAATCAAAAAACCACACACACAAAGGAGTTGACAAACATCAAGCTTAAGAAAGAGGAATCAAGAGTTTGAAAGGGAGATTGCAAGAGGGGAAGGTGAAAACCCTAAAAATGAAGCATGACTTCTTTTAATGCAAAATGTTTTCCAAAATGAAAATTCTTGAATATTCACATACCACATGAAACTATGCAAAAATACAAGACAATTGCAAAAAGAATCAATCAAAAATGATAAAAAAAAAATGGTGAAGTTATGTTATTTTGAAATTTAAAGAAAAATCAAACATTTTAGTAATAAAAAAAAGGAGGGATGCGCTTGGTGGGTGTTGAACCCACCACCTCATGATCACCATTTCAAAATCTTGCCAAACCATCCAAGGCGTGCGCGTGCTAATATTTAAAGGAACGAGAGGGAAATATGTGAAAACATGGAAAATATGAAAAAAAAACAAAAAAACAAAAGGGTTGATCTCCACACGGATCGAACCCAGGTCAAGTAGCAAGGCAAGGCAATATGAGAGCAAGGCATAACTACTGGGGTGGCGATACATCCCTGTATTATGCCACCCCCAATAAATACATAAGCCTAAAAAGAAAAGCATATTGGGCCAAGGCAAGACAAGCAAACCAGGCAAATTGACATGGAAACGATTTCATCACAACTTGGTCAAAACACCACCAAATTTAACAAAATTTGGGTCTATCTTATGTGAAATTCAACAAGGAACACAATGTCATCATTAGTTTTTCAAGATGAAGCACACACATTAAAACACGATGGAAATTGCATATGGAGGCTTATGACATGCATTATGGAAGATATGATTCAAAACAGAAATGATTAAGATCAGATGAAGGTATGCACAAACTCTAAATACATAGCCTATGGATTCTAGATGCAAAGAACATTCAAAAATCAACCGAAACAGAAATTGGTATGCTAGTGGCAATTATTGAACAAAAGTGCTTGAAATGCTATTTTGAAAACAAGAACAATTCATGGTGCAACATACATGCTTTAACTCAATCAACACACATAAAGTGATTCACACACATCAAAACATGAATTCTAAACACAAATGGCAAGAAAACTCAATACAGAGATTGATAGCACATGAGGTGAAAACACAAAACAGAAGCTGGCAGCAAGTCTTATCCAAAACCAAATACTAAACAATGCAGGCATGATGAATCCTACACATATACATACAATTTCACACCAAGACAACTTGATCTCAACAAAAATAGCATAACAAGCTAAGCATGACTAGATGGTTTTGCAACAGCAAACAACAAAAGTAGCAGCCAGTCCTTTTTTATCATTACTATGCCAATCCAAAATATCAATTCATAACATGCCTTAAAATGAGGGTCACAGCTCTATGGTAATGAACACAAACCAAGTCTAGCATGAAAACCTAGTTCTAGCAACAATATGGATCCTAACATGACAATGCTAGTATCAATCGACAATTAACCCTAATACACCTAATGCACATAACAATTTGCAAGCATATGGCAGTGGTTCAAGTTAGACAGTCATAGCAGCAAAATAGGGAATTCTAACATGACAATGCTAGCATTAAACAATAGTTAGCCCTAAAGCACATCACAATTCACAAACTTATGACAAAAGCTAACTTGTAACAATAGTGATATGGCAGTTTGAACTCTCAACAGAATAGGTATGACATGCTAATGCAACCATTCAAATCATGGATCAATGATGCTTACAAGCAATTTCAAGATAGAATGCAAACATGACTTTCAAAACAACAGAACATACATATATGCCTATCATAATTGACAATGCAAACAAGATATGGATATGCTAAGATTGAAAACAGCCCTACTACCATGCCAAATGACAACAACAGATGCACAAATGATAATGTCACTTATCCAATAACACATGATTCAAAGAACACCACATTTTCAGGTTAACAAACCTAAACCAACACACAACCATAGTTCAAGTTATCACAGATATTCACTTAGCATAACAATGGTAAGCAACAAATTTCAAGGCATATAACATATAATGGTTATGACCCTATGACAGCAAGCAAAGTATTGGTCATCATGACTTAAAACATGCCTCACAATTACACGACTCATCCCAATGATTTTTCAACAAATAGAACTATGCAACTTACAAGAACATTAAAAACATTTTATAGACCAAATTCAAACACAAGGATGATCCAAAAATGTGCTAGAATTAAAAATGACCTATGAGTTGAAAAATGCACATGAGTTGAAAGATGGCCAAAATAGAAATATGCAGATCCAAAACCAAACCAGTTTCAAATAATAAAAACATCACATGAATAAAACATATATGGACTTCTAAATCAAAATGCCAACCAACAGATTCAAGATATAAAGATGTTGCTGCAACAGAAACAAATCAGCATCCTTCACAAACAGAACCAAAAACAAAACAACATCAAAACTTCATAATAGTTGCAAGCAAACTCTCATATGTTCATACATGACATAGGACAATGTTTAGGAAAGTCTCTAAGAACAAACACATAGCATCACAAAAATGTATAATAACAAGGAGGATATTAAACATATTGATGAGCAAAACAAGCAGTCATGGCAGATTCATACATGAGCTTCACTTATATTCAAAATTGTTCCAACCAATGTACACTAATCATGTTCATGAAAGTTAAATAATAGGATAGTGATCACTAACCTCTTGTAGACTTCCAAGCAAGCTTGTGCAGTAGGGAAAACCTTGAAGAAAGATCCAACCAATGCCTTGATGAAAATGCAGCTTTTCTTGCACTTGAAGTAAACAAGTGAACTTTAGGACAAAACTCAAAACAAGTGATGATGGTGGTATTTTAGGTTATGGACAGTTGGTACATCATAAACCTAAGGTGTTTGGAGGTTTAAACTGATCAAAACAAGCATGAGCAAAGATTTGGCAGATTTTGTGTGTGAAGTCATACTTTGCTTGGTTGAAAGTTGACTTTTGAGCAAATGAAGTTTTTGACTGGTTTAAGAGCTTGAACACCTCCCACACATCATTTGTGGATTGTGTGGATGGTTTATGATGATTTTGAGTGGGTGAAAATGGTTTTGGAAGGCTAAATGCTCAAGGCAGATTTTTGAGGTAGTTTTGGAATGGTTTTCTTCACTTTAAGAAAATGCAAGGTAAGATGAGAGCTATGGTTTTCTCTTGGGTTTTAGAGTGCTCTGGTGTGTCTTTCAACATAGAAGAAACCTCTATTTATAGGCCAAGGAAAGGTTTGGGGTAGATTTGTACTTTGGCATTTTGGAGGGAGTTTTGAAAATGCAATCTTGTTCAAGATTTGTTGCAGCTGCAAGTCTAAGTTCTTGACTCAAGATGATTCACAAATCAAGTGGCATGGATGACAAGGAAGTGACTGAATTGTGGCTAGGGAGTAGGAGAACTGCAGCTGCAAGTTACTTCATGAAAAGTTTCTCTTTCCTTGATTTGTTTGATTAAAGTAATGCCACTTGCATACAACTTGCAAGGCTTACCAAATCCATTCATTTTCTGCACTTCTACTCATCAAACTCTCTAATTAAAAGATAGAAACATGATCAAATTGCTGAGAATGGTTCAAGTGATCAAAAAGTGAGTTTGTGAAAATGTGAAAATGTTGAACTCAAGTGTTGAACTCCCAACTTGCTGAATTCATAACTCTCAACTCATAAGGGCTATGGAGGAGTTCTAGTACATTTTGGAAAGCCCTCATGAAGCTCTACAACTTTCATGTTTTCATGATCTTCAGATTACAAATGGAACTAGGGCATAAATCCACTCAAAGTTGCTAAAAATATGCCTAAAAGGCCAATAACTTTGAATTTTTCTAAGTTATTTTTCCCTCTTGTAATGATTTTGACCATAACTCCAAATCTATGCATTTTCTGCTCATGGACCAATGTGAGACTTTTGTAGGACTTGTCAAGACCTTTCCAATGAGATTTTAACCAACTCAATTGGATGTGTGGTTAGGGAGTTGTGGTCTTGCCCCTTTCAAAACCCTAATTTCCTGATGTTTCGATTACGCATCAATCCTTGATCCAATGGTCATGAAACATCATGGATAGGTGTAATATGTTACTAGGAACATTTTTGCTTCATACTTTGAGGTCAAATTCCTTATGATTGAATAGTTGACTTTTCGGTCAACCGAACGATCGATGACTACCGAGTCGACTGTTGATGTTTTGGGTCTTTTGAGGCCTTGAAACTTCTTGAGAAGACTTTAATAAGCCATATGAACTTTATGGACCATGATTCCACCATTGGAACACCATTCAAATCAAAATTCAAACTACAGTTGACTTTTCCTTATCGAAAACCCTAATCGGGTATCCTGAACTACACTGTTCTTGATCCTTGGGTGACAACCTCAAATTGGATTCATAATTGATCCAATGGAGTATATTTGATGATGTGAAGACTTATTTCATGGAGAATCAATCCAATACGTTGACTGATTAACCATCGAAACCTCGATTCTCGGCTTGTACGAAACCCTGATTCACTTGTATCTTAACAAAGACCAACTTGAAATAGGTTAAGGTTAGATAATAAAATGAATATTATCCTAAAATGATGATGAAGATCTAAGGGGTCAAAATTTGGGGTGCAACAGTTGCACCTATTTAAATATTTTCACTAGTAGGCAATGAGAGATGACAATCCTCATAGAATCGTAGTGAAAGGTATTTAAATATAGCAAACCAAAAATTGTGTCCATTAGATCCGATGATATGCAAAAGGACAAGTGTGAATATGCCATGAATCTAAATGATGCTTTATGATGCTTGAATGCAAGACAAATGTAGACACACGAGCAAAGATAAAGGAACGGCAAGACGACGAGTAACTACTCATAGGGGACCCAACACACTGGGGAAAGATCCAAGGAAAAACAAGCAAAATAGTTCAATCATGACTAATGATGATGTTCAAGGGGAATCTTTCACTCAGGGGACGCAAATTCCACCGGGGACGACGAATCTTCACTGGGGAAAAGGAAACACACACTCCACTGGGGAAGAAGGCAATTCTCCACCGGGGAAACGAAAGATCAGAGACGCAAACCTCACTGGTGATAACCAAATGAAGAATTTCCTATAACGAAGATTTCGAACGGGATCTTCAGGAAAAGAGTAGAAACAAAACCAGGCGCACTGGGGATGCTAGTATCCACTAGATCTCCGAGACTCGAATGGGAAAGCAATGGCTTTGCTGGGAACATTGGTGACGACCAGAACAACAAACAGCTTCAAGCGTGTTAGTTTCCACTAGACTTACAGGGGGTGATGGTGACGACCAAAGTTACAATTAATTGGGAATTCCAAACAGCATTGGTGAAATACAGGACTTCAGCTGGGGAAATTGGTAACAACCTACTCACGGTATTGATAACAATTAGCTTTTAAGCAATGCCAGTAACCACTGGACTTAGAAGGGGCAGTAACAACTAAACCAACAGGTACCAATAACGATTGGGTTAAGAAGTGCCTGTAACCACTGGGCTTCAAAGGGAAAAATTGGTAATAACCAACTCAGAGTGTCAATAACAACTGACTTCAAGCGACACCAATATTCATTAGACTTAGACAGACTGGTGACGACCAAATCAAAAGTAAATGGTTCTACCAATACTAGTAACCACTAGATTTTGATGAGATTAGTAACAACTAAATCAAACACCCATAGCCATTGGATTTTCCAACAATGCTAGTAACCACTAGACTTAGAATGAACGGTAACAACTAAGTCAATCGGTACCAATAACGATTGGGTCTAAGCGATGCCAATAATTATTGGATTTTTAGGAAACTTGGTAACAACCATCTCAAGCACCAATGGCCATTGGCTTTAGAAAGCAATACTAGTAACCACTAGATTTAGAAAAGATTGGTAATAACCGAATCAAAGGGACTCCAATAACGATTGGTTTCTTCATAACAGAGCTAGTGACTACTGTTTGAAAGATTGTTGGTGATGACCAAATCGAGGTACCAAATAACAATTGGTTTTAAACAATGCTAGTGACTACTAGACTTTCAAAGAATATTGGTGACAACCAATTTAGAGATAAACATCAGTAACAATTAACCATCTAGGTAGATCGGATACTGCTAGTCACAATTAGCTTCCCAGAGAAGAAAGAGTAATCCCAGGATTATTGGTAACATTGGGGTATCAACCTCAAAGCAAGATCTGCGGCAACTGATTAGAGAGAGAGGTAGCGACCAAAGGATCTCAAAGGCAATAGCCAGAACTCAAAACCACATGCAAACAAATGCGCATGTTGATATGATGCTGTATGTAAAATGCAAATCGACCCACAAGGGAAAAAGAAGAGCAACGAGGAAAACAAAGAGGGAACCCATCACGCTGAGTCTCAATTGCTTCAAGTTAAATGGCGCTTCCTTTTGGTGACGACCTGCTATTCAAATAGGAAGTACAGACATATCCCTCAAAACCTTAGGAACAAAAGTCAAATATCCTCAAAGCATTAGGATACATCGAAGATTTCATGCAAATGCAACATTTGAATCTTTGGAAATTCCTGAACTCGGAATCCAAAGCATACATCTCGAAAGGTACAAAACCTGAGCTTGGAAGCAAACATATCCAAAGGTACTAAACCTGAGCTTGGAATGGAAACAAAGCGTAACTTTACTTGGAATGATACACAACCAAATCGTCAGTATCTTTTATCCATGGATTTTCCCAATGCCAATCACCAACTGGCTTTTCTCGAAATATGATTAGTCATCACTAAATTAACTATAACAATATCCACTGGATTTTTCAAACAATGTTGGTCAAAACCGTGCCTCAACGTCCCTAAAATAAGCTTCTTGAATGAGACTGCCACTTAAAAAAGATAACGATGATAAGCTTCTCATAGGAGACTGCCACTTATCTGGGGATACGGATAAACTGATAAGCTTCTCTGGAGAGACTACCACTTATCTGAAAAACGTACTGGAAACAAGCTTCTCGAGGGAGATGGCCACTTGTTGCTAGATATAATGAAACAGGATAAGCTTCTCACGCGAGACAGCCACTTATTGTTAAAGATGAATAAACTTCTCTACAAAGATTGCCACTTATTATTGAAGATGAATGAGCTTCTCTACAGAGACTGCCACTTATGGATAAGCTTCTCTACAGAGATTGCCACTTATCATTGTAAGGCAACGCAAAATATTCTTCTTAATAGATAGTGCAAAATAAATGCACGTCCAGGTAGGTTCGGCGACCGACAAGGACTGAAGTTCAATCTAGAACCAAGCTAGAAAGAAACTGTCAAACAAGACTCCAACCATTGAGAAATGAACTCGAATAGGGACTGTTGCACCCCAAAATTTGACCAACCTTTTCTTTACTTGGTTTATTGTTTCATTTTATTATTCTAGCATAATGCATTGTATATCGTTTTGCGTTTACAGGGGATCAAGTGTTTGTCTGTGCACCACTGAAGAGAAAAAATCTTTATTGGCTTCAAGCTCAAGCAAAGGCACTGGTACAAACCATCAGAAGACTGTCAAGGGGTCCATAAGGTCTTATCATTGGTGGGAACATGAGATATAAGTTTGTTGAGTGTCTCAAAGGTTTTAGTGGAGAGGAAAGGTTATTCAGTTCATTTGCACAAGGCCTCAGGCCAAGAAAGGAGAAATTAGGGTTTCGATTTTTTACCAGGATAAGATTTGTTTCTTGAGGCAATCTTGTTTCCATGGACCTCCACGTGCCCTAAGGTGTTTGGGGATGAAAGATCGATCATGACTTTTTATCAGAAAAGCTCCAATTGGTCACTTGATTGAAAATCGGGAAATGCGAAGAAAAGTCAACTGTGTAACGAAAAAGTCAACTCTTGACTTTTTGAGGTCAAGATCATGATCCTCAATTTCAATTTGACCAACGGATGAAATTTGATCAAGAAAAGTCGAGAGTTGTTGAAAGTTTCCATTTTTGGGAATTAGGGTTTTAGAACTTTCCATTTATGGAAAGTTTTATGTTTGGAGCAGCCATATTCAAAGCCTTTTTGCTTCATGATAGAGGTTTCAAATGAACTTCTGGCCAACATCAAAGTTGTTCCTTGTGTTTCAAGCTTTCTTTTGAGTACCAATTCATAATCATAGGATATTTGGAGCTCAAGTTATGATCAATCAAAGTTGAGAAAAAATAAGTCAATTTTATAACTTAGAATTTTTTCTAAGTTATTTGTGGACAGCCTTCATGACATGGTTTTCAACCTCAAATTCCATGGTCTTCCAATGATCCAATGGAACTTTCATCAACATGAAAGTTGTTCTACTCCATGCCCTCTTTACTAAGAACTCAAGTTTAGGGTAATTGGATTTTTGAGTGCCAAGATATCATTGGTCAAAGTTGGGGGTTTGAGCACATTTTTAAAACTTGTATTTTGATTTATTTTGGCATATGTGGCATTTGTTCATGAAGAAAATATCAGCCTTGCTCCAAGACCATGCGTATAACTGATTTTTCTCTCCCACCAAACTTTACCCAAACAAGAGAAACAGAGCTTGTACCACCCATGGATGATTTTTGAAATTTTTGCCCAAAAGAGAAGAAGACAAGCCACCCTTTTGCTGCCCATTATGCAGTCTAGCCTGTTTGTCCCTCCCACTGCAGAAGACAACAGAAAACAAGCATGCTTATGTACTGTTGCTTGATCCACCATTGATTGAAATTCTCTCTTTTGCTTGCTGCATCTGAACCCTCATTTTCCACCATGACAAGCTTGATGTTTTACCCTTTTCACATCCTATTTAAGCTAACAAGCAGTTGGGCAAAACCCTAGCCACCATTTGAGAGAGAAATCAGATTTTGTATTTTTGCTCTTTTGAAATTCCCACGAAAATACTTCATTTCCTCACTATTTCCTAAACCTTTCTTCATAAATTTATCATCCCAATACCATTTGGAAGCTGCTTAAAAAAGGAGAAGTTGGAGGTTCTGTTCTTTCTCAAGTCATTCTGAGGTTTTGCTGTTGGTGTGCTTTGGAGGCTGCAAGAGGTGAGTATCACAAACTTTCTTGTTTTATTTGCATTATTAGCATTAAACATGAGTTGGTTTTATTTTGAAGTTCACTAACTTTTGAATGTGATTATGCCATGAGTATGTTGTGAATCATTGGTTGGGTTCTGCTGGAATGTTTTGGTTCTATCATTTTGGTCGCCAATATGGATTCATGTGTTTGGTTGTATCTGTGTGTAAATATGCAGCTGTGGAACTTTCTATTTCATTTTCAACATCATATTTGGCTTTGCTGACAAACTTATTGGTGTTTGAGGATATGACTTTTTAGCTCTAGTTTTGTCTTGTGTGTTGGTCATGCTTTTGTTTGAGACCATGTTTGGTCTGTGGCTGCTCTTAGAGCCTTGTGGTAGGATGTTGTAGTTGTTGTTTGTGTTTTCTGCTTAGTGCAGTTAGTATGCTATAGGTGGAGGGGTTTTGGTGAGTTTCTCAACCTGTTGAAATGTGCTTTTAGGCTGTTTTGAGGAGGCCTGTTAGAGTCCTTAGGTTTGTTAAGTTCTGGGCAGGATATTGGGACTTGAGGTTTCGAGACTGAGTAAGGCCTTTTGGTTTGGTTCAAAACAAGTTTGCTAGTTTACAGCATGTGCTAATTAGAATAGGTGTCTGTTGTGGGGGAAGTTGGTGTGTGCAAGGTTTACATTTTGTACCAGTTGGGATTGATGGCATTTAGTGTTTTGAGTTTTATTTAAAAAGCTGGTCAATTTTGTTTTCATGATTGATTCTGTTTGGATTGGAGTTTAGGGAATTTGCTGGCTGTTTAGGGTTGGTTTTCATACTAGTTTGAGTTTGTGCTTGGAAAGCATTGGTTTTCATTTGTGGAGCAGTATTGGAATATGTTCAGGGTTGGCTAATATTGGGAGGCAGGCCTTAGACAGTCTAGTAGGAGTTTAAGTTTTGGTATTTGGCTATGTGACATCTTTGGTGGTGGATAGTGGATGACATTTGGTTTTATGGCTTTGCCTACTACCCTATGGCTTGTTGAGTTATCTTGTTTTGAAGGTATTTTTGTTGGAATCCACTAGTGGATATTGGTAAAAACCTGATGCTGCTGTTGGCTCAGTGACTAAGTTCTGTTACAAACCTTTCACTCCATGGCAGGCCTGCTGTAGGTGTAGGGTTGATGATTCATCGCAAGTGTGGACTAGCTGGCCAGCTGCTACTCATAACAGGTTTTAGGGCAGTTTTTTTTAGGAACCCTGTGTGTGTGTGTGCTTTGTTTTTATGGAGACATCTATGTCATGGGAATCCCTAGTGTGTGCAATTGAGGATGCATTAGCTTACTGTCAATTTCTGTTCAAGTTTGTTAATCTCTCATTTGGATCTTGAGAATCTTGATGGTTTGAGTGTATACCTTGTGAAATTCAAGTTTAAGAATATTGGTGCTGTTGGGTTTGTGTTGGGACTGCCCATTTTGGTTGAGAGGTCTAAATGAACATTTGAGCTGGTGACTGTTATGAAGGTTTTGGAACTGTTTAATGCAGTCAAATTCTTGTTTGAGTTAGTGCTTTGTTTTACATCAAGACTGCTAGACCTTGGCAAGTAGGCCAATAGGGTATAAAATTTGATGGAGTCCCCTGCTGTCATGGGATTTATGGACCAACATTTGTATTTAACTTTCACATTTGATAGGCCTATGTTGTTTTTGGTCTTTTGGTTGTTAAGTCTTAGGAAACCTTTCCTTACTATTGGCACTGTGGTGTCTACTAGATTTTCTTCAACATTGGTATGACTGAGTTTGTTTTGTTTCTGACCTAAGGCCATTTTGAGTTTGTCAACTCGTATGAGCTATGATTACTTGGATTTTGGCAAGTGATGTGTTGTTGTTATGGAAACAATTCACACACTGCTTTTGAGGTACATATTTGTGTTATGTTGATCCACTTTGTTTTGCTCCTGGCTGCTACTGCAAAGCTGGTTCTCAGCAGGAGGTTTCAACTGTTGGTTTTGGATTAGATCTTGACATGTTCAAGTGATCTTTGTGCTGTCAATATCTGAGCAGGATTTATCAGCTCAGACTCAGCTGTCATCAGAGTTTGGAATAGGATCATGTTGAAATGGCTATCTAAGAATTCTTGTTTGAAGTAAGGATTATGGCTGCCCTTCCAATAAGCAATGCTAGGGTGAGCCTAGAGGTCAGGTTTTAATGAGTGCCTAGCTTGAACCACTGTTGGACACACACCACAAAAATCATATTACTGTTTTTGTTTGTATCAACATGCTCTGCAGCCTAGTACTCATCATTTTCTTGATCAGACCTTTGAGTTTTCAACCCATGTGCAATTTTACAACTGCTATGTCGTTTTCAATTTAGTGGCTGCTGTTGAATGTATGCATCATAATTTATGCAAGGAGCACCTGTTGAATTTTGATTGATTATTGATAATTGTTATGCTAAATTTATGGTAGGATGATTCATCTAGCATTTGATAGGTAGGACTGTCGAGAACATTGAGATTTGAGACCACCATTTGAGTCTCTTGTTTTTGTTAGCACCGCTGTTAGGGGTTGTATTTGAGTGCTATTGACTGTAAGTTTTGGGGCTGTAAGTTGGATTCCTCAATGGACAAATGCCAAGGTTTTGGTATTGATCATGTTTTTGGTCAAATGGATATTGCACTAATGATGAGCAAACTGTGTTAGCTTGAATTCATGCCAAGGCTGAAATGCAAACCATTTGGATGATGGTTGACATTTTCATGTAAAATGTTTGATTTGGTTTTTTATGGAAAATTGACTTGTGTTGTGTTTACTTTGAGGTAGCAACTTTCATTTGAGGTTTGTAGTGATTTGTTTTTCTTGTGGTTGGATTAACTTTGTATTAACAAAGCTGGCTGCTTTTTCTGTTTCAAGAGAGACTTTATTCGTTGTTGAATAGTTATCAAATTTTGTTAGGTTGTTTGATTATATAAATAGGTGTTTTGGTTGCTTTTGTGAAGGCAATATTGTTGGTTTTCATCATGATTGTTGTAGGAACCATTTCCATAGTTGGTTGTCAGTTTCTGCTATTAAGATTTAGGACTGTCACTTAGAATCCTTTGCTAAGGGAGGGCTGCTACTAATTTGTGGTTGAACTGTTAAGTTCACATTGACATGTCTAAAGTCTGTGGACTCTTTTGGTTGGGGTGCTCCACTCCTGTTTTGTTTTGTGCCTGGTTTTAGTTAGTTTCCCTTAAGCTTTGAAGATAGGCTGAGAGCTTTAGTTTGTTTAGGCAGTTTTGTTAGTAGGAGTTGGGTGTTACCATTCAAAATTCATAAAAATGGTTGTTAGCTTGGATCTCATACTAGGTTTTGGTTAGTGACTGTCATTAAGACAGCTAGGGGTTATGTCATTAAAACACGTTTGTCGAATTCCTTTGTGAACTTTTGTTTGCAGCCTTTACTGTCTATTTTTGTTGGAAATCTGTCAACCCTTTTGATCCATTTGGTTTTCATGTTTGAGACTTTTCAATCCTGGATGTTTGAGATGTATGTCTGGCTGAACTTTAAAAGCAATTTGTTGTGATTGAGTTTGAATCACTTGAGATTGATAATAGCCCAACTATTTTTTGCAAGGGTCCCTTTTACAAGTCATGAATTTTGGTTGCTACTCTTATGTCATATCCTAATTCAATAAAGATTTAAGATTTACCTTTGAGCATGATCACTAAACAGGACATTTAAAACATGAGCAGACCTTTGTTTCTCCTTAAATCCATCAGTTTGGACCTTTAAATATCAAAATGCATTTTCAAACATCTCTTTGCATCTCCATTCGATTTTCCTTGTGTGTTCATTATTTGAAGAAACTAATGATGTCATCCTCTTCCTTATGAGATTCTAATTGAATTTGATCTAAGATTTGCCCAATTTGGTTGAGGTATGAGGGAGTTACGAGTCAAAACGTATTTGGACAACATGCCTCTTTTGTTTTGCCCAGTGGTTAAGTAACACGCCCTTTCACTACCATGTCCTGAGTTCGAGCCCGGCTGGGGCCATTTTTTGGTTTGTAATTTCCTTCTTTCCACTTCACGTTTTCTTCTTCTTCTTCCACTTGTGTATGCGTGCGTGTGGTTGGCCTATTGGTCATGTGAAGAGGTTTCAATCCCAAAGACATGTGTTCAAGTCCTAGTGTGGACGTTTTTTTAAAAAAAGAACCTCACTTGTTTCATTTATTTTTATTTCTTTTGTTTTCATTTAATTCTTTTCTTGTTTTTTTCTTCATTATTATTTTATTTTAAATGTTATAAAAAACCCAAAAAATCATATTTTATTATTTTAACATGTTTATTTTATTCCATTTATTTTATTTCTTTTAAATTTGTTTTTTTTAAATAGTTTTAAATTTTATAAAATCCCAAAAAAAAGAAATCCTTTCTTTCATTTTATGGTGTTATTTTTATTCCCCATCTTTTCTGTTGTGTTATTATCTTATTATTATTATTCCATGTTATTTTTCATTTTTTTTTATTTTATCATTTTCATTTCGAATCTTAATTCCATTTCTTCCCCGTTGCATCTGTGATTGAGTTTATTTAGTGTTTACTTGGCTTTGTGCCATGATCCCCCTAGGATTCCTAGTCCCTCCATTTAGGACGGGAGTAGGAGAGACATTAGGTGTTCAATCCATCGCATGATAACATTAGATTAATTCTCCCTTTTTATCCCAACCTTAGGAGCATTGTACATGATAACTATAGGGTCCAGTTTCCCCTTAGATCGAGTCTTTCTCTTCTCACCACAAAACAATCATAAAACACCTAATAAAGGTTAGTGAATGTCGTATGTTACGAGCCTTAAGCTATTTGGGAAATGGTTGTTGGAAGGTTTCCTTTCAATGGCTTGATTGTTTAGTATAGCACCCTTTGGGTGATATGTGACGCATTCGCTCCTCAGTCATAGTCTCTAGTGCGATATGAATTGCAAACCAATTCAAAAACACTTATTTCTCTAAAAAACACAAAAAACAAATCATTCGGACCCTTTTTTCCCTTTGGGGCCTTTAATAAGAAAAATCTTTTCAGAAAAAGAGTGTTGTTAACTCTTAGTTCTATCGCAAACGGTAACACCTAAGTCTCCCATGCTCGAGCTGCATACACCAACTGCTAGAACTACTTGTTAACCCTACTCGGGCCTAAAAAACAAGTTGAACAAATATGTGTTCCCTTTTAGCCCGAACTACGTTTGCTCTGATCTTTCATACCAGATGAAAGTACGTAGGCACAAGACGCGATGTCTTGGCGAGCAACCTCCCCCCCTTTTTTCACCCGTAGCTAGTCGAACTACGTTGACTCTGACTTCTCATTTTAGATGAGACACGTAGGCACAAAGCGCCATTGCTTTGCCGAGTCACTTATTTTTTTCTTTTGTCCTCAAGCCTATAGTTAGATAGTTTGAATCACCCTTTTAGATAGATAACAAGCATGGATCCCGTCAAGTACGACGGATGTGAGGGGTGTTAATACCTTCCCCTTGCGTAACCGACTCCCGAACCCGAGATTTGGTTGCGATGACCAATCTTATCCCTCTTTTCGTTAGGTTTTCTCTGAGCGTTTCCTTTCCCTCTCTTGGGATAAATAACGCACGGTGGCGACTCTTCTGTCATTGCCGGCCTCCGATTTTCGCAGTAGCGACAGCTAGCGACTCTGCTGGGGACAGGAATATCCCCTATGCGTGTCAATCCTAGCGCTTTTTTGTTTATTTTTGGGGTGTGTACATATGTGCTTTATTTTTTTCTTTAGGTGCTTTCCGCATTTTATTTTCCGCATCATATTGTTGTGCTGTGGGGAGGGATTGTTCCGTTGAGATATTAGCCAGACCCAGGCTTGAGTATAGACTTAGCATTAGAAGTGGAGATTAGTGGTGAGCCTGTATGCTTTGCATGCACCAGCTAGCCATGAAATTCGCGCTCAGATGAGATTCTCTTTAACGATTTTCTTTCTAGCCCTTTGGGCTCGAAGGAATTTTGGATCTGAGGATTATCGACTCTGGGAACCGATCACTTATGAGTCAGCTAAGTGAGGCCTCTTCAAGAGATGATGATGCCGAACCAAAAATGGTGAATTTATCATCATTTCTAGAAAGTCTGTGACGCTGACGAACGTATAGGATGCCAAACCTTGTCAGTAGATATGTCTTTACCTGTGAGAGGGATGGGGGTGCAGGAAACTTTAGCCTTCAGACTACCTGGTTCTTCACAGTTTGGATTTGATATCAAGGGGTCCTAATGTCAGTGTGTGGTTATGACTAAAGCGAAGCGCCGGTCGTCTCAAACCACAACACAACAATCTTGATCCCCTGTCTGCATGTGCATTTTGCATTTTCATTTGCATATCATTAACATGTATATGTGTTGCAGGCGCATATTTTCCCTTCGATTCTAGTGATCTTGTTCCTGTTCTGACATGGAGTCTCTGAAGAAGATAGTTTCCTACAAGCTCCCTTCTCCTGACATCAGTTCTTTGTTGCGTTTGGTTGCCTTAGCAGATCAGAAGGTGAAAGCAGAGTTCAAGGAATCCTATGGGAAGTTACTCAGTTTGGTGTGTAAGCCTTCAGTGTTCGAGTTGAATGGCTTGTATGCTCTGTTCCAGTTTTATGACCCTCAGTTAAGATGTTTTATTTTTCTTGACTATGTTCTGGCACCGACATTGGAAGAGTATGCCGCGTTACTAGGGGTTACAATATTGGATCAAATGCCTTTTTACCATGTTGATATCGAGCCTGACCTAGCTAAGCTCGCTGTAATTGTTCATCTTGACGCTTCAGAGTTCTCAGGAAAGTTGACCAAGTTGAATGGAGTGTATGGGTTTCCTCTACCTGTTCTGGTTGACAAGGCTTTACAGTGCGCAAAAGACAGTTTTTGGATTGCGTTTAATTCCATTCTCGCTCTGTACATATATGGTATTATTCTGTTTCCCAAGTTGCCAGACTTTGTGGATACAGACGCTTTCTATATCCTTGCTTCAGGGAATCCAGTGCCAACGTTGTTAGGAGATGTTTACCATTCCATCCATTACAAGAATGAAAAGCGAAGAGGTAAAAATGTGTCTTGCTGTGTACCGTTGCTGTATAGGTGGCTCTCCAGTCATCTTCCGAAGAAAGGTCTGTTTGTTGCTACTGTTAGCACCTCAGATTGGTCTGCTAGGTTAATGGGGTTGTCTGCAGAAAACATCGTATGGTTTGATCATGACATACTTAGCACAGAAATCATATATAGTTGCAGTGGTTTTCCGAATGTCCCATTGGTCGGAAGGAAGGGTTGTATTAACTATAACCCCTCTTTGTTGATTAGACAATTTGGATATGCTTTGAAGAGTCCTCCTAAGGAAGAGGAGATACAGGAATCTTTGTATCTCACGGGATTGCTAGAAGCTGATACTTTGGTCAGATTGGAGTATGCATGGAGTAACGTTCACAAACGAGGCAAGGCAATGTTAGGGAGAAGCAACAATCGATATTTTGACCCCTGCGTGGTTTGGATCAAGGATAGAGCTGCCAAGTCTCTAATGTCGTTTCCCTTAGTTGCGCCCTTGTACCCCGTCATGCCTGAAGAACCCACTACCATGGATATTCGGAAGTACAACCAACTGTTGTGTGAAAAAGAGGAATTAAAGAGAGCGAATGAAGAATTAGAGAAAGAAATTATCCAAATCCGAAGTGAAAAGATTGATGATGTTCGCGCCTTCAAAAGGCAGACTGAACTTGTTAATAAGCTGGGTACGCAATTGACGGAGGAGACTAGTTCCCAAGAACGAGTGGGTAAAGCTTTGAAAAGCGTCAGTGATGTCCTCTCCAGCAAAAAGAAAGAATTGGAAAAAGCTCACCTGAGGATATTCAAATTTGACATCAAATGGAATGCTCTGCTAACCAACAACAAGGAGACGGAAGATAAACTCCGGCAACAGGTTGATAGTTTGAGGGCCAAGCTTCGAGATAGCATTGCAAAAGCTCCTGGTGAATATATGAGTCAACTGGAAGACAAGCGAAAACTCCGCGAAGCTCTTGCAACGTTGGAGGAATACAAATTGAGGGTCGACTTAAAGAAGCCCAGATTAGAGGATGCTTTTGGAGAAGATGCTTGGGAGGACCATGTCCAGAGTCTGCAAGATACTATCAAGAAGAGGAACTTGCTTATTCATGGATTGGTTGACAGACCCGATCATCCAGACACAAAAGAGTTGCTAGAAGAGTTCCGGACCCGATTCCGCTTTTGACGCTTTTTCTCTTATTTGTTGTTGTTTGTATTCTGACCATCACCAGGGTTGTTGGATGAGGTCATGATGACTTTTTGTTGTATTCCTTTGATGATGTATACTCTATGACTTGTTTCATTTATGAGAATTTTTCCTTGACTATCTCTGTGGTTCTTCCATTCTCTCACCATGCTCGTGGAACTAGAATCAAGGGGGGAGTGTCCTTGAAACATATTTACATGTATGCATTCTGCATTTTTTGCATCATTCTGCATTTGCATTGCAGGTGTTTCTGTTAACCTAACCTCTTCTTAAGGTTCTCCAGAGAGAGAAAGAGATTTTGTTTCAGGATTGAAGGGCAGCCTATTCACCGTTATTCTACACGAAGAAACCACCAGAGAATTATGGATCATGTTCAACTCGAGCTCCAGGAATTCTGCGACAGGATGACGCAATTCATGGAAGTTATGCAGACTGTAGCCAATGGGCAAGACCAACTTAGGACTTTGGTGCAACCTTTGATTGCACGAGTTGACAATGATGGTGTGTTACATGGAGGAACAACTACCAACCCACCTCTGGTTGAGCCTCAGCACGCTAATAACGTAATCCCCAATGCTGGCGAGAACGGAAACGGCAATGGTGTTGGAAATGTAAACATCACTGGGAATGATAATGGAAATTTTGGAACCAATGGTAATGTCGGTGGAGGAATTGGTAACACCGGAGTTGGAGCCCGAAATGCAGGGAATATCGGTCAAGGGAATGGGTATGGGCATGAAGCTAATGGAGTCAACCAGGGTAATCTGTATCAGCCATGGCTTGAGGATCGACAGGAAGACCTTTTCTCGTTGAAAGATGAAATGTCCGCTGAAGCTGATAAAAGATTTAAGTTATTGGAGGAACATATGAGGAACCTTTCTAATCAGACCTCCATGGGGCTGGAAATGGCCAATCTAGGATTGGTTCCTGACTTAAGGGTGCCACTCAAATTCAAAGTTCCCACGTTCGACAAATACAAATGGGATACTTGCCCAAGGGTTCATGTGCGATCCTACTATCGAAGGATGTCTGTGTATTCAAGCAATGAAAATATGTTGATACACTTCTTTCAGGACATTTTGTCTGGACCATCACTCGAGTGGTACATGGGATTGGAGCCCACTCAGGTTAGAAGTTGGAAAGATTTGGCGGAAGCTTTCGTTAAGCACTACCAATACAACAGTGATTTAGCGCTAAACGGAGTGGAACTTCAGAATTTATCACAGAGAAGTAACGAGTGTTTTAAAGAATACGCACAAAGATGGAGAGAGCTTGCTGCTAGAGTTCAACCTCTCATGGTGGAGAGAGAGCTAACTGATCTATTTGTGTCCACATTACCGGGAATTTACTATGATAAGTTAGTGAGCAGCATGTCTGGGAGCTTTTAGAACTTGATTATTACCGGCGAGAGGGTTGAAAACAGTATAAAGATGGGAAAGATACAAGTGGCAGAAGGGACCTCATCTAGAGGTGGAAGAAAGATTTTTGGCACGAAAAAGAGAGATAATGAGACAGATGCAGTGTCCGGCTTTAACAACCGAAAAAGATACCTGAATCAGCATCAACAGCGACCGTATTACTAGCAACCACCACAAGTAGCAAGTATTGCCATCCCGGCGGCACAGCCTCAGCAACAACAACCACGTCAACAACAGCAGCAACGACCTCAACAACAGAATTATGCACCGAGACAGTTCCAAGAGCGGAGAAGGGTGGTGGATAGGCACTTTGACACACCACCAATGCCCTACGCTCAGTTATTACAACACTTAATTCAACTGCAGTTGGTCCAGAAAAGGACAATGGCACCTCTAACTGGCCAACCACCTCCCGGATATGACGCCAACGCTAGGTGTGAATTCCACTCTGGCGCCCCGGCCACAGTATCGACAACTGTAAAGCCTTCAAACACAAGGTACAAGACCTTATTGATAGTAAGGCTATCAACTTCAATCAAGATGCACCAAATGTAGATCAAAATCCCATGCCTAACCATGGTAGGGGTGGCGGTGTGAATGCTATTGTCAGTGAAGAAGGCCTGAACTTGGTGTCCAGGGTAGAGGATCTGAAGACGCCGTTAGGTTTCGTGAAGAGCAAGTTGTTAGAAGGAGGGGTGTTCCCAGGCTGTGGGAAGGATTGTGGAGACTGTATGATCTGTCCCGAAGGATGTCGGAATCTGAAGAACCATATACAACACATGATGGATGACGGTTTATTGCAATTTGATAGAATCTGTGAGAAGAAGGTTGAAGAGGTAGTCGTCGACGATAAGGATGAGGTGGCCACCATATCCATCCCGTACAAAACAATTACAATTTTTGCGGCTCCGGCGAGGCCCACTATTATATTCACAAAGGTAGGGCCCATACCCTATGAAAGTTCTAAAGCGATTCCTTGGAACTATGGGGACGAGGTCTACTGCAATGGTCAAAAGCAGGAACTGAAGGGTTCACCGTCGGATTCTGTTGATAATTTGGTGGGAACTGGAGGAATGACTCGAAGTGGGAGAGTATTTGCACCACCCGAAATAAACGCAGAAAAGACCGACAAGGGTAAAGGAAAGATGGTGGAAGAGAATTCTCGGCTAGAGAAAAGGAGACTTTGCTGAAGGACGCAGAGGAATTCATGCGCTTGATAAGAAGGAGTGACTACAAAATTGTGGATCACTTACAGCAAACTCCTTCAAAGATTTCTATCTTGTCGCTGCTGTTATGTTCTGAGGCTCACAGGAATGCTCTGCTCAGAGTTTTGAATAATGCTTATGTACCTCAAGAAATATCTGTGAATCAGTTGGAGGGGGTGGTGGCCCATGTCAATGCAGGTAACAGGTTGGGGTTCACCGACCGTGATTTGACACCAAAAGGAAGAAACCACGACTTGGCACTGCATATTTCACTTGAATGCCGAGGAACAGTGATGTCACACGTCCTTGTTGATACAGGGTCATCCTTGAATGTGTTTCCGAAGAAAGTATTGATGAAGATTGATCATCAGGGTCTTTATTGTACGTCTAGTGATTTGGTTGTGCGGGCTTTCGATGGAACCCGAAGATCTGTCTTTGGGGAGATAACTCTGCCTATCCAAGTAGACCTAGAGGTGTTTGAAGCAGTTTCCAACATCATGGATATCCAGCCTGCTTATAGTTGTCTTTTGGGTCGGGCTTGCATACACTCAGCAGGCGTTGTGACATCGAATTTGCACCAGAAGTTGAAGTATATGGTGGATGGAAATATTGTGACTGTTTGTGGAGAAGAAGACATCATGGTGAGCCATCTGTCTTCATTCAAATATGTGGAAGTCGATGGCGAAATTCAAGAAACACTGTGCCAGGCCTTTGAGACTGTCCAAATCAAGGAAAAGGCGTCGGTCAAAGTCAAGGCTCTAGAGGTTGCCATGTCGTCATACAAGGAAGCGCAGGCCGTGGTGGAATCCAGATCAACACAAGGATGGAGGCAGGTGGTAAGCGTCCCCAACAAACAAGACAAGTTCAGATTGGGATACAACCCATATGTGTCTCCTTCACAAAAGGCTCCGCGTTACAAAGGACCTGTTCAGTTCACCAATGGTGGGGTGGTTTTTGAAAGAATCAGTGTCGTATCTGACGAGGAAGGAGATAGCAACTGCGATATGGATGCGTGGATCAAGCCATGTATCCCTGGCCAGGGTTTGAAGAATTGGACCATCGAGGAAGTCATCTCTGTGACCTATGAAGAGTAATTGCCTTGTTTTGATTAATGTATCATCCTATGTTCTTCCCGGAGCATAGTGGTCTTTATTTTGTAGGGCCTTATCTGTTATGTGCGCAAACAATCCTTTATCATTATCAATCAAAAGGCGTCTTTTTTTCATTCAAAATTTTATGATCCTTGTTTTTCTTGTTTTTATTTTCTAACAATAAAATGGCAATGTGGTTTGTGTTTGTTTGTTTGAATATCATTTAAAGCATAAAATCATCATCATTGCAGGTTACACATTTCAGATACCATCGATTCAGACTCGTCTATGACTCGGTGTGACTTTGACAATCCGATCTTTCAAGCAGAAGAGGAGGTTGAAGAAGACGAACACCTGCCTGAAGAGCTCGCCAGATTGTTAAGACAAGAGGAGAAGGTCATCCTGCCTCATCAAGAGGAAGTCGAGGTCATCAACCTGGGAACTGAGAAAGATAAGAAGGAAGTCAGAATAGGGGCCGCACTGCAGAGTGATGTCAAGCAAAGATTGGTTGAGTTACTCCAAGAGTACAAGGACGTTTTTGCTTGGTCATATGAAGATATGCCTGGACTTGACACGGATTTTGTAGTTCATCGTCTACCACTTCGAGAAGGATGTTTTCCTGTTAAACAGAAGTTGAGAAGAACCAGGCCGGATATGGCAGTAAAGATCAAAGAAGAAGTCCAAAAGCAATTGGATGTTGGATTTCTTGATGTGACAAATTACCCTCTGTGGGTCGCAAACATCGTGCCTGTGCCTAAGAAGGACGGAAAAGTCAGGATATGTGTTGATTATAGGGACCTGAATAGAGCGAGCCCAAAGGAAGATTTCCCGCTCCCCCATATTGACGTGCTTGTTGATAACACCGTGCAATTCTCAGTGTTTTCCTTCATGGACGGCTTTTCCGGATACAATCAAATTAAGATGGCGCCGGAGGACATGGAGAAAACGACTTTCATCACGCCATGGGGGATGTTCTGTTATAAAGTGATGCATTTTGGTTTGAAGAACGCAGGGGAAACTTATCAACGAGCTATGGTGACTCTCTTTCATGATATGATTCATCATGAGATTGAAGTGTACGTCGATGATATGATTGCGAGGTCCCAAACGGAGGAGGGGCATCTGGTGAATCTTCTAAAGCTGTTTGAGAGATTGAGGAAGTTCAAACTTCGGCTGAATCCAAACAAGTGTACTTTCGGCGTGCGGTCAGGAAAGTTGTTGGGGTTCATTGTCAGTGAGAAACGTATAGAGGTTGATCCTGCAAAGATCAAATCAATTCAAGAAATGCCAGCACCAAAGAACGAGAAACAAGTTCGTGGTTTTTTATGTAGATTGAACTACATCGCTCGGTTCATATCTCACCTCACAGCCACTTGTGAGCCCTTATTCAAGTTATTAAAGAAGGATCATGTGGTCGTTTGGAATGAGAATTGTCAAAGAGCATTTAATAAGATAAAAGAGTATCTGCAGGAACATCCAATACTGATGCCCCCAGTGGCCGGAAGACCATTGATAATGTACTTAACAATTCTTGAGGATTCCATGGGTTGTGTTCTCGGTCAACATGACGAGACTGGGAGAAAGGAGCATGCGATTTATTACTTGAGTAAAAAATTCACAGATTGTGAGTCCAGATACTCAATGTTGGAGAAAACTTGTTGCGCACTAGCTTGGGCCGCCAAACGCCTAAGGCAGTATATGCTAAACCATACAACCATGTTAATCTCAAAGATGGATCCAATTAAGTACGTATTTGAAAAGCAAGCACTGTCAGGAAGGATTGCCAGATGGGAGATGGTTCTGACAGAATACGACATTCAGTATGTGTCTCAGAAAGCTATTATGGGGAGTGTTCTGTCAGAGTATCTCGCAGAGCAACCAATTGACGACTATCAGCCAATGAATTTTGATTTCCCCGACGAAGACATTATGTACTTGAAGATGAAAGATTGTGATGAGCCATTGCAAGACGAAGGCCCTGAGTTGGGTTCCCAGTGGAAATTGATCTTTGACGGTGCTGTTAACTCCTACGGCAGTGGAATTGGGGCAATCATTACAACCCCCCATGGGACGCATATACCCTTCACTGCCAGGTTGACATTTCCTTGTACCAACAACGAGGCCGAATATGAAGCGTTTATCATGGGTATTGAGGAAGCAATCGATTTGAGAATCAAGAACCTTGATGTCTACGGTGATTCAGCTTTAGTGGTCAACCAAATCAAAGGAGAATGGGAGACTCGCCAACCAAATCTAATCCCTTATATGAACTACGCAAGAAGATTGCTGCCTTTCTTCGATCATGTAGAGTTTCACCACGTGCCGAGAGCAAAAAACCAGATGGCAGATGCCTTGGCTACTTTATCTTCAATGTACAAAGTGAATTTTTGGAATGAAGCACCGAGAATTGTTATCTCGCGCCTCGATAGGCCGGCATTCGTCTTTGCAATAGAAGAAGCATCTGATGGCAAGCCATGGTATTACGACATCCAAAACTTTCTCAAGAATCAAGAGTATCCACCTGGGGCATCGACCCAGGATAAGAAAACCTTGAGGAGGTTATCTGGTAACTTCTATCTGAATCCAGACGGTGTACTTTATCGAAGGAACTTTGACTTAGTACTGCTAAGATGTGCGGACGAAAAGGAAGCGAACCTGCTTATGGAAGAGGTCCACGAAGGAGCCTTTGGAACACATGTAGGGGGGCATGCCATGCCTCGAAAGTTGTTGAGAGCAGGGTATTATTAGTTAACTATGGAGTCTGACTGCTTCAAGTATGCCCAAAAATGCCACAAATGTCAGATCTATGTCGACAAGATTCATGTGTCGCCGTGTCCTTTGAATGTCATGTCATCCCCATGGCCTTTTTCTATGTGGGGCATTGATATGATCGGGAAGATTGAGCCTACTGCATCCAATGGGCATCGTTTCATCTTAGTAGCCATCGACTATTTCACCAAATGGGTCGATGCAGCTTCTTATGCCAATGTGACCAAGCAAGTTGTAGCCCGGTTCATCAAAAGGGACATCATCTGCCGATATGGAATACCTGAAAGGATCATTACTGATAATGGCTCCAATCTGAATAACAAGATGATGAAAGAGTTGTGCCAGAACTTTAAGATTGAGCATCACAATTTGTCTCCTTATCGTCCTAAGATGAATGACACTGTGGAAGCGGCCAACAAAAACATTAAGAAGATAGTACAGAAGATGGTGGTGACTTACAAGGACTGGCACGAGATGTTGCCTTTTGCTTTACATGGATATCGTACCTCGGTGCGTACTTCAACCGGGGCAACCCCTTTCTTATTGGTATATGGCATGGAAGCTGTCCTGCCATTAGAGGTCGAGATCCCGTCTTTGAGAGTTTTGGCTGACGTCAAGCTAGAAGAAGCAGAATGGGTGAAGAATAGGTTGAATCAACTTAGTTTGATGGATGAGAAGAGGTTGGTGTCGCTTGCGTATGGACGTCTATACCAAAGCAGGATGAAGAAAGCCTATGATAAGAAGATGCGCCCTCGAAGCTTTCAGGCAGGTGATTTGGTGTTGAAGCGGATTCTCCCACCACAGAACGACCACAGGGGCAAATTGACTCCCAATTATGAAGGTCCATATGTCGTAAGGAAAGTCTTCTCTGGAGGAGCCTTGCTGCTTTCAATCATGGATGGTGAAGATTTCACGTCCCCCGTGAACGCGGACGCAGTCAAAAGATACTTTGCTTAAAATAGACCCGCTGGAAAGAAAAAGAAAATCCTGGAAAGAATGGGGCATCCCGACGAACCATAAAAGGATAGGTTCGGGCAAAAATTAGGGATAAAAAGAAAAAGTGTAAACCCGCAAAGTTGAAAACCCGAAAGGGTGACTTTGGCAAAAATGTGTATCCCGGTGAATCGAAAACCCACGAGGGCGATTTAGGCAAAAGTTAGGGATTTGAAAAGCAAACGAATGCGGTTCGCGTGTGGATCTTCAAAGCATAGTGGATTATGGGAAAACTCGAGAGTCATCCGTCCAAATCAATCTCTTCAGAAGAAAAAGCATCGGAAAGGCGTCGAAGTCACGCGAGTCATAGTTGAGTCGTCCTATGGTGGTTGTCTGTGCCACATTGCCGACATTTTTAGTATATTCTTGTGCACTTACGCAACTTTCTCATTTCAGGAGTTGCATCCCTTGTAAATTTGCCTATTTACAGGCCATTTATCAATAAAATATACTATTCAAAAAAAAACTTTTGTTCAGCTTCTACCGTTTTGTTTGCAAAAAGACGCCTGATTGTTTTTGATAAAACTTTGTATACATAACTTTGTGGGCTCTGCCGACTGAGATTGAAACGATGCTTTTGCTTGAATAATGTCACAGGTAATAAATGAGATGATGTTTGCTGCATAGAGCGTGTTTGTTTGTTTGTTATTTGCAGGACGCTCATCTTCGAGACTTTTCTGGAAGTCCCTCATCTGAAGAAAACGTGCGAGCTAGGTATGTTCACACTCCCAGCAGGATGGAGTCTCGAACGATTAAGGTTATCCTCAGCAGGTCGAGATTGATATTTCCAGCAGAATAAGATCATCTCCAACAAGTAGATAGGGATTTATCCCCAACAGTGGAATGAATACAGAATTTCGTTTTCCCCTCAGAATCCGGGTCATTGTGCTCATTTCCCAAGCAGAGTTCGATGGCGATTCCCTCCTTACCTAAATCCCCCAGTCGAGGTGGTGGAGTAGCTTTCTTCCTTGAAATTGTTTATTCCCTTCAGCAGAGAGAGAGTTTAGGATGACTCCCTAGTAGATATCATTCATAATTCCTAACAGGTAGCGGATTAAATCTTCAGCAGAACATAATCTTTGGCAGATTAAAGCCATCCTTCGGCAGTCTTTCTTGGTCCCCAGCAAAGTTGTTGGTTTCCCAGAAGAGTTGTATTCTGGTAGGCCGTCCGGGATGTAACGCCCGTTCATTTTAATTAAATTATTTATGAATTGTTGGTGTGCCTTTATGTGGGAGTGTGTCTGAGAGCGTTGGTGGGTGTCCTTAAAGTATAGGAAACCATTTAATAAATCATTGAGTTTGATAATAATATAATATAATTAATAATGATGATAATTTAATAACTAGTAGTAATATTATATTATTATTATTACTATTATTATTATTATTATTATTACTATTGTTATTATTATTATTATTATTATTATTAGTAGTAGTAGTAGTAGTAGATGGAATAAAGGGAATTAGGGAGTTATTAGAGAAGTTGTGGGAGAAAGAGCAAAAGAAGGATAAACTTCTCAGAAAACCAAATTGGAGGAAAAAAGCTGAGAAAAGAGGAAAAAGGACGTGGCTGCGGAGAAAGGAAGAACATAAGAATTAACCGCCGGAGAGAATTAAACGTTGTTGCAGAAGAGTCACCACAAGAGCAAACCGAAACCGGAAGCTTAGAGTTGTCCTCAATCCAAAGGTAAGGGTGGGGTTCAATTCTATAACTGTGGGTATGATCAATTTCATGTAGGGAATTGAATCATAGGGTTAATGTTCCTGTAGATCGATAAATATTAAGATTAATATTCCCGTAGTGATGTTCCCGTAGTAACGTTCCCGTAGTAACGTTACCATAGTAGTGTTCCCGTAAGTTGATGAAATATTAAGGATTAACGTTCTCGTAACGTTCCCGTAGTAATGTTACCATATTAATGTTCCCGTAGTAATGTTCCCATAGGTTGAGAAATATTAAGGGTTAATGTTTGTCTACGCCTGCATTAATGGTTATGTCATTAGTTTATGTAGTAATGTTGGGAATCGGCGCCGACACGCGCTAATTTCCCATTTGTTGAGAAAAGGTTGTTATTATGCTCTTACTGGATCGACTTCAGGGAGGGAATCGAATCATAGATATAGTTCCCGTGACTCGATAAATGTTAGGGACGAGGTTTTTCTGTGTAGAAATGAATGTGTTATATCGTTAGTGTTGTACGATGCTGTATGGTTTCCCTTAATGAGGCAAGATTAATTGCCCCGTAGTTAACAAACCTTTTCAGGAACTATAATTAATTTAGTAAGTAAAAGTTGTAATGTTGTTCTTACGATAATGTGTTGAATTCTTGATTGTCGAAAGTATGTTATTGTTCCCCTACATGAACAGATTGAAATGATGAATACTTGATGCATATGAAGTTGTTATGTCACTGTTGAGAAAATGTTATTATAATATTCTCCTTGGATTATGTGGGTAAGTGGTAGTTATATTACCCGTATGAAGGTATATGAAAATGTGTTGAGTTCTTAATTGTAGTAATGATGTTGTCAGTTGTTCTCTGACATGAAAATGTTGTTGAGTTCTCAATTGTAGAGACGAGGTTGTTTTTAATTGTTCTCTGCGAAAATGTGTTAGAGTCTTATCCGTAGGAACAATACTGTTGGTAGTTCTCTGATATGAACAGATTGAAGTGGTGAGTACATGATGTATGCGAAATGTGATGTTTCTGTTATGGATAATTGGTTATAGGCGTGATGCCTTGTTACACGGTTGTTGCACAGTTGTTATTGTTGTGTTATAGTCCATAATAGTTGCATCTCATAGCATATCATTTGGCCTGGATTGGCGACAGTTGTGTCTTTAATGACAAAATAAAATGATTGTGGAGTGTTGTCTCCCGAATTATTGTGGAGTGTTGTCTCCCGAATTATTGTGGAGTGTTGTCTCCTGAATTATTGTGGAGAGTTGTCTCCCGAATTATTGTGGAGAGTTGTCTCCCGAATTATTGTGGAGTATTGTCTCCCAAAATGGTACCACATGCATATGCACAGTTGAGTCGCATTGTTAAGTCGCATTTTTGAGTTGCGTTGTTGAGTTGTTTTCATGAGTTGCTGAGATATGATGATAATTGTTGTGGTTATGAATAATGAATTGTTGCAGTTTAATTATTACTAATATTTATGCGAACTGCTGGAATTATAATGCTGTGATAATATTCTGACATGACTTTTATCATGCCTTATGTTATATTGTTGATATCTCACCCTTTACGTTGTATGTTATCTCCGTTGGTGGTAATTTGCAGGAATCCGGAATAAGTGTAGCTTTCCGTTTAAAGTTGTTGGTCGCTCTGATACGTAGCACTCTTGGGGGGATGAACGATTGATGTTATTGCTTTTATTTAATTTCCTTGTTGCTGAATTTTATCAAGTACTTTTCATTAAATTGGTGGCTGCTGTTAAGTGCCAAATGCTGGTTGGATGCACTATGCCGATCAATTAGTAGTGCTGACTTTTATGGTTGAAACTCGTCGTTTATGTTGAATTGATGCAAGATAATTACTTGCTGAATTTTAATGGAGTTTTGTTGCAAGTTTCATGGTCTTGCTTTAATCATGCTAAATGTTGGAAATGTTTTATATTCCGCTGCAAATTAATAAGATGCCTTATAATCAAAATGTTAATCAAGTTATCGTTACTTGTTCATCCAAAAATCTGTGCTATGTATGATACTGAATGAATAATTACAAGTGTACGGTTTCTGTTCAAGTTGAAGTGTAACATCTCTAATGCGTCCAGTTTTTGTGAGTGTGATGGTCGTCACGACTCCATGACGGTCGTCACGCAGTCTGTTTTTATGAACTCTGATATTTCTGTTGTTTTCTTATTTATTCGTTGGGTTAGAATGGGGTGTTACAATAGTGGTATCAGAGCAGGTCGGTCCGTCCGGACAAGTTGTTTAATGTTGTGTATTCCCTGGTATGCGACATGTGTGTGAAAACACTGTCGGTACATGTTTTGTTGTAGAACCTTTGTCTGCAGGAGTGAGAATGATTCAAGTGGGGGAGAAGCTTGTGCTTCTCTAGGATGCTGCAAGTGTGGAGTTGTAGCTCGGTGTACGGTTGAACGCTCTTATAGTTTGGTAAAGATGGTTTTTACCCTATCATGATTTTCGGCTGTCTATTGACAAATTGAGGAACTGATCGCCCTTAATCCCTTGTTGTTAGTAGTTGGGATTGTGTTAGATGGGATATGCGTGTCTTGCAAGCTTGGATGGCGTGAGCAGTGAATTGTCTTGAGTTAAGCTAAGTGCTTCAGAATTGTTTTGACGAGTCGGCGCAGGACGGCGTTGAAGTGTATGGGAATTTTTGAGTTATAATGAAAGTGAGAAGTTGGCGATTTGCCGATTAATTGTGGTTGGCTTGAAGTTATCCTGACAAGATAGTGATATACATCCAGGACATGAAGTGGAGTTGTGACCGACTTAGTTACGACAACTAGTCTGAGAATGAGAACTCCATATTTCATGTCTGTTTGGATGGTCAAGGAATTAAATTGAGTAAGTAGCTTTGAGACTTGTGTCTGGTGTGTGTGTTAAGGAAGCAAATTGTAAGGTCGAGTATATAAAAGGTGGGCAGTGACTTCTGATGATTATTAGAGAAAGTAAGATGTGGAATGCAATATTGGTATAATTAGACCTTTAGATATTCCAAGAGTTGAAGATGTGTTGAATGACCTTCTAAATGTGAAATTGTTGTCGTACGTCGAATTCCGAGGTCGTAGCTTGTTACGGAATCAATGTTTTTACGGACGAAAGTTGGAATAGATTACGCAGTTGTGTCGGGTAATGTTAGGTCGTGATCGAGCATGCTTGTTTTATCGAATTTGATGGATTTTTGTAAGTTTTTGCATTTTTGGAGATTTGAGGATTTAAGATTCGGATTAAAATCGAAAGTCGTAGATTTCACGTTTGATGGTTCTAAATCACTAATATATGTTTGGTATGAATGAGTATGTGGTTGTTTCGAAGAAAATAATTGAATCGGCCAGATTTTCGGGCGAAAATGCTCAAACCCGTAGCAGTCTTTATGCAGAAAAATTCTGTTTTGGAAAAACTTCGAAAATTCATAACTCTTGAACCGTATGTCAGTTTTGACCCCCGTTCGAAGCGTTGGAAAGCTAACGAGATGCTCTTTCTAGGAAAAATTGTTTTGAGGCCTTTACCTAGTTCAATTATAGCAGAAAATTGAAAACGTATCATGTGCTGATTTTTGCCGAACCCGATAGGACCATTTGTTGTATTTTGTGATGCCTTGTTGATATGATAAGTGAAACGTCAGCGAGTTTTGGGTTATACTTTAAGGCAACTTGAAGTACATAAGAGGAATCACCTGACGAGTGATTTAGAGTTGGGTGTTGTTGTGTTTGTGCCGGAGTTGGAGGCTTAAATTGGTTAATTTGAGATTTGATATGTTTGGTGACCTCAAGAGCTCAAGGTATTTATTTGATTTGGAAGAGTTGAATATGAGGCAGAGAAAATAATTGGGACTCCGGAATGGATTATGGTTTTGTGTTGAATCACCATTCGAGGAAATCAAAACGTGGTAGCTTATGCATTGACTTGGAAATCCTTGCATATGTCGATGATGGTGGTGAAAAGAGTTAGGACTGATTGAGCGATTTTGTGGTATGAGTTGATTTGTGAAGAGACTTCTTATGGAGTTAAGCTTAGTATGTTGGACCTTACTAGTGGTATTCTTGACGAGATTCGATAAGGTCAGAATTCTAGTTTGAGTTGGTAGATTGGTTGAATCGGAGGAACTAAAGATCCAAAGGATCCAAGAAAGACGTGTTTTGAGAGTTACGATAGTAACTGGTGTTGGTCGAGCTTGAGGTCTCGGAAGCACACTGTATTTTGTTGATCTGTACTAGAGTGGCGCAGCGGAAGCGTGGGAAAAATAGCAGGTTAGACTGTTTTACCGCTGTCACTCGTGAGAATTTGCAGGATGTGGCATGTGCCTAAGTGAAGGAGTACATTGATTCGGATGGATGGTGTACAAGTGAAAGGTAATTTGACTGTTGAGGCATTGCTAGTTCAGGTGGATGAACGAGAAGCAACTTCGAGGTGAAGAGATTGCTTTGGTGAAAGTGGTCTGGTTGGGAGCTGTTTGATTGAGGTAATTTCGAGAACGAAATTCTTTTAAGTAGGGGAGAGTTGTAACGCCCGTTCATTTTAATTAAATTATTTATGAATTATTGGTGTTCCTTTATGTGGGAGTGTGCCTGAGAGCGTTGGTGGGTGTCCTTAAAGTATAGGAAACCATTTAATAAACCATTGAGTTTGATAATAATATAATATAATTAATAATGATGATAATTTAATAACTAGTAGTAATATTATATTATTATTATTATTACTATTATTATTATTATTACTAATGTTATTATTATTATTATTATTATTAGATGGAATAAAGGGAATTAGGGTGTTATTAGAGAAGTTGTGGGAGAAAGAGCAAAAGAACGATAAACTTCTCAGAAAACCAAATTGGAGGAAAAAGGCTGAGAAAAGAGGAAAAAGGACGTGGCTTCGGAGAAAGGAAGAACATAAGAATTAACCGTCGAAGGGAATTGAAGGTTGTTGCAGAAGAGTCACCGGAAGAGCAAACCGGAACCGAAAGCTTAGAGTTGTCCTCAATCCAAAGGTAAGGGTGGGGTTCAATTCTATAATTGTGGGTATGATCAATTTCATGTAGGGAATTGAATCATAGGGTTAATGTTCCTGTAGATCGATAAATATTAAGATTAATATTCCCGTAGTGATGTTCCCGTAGTAACGTTCCCGTAACGTTCCCGTAGTAACGTTACCGTAGTAGTGTTCCCGTAAGTTGAAGAAATATTAAGGATTAACGTTTCCGTAACGTTCCCGTAGTAATGTTCCCATAGGTTGAGAAATATTAAGGGTTAATGTTTGTCTACGTCTGCATTAATGGTTATGTCATTAGTTTATGTAGTAATGTTGGGAATCGGCGCCGACACGCGCTAATTTCCCATTTGTTGAGAAAAGGTTGTTATTATGCTCTTACTTGATCGACTTCAGGGAGGGAATCGAATCATAGATATGTTAGACTATGGCACGGATCTAGAAGGGGGGTTGAATAGATCCCCAATTAAAATTTGAGTCGGCGCTACCAATTTAAAATTAGTTTTAAAAAAGTTTTAAGTGCGGAAGCGGCCGAGGAAAATATAGTCTAAAACGAACGGTTATTGGAAAACTGGATATGTGTAAGCCTTTGGATTAATGACAATTGGAAAATAGAATCACAACACCAATCACACTTATCAATTATCTACTTCAGTTGTAAGGATTCCTAGTTCCAATGATTCAAAGAGCAAACCAAAACTAGATACACAAGTAAGATAATTTTGGTTCAAGCAATATGTCAAACACTTGGTGTGCAAAACACTCCAAGTGATATTTATGTTGAGTAAGTGATTCCAACTAGCCTAGTACAATGTCTTGTTGTACTTTGGAGTCAAAAACAGAGTTTTAACCTCTTACTCAATTGATATCGCAATTTTGACAATAGAGCTTATACAAAAATCACTTATTTTGAGCTATAACGTAAATGCTGAAAAATAGAGAAGACAAGTATTTGGTGAGGCAGTTCCCTCGTCGTCCTCGCTTCGGGGTACGTCTGCCCTCAATTCTAAAACTAGAATTGAGATAGATTTTATAGATATCACCTGTTGAATGTAACAGTTTATACAAGGATTGAGCAGCAAATATATAACAGAAATCTCAATGTGTTGAAACTTGCTTTCACTCCTTGCCCCTTGATTCAAGATGAATCAAGTCCTCCGATTTGTGTTGATGGACCTCCGACTCCAGCCACCTTATTGAATAACACGTTGTTGTTTAAACCTTTGACTCCGGCTGATCTCAACAACACCAAATCGACCCCGAGATCTTCCCTTCAAAATCACCGAATCCGCTACTAGACTTGTGAAGAACACCTCTTCACAATCACCTTCGCTCGGTTGACCCTTGATGAAGAATCTCGTCCAAAAACCCCCAAAATTCAAACCAATCTTGGAGGGTAAAACCCCAACGGTTTTATTCAAGAAAGAACCTGTCACAAGCTTCAACCCGAACTTGATTCTCCAATCTAAGCTTCGAACCTTATCAGCTTGAATCTCTCACAAATGCATTTCAAAAATGATTGTGTGTAATTGAAATGTTGTGAGATGTTGAAGATGAAGATGATGAATCTTGGACACCTATTTCACTCTTTCTTGTTTTTGAACACATGAATCAAAAGATTATCAAATGTTGAAATGACACAAGTGGTTAAACAAGAATATATAGTGCCAACCCAATTCTAGACATAACAGTATTTCAAATATAAGAGGGAAGCATTTAAAAACATATTTTCCGCGCGAACGGTCGACCACAGCAGGTCTGTGCATCGACGCATGGCCTGTGTTGTTTGGAAATCTGAAAAATTCATCAGTATGCGTCGACCATACATTCGGCGTGTGCTGACCCGATGAAACCTATTTCCCTTATGAGCCGACCCTATGGTCGACTCATGACTTTACGCGCTGACCCGTTGGAAAGTTATTCCTTCATGCGCCGACCCTATGGTCGACTCATTGCCTTGTGCGCTGACTAGTGGAGAATTGTTCTGATGCATGTGCCGACCATATGGTCGACTCATGCCCTGCAAACCTGCAAAAATTCATCAGTTTGTGGTATTTCATGCCTTTGGTCATGATTGCATTTTATCTACACATAGTATATTCATTACAACAGTTTTAAGACAAGTATAAAAGGATATGGTGGGTGATACGTTGCATCTGTTTTAGTAGATCTGGAGTTCATAATTTCCAATCTATCCAGGGAATTTGTCATCATCGAAACCTGTATTAACCAATGTCTTGCAGACTTGTGCGATGTGTGGCGATTTGCCTCCACAATCTCCCCCTTTTTGATGATGACAACCTGTATACAACTAAAACACCAAATATGCAATGTATGCACACATGTATACACAAGCTCCCCCTTTCTTTTGTAATATAAGGCTGTAGAACAAACAACCATCAATTGTTGTTAATATCCTGACTTGGCTTTGGTGTTGGCTAGCTTGCTACATGTTCTTCTCCCCCTTTGACACCATCAAAAAGAGAAGGAGAACGCTTCAATTAACAGAGAACACACAATAGGTGATAGTTAATTATCAAAACTTCACACATAAGCATGATAATGAACAAAAGTAACTTGAATTAATAGATAATTACGAGAACATGCAAAGTAGGTGAAAATTCAGGTACACATGATACGGAAAAATGAAAAGTACATGGACGAAACACATATGCAATTATGAAATATGCAACTATAAAACTAATATCCCCGACCCCGACCTCGGCCCCTCCCCTGGTATGCAGCATCTGGATTGCGGTAAGGATCCGAGAAGTCCAGAAAGGCTTTTACGGACATGTTGAGGTGATGAAGAGAGTCGGTGATTTCCAAATCTTTCCTTTCATGTGATTCAACCAGAGCTTCAATACGGGCGTCCATCCAAGTCGAAAATGAATTTAACCTTTCATTTTGGGTATGCAGCTCAACTCTAATCTGCTCCATTTGACTATCTTGACTCCTCATGAAATTTTGTTGATCTAATTGCATGGACTGCAGAATATTGATGACTTCAGAGTTGCCCGAAGGTGGAGGAGGTGATGAGTGCTGGGAAGGTTGATAGTCTTGAGGGTAGCTGTGATATGGGTCGTAGAATCTACCCAGGGTAGTCCAACCTGTGTATTGCCATTCACCCCATCCCTGATTTGTATAATCGCCTTCTTGTGCTTCTGATGGAGCTGAATACTGGACCCAATCGGTACTTGGAGGCGTATCTTGAACTGGAGATTGATGATAGTCTTGAGACTCACAGACAGGTTCTTGTACCTCTGCAGATGTATCTTCTTCATCATCATCTTCTTCACCTTGTTCTTCACTTTCTTCTTCAGAGCTGTCATCGGAACTGTCACGAGGCACTGGAGGAAAATTGGCGCGACGGACAAATCTGTATGATCGTCATTCAGCACACCAAAAATACCCCATCATTGCAAGGGTTTTGGTGCTAAATTCTTTGTCAGAGGGGACTGAGACACAAGGAAATATTGGGTACACAACATTTGCTATGGCAAGAATTTTCGAAATAAACGACCCATAGGCTAAAGCAGTGCCTCTACTTGAGTCTCTCAGAGCAAAAATCCTGCTTGCAATATAGTATGGCCAGTTTATTTTGATCTTATGTTTCAATATATAGATGAGATGTACCTCAGCTTGTTCGACACGGGACAGTCCACCCTTTTTCGATCGTAGTATGCGAGCGACGATCCACTGAAGGATGCGCTCCCCTGTACTGAGTTTCCCGGCTGTGACCGTTCTAGAAAAAGCATCACTATTGACAATTGCATCTGGATAGGGTCTTTTGAGCATGTCATTCAGAGCGCTCTTAAATTCATACCCTGGCACCGTACGAGTGTCTGTTACCTCATGAAGAGGTGGTGCATCAGCATCAACAGTCAAATCAAAATACTTGTTCCATACTTTAGAATTTATATTTACCAGTCTATTGCCGACAGAAGTGTGGAAATATTGATCTTGAAAGTTACCCCCGCAGATTTATGTAGAACACCCTGACCAAATCCTCACTATACTTTGTATTGCACTCCAGAAAATTGAAGAACCCCTGAACTTCCAGCAGAGATAGAATTAAGGTGAGATGTAAGCGCTCACCTGTTTCCTGGTAGAAAGCATGCTGTGGAACTATGGCTCTTTTGCTGAGACTCTTTTTGAAGTTTTCAACAGCAGGTGGATGAACTAGTGAAACAGCGGTAACGGGGACTGAAGCAGATGATGATGAGGCCCTTGATCTCTTACCTATATTTTTGTGGAGAAAGGAAGCCATTGATGATGATTTTTGGAGAAGTTGTAGATATGAACTTTGAAGAGAGTGGTTAAGGATAATTTTGGAGAAGATGAAGACTATTGCCTTTAATAGAGAGAGGTTTTAGGGTTTTTGGGAAGAGGGAGGAGACAAGAGGACACAATAGATGTCTAGATGCAATTTACAAGATAAATGCCATATCAAATCATAACAAAAGTTGACTGCACATTAAATGTAGAGGAACGGAAACTTGGAACGGTTTTCAAAAGAAAAAAAATTATGGGTTTTTACGCGAGCCGTCGACCATAGCCCCTGCATGCGTCGACGCATACCGTACATTTTTTGATAATTTTGAAATTTTATAGCATGCGTCGACCGTTGTTCTGTTTAGGTCGACTCATAACCTTCAAAAACCCAATTTTTCAGTTTCATATTATGCAGAATGCCATACTTGCCTATTTATCATGCCTATTCACCTTTTCACAATATGATTTGCATTCAACACACATAGTATCAGGCAGCAAAAGTCATATACATATATAAGTACCATGATTGTCGAACGATATAGTTAGTTTCAAGTCATGAATGTTTAGAGAGAGATAAAAAGCGAGAGAAAGGAGCAATATCACCTCTATACCGACCACACTTGTTAATCATAGATTTGTACTTGCAACAAACTCAAAAAATTGTTAGTGGTACAAAAGCATAGTTGTAAATAGATTAATTATGAACGTAGTAATTGTTAAACCCGATCAAAAATGTCGAGAATACCAAGTTCTCGACGGATATGAAAGAAGGGCTCATTGGCTAGCGGCTTTGTGAAAATGTCCGCTAGTTGGTTTTTAGTATCAACGTGTTCAAAGACAACGTCACCCTTCTCTACATGGTCCCTCAGAAAATGGTGTCGAATTTCTATGTGTTTTGTACGCGAATGTAACATCGGATTTTTGGTAAGATTTTTAGCACTGGTGTTGTCACAAAATATTGGAACATGTTCTAGCTTCAAATTAAAGTCCAATAGTTGTTGTTTAAGCCATAGGACTTGCGCACAACAACTACCGGCGGCTACGTATTCTGCTTTGGCGGTTGACAGAGCAACAAACACTTGTTTCTTGCTGTGCCAACTGACCAAGGAATTTGAAAATAAGTGACACGTACCACTGGTGCTTTTCCTATCCGATTTGCAATCGGCAAAATCGGAATCGGAGAAACCTACCAATGAACAATCATTACCTTTGGAATACCACAGTCCATATTTCGGAGTACCAGATAGGTATCGAAGTATGCGTTTGACAGATTTTAGGTGGGATTCCTTAGGACATGATTGGTATCTGGCGCACATACACACGCTAAACATAATGTCGGGACGCGAAGCAGTAAGATATAGAAGCGAGCCAATCATACCTCTGTACCTTTTTACCTCAACATTTTTACCACTTTCATCTTTACTCATATTTGCACATGTTGGCATAGGGGTGTCTATGGCCTTTGAATTTGCCATGTCAAATCTCTTGAGAAGATCCAAACAATATTTTGTTTGACTCACGAATGTTCCTTCCTTCAGTTGCTTGATTTGCAAACCGAGAAAGTATGTGAGTTCACCCATCATACTCATCTCGAATTCACCCTGCATAAGCTTAGTAAACTCTCTTACGAGATTCATGTTAGTGGATCCAAATATGATATCGTCAACATAAATTTGTACAAGAACTAAGTGTTTTCCTTGACGTTTAATGAAGAGAGTAGTATCAACCTTTCCCCTTGAGTAGCCTTGATCAAGTAAGAATTTGCTTAGTCTCTCATACCAAGCTCTAGGAGCTTGTTTGAGACCGTACAAAGCTCTTTTCAATTTATAGACATGATCAGGATACTCATGAGATTCAAAACCAGGTAGTTGAGCAACATAGACTTCTTCATTTATGAACCCGTTAAGGAACACACTTTTGACGTCCATTTGAAATAACTTAAAATCTTTCGTACAAGCGAAAAGCAAATAAAAGGCGTATAGCCTCGAGTCGGGCAACCGGCGCATAAGTTTCCTCATAGTCGATGCCTTCCTCTTGGTTATACCCTTGCGCGACTAAACGCGCTTTGTTGCGAGTTATTACTCTGTTCTCGTCCAGTTTATTTTTAAACACCCATGGGGTGCCGATTACTCGATGACCTCGTGGAGGAGGGACAAGGTCCCAAACCTCATTTCTAGTGAACTGATTCAGTTCCTCCTGCATTGACAAATACCAATGTACATCGAGTAGGGCTTCCTTAGGGTTTTTAGGTTCCATCTGTGACACGAAAGCGAAGTGATAATAGAAATTACTTAGCTTCGATCGAGTTGTTACACCCTTTGTGATGTCTCCAAGAATGTTTTCAATTGGATGGTCTTTAGATGACTTCCACGCTTGAGGGAGATCACCGTTTGAAGGCGGATGAACTTCCTCTGTTACATCACGGTGTACATCCTTATCCTCCTTAATTTTGGCTTTGTCAGGTTGATCAATCCCCGTCTCGCCACTTTTGAGTATGTCTTCAGTGGATGTACCTGCACCATGAACAACACTATCCTTTCCGACATTTCTCGGGTAGGACTCATCAAAAGTAACATGCACAGACTCTTCTACAGCAAGTAATCGTTTATTATATATTCTATATGCTTTACTCGATTGAGAGTATCCGAGAAAGATACCTTCATCGGCTTTGGAATCAAATTTTCCCAAGTTTTCCTTTCCATTGTTTAATACAAAACATTTGCATCCAAACACATGCAAGTGAGAAACATTTGACTTTCGCCCTTTTAAAAGTTCGTACGGTGTTTTATTTAGAATGGGGCGAATAAGCACCCTATTCAAAACATAACACGCCGTACTAATGGCGTCGGCCCAAAAATATTTAGGTAAACCACTTTCGTTAATCATTGTTCTTCCCAATTCTTCTAAAATACGGTTTTTGCGCTCCACAACCCCGTTTTGTTGAGGAGTGCGTGGAGCGGAGAAGTTATGATCTATACCATGGTTACCGCAATATTCTTCAAATAAGTGATTTTCAAACTCACCTCCATGGTCGCTCCTAATTGACACTATTTTGTATTTAACTTATTTTGGGAAAGCTTAGCAAACTTTTCAAAAGCGGCAAATGTATCACTTTTACTTACTAAGAAGATGGTCCAACAAAACCTAGAAAATCCGTCCACTATTACGAACCCGTAATAGTTTCCTCCTAGACTTTTGATCCTAGACGGCCCAAACAAGTCCATGTGTAGAAGTTCAAGAGGTCTCGTTGTTGAAATTATCTTTTTGGATTTAAATGAGATCCTCGTTTGCTTCCCTTTTTGACAAGCATCACAAAGATGATCCTTGGTGAACTTTATTTTGGGAAGTCCTAAGACTAGGTCTTTTGAGACTACCTTATTCAGTAAGTCAAAATTAACATGCGCTAAACGCCTATGCCATAGCCATGAGTCTTCACTCATAGTTATGAGGCATTTGTCGCTTGTTAATGATACTTCATTTAAGTCAAGCATATATACATTGTTTACTCTAAAACCATTAAACATATTCTTCTTATCATTTTCATGCACAATTTTACAACAATCTTTTGAAAAAGATACATTGTATCCTTTGTCGCATAATTGGCTAATGTTAAGCAGGTTATGTTTAAGGTTTTCGACAAGCAACACGTCGGAAATCATAGTAGAGGCGGGATTACCTACACTACATTTACCTAGTATTGCTCCACGGTTGTTATCACCATAAGTTACATACCCTTTCTTCTTAGCCACAAAGTCTATGAATAAGGATATGTCTTCAGACAAGTGTCTTGAGCAACCACTGTCGAAAACCCATCTTCTCTCGGTGGTCTCGACACATTTCACCTATCAAAACATAATTAGCACAAGGAGGTACCCAATGGCATATTGGGTCCTAATAGGTTAGCAACAAAATGGTTGCGTTTGGGCAACCATTGGTAGATGCCTTTAGAAACAAGAAATCTCCTAAACCGGCATTTACCAATGGAGTGGCCTTTCTTGCAACAATATAAGCATGCAAAATTGACTTTAGAGTCACTTTCACTTGCTTGATCCCTAATTACATATGCATATTTTTGGTATGGGTTAATCATACTTTTCTAAAATCCTTTTTATCAATAGCAAATGTATCTTTAGGCTCAAGTGCCTTGTTTAATTTGGCCTTGAGGTTTCTAACCTCACCTTGCCAAATATGACAAGTATCACACCCGAAGTTGAAAGGATTTCTATTGTCCTTACAATCCGATTCATTGCCTATCAAAATGGAAGCCTTAAGGTCCTCTAATCTCTTTTTGGACTCTTTAATTTTGTGCTCTAAATACGTACAAAAATTCTTATTAGAGGCAAGTTTCATGAAGACTTCGACTGCTTCATTATGTAAGGCATTAAATGCGGTTTGTAATTCTGAATGCGACATATTTGAGGACTTATCATATTTAGAGTGACGTACCTGTTTTTTTCTTATTTTTCTGATTAGCGGAGAGGCATAGATTCACGGACTCTTCTTCATCACTAGAGCTTTCATCAGAGGAGGAAGAGTCGCTGTCACTTTCCCACGCTATGTACGCTCTCCTAGGCTTTGATGATTTCTTGTGTGACTTTGATGATTCCTTGTCCTTTCCCTTTTTGTTCATCAGACAGTCCAGTTTGTAGTGACCGGGCTTTCCACACTTGTAGCATGTCCCTCTAGTATTTTTACCTTTTGAGTCATCATCCTTGAAGTACCTTGATTGTTTCCGAAAGTTTACCAAGTTCTTCTCGGAATGTTGGATGCCGTTCTTTCTCACGTAACGGTTATACCATTTGACAAACAACCCCATATCTTCGCTCTTATCCTCTTCTTCTTCGTCGCTTGAGGAATAATCACTTTTCTCTTTTGCTTGAGACTTCGAGGAGGAAGTCTTGAGAGCTATTGATTTCTTTTCACTCACCTTCGTTTTGTCTTTCTTTTCCATCTTTTCGCGTTGGTCTAGGCTCAAGAGTACCTGTTCATGCTCTTGTAGTTTGCCAAACAATGTTGTCAAGTCTAATAAGGTAAGATCACGTGCTTCTTTGATGGCGGTCACTTTAGGCTGCCATTCCCTGTTAAGACATCTTAAGATCTTATTAGTAGCATTATCATTGGAAACAGACCTACCTAATGAATGTAAACGATTGATGAGATGAGTAAATCTCTTTTGCATGTCAGCAATGGTTTCCCCTTGCTCCATGAAAAAGAGATCAAACTCTTGTGTTAATGTGTTGATTCTAGCCAACTTAACATCGTTTGTCCCCTCATGGGCTATTTGTAGTGAATCTCACATGGCCTTAGCAGTAGGACAATGGGATACACGATAGTATTCATCTACACCTAATGAGGAGATTAAGATGTTTTTATCTTTCCAATCATAATTGTATTTTTTCTCATCTTCATCAGTCCATTGTGCTTCGGGCTTTGGCACAACTACGTTATCCACATTGGTCATAGTAATTTCTATTGGACCATTGAGGATAACGTTCCATATCTTTCTGTCTATGGAGTTTA
This sequence comes from Lathyrus sativus, assembly GCA_963859935.3. Taxonomy (NCBI): domain Eukaryota; kingdom Viridiplantae; phylum Streptophyta; class Magnoliopsida; order Fabales; family Fabaceae; genus Lathyrus; species Lathyrus sativus. Next base: position 222,840,613 of record OZ012739.1, on the reverse strand, counting down.
TATGCACCCGCATACAGTCTTTCCAATAACTATAATTTTCACCTTTGAAAACGGGAGCCCTATTGTACGCCCCTTTTAGTTCGTTAGCGATTTTCTATATACGTTGTATTTGAAGCACCGAATAACCGGAGCTCTAGATACCACTTGTTAGACTATGGCACGGATCTAGAAGGGGGGGGGGGGGTTGAATAGATCTCCAATTAAAATTTGAGTCGGCGCTACCAATTTAAAATTGGTTTTAAAAAAGTTTTAAGTGCGGAAGCGGCCGAGGAAAATATAGTCTAAAACGAACGGTTATTGGAAAACCGGATATGCGTAAGCCCTTGGATTAATGAAAATTTGGAAAATAGAATCACAACACCAATCACACTTATCAGTTATCTACTTCAGTTGTAAGGATTCCTAGTTCCAATGATTCAAAGAGCAAACCAAAACTAGATACACAAGTAAGATAATTTTGGTTCAAGCAATATGTCAAACACTTGGTGTGCAAAACACTCCAAGTGATATTTATGTTGAGTAAGTGATTCCAACTAGCCTAGTACAATGTCTTATTGTACTTTGGAATCAAAAATAGAGTTTTAATCTCTTACTCAATTGATATCACAATTTTGACAATAGAGCTTATATAAAAATCACTTATTTTGAGCTATAACGTAAATGCTGAAAAATAGAGAAGACAAGTATTTGGTGAGGCAGTTCCCCCGTCGTCCTCGCTTCGGGGTACGTCTGCCCTCAATTCTAAAACTAGAATTGAGATAGATTTTATAGATATCACCTATTGAATGTAACAGTTTATACAAGGATTGAGGAGCAAATATACAACAGAAATCTCAATGTGTTAAAAGTTGCTTTCACTCCTTGCCCCTTGATTCAAGATGAATCAAGTCCTCCGATTTATGTTGATGGACCTCCGACTCCAGCCACCTTATTGAATAACACGTTGTTGTTCAAACCTTCGACTCCGGCTGATCTCAACAGCACCAAATCGACCCCGAGATCTTCCCTTCAAAATCACCGAATCCGCTACTAGACTTGTGAAGAACACCTCTTCACAATCACCTTCGCTCGGTTGACCCTTGATGAAGAATTTCGTCCAAAAACCCCCAAAATTCAAACCAATCTTGGAGGGTAAAACCCCAACGGTTTTATTCAAGAAAGAACCTGTCACAAGCTTCAACCCGAACTTGATTCTCCAATCTAAGCTTCGAACCTTATCACCTTGAATCTCTCACAAATGCATTTCAAAAATGATTGTGTGTAATTAAAATGTTGTGAGATGTTAAAGATGAAGATGATGAATCTTGGACACTGTTGCACCCCAAAATTTGCCCAACTTTTCATTACCTAGCTTATGTTTCATTTCATTCACATTAGCATTATCATTTGCATTTCATTGACATGTATGCAGAAGATCAAGAGGTATGATTACCAATCAAGAGCTATACAAGACTTTGAAGCTAGACAAGAAGGTTATTCAGGTGTTCAAGGGTTGATATCCTTACCAGAGAAGTTAAAAGATCCTCAGAGAGAGTGGTTGAAGCCAAGTGTGTGTGTCTCCTAACTTGAGAGTTGTGGGAAGTCATCAGGTGATTCTGAAGCCATGAAGTTAGACTTGAGGCCTTGAGAGATCTCATGAGAAGTTTTGAAGATCACTTTGAGGCCTAGATAGGTCATTGTGCAAGATTAAGAAGGCTCAGCCATAAGTGGTGCAGCTAGGGTTTGACTGGGTCAACCCTAAGTCAACTGAGGATTTGAAGGAAGTTGAGACCTAATTCAAGAGCCATGTGATCATGGATTAATACATTGAGATGTTCTAGGGATGATTCCAAGGTTAACTCATCATGATTGAGGAGTTTGAGAAGTTTCAGGCTAGGATTTCTAAGGCTTGACAGTGTAAAATCCCCTAGCTTGGCCCCCTATCTTCAAGGCAATTTAGCTCAAGATTTGATTGTCATCTCATCTTGCCTCCAACATGATTTTTCTAGAGCATGTTCTTAGATTTAATTTGAGTGCTAGAAGTCCTTGATAGGATTTGTAGAACTCAAGTTATGGCTTTGACAAGTTACAAGTCATCTGAGGTATATGAATTTGGAGCTTGAAAGTTACCCAACTTGCATGAAACTTTTGCCCAAGAAGGATAATTCCTATGAACTTTTGATCAACATGAATGTTGTTCCTTATCCTCTTAGCTTTACATAGAGTACTAGAAGTCCTTGATAGGATTTGTAGAACTCAAGTTATGGCTTTGACAAGTCAAGGGTATTTTGGGAATTTGTGATTATAGGTCATTTATGATCATAGGTCATTTTCACCAACTTAGAAACCTCAAATGAAATTTTGTTCAACTTGAAAGTTTCTCAAAATGGGGTTTTAACCTTGACCATGCATCAAGGAGACATTGAAATGGCTCAAGGAAGGATGTGGTTTGAGGAATTTTGAAAAAAGAAGAATTAAAGGCATTTAATGACCAAAAATTGAAATAATTCATTTTGTGTCCAAACAAGGCAAAATTATAGGTCATTTGGAATGGAAAAGTCATTTTAGAAACTTTGGCAATGTTGTAATTTTGGTTTGAGTCCATTTTCATACCACTTCATATTGTTACTTCATGATGAAGCAACATATCAAACTCACACCATTGGCTTGCAAACAAGGAAGAGAACATAACAAACCAATCCAATATCTCATGAGATGAATATTCCAAGCATTTTCATGCCTAAAGAGAGCCAGAATCGTGATTGGTGTGGGAGAGATTTTGAAGAGAAATTGAAATTGCAAAATCTCATTTGGGTGGTTACAGAACTTTCTAGATGATTCTAATGAGTTCTATATAAGGTTATGAGTGTGTTCAACCATTTTTTTGGAAGCATTTGAAGCTGGTAGCAGAGATAGCAAGTGAAAATTCAGAGCTGCAACTCAAGATCGTGTTTGGAGATTGAAGGGGAATCAAGCCAAATTGAGGTGTGCATTAGCTTCAGAAGAGGATTTGGAGTGAATCTGGATCATTGTGGGGGAGGAATTGAGCAAGAATTGCATCTGTTCTTCATCTGAAACCAGGTTTGTACAAATTGAAATTGTGCTTAATTTAGGGAGAGATAGATAGAAATCTTTATGTGGTTAGGTTCTTATCATGACATAGATGGATTTTGGTACAATAATTTGATGGATAGAGACACTCTAGGGTATAGACCATTTTCTGTTGAGCCTGATTTCTCAAGATTCTTGATGATACATTCATGATTGGATAGTGGAAATTGATCAGTGAAGAGTGTAGATTACATTAGGATCATTATCTTTGAGAATTTTGATGATCAAGATTTGGTGGATTTCTGAAAATTCTATCGTGTTTGGAGTTGGAGAAGGAATTAATGAATTTGGAGATTGGATTTGTGTTCAGGATGAAAAATTGAGTAAGATGATGATTTGTTTTGTCATTTTTGATGACCTGAGACGAGCACCTCACCGGGGAAGACGGTGGCGCTGCAGCTCAGTCCACCGTCAGGTTATTTCCCTCCATCTGATTCAAATTGGGGACGATAAACATGAGCTATTGGATGAGGGTTTGACATTTGACTCAGGCAATGGATGGATGGCCACGATTGGCTCTCAAACTCTGAAGAGAGGACTTTGAATGAAACGCATCGTTTCATTAATTGGAATGGTTTGGGCTTAGTGCACTGAGTGATATTCACACCCCCTAATTGGCCCAATCTGTGAAATGAACTTGACATAATTGCTATTTGATACGCGCATTTTATTAATTTCCATTGATTTTCTTTTATTTTCATCATTTCATATAGTTTGTAAATAATTCATAAAAAATAGAATAATAACTCAATTAATTCCAGATTTTCTTTTCCCCTGATTCATGATTGAATCTAGAATTTTATTGAATAAAAATATTAGGAATTCATGAATTTGTGATTTTATGTGCATTTTTTACATTTTAATTGATATTAATTTCACAATGGTTGATACCTTGGTTTGCTGAATTTTGTTTGGATCATTTGATGATGATTTTTGAGCTGATTTTTTGTGTGTGATTAGTTTAGATATGCATGCTCCTCTAGCAATTTTATCACATTTTTGTGATGAAATTAGGTGTTGGTTTTAAGTTGAAACTTTAGGTGCTCTAGTTTTAGGGTTTAACCTTAGTACCTCATGATTTAGGATTTATTTCTAGGACTTTTTGGATGATTCAACCTCTGGATTTTGTATGATAGAGTCATGATTGAATTAGGTTCCCATAGTTATTTTTGTAGGATTTTACAATTGGTTTTAGTATTTTAGTTAAGATTAACTTTAGTACTAGGTTTTAGGTGATCCTAACTTGCTAATTCAACTAGAATGATTTCTTTAGTTCCCTTAGATTAGGGTTTTGCCTCTCTTACTCTTGGCTGATGTTGAAGACATGTGCGGGCTACTGAGGAATGCATGGTGGAGCTTGGACTTGAAGTTTGCTCTTCCTTTGGAGTAGTTTTGTTTAGGTGTTAAGATTAGGGTTTGTAAGTAGAGCTTCTAGATAGATTCTCTTCTTTCATAAACATGGAAGGTATTGATCACTTCCATTCTTCCCTATGATGTAAGGTTCCCTTGTGAAGGCCTCATACCTCCTTTGGTAGGATGTGTGGCTCTTCCCAAGGTGGTAGAACCTTTGAGGGTTCCTTTCTCCACTATCCAAACCTTGCTCTTGTTAGATGAATCTTTCTCCCTTACTAGAGGATGGAGTTCCTTGTTAGAAGATTGAGGATGCTAGAAGTTGCTACTTCTCTGTATTTGAAGACTGCCATTGGAGCTGAAGCTTGAAGACCAGGAAGAACAAGTTGACACTTGTGAAGAAGATCAAGTTGAGATTTAAGAAAGAGCTGAAGCTTGAAGTTGGAGAACAAGTTGATACTTGTGTTTGATGTGTTGAAAGCTTGAAGAAGCAAGTTGGAACTTGCTATTGAAGATGATAGCCTTGAAGAGCAGTTGAAGACTGAGGACTGAACTGCTATCAGAGGAGAGCTTTGCTGTGAAGCTGTGGGGGCTGTTGATCTGCTTTCTTTCCTGTCTGTTTGCTTGCTGCGTAACTATATTGATGTGACTTGGTTGATTTGCTTGATGCATTAGAATAAGTTCATATTTAGATTAATTTAAGCTAGGAGCATGATTGCACTAGAGGTTGAGTTTCTCCCTCTGCTTGTATTTTTAATGTATGGCTTTGCTTGCTGGTATTCGGTAGAGCCCAGCTCCCTTAGTTGAACCTGCCTTTGCTTGATAGTCTCCCCTTAGTTGAACCTGCCTGTTTGTTCTCTTCTCATCTCAAAACAAATCAAAATACAGTAATAAAGGTTAACTGATGTCGTACGTTACGAGCCTTAAGCTATCTGAGAAAGGGTTGTCGGAGAGTTTCTTTTCGACAGCTTGGATGTTTAGTATGGCACCCTTTGGGTGACATGCGACGCTTTCACTCTCAGGTCATAGTCTCTAGTGCGATATTGGTTGCAAACATCCATAAAAAACAGTTCTTTCGTAAAAGACAGAAAACAAACTTCAAACCTTTTTGCCCCGTGGGCCCATAAGTCAAAGGAAAACTTTTCTGAAGAAAAGAGTGTCGTTAACTCTCAGTTCTACCGCAAACGGTAACGCCTAAGTCTCCAAGGGTCGAGCTGCGTACGCCAAACTGCTGGAACTGTTTGTTAACCCTACTCGATAAAACAGATGAATCTGAATTCCCGTAACCCGTATTATCCCGAACTACATAAGCTCTGATCTCTCAAGCCTGTTGAGAGTACGTAGGCACAATACTGATGTATTGGCGAGCCACCTTCCCCGTAACCCGTAGTTAGTCGAACTACATTGACTCTGATTTCTCATTCTCTGATGGGAATACGTAGGCATAAAGCGCGACGCTTTTCCGAGTCATTTTCTTTTCTTTTTAAGCCAGCCTTGATAGGTAGATAGATAAAACCAACCCGCCAAATAAACACAACAAGCATGGATCCCATCGAGTACGATGGACGTGAGGGGTGCTAATACCTTCCCCTTGCGTAACCGACTCCCGAACCCAGACAATGGTTGCGATGACCTTGTCTTATACCCTTTCGTCCAATTTTTCCGATCGTTTTCTTTCCCGTTCTGAGGGATAAATAACGAAAGGTGGCGACTCTTCTGTTTTGCCGACACCTTATTTTCGCGGTAGCGACAGCTGGCGACTCTGCTGGGGACTTGATAGTTTCCTGGGATCCAACGTCCCTTATGCGAGTCAGTTTGGGGATCCAACATCCCCTGCGAGAGTCAATCCTAGCGCTTGTATTTTTACCTGTTGGGTTTTATTTATCGCGTTTTATTTCCCGCACTTTATTTTCAGTATCATATGATTATTTGTGCTGTTGCAGGAGGGGCATTCTGATGAGTGAGAAGCCAGACCCAGGCTTGAGTGTACCTAGCATTAGTTGTGGAAATTAGTGGGCGCGTGCTTGCTTTGCAGGCACTAGTGTCTCATGAAATCCACGCTTAGACGAGGTTCTCTCAGTTTACTTCTTTTCTGGCCCTTTGGGCCTGAGAGGTTGTTGGTTTGGAGGATTGTCGACTCTAGGGACCGATCATTTGGGATTCAGCTGAGTGAGGCCGCTTCAGGAGATAGTGATGCCACACCCTCTGGGTATCGTATCATCTCTCTTGAATGTCTGTGACGCTGATGACCGCATAGGATGCCGAACTTGTGTCAGTTTAGGTCCATACCTGTGAGCAGGGTCGAGTTTGTTGCAGGAAACCTTAACCTTCAGACTACCTGGTTTTCTTGATAGTGAATCAGTTTTGGTGGTGTCAGAGGTTCTCATCATTAGATATATGTGTGTTCTTGACAGAGCAGAGTTATAGTCTGACATCAGGGGTTTCTCCTTATCATCAGATATGTGTTTGTTCTTGACAGAGCAGATTGATGGTCCGATATCAGGGTTTTCTTCTCATCAGAGATAGGGTTGTTCTTGATAGAGCAGTATTGTGGTTTTGTTGATACAGAACCTTCATCTCTTCAACAGCACAGTCGTCTTGGTCTCCTGCTGCATGATTGCATTTTGCATTGTTTTGCATACTCATTTACATTTCATTAACGTGTGTCTGTGTTGCAGGTACCGTTTCCCCCGGTTCAGGTTTTCTTGCCTTCTATTGTGCTATCATGGGTTCTCTGAGGAAGACTGTGGCCTACAAGCTCCCCACTCCTGATGTTGTTCAGCTATCTAGTTTGATTGCTTTGGCAGATGATTCTGTGAGAGGTGAATTCAGAAAGTCTTATGGGAAACTGCTCAACTTGGTTCGTAAACCTTCTGTGTTTGAGTTGAATGGGTTGTACGCCTTGCTGCAGTTCTACGATCCTCCTTTGAGATGCTTTACTTTCCCGGACTTTATTCTCGCACCTACACTAGAGGAGTATGCTGATTTGTTAGGTGTGCCTATCAAGAGTCAGATGCCCTTTGTTCATATGGATGCTGAGCCTAATCTGGCTAGTCTATCTCTTTCGCTTCATCTGGATGCCTCTGAGTTGGTCTTGTATAGTTGGAACGGGGTTCTCGGTTTCTCCTTGCAGTTCTTAGTGGGAAAGGCCCAGCAGTGTGCCAAAGACGGTTGTTGGATCGTGTTCAATGCTATTCTTGCTCTTTGCATATACGGCATCATTCTGTTCCTTAATATGCCTAACTTTGTAGACTTCGACGCCTTTCACATCTTTGCAGCAGGGAATCCAGTCCCTACCTTGATTGGAGATGTCTATCATTCCGTCCACTACAAAAACGAGAACAGAAGGGGAAAGAATGTCTCGTGTTGTGTGCCCCTATTCTATAGATGGCTTGATAGTCACCTATCCAAGAAGGGTCCCTTTGCTTCATCTGCAGCCACAGCTGAGTGGTATGAGCGTTTGATGAGTCTATCAGCGGAGGATGTTGCCTGGTTTGATAGAGATAGGTTGGGTACTGAGATTATCTTCAGCTGCAGCGGGTTTCTGAATGTGCCTTTGATAGGAAGGAAGGGCTGTATAAACTATAATCCATCTCTGCTGGTCCGACAGTTTACTTATGCTTTGAGAGCTCCGCCGAAGGATGAAGAGGTGCAGGAATCTCTGTACCTCACTGGTCTTCTAGAGGGGGATATGTTATCTAAGCTTTAGCACGCTTGGAATGGTATCAGTAGGCGGGGAAAACCGTTGCTGGGAAAAAGTAATAGCCAAGCCTACGCTCCATATGTGACCTAGATCAGAGCCAGAGCAGATATCATAGGGATGTCGTTTCCTCCTGCCAAGCTAGAAAGCCCTCCAGTGATTGAAGGGCCTACCACCGTGCCTATTCAGCAGTACAATCAGGTGTTAGCTGAGCGAGAGGAGCTGAAGAAGGCAAATGAAGAACTGGAGAAAGAATTGGCTCAGCTCAGAAGCGAGAGAAGCGAAGCCGTCTATTCCTTCAAGAGGCAAACAGAGCTGGTTAACAAGTTAGGTACGGATTTGACTAAGCAGTTGGCTGAGCGTGAGCGTTTGGGTCGGGACTTCAAATTTGTCAACGACGTATTGGCCACTAAGAAGCAACACTTGGATGAAGTGTACCGGAGAATATCCAAGTTTAATTAGCATTGGAAGGCCACCCTAGCCAACGACAAGGAACGGTAGGATAAACTGAAGCAGCAGATTTCCAAATTGAAAGCCCAGGTGAAGGCTAGTGAGAAGAGGTTTGATGAAGAAACCGCTCGCAGATATGCCGCTGAAGGCCTGCTAAACAAGGCTCTTGCTAACCTGAAGGAGCGCAAACAAACGTTTGAATCCAAGAAGCGGAAGTTAGAAGATTGTTTCGGCGAAGGAGCATGGGAAGACTCAGTTGAAGGTCTTCAATACACTATTAGGAAGAGGGAGTTACTCGTCGAAGGGTTGCTCACTCAGCCTGATCATCCAGAAACGAGGGATCTGTTAGAAGAGTTCCGCGCCCATGGTCGTGCTTGACTATATTTGTAATCCTTTTCTTTTGATCATTGTTGTATGCTGACCATCACCAGGCTTATTAGTCGAGGTCATGCTATTGATTCTGCTTGTACTCAATGACGCTGTGTACCGCCTTGATGTGCTTTCTTTATATATATGAGATGTTATTTCCATGATTAGACTCGGACTTCTTATTATCAGCACTGGCACTCAGGCACTAGGATCGGGGGAAATCTCCCTAACACACAGACACACGTTTGCATTTGCATGAAACATTTGCATAACGAGCACTTTGTCGTTTTTTCTAACCCTTTGTGTATACAGGTTGTTCCAGGATTGATCGAAGGCGAATCCAACGCTATCTGACCAGAGCAAATCAAGATAGAGCAATGGAACAAGTGAAGACTGATGTTCAGGAACTCCGAGAGAGGATGGACCACTTCATGGAGCTCATGCAAGTGGTTGCCAACGGCCAAGACCAGCTCAGAACATTGGTCCAGCCTCTGATCTCAAGGGTTGACAGCAACGATGTACTCCATGGTGGGAGTGTTCCAACCCCTCCACCTGTTGAAACTCCTCAGGGTGGCATCCCCGTGACCGGGGGGAACGACAGTGGTAACGGCAATGTGATCACTAACATAGGGCTCAATGGTAATACGACTGGCGTCAGTAATGGAAATTTTGAAGCTAATGGCAATGCTGGACTGGGCAACGGCAACACAGGTGCTGGAAATCTGTATGGGCCTCAGCCATGGCTAGAAGATCGACAAGAAGATTTGTTCTCACAGAGGAGTGCTGAAGGAGAGCTGACTGTTGAAGCACGTCTGAGGTTTAAGGCACTCGAGGACAAAATGAGGAGTTTCGAGAACCTGAACACTATGGGTGTCGACATGTCTAAATTGGGATTGATTTCTGATTTCAAGGTGCCTCCCAAATTCAAGGTACCCGACTTTGAGAAGTATAAGGGAACCACTTGCCCTCGTGTCCACTTAAGGTCATACTACCGAAAGATGTCCGCTCACTCTGAAGATGAGAAGTTGTTGATGCACTTCTTTCAGGATAGCTTGTCTGGGCCATCTTTAGAATGGTACATGAGTTTGGAACCTACCAGTGTGCGCACGTGGAAGGAACTTGCTGAAGCCTTTGTGCACCATTACCAATATAACAGTGACTTGGCTCCGAACCGAGTTCAACTGTAGAACTTGTCACAGAGGAACAACGAGGGGTTCAAAGAATACGCCCAGCGGCGGCGTGAATTAGTAGCTAGAGTTCAGCCGCCGATGGTTGAACGAGAGCTTGTTGAGATGTTTGTAGCCACCCTCCCAGGGGTTTATTACGAGAAACTAGTCAGCGGTATGTCAGGAAGTTTCTCAGATCTCATCATTACTGGCGAGCACGTTGAAAATGGGATCAAACTGGGGAAAATTCAAGGTGTTGATCTATCCTCAGCTGGAGGAGGAAAGAAACCATATGGTAGCAAAAGGCGTGAAGGAGAGACGAGCGACGTGTCCAACGCTCGCAGGAAAGGTAAAAGCCAGCGCCAACATGTGGCTAGCATAACCATTCCTGCTGTCCAACAACCCCAGCCACAGCAGCAGCCGCAGCAGCAGCAACCAAATCAGCAAGGGTACATAAAGTATCAGAACAGGGCACCTCTGTCAAGTCGTCACCTTGAGACGCCGCCCATGTCTTATGCTCAGCTGTTACAAACTCTGCTTCAGTTACAGCTAGTCCAGAAGAGAACCCTGGCTCCCTTGACAGGGGCACCTCCGCAGGGTTATGATGCGAATGCAACATGTGATTTTCACTCAGGGGCACCCGACCACACGATAGAAAACTGCAAAGCCTTCAAGCACAAGGTGCAAGATATGGTGGATGCTAAGATCATCAATTTCTCAGATAATGTGCTGAATGTCACAAAGAACCCTATGCCGAATCATAGGGGAGGTGGGGTGAACGCCATTATTGAAGAAGAGGGTTTAGATGTGTTGACTGACGTCAAGGATCTGAAGACACCGCTTAGCTTCGTTAAAGCCAAGCTGACGAAGAGAGGTTTCTTTCCGGGCTGCAGAGAATTGTGTATGGGCTGTGCGACCTGTCCTGATGGATACGAACAATTGATAGAGGGGATTCAGAGTTTGATGACCGAAGGAATCTTGCAGTTTAGCCGGAGGGCCGAATGTGGATCTGGAGAGGTAATGCTGAAGCAAGATGATGAGGTTGCCACCATCACCATCCCTCGCCAAATGATAACTATTTCTGCACCCAGGCCGCCCATAATTACCATCACAAAGGCTAGGCCGATACCTTTTGAAAGCACCAACGTTGTCCCGTGGCATTATGGGGCAGACGTTTACTGTAACAGACAGAAGTTGGAACTAGAACCATCTGGGAGGTCTGTGGATAACCTAGTGGGAATTGGCGGAATCACGCGCAGCGGAAGAGTATTTGCTCCACCTGAGATTGTGGCGGACAAAGCAGATAAAGCTGAAGAAACCGATAAGGGAAAGAGTAAAGTCGTTGAGGAAACCCCTCGTGGGGGTAGAGAAGGACTTACTTGTAAAGGACATTGAAGAGTTCATGAGGTTGATCAAGAAGAGTGACTACAAGATCGTGGATCACCTCCATCAAACACCCTCGAAAATTTCCATCCTGAATTTGTTGCTGTGTTCGGAGTCACATCGCAACGCGCTGTTGAAGGTTTTGAATGCCACGTATGTACCGCAGGAAATCTCGGTCAACCAGTTGGAAGGGGTAGTAGCCCACGTGAATGCTGGAAACGGGTTAGGGTTCACTGACCTGGAGCTGACGCCGAAGGGAAGAAACCACAACAGTGCCTTGCACATCTCGATAGAGTGTAGGGGAACGATTATGTCTCATGTGTTGGTTGACACATGGTCATCACTCAATGTTCTTCCGAAGAAAGCATTGATGAAGTTAGATACTCGTGGATTGATTTGCACACCCAGTGATCTGGTTGTGAAGGCTTTCGATGGAACCAAGCGTCATGTCTTTGGGGAGGCGACGTTGCCAATCCAAGTCGGGCCGGAAACTTTCGACGCAGTCTTCTACATCATGGACATCATGCCAGCCTACAGTTGTCTCCTAGGCCGGCCATGGATCCATTCTGCTGGCGCCGTGACCTCCACGTTGCACCAGAAGCTCAAGTATGTTGTCGGAGGCAGCATTGTAACCGTATGTGGCGAGGAAGACATAATGGTGAGCCATTTGTCATCCTTCAAATATGTTGAGATGGATGGGGAAATCCACGAAACCCTATGTCAGGCGTTCGAAGCTGTTAAAGTCAAGGACGTAGCTCCTGTAATGACCGAAAAGCCAGAGATGACTCTCTCTTCCTTCAAGGAAGCCCGGGCCGTTGTTCAAGCCGGATCTACCCCAGGCTAGGGACAAGTACTAGAAATACATAACAAACAGGACAAGTTTGGGTTAGGATACTCTCCTGCGGCTGAAGCCTCCTCTTCTCACAGTGCGTCGCGAGGTAAAGGACCGATCCAGTTTACAAGCGGCGGGGTAATATTCAAAAGTGTCAACGCAGTGTCTGAAGACGGCGAAGACAGCGATTGCGACCTAGACTCTTGGATCCAGCCAAACAAACCAGGCCAGAGCCTCACCAACTGGTCCATCAGGGATACCATCCAAGTGACAGGCAAAGAGTAATTATTTACTTTCTCCAATCATTGTACAACCCTATGTCCTACCCGGGGCATAGTGGTTTTATTGTCAGGGCCTCGTTTGATTATGTACATGCATTTTACCAATAAATCAAAAGGTGTTTTTCTTCGCATTCAAATGTTGTGATCCCTGTTATTCTTGTTTTATGTTTGTTTTAAAAAACAATAAAATGGCAATAGGGTTTGTGCTAACCTGCATATCCTTGTTTTAAGCTTAACCCTTGTTATTGCAGGATCCACATAGCAGATGACATCGACTCTAGACCTTCTACGACTCACTTCGACTTAGATTGCCCGATCTATCAAGCCGAAGAAGAGATTGATGAAGACGAAGACCTTCCCGAAGAGTTGGCCCGATTGTTGAAACAAGAAGAGAAAGTTATTCTGCCTCACGAGGAAGAAATTGAGATTGTGAATCTGGATTCTGAAGAGCTAGTCAGGAATGTCAGGATAGGGGCTGCATTGTAGAGTGATGTCAAGTAGAGATTGGTCGAGATGCTGAGAGAGTATAGTGACATCTTTGCTTGGTCGTACGAAGATATGCTCAGACTTGATACTGACATCGTGGTCCATCACTTGCCGCTGCGAGAAGATTGTCCTCCCGTTAAGCAGAAGCTTAGGAGGACACGACCAGATATGGCCGTTAAGATCAAAGAAGAAGTGCAGAAACAGCTTGATGCTGGCTTCGTAGCGGTCACTACTTACCCTCCGTGGATCGCCAACATAGTACCTGTACCGAAGAAGGACAGTAAGGTGCGAATGTGCGTCGATTATTGGGATTTGAATAGGGCGAGCCCTAAAGATGATTTCCCGCTCCCTCATATTGATGTGTTGGTCGACAATACAGCTCAGTTCTCCGTATTTTCGTTCATGGATGGCTTCTCCGGCTACAATCAGATCAAGATGGCGCCAGAGGACATGCAGAAAACTATGTTTATTACACCTTGGGGAACATTTTGCTACAAGGTAATGCCTTTCGGTCTGAAGAACGCAGGGGCCACTTACCAACGAGCAATGGTCACTTTGTTTCATGATATGATTCATCATGAGATTGAAGTCTATGTTGATGACATGATTGCGAAGTCCCAAACAGAGGAGGGACATCTGGTCAATTTGCTGAAGCTTTTTGAGAGACTTAGGAAATTCAGGTTGAGGCTGAATCCTAACAAGTGTACTTTCGGAGTACGGTCTGGAAAACTACTGGGGTTTATCGTGAGTGAAAGAGGCATTGAGATTGATCCTGCGAAGATAAAAGCAATACAAGAGATGCCAGCGCCAAAAACTGAAAAAGAAGTTCGTGGTTTCTTGGGCAGAATAAACTACATTGCAAGGTTTATTTCTCAGCTCACAGCCACGTGTGAACCGATGTTCAAACTGTTAAAGAAAGATCAAGCGATTATCTGGAACGAGGATTGCCAGAAGGCATTTGATAAGATAAAACAGTATCTATAGGAACCTCCGATCTTGATACCCCCAGTGGCCGGAAGACCCTTAATCATGTACTTGACAGTTCTTAAGAATAGTATGGGGTGTGTTCTCAGTCAGCATGACGAGACGGGCAGAAAGGAGCATGCCATTTACTATTTGAGTAAAAAGTTCACAGACTGTGAATCTCGTTACTCGATGCTGGAGAAGACGTGTTTTGCACTTGCCTGGGCTGCCAAACGTTTACGACAGTACATGCTCAACCACACAACCATGCTAATTTCGAAGATGGATCCAATCAAGTACGTCTTCGAGAAGCAAGCGCTTTCGGGCAGGATTTCCAGATGGCAAATGGTGTTGACGGAATATGACATTCAGTACGTTTCCCAAAAGGCCATCAAAGGCAGTGTATTGTCTGAATACCTTGCCGAACAACCGATCGAGGATTACCAGCCGATGAAATTTGAATTCCATAACGAGGATATCATGTTTCTCAAGGTGAAATATTGCGATGAACTGTTTCCCGACGAGGGTCCAGATAGGAAATCCCAATGGAAATTGATATTTGACGGGGCGGTTAACTCTTATGGGAGTGGCATCGGGGCGATCATCACGACTCCCCATGGATCCCACATCCCGTTTACCGTTAGACTGACGTTTTCGGTCACCAATAACAAAGCGGAGTACGAAGCATGCATCATGGGTCTAGAAGAAGCAATTGATTTGAGAATCAAGAACCTAGATGTATATGGTGACTCGGAACTTGTGATCAACCAGATTAAAGGGGAGTGGGAGACTCGCCAATCGAATCTGGTGCCGTACATGAATTATGCCAGAAGGCTGCTTCCGTTCTTTGATCGAGTGGAACTCCATCATGTGCCCAGAGCTGAGAATCAGATGGCTGATGCCTTAGCCACGTTGGCTTTGATGTATAAAGTCAATTTTTGGAATGAAGCTCCAAGAATTGTCCTTTCTCGTCTTGATAGACCTGCATTCGTCTTTGCGATCGAGGAAGCCTCCGACGGTAAGCCATGGTTCCATGATATCCACACTTTCCTTATGACTAAGGAGTATCCTGCGGGAGCGTCAACCCAGGATAAGAAGACTCTGAGGAGGCTGTCTGGAAATTTTTATCTCAATCCTGATGGAGTTTTGTATAAAAGAAACCACGATCTCGTGCTACTCAGATGTGTAGATGAGAAAGAGGCGAGTATGCTCATGGAAGAAGTCCATGAAGGCACATTTGGTACGCACGCCGGCGGGCATGCTGTAACACCCCTCTAATCCCCGTAATTAATTAAAATACTCAGAGTAAAATTAACATGCATTCAACCAAGGGTGTCACACTTCAAACTTTCAAACAACTGTCATGCTCATCAACACTTCAATGAATAATCATGTTTTACAATTTCAATTAGCATGTAGTAGCGGATTCGTTTATCCAATGATTTTTCATAAAGGAAATATTTGTTTTCATCACATAAATCAACAAGGCTCGGGCACTAAGGCCAACTTCTTATTATTTTAATAAACAAGAAAACATAGTATATTTCTAAAACATAAACCAAGCGATCCCAGTGTTACACGACCAGAGCATGACTCGACCCAACATAATAAAAATACTAAACAGCTGCACCAACAGCGACTTCGCAACAACGAACAACTCTACTCTTATACCTGCACGATGTCATGTAGGACATCATTCCAGCAGAAGGGTGAGAAATATTACCATAATAATCAATGCATATAATTATGTATATAAGCAATCATAAAATACATATATGCCACATTTCTCACCACATTTCATATTCAATTCACACATACCTCTCAATTACCTCATCATATAAACTAACATGGTTGATCATCAAGCATATTATCATGCACATAGCATACTTTCATACAACACCCACATACTCACCACTCTTAAATTAACATATCATGTATATATGCACACTTCTCCTAACAATCACATATTCATCATTTTCAATTACACAAGTCATGTACACATACGTAAGCATAACTTAAATCAACAATTCTATCCATGCCATATGGCTCACGTAAAGCCCATCAATTCTACCAATTCACTATTACACATTCACATTTCTCAATTACACAAGTAATGCACATACGCATATTCCACAATTCTCACCACTATTCACCCTCTTAGTCATATATATTTACCACACATATATAGACAACATGAATATTCACAAAGCATTCCCACATCTTGCATACACTCACATTTCCACAATCTTATCATTCACACATAAGCATCTCTTCATGCATATGTCATATATCAATGTGACTCAACAACTCAATGCAATTCATGCAATGCGGTACCGACTCTCGTTATCATTTTTCGGTTTTTACATTAAACCGGGTCCACTCTTCTAGACCGATAACCCGTTATCATTTTTCGGTTTTTACATTAAACCGGGTCCACTCTTCTAGACCGATAACAACAAAGGCCCGTCCTCTAAGCCTTCAAACCCACTCTTCTAGGTTTGGGACAAGTCACTAGTCTCCACGAAACTAGCAAGCATTGCCTCTTGACTAAATGATGCATATGCAATCGAAAATCAAATGCACTTAAGACCGACATCTTAATCTCATGCATTCCAATAATTCATCTCTTCAAGAATTATATCATGATTGCACACACAACATATTCACATAACATTCATCAATGTATTCATAATTCAACATTATCACCACATTATCACACAATGCACACATATCCACGATATGTTCTCATGCATTCTTCACATTTATCAAACAATGCACACATATCCACAATATGTTCTCATGCATTATTCACATTTAATCACATACATACAATATGCATTTAAAACATCTATCAAGCAATGCACACATATCCAAGACATGTTCTCATGCATTCTATTCATACAACCGCATACAAACAATATGCATTCACAATTCAATATCATCACCACATTATCAACAATGCACACATATCCACAATATGTTTTCATGCATTCTTCACATTTATCAAACAATGCACACATATCCACAATATGTTCTCATGCATTTCCGATCAATACAAATAATATACACATCTCAAAACCTAGGATTCACGCCATACGGCTACCCATAACACATATATAACAGCATATAACTTTTCATTCCATTAAGAATCGAACCCGATCGAACTACAACACAACATGGAATGAAATCACAGAAAAACAAAATGCTGTCATGTTCGCTACTGCCTCGCCTAGCGAGCAGCTAGCGAACCTTCGCTACATGTTCGCCTAGCGAACTGCTAGCGAACCCAAACAGATGCTACAGACCTCACTCGCTACCTTGTTCGCCACAGCGAACCCCCAGCGAACCATTCGCTACCCCGTTCGCTACCCAACGAAGGAACCTCTCACATTCTGTTTCCACTCGCCACTAGCTCGCTAGGCGAGGACCCAGCGAGCGTTCGCGACCAGCTCGCCTAGCGAACAACTAGCGAACGTCTGCGAACCAGAATTTTCCCACTGTTCAAAAATTCCAACTCTCTCCAAAATCGACCGATTCTCATTCAATCAGTTTCCATAACCTTAATATAACCATACCCGACTAAACTATACTACTTATTCTCGATTTTAACCGTTAAACTTTGATTTACACCGATTAAATCCATTTTGCCCTAAAATGCAAAATGGTGGAAAACTCACAACAACCCAATCCAATCATACATAATCATACACATTGCTAAGATAATAATGTTTATCACCCTTACCTTGATTAAATCGAAGCTTTGGATCGGATCTTGATGATTTTCCAAGTTTTCCTCTTATCTTCCTCTTTCTCTTCTCTTCCACTTTCTTTCTCTTATGTTTTCCTATCCATCTATTTTCCTTCCACTTATCCTTATATACCTTCCATTATTTTCTTTCCATCACATTTCCCTTCTCTCAAAATATCTACTAATCAATTTCTCATAAAATATCCACTTGACCCTTTATTCACCAAAATATCTCATCTTATCATTAATTGTATAGTATCTAGTAATCCCACATTATTCTACCAAATAGAATAAATCAGTTAAATCCAATAACTCACATAGATCAAATAAATCCAATTAATTAGTACAATTAATCCACTATTTTGAAAATTGGGCTGTTACACATGCTATGACAAGAATGATCTTGAGAGCAGGATACTACTGGCTGACGATGGAGTCGGATTGCTTTAAATTCGCGAAGAGATGTCATAAATGCCAGATTTATGCTGATAAAATTCATGTACCGCCGTGCCCGTTAAATGTCATGTCCTCCCCATGGCCGTTCTCCATGTGGGGCATCGACATGATAGGCAAAATCGAGCCCACTGCATCTAACGGTCATCGCTTTATTCTAGTAGCTATCGACTACTTCACCAAGTGGGTGGAGGCAGCCTCATATGCTAATGTGACCAAGCTGGTGGTGGCTAGATTCATAAAGAGGGACATCATCTGTCGATATGGAATTCCCGAGCGGATCATTACTGATAATGGTTCGAATCTGAATAACAAGATGATGAAGGAGCTGTGCCAGAGTTTCAAGATTGAACACCACAACTCATCTCCTTACCGGCCGAAGATGAATGGCGCCGTTGAAGCGGCCAATAAGAACATTAAGAAGATCGTACAGAAGATGGTTGTGACCTATAAGGATTGGCACGAGATGTTGCCATTTGCACTACACGGTTATTGTACAACGGTACGTACATTAACCGGGGCAACTCCTTTCTCACTAGTGTACGGTATGGAAGCAGTCCTACCATTAGAAGTTGAGATTCCTTCTTTGCGAGTTCTGGTTGACGTGAAACTCGATGAGGCAGAATGGATTAAGAACCGACTAAACCAACTCAGCCTGATGGACGAGAAGAGGTTAGCATCGATTGCATATGGTCATCTGTACCAAAGCCGAATGAAGAAAGATTATGATAAGAAGGTGCGTCCTAGAAGCTTTCAGACGGGTGATCTCGTCCTGAAGAAGATTCTTCCTCCACACTCCGATCACCGGGGCAAGTGGACTCCCAATTACGAAGGTTCGTACGTCATCAGCAAGGTCTTCTCGGGAGGAGCCTTGTTGTTATCCACGATGGATGGCGAAGATTTTGCATCCCCGGAGAACGCGGACGCAGTTAAAAAATACTTTGCTTAAAAATGACCCGCTGGAAAGAAAAAGAACATCCAGGAAAAAAATGGGGCATCCCGGCGAACCATAAAAAAGGAAAAAGGTTCAGGCAAAAATTAGGGATATAAAAGAAAAGAATGTACACCCGCAAGGTCGAAAACCTGGAAGGGCGACTTTGGCAAAAAAGGGTATCCCGGTGAATCGAAAACCCGAAAGGGCGATTCAGGAAAAAGTTAGGGATTTGAAAAAGCAAATGATTGCGTTCCGCGTGTGGACTGTATTTGTTTAGTGGTTTGGAAAACCTGAGGGCCATTTATCTGAATCAATCTCTTCTGAAGCTGCAGCGTTGGAGAAGTATTGAAGTCGAGTGGTTCATAGAGGGATCAACTCATGGTGTTCGTCTACGCCTCATTGCCGACATTTGTGTATATACTGATGTATATTTATGTTTTTATATTTGCCCAGCTTCCTCATTCCAGGAGCTTGCATCTGTTGTAAAACATTCTCACCCATTCAGGGGTTCGTCATCAATAAAATATATATACTATTCAGCAATTCTGTTTGTTTGTTTAGCATCTATCTGTTTTGTTTGCGAAAAAGAACGCCGATGTTTTTTGATAAAATGCGGATACATAAACTTACTGACCTAGGCCACTGATTGATGAAACAATGAATTACTTGAACATTGTCACAAGATGATAACCTTGATAGGTCCCTTTGAGAAGGGTATCTTGTCTGTTTATTTGTGTTGTTGCAGGTATAGCATATTCCAGGTAGTACGCCGCATGTGTCCCCAAGCAGGATGATTCCTTCCTCTCCAGCAAGCTCAGTAGCATCTCCCCACGGAGCCGGAACATGGGATGGTGAACGTTGATATGTCTCCCCAAGCAGAGAAGATTCTCCCCAATCAAATGTATCCTGAAGGATCATCATTTCCCCAGCTGAGTCATGCGCTGAAGTGTACGTTCATTCCCTAGCACTGGGTCAGTGTGCAGCGTCACGTAGAAGACTACCCGCAAGTATGCAGCTTTCAATAGTTCAAGACTGAAGTCTCCAGCGGAATTAAAATTCCCCACAGAGTTGTACTCTCCCTAGTAAGCAGGATGATTCCTTCTTCCCTAGCCAAGTTTGTGAATCCCCAAGAGAGCCGAGTCCTTGGAAGCCGTTTGGGCCATGATTGGTTTTCCCCAGTAGAGTGTTGAATAGCTGATGCTGTATTTCCCCACCGGAGTTGTTATCTCCAGGAAAGTTTTGCTGCGAATGCCGTGCAGTTTATTTCTGCGATTGATATCGTTTCCTCGACAGTTTGTGGTTTGAATACCTGGTTGAGCGGGTTCAGGTTCTTGTAGAACTTTGTTCCCCTGCAGCAGTTGGCTGAAGTTCGTTTCCCCAGGCAAAGTCCAACTGAGATTGGTGTGACTTCTTCTCCTCGGCAGGATGAGTCCTTCCTCCACCAGAGTGGTTCTTTCTCCTTGACAGAAGGCTTTTCCCTTCAGCATTTATTTTGCTGATGGGGTTGTAGCATTTTGCATGATTGCATAGCATTTACCCTAAACGCGTAGCATTTCCATCGTGTGGAGCATTGCGCCATTGTCAAACATATGCATATGAAACATGAGTTGGGTCGTTACCGTTCTTGTTTTGCAGGTGTTCCTCCGCAGAATGGTTTGCTCAAGATGATTCTTGAAGTCTCCAGTGAAGTTGATTGCTTAAGATGATTCTTGAATTCCCCAGTGAAGTCGCCAGAGTTGGTTACTCAAGTTGATGCTTAGAGTCCCCGGCAGAGTGTTTGCTCAGGATGATTCCTGAAATCTCCAGCAGAGTTATTGGTTCAGGGTGATTCTTGAAGTCCCCGACGGAGTTATTTGTCCAAGATGATTCTTGAAGTCCTCAGCAGAGTTGATTCATCCAGAATGATTTCTGGATCCCCGCAGTAGAGTTACTTGATAGTCCTCCAGGATCCCCAGCGGAGATGTGTCATCCCCAGCAGATTTCTGAGTAGCAAAGTTGAAACTTTCCTTGAAGACTTACTGATGAAGTCCGACTGCAATGTCGAAGCAGTTTGCCTAGCTGACATAGAGTGCTTGACGGAAAAAGATTGCGTATCCTTATTGGTTTGTGGTTGATTCAGGATTCCCTTTTCTGACTTACTGATGAAGTCCAACGATGATGTCGAAGCAGTTCTCTCAGCTGATGCGGAGTGCCTGATGGCAGAAGTTTGGATATCCCTGTTTGGTTCATGATTGACCGAGGATTCTATTCCCGACTTACTAACGAAGTCCGGCTGACGCCCGAAAATTTCTTTGAATGCCCGATGGCATGATTAACTTGATTGTTAAAAAGTGCCTAGCAACATGATGAGTCCATAGGAGACGATATGGAATTCATCTGCTATGACACCGAACGCCTGACGGCATGATCAACCATCCATTACCAGTTACCGCGTAACCGATGACCCCTTGATGACTTGAGGACGAATATCTACAGCAAAATCAGATGATCATCCTGACGGAGATTCGAGATTAGACCTTTCATCGGTTACCGTGTGACCAATTCCCCAGCAGAGTTGTCGTGCAACTATCATGCTCAGTTTTTGAAGATGATCCTAACAATCAGAGTATTGTTTACCTGTGCGGTTGGCAAATCATCAGTTACCGTGTAACCGGTGATCCCTTGATGATTCGAGGATCCAATGATATCAAATAAATCAGAGAATCATCCTGACGGAGATTCAGATCAGTATTTCTCCAGCTAGTTGCCTATTATTTCAGTTTCCGAAGATTTGTCCCCATCAGAGTACCGTACACTTGTGCAGTTGGAAAATTTCCGGGTTTGTTGGTATTCAACTATCTTTCACCTTGATTGTTTGAGAGCTGTTCGCTTCTCACCCAGTCAGGTCCAAGCCGTTTGAATAGGAGCAGCTGTTGCACCCCAAAATTTGCCCAACTTTTCATTACCTAGCTTATGTTTCATTCATTCACATTAGCATTATCATTTGCATTTCATTGACATGTATGCAGGAGATCAAGAGGTATGATTACCAATCAAGAGCTATACAAGACTTTGAAGCTAGACAAGAAGGTTATTCAGGTGTTCAAGGGTTGATATCCTTACCAGAGAAGTTAAAAGATCCTCAGAGAGAGTGGTTGAAGCCAAGTGTGTGTGTCTCCTAACTTGAGAGTTGTGGGAAGTCATCAGGTGATTCTGAAGCCATGAAGTTAGACTTGAGGCCTTGATATAGCTCATGAGAAGTGTTGAAGATCACTTTGAGGCCTAGACAGGTCATTGTACAAGATTAAGAAGGCTCAGCCATAAGTGGTGCAGCTAGGGTTTGACTGGGTCAACCCTAAGTCAACTGAGGATTTGAAGGAAGTTGAGACCTAATTCAAGAGCCATGTGATCATGGATTGATACATTGATATGTTCTAGTGATGATTACAAGGTTAACTCATCATGATTGAGGAGTTTGAGAAGTTTCAGACTAGGGTATCTAAGGCTTGACAGTGTAAAATCCCCTAGCTTGGCCCCCTATCTTCAAGGCAATTTAGCTCAAGATGTGATTGTCATCTAATCTTTCCCCCAACATGATTGTTGTATAGCATGGTCTTAGCTTTAATTTGAGTGCTAGAAGTCCTTGATAGGATTTGTAGAACTCAAGTTATGGCTTTGACAAGTTACAAGTCATCTGAGGTATGTGAATTTGGAGCTTGAAAGTTACCCAACTTGCATGAAACCTTTGCCCAAGAAGGATAATTCCTATGAACTTTTGGTCAACATGAATTTTGTTCCTTATCCTCTTAGCTTTCCATAGAGTACTAGAAGTCCTTTATAGGATTTGTAGAACTCAAGTTATGGCTTTGACAAGTCAAGGGTATTTTGGGAATTTGTGATTATAGGTCATTTATGATCATAGGTCATTTTCACCAACTTAGACACCTCAAATGAAATTTTGTTCAACTTGAAAGTTGCTCAAAATAGGGTTTTAACCTTGACCATGCTTCAAGGAGACATTGAAATGGCTCAAGGAAGGATGTGGTTTGAGGAATTTTGAAAAAAGAAGAATTAAAGGCATTTAATGACCAAAAATTGAAATAATTCATTTTGTGTCCAAACAAGGCAAAATTATAGGTCATTTTGAATGGAAAAGTCATTTTAGAAACTTTGGCAATATTGGAATTTTGGTTTGAGTCCATTTTCATACCATTTCATATTTTTACTTCATGATGAAGCAACATATCAAACTCACACCATTGGCTTGCAAACGAGGAAGAGAACATAACAAACCAATCCAATATCTCATGAGATGAATATTCCAAGCATTTTCATGCCCAAAGAGAGCCATAATCATGACTGGTGTGGGAGAGATTTTGAAGAGAAATTGAAATTGCAAAATCTCATTTGGGTGGTTACAGAACTTTCTAGATGATTCTAATGAGTTCTATATAAGGTTTGGAGTGTGTTCAGCCATTTTTTTTGGAAGCATTTGAAGCTGGTAGCAGAGATAGCAAGTGAAAATTCAGAGCTGCAACTCAAGATCGTGTTTGGAGATTGAAGGGGAATCAAGCCAAATTGAGGTGTGCATTAGCTTCAGAGGAGGATTTGGAGTGAATCTGGATCATTGTGGGGAAGGAATTGAGCAAGAATTGCATCTGTTCTTCATCTGAAACCAGGTTTGTACAAATTGAAATTGTGCTTAATTTAGGGAGAGATAGATAGAAATCTTTATGTGGTTAGGTTCTTATCATGACATAGATGGATTTTGGTACAATAATTTGATGGATAGAGACACTCTAGGGTATGGACCATTTTCTATTGAGCCTGATTTCTCAAGATTCTTGATGATACATTCATGATTGGATAGTGGAAATTGATCAGTGAAGAGTGTAGATTACATTAGGATCATTATCTTTGAGAATTGTGATGATCAAGTTTGGTGGATTTCTGAAAATTCTATCGTGTTTGGAGTTGGAGAAGGAATTAATGAATTTGGAGATTGGATTCGTGTTCAGGATGAAAAATGGAGTAAGATGATGATTTGTTTTATCATTTTTGATGACCTGAGACGAGCACCTCACCGGAGAAGACGATGGCGCTGCAGCTCAGGCCACCGTCTGGTTATTTCCCTCCATCTGATTCAAATTGGGGACGATGAACATGAGCCATTGGATGAGGGTTTGACATTTGACTCAGGCAATGGATGGATGGCCACGATTGGCTCTCAAACTCTAAAGAGAGGACTTTGAATGAAACGCACCGTTTCATTAATTGGAATGGTTTGGGCTTAGTGCATTGACTGATATTCACACCCCCCAATTGGTCCAATCTGTGAAATTAACTTGACATAATTGCTATTTGATACGCGCATTTTATTAATTTCCATTGATTTTCTTTTATTTTCATCATTTCATATAGTTTGTAAATAATTCATAAAAAATAGAATAATAACTCAATTAATTCCAAAAAAATTTTCCCTGATTCATGATTAAATCTAGAATTTTATTGAATAAAAATATTAGGAATTCATGCATTTGTGATTTTATGTGCATTTTTTACATTTTAATTGATATTAATTTCACAATGGTTGATACCTTGGTTTGCTGAATTTTGTTTGGATCATTTGATGATGATTTTTGAGCTGATTTTTTGTGTGTGATTAGTTTAGATATGCATGCTCCTCTAGTAATTTTATCACATTTTTGTGATGAAATTAGGTGTTGGTTTTAAGTTGAAACTTTAGGTGCTCTAGTTTTAGGGTTTAACCTTAGTACCTCATGATTTAGGATTTATTTCTAGGACTTTTTGGATGATTCAACCTCTGGATTTTGTATGATAGAGTCATGAATAACTTAGGTTCCCATAGTTATTTTTGTAGGATTTTACAATTGGTTTTAGTATTTTAGTTAAGATTAACTTTAGTACTAGGTTTTAGGTGATCCTAACTTGCTAATTCAACTAGAATGATTTATTTAGTTCCCTTAGATTAGGGTTTTGCCTCTCTTGCTCTTGGATGATGTTGAAGACATGTGTGGGATGCTGAGGAATGCATGGTGGAGCTTGGACTTGAAGTTTGCTCTTCCTTTGGAGTAGTTTTGTTTAGGTGTTAAGATTAGGGTTTGTAAGTAGAGTTTCTAGATAGATTCTCTTCTTTCATAAACATGGAAGGTATTGATCACTTCCATTCTTCCCTATGATGTAAGGTCCCCTTTTGAAGGCCTCATCCCTCCTTTGGTAGGATGTGTGGCTCTTCCCAAGTTGGTAGAACTTTTGAGGGTTCCTTTCTTTGACGGTGGGGTGTTTAGTGGTGACCTTTGGTCTTCACTTTGCTTTCCACTATCCAAACCTTGCTCTTGTTAGATGAATCTTTCTCCCTTGCTAGAAGATTGAGGATGCTAGAAGTTGCTACTTCTCTGTATTTGAAGACTGCCATTGGAGCTGAAGCTTGAAGACCAGGAAGAACAAGTTGACACTTGTGAAGAAGATCAAGTTGAGATTGAAGAAAGAGCTGAAGCTTGAAGTTGGAGAACAAGTTGATACTTGTGTTTGATGTGTTGAAAGCTTGAAGAAGCAATTTGACACTTGCTATTGAAGATGATAGCCTTGAAGAGCAGTTGAAGGCTGAGGACTGAACTGCTGTCAGAGGAGAGCTTTGCTGTGAAGCTGTGGGGGCTGTTGATCTGCTTTCTTTCCTGTCTGTTTGCTTGCTGTGCAACTGTATTGATGTGACTTGGTTGATTTTCTTGATGCATTAGAATAAGTTCATATTTAGATTGATTTAAGCTAGGAGCATGATTGCACTAGAGGTTGAGTTGCTCCCTCTGCTTGTATTTTTACTGTATGGCTTTGCTTGCTGGTATTCGGTAGAGCCCAGCTCCCTTGCCTATGTGGTTTGTGTTTTGCTTGATGGCATTTTATTTCATTTCTTCTGTATGATTGCAGTTATTCATATCTGGCTTGAGGTTGAGATGAGCTTGTGGAGGCTGATGCCCCACACACCTTTCCTCCCTCACTTGCATTGCATGCATTTTACAGTCGTTTACTGTTTACTGTTTAAGCTGATGCTTTATCTGTTTCTGTATCCCATTGACATGATCCCCTAGGAACCTCACTTCCTTTGACAAGGAAGTGATGATTAGAACTTTAGGTTGAAACCTATGCATGATAACTTCTAGGAGTTCCTTGTTTCAAACCTCAACCATAGGATGAATCCTTGGCATGACAACATTAGGACTTGATAGTCTCCCCTTAGTTGAACCTGCCTGTTCGTTCTCTTCTCATCTCAAAACAAATCAAAATACAGTAATAAAGGTTAACTGATGTCGTACGTTACGAGCCTTAAGCTATCTGAGAAAGGGTTGTCGGAGAGTTTCTTTTCGACAACTTGGATGTTTAGTATGGCACCCTTTGGGTGACATGCGACGCATTCACTCTCAGGTCATAGTCTCTGGTGCGATATTGGTTGCAAACATCCATAAAAAACAGTTCTTTCGTAAAAGACAGAAAACAAACTTCAAACCTTTTTGCCCCGTGGGCCCATAAGTCAAAGGAAAACTTTTCTGAAGAAAAGAGTGTCGTTAACTCCCAGTTCTACCGCAAACGGTAACGCTTAAGTCTCCAAGGGTCGAGCTGCGTACGCCAAACTGCTGGAACAATTTGTTAACCCTACTCGATAAAACAGATGAATATGAATTCCCGTAATCTGTATTATCCTGAACTACGTAAGCTCTGATCTCTCAAGCCTGTTGAGAGTATGTAGGTACAATACTGATGTATTGGCGAGCCACCTTCCCCGTAACCCGTAGTTAGTCGAACTACGTTGACTCTGATTTCTCATTCTCTGATGGGAATACGTAGGCAAAAAGCGCGACGCTTTGCCGAGTCATTTTCTTTTCTTTTTAAGCCAGCCTTGATAGGTAGATAGATAAAACCAACCCGTCAGATAAACACAACAAGCGTGGATCCCATCGAGTACGATGGACATGAGGGGTGCTAATACCTTCCCCTTGCGTAACCGACTCCCGAACCCAGACAATGGTTGCGATGACCTTGTCTTATACCCTTTCGTCAGGTTTTTCCGATCGTTTCCTTTCCCGTTCTGAGGGATAAATAACGAAAGGTGGCGACTCTTCTGTTTTGTCGGTACCTTATTTTCGCGGTAGCGACAGACACCTATTTCACTCTTTCTTGTTTTTGAACACATGAATCAAAAGATTATCAAATGTTGAAATGACACAAGTGGTTAAACAAGTATATATAGTGCCAAACCAATTCTAGACATAACAGTATTTCAAATATAAGAGGGAAGCATTTAAAAACAGATTTTCCGTGCGAACGGTCGACCACAGCAGGTCTGTGCGTCGACGCATGGCCTGTGTTGTTTGGAAATCTGGAAAATTCATCAGTATACGTCGACCATACAGTCGGCGTGCGCTGACCCGTTGAAACCTATTTCCCTTATGCGCCGACCCTGTGGTCGACTCATGCCTTTACGCGCTGACCCGTTGGAAAGTTATTCCTTCATGCGCCGACCCTATGGTCGACTCATTGCCTTGTGCGCTGACTAGTGGAGAATTGTTCTGATACATGTGTCGACCCTATGGTCGACTCATGCCCTGCAAACCTGCAAAAATTCATCAGTTTATGGTCTTTCATGTCTTTGGTCATGATTGCATTTTATCTATACATAGTATATTCATTACAGCAGTTTTAAGACAAGTATAAAAGGATATGGTGGGTGATACGTTGCATCTGTTTTAGTAGATCTGGAGTTCATAATTTCCAATCTATCCAGGGAATTTGTCATCATCGAAACCTGTATTAACCAATGTCTTGCAGACTTGTGTGATGTGTGGCGATTTGCCTCCACAAGATATAGTTCCTCTAACATGAAAATGCTGTTGAGTTCTCAATTGTAGAGACGAGGTTGTTTTTAATTGTTCTCTGCGAAAATGTGTTAGAGTCTTATCCTTAGGAACAATACTGTTGGTAGTTCTCTGATATGAACAGATTGAAGTGGTGAGTACATGATGTATGCGAAATGTGATGTTTTTGTTATGGATAATTGGTTGTAGGCGTGATGCCTTGTTGCACGGTTGTTGCATAGTTGTTGTTGTTGTGTTATAGTCCATAATAGTTGCATCTCATAGCATATCATTTGGCCTGGATTGGCGACAGTTGTGTCTTTAGTGACAAAATAAAATGATCGTGGAGTGTTGTCTCCCGAATTGTTGTGGAGTGTTGTCTCCCGAATTATTGTGGAGAGTTGTCTCCCGAATTATTGTGGAGAGTTGTCTCCCGAATTATTGTGGAGTGTTGTCTCCGAAAATGGTACCACATGCATATGCACAGTTGAGTCGCATTGTTGAGTTGCGTTGTTGAGTTGTTTTGATGAGTTGCTGAGATATGATGATAATTGTTGTGGTTATGAATAATGAATTGTTGCAGTTTAATTATTACTAATATTTATGCGAACTGCTGGAATTATAATGCTGTGATAATATTCTTACATGACTTTTATCATGCCTTATGTTATATTGTTGATATCTCACCCTTTACATTGTATGTTACCTCCGTTGGTGGTAATTTGCAGGTAATCCGGAATAAGTGTAGCTTTCCGTTTAAAGTTGTTGGTCGCTCTGATACGTAGCACTCTTGGGGGGATGAACGATTGATGTTATTGCTTTTATTTAATTTCCTTGTTGCTGAATTTTATCAAGTACTTTTCATTAAATTGGTGGATGCTGTTAAGTGCCAAATGCTGGTTGGATGCACTATGCCGATCAATTAGTAGTGCTGACTTTTATGGTTGAAACTCGTTGTTTATGTTGAATTGATGCAAGATAATTACTTGCTGAATTTTAATGGAGTTTCGTTGCAAGTTTCATGGTCTTGCTTTAATCATGCTAAATGTTGGAAATGTTTTATATTTCGCTGCAAATTAATAAGATGCCTTGTAATCAAAATGTTAATCAAGTTATTGTTGTATGTTCATCCAAGCTTTTGTGTTATGTACCATTACTAAATGCATGTTGTCTAATTGAATTGTGAAATGTATGTTTCTATGAGTTGAAATTGTAACGCCTAGAATTTGCTGCTGTGACGGTTGTCACAACTTCCTTACGATCGTCATGACCGTTACGGTCGTGACAGCCCCTTACGACCGTCATGTTTACAAAACTTGTTGCACTCTGATTCTGTTTTCCTTAATTATCCGTCGGGTTAGATTGGGGTGTTACACGGGACGTTTTCCTCAGCAGAGTTTGATTTTGAGTAGATTGGTGCTTAGCAGAGCAGCTTTACACATAAATTTTCTCGGAGGCCATCCAAGGTTTGTACTTCCCAGCATGAGTCCGTCTGCACTAGGCGTGCTTAGTCCTCCCCCAGCGGACTTGTTTTCCTCTCTTCAGTATTTGTTTTTGCTAGATTGGTTCCTTTGCATTTGCATCGTGCATAGCATCCTCCCAAACGCATAGCATTTCCATTTCGTATGGAGCATTATGCCATATTCAAACATGTGCATTTGAAATATAAGCCAGGTCGTTATCTCTTTGTTTTAGGTGAATCTCACAGGTGATAGGTCTTTGCCCGTGTGGTGGCTAAACCCCAATTCACATTATTTCCCCAGCGGAGTTTCCCCGTGATTGTTATCAGTGGTTGATCTCAACTTCATGTGGATTTTGACGCTCGCTTTTATTTAGCGAAGGTCTGGCGGCGATGTCAGAAGTTTCTGAGGAATATGGTTATCTGATGGCAGTGTTGGATGCTTATCAGATTTATGTTTGTCTGGTGGCGATTTCAGGGGTTTATTAGCACCATGGTTGTCTGGCAGAGATGTCAGAGTTCTTTCTCCCCACAGGTACTTGACGGCGATGTCAGGTGTTTTTCGGAATTACAGTTAGCTGGCGGCGATGCCATATGTTTGTCGGATTTATGATTGATGACGGTGATATTATAGTTCTCTTACTAAGTTTGTGTTTTTCTGGCGGCTGCCGCGGTGAAAATTAGATACCAAACTATTGATTAGTCTGAATCTTTAATTCATTTTGCAACCGAACTTTGATTTGTCCAAAGGAAGGGATAAAAATCGAAAATCCCACAATGCAAATGCAAAGGTTATAGAGTTTTAGGTTCGGGGGTTGATTAAACTTAGGGAAGGTACTAGCATCCTAAGTTTCTGTAGTACTCTACAGGAACCTCTTGTTTTATGTTTGTTTATTGCTAAGTGTTTATCTGCTTAAGAGGTTGAAAGACCTAGGGGTTTATTTCTAAGTATACTCGATAAGATGTCGCATCTTATGCCTACATATCCTTACGGGAGTGGAATCAGAGTATTTGTAGTTCCCCTGAAGGGTATGAGGAGTTCTTTGACTGTGGTCAAAGTTCCTACGGGTTTAGGGTAGTTGTTTGATTAATTTTAGGAGAAGAGACGTGTTGTCATTTTAAGGGAGATTTAACCGCCACAAGTTGTAGGAAAATAGTCTTTGCATCGTCTTAAGAAAAGGACTTACGTACTCGGATAGGGATCGACGAGGTACACCTTTATCTCTCTTAAGGAAAAGTTCCTACGGCTTGATTGTATTGTTGTGGGGGTGGAGATTTTATCTCGCTTAAGATGATTTGGCATCTTTTCTCTGTTGTGTTTGAATTTTTGTTTGATTTGGGTTTGTTTTGTATCTAAGTTGTAAAGATAATGGTCCTTCCTATGAGGTAGGATCTATCCTAGAGATCAACTTGAATGGGATCAAGGATCATGGGGAATATGATGCAAATGGTGTGCACTACACACAAGTGTTGACTTATGTGTAGGATTTTCCTTTGGGACGGATGCAATGCGATGAAATAAATTACAATAACGTAAATTACTGTAAAATAAATTGCGGAAAATGATAAAGCCATACACATACGCATGAAAGTGCTGAAGTGTGTGAGAGTGAGTGTGTCATGGGGTGCACGATTAGGTGTTGATTTATTTTATTTGAGTTGATTGTTTTTAGGCGAAGTTGATTTTTAGGCGAGAAGTTGGATTTGATTTAGTGGGATTAATTTGAGAAAAGTTGATTTAAGTGATGAAGTTGAAAAAAGTCAAATTAATCTTATTAGCAAAAGGGTTTTAGACGTAGGTTGATTTTGGGCGAGACTAATCGGTTTCTATGTGGAATTGATTTTAGTGAGAAGTTATATTTTTATTACAAGCAAGATATTATCTGATGAGATTAATTTTAAGAAAATTTAATTGAGGTTTATTTAAGAGAAAAGTTATTTTTGATACTCTTTAGTAACAGTTCTTAGGTTATGAATTAACTAAATCTCATAGAAACTTGATTATTATTATTTTTATTAGGGAGATTTATTAGATAAGTAAGAGTTAATTAAATTAAAAGGAATATGTTTTGATAATTATTAAAAAAGTTATTAAATTTATGAGATAAATTAAATAAAGAAAAGAGAATAAAATAACTTGGATTTTTTTTAAAATAAAAGTGAAATAAGTTAATTAAAAGGTTGATTAATTTAATAAAATCTAATTAGAGAAAAAGTTAGTTTAAATAAAAAGGTCATTAGTTATTTAATTAAAAAAGGTGACATGATTAAAAAAAGGGTTAATTAGGTAGTTAATTATAAAAGGTTAACTAATTAAATTAATTAAATTAGACAATTATGGTTTTGGTGTTTAAATGTTAATGACGCTGATTAGTTATTATTAATGCAGATTAAAATGTTTTAATTAAGGATTTAGTGGGGAGTTAGTGTGATTAGGTGGAGGAGGCGGAATAATCGTGAGTGTGCATGTGAGTTACAGTGAGTGTGTGTACATGTGATTAAGAATTACAACCAAAATTAAGAAAAAAGACATAAAAGCCCTAATTCCCAAACTGATTTCCCCCCCGATCGCCATCTTCTCCGTCTCTCTTTTCGCCAATCACTTCTTTGACCTCGTTCCTCCCTCGTTTCTCTTCTTCTCACACGATTCTCTCTCCTCGATCTTTCTTTTTCTGTCTCACTTCTATCTTCTCGATGTTCACCACTTTCATCTCCTTTCCCCTGATCTAAAACAAAAACGAGTCAAAAAGATCAATTGTATTTAACAAATTACATCTCAACGAAAAGTACTCAGAGGAGCTCGTTGGAGTCGGCAGTGGAGATTCATGTGTGGGTTATCGCGGCGGTGTTTGTGTTTTAAGGGCTTGGAATCTCCAATAGCGCGATTGGGGTTTTGTGGTGAAGTTTTTGTTGAAGGGGAATGACGGCTCGCAAACGGGTTTTCGACGACGGTGCGAGGGTTTGAAGGCGACCTCGTGGCGGGATTCACGACAAGGTAAGCTCTCACTCTTGTGATTTTCACGCTTAGGGTTTTATTTGGGATTTAGGTGGATGTACCAGTTTTGAGTCCCTTCTAACTCTAAATGTTTTCTCCTTTTATAGGCTCTGAACCTGGCTCCGAGATTTGGTTTTGGAAGGGATTTAAACAGCTTTTGATGGTTTGCGATTTCTTTCCATTACTGTCTTGACATGCTTTAGTTTGTTTAGGAAATACTTAATCATGTTTTTATGCATTCGAAACTGATGATATGTTTCCAAATTGGTAGTGTGAACATTGAGGACTGCTTTGGAAACTATCGATGATGGTTAAAGGTATTTTAGATTTTTGAATACTTGATAGCTGTTCTGAATCGATGAATCACTACCTATCTCTACCTCCTCGTTATTTGACTTGCAAACACAATCCCTTAACGCCGTTCTTGATTTCACATGTAGGGTTGCTTTATGTCTTTATGCATTGATGCTACGTGCCTTGATGTTTGTTCGAGAACATACGCAACATGAAGAACAAACTATGATGAATATGCTCTGGCTGTATAGCTTATGCAAGAAAATGGTTGGAGAAAATCTTCAGGATATTGTGTCGATTCGGTTGAAAGAGACTGAAGGGTGCTTGGTCGGTTGGTGTATGGTAAGTTTGCTGAAAATTCATTTGCTTTGAAATTGGAATGAAATTCGGTGAAGCTGCTTCTATTTCCAATCGTTAACAGCTCAAACACTAATGAGAAATCCATATTCTATTTTCAGTTCCACCTTGGTTACTCACAAAAGGACGGCGTGCTAGGAGCGGGTTATATGGCTTCTTCATAGGCACATACGAGGGGTATGAACAGACGAAGACCGGTTTGAATCTTCCCTTTATCTTATTCTACAGTTGTTCAGAAGTATTGGCCTAACTGATGAATCAATGACTTATGGCCTTCCTTGTTTGGTTGCAGGATGCACGCTTGAGAAAGATTTGGGTAGAAACCTCTGTTGATTTATTGAGATTTTGGCTAAATTGTATGCGGTTATCTACTCTTGAAGCTATACTCGATACTTTGATTATCTCGTTACTCGGTAACCCTCTAGAAATTTGACATGCCAATGGAGCATTATATGTTCACTTAGTTGCTCCAAAGTTAACAGCTTATGAAGACGTTTGCTTTCTAATGCAGGGGATTCAAAACAGTCGGCATCACTTGGAATTAGAAGGAAGGTGCAGCGCCGCATAGCAAGTTGGGGGTCATGGACTTCTTCCATTGCCAAATGACATGCCTTCTCAATGTTGTTGCGTTCTTCATCTTATGCTTTACGGTTCCAACTCTGCGAACTCTTTCTAGCGTCTCGCAGCAATTTTCGGCTTTCGTACTTCTACCCGGGGCTAATATTCTAGACCGAACATGTCGTTGCTTTCATGGATAAGTTCTGCATTGGTCCCTTTTCTTTTATCAATATTAGCTAAACTAAACTTTAGTCCCATTGACGTCTTCTTGATTGTCTTCTGTAGTATGGGTATTTTTCAGGGTGTCAACCAGTTCAGTCAACCAATGGTTTAAGAATTCATGGATGTCTTGGAGCATTTTTCACGGAAGTCGTCTTCACCAATCCCTGTCTTGGTTGAACTGCTAATCAAACAAATGGCGTTGTTTTGTTCAATATCAAGATCATTGTCTCAATGGAACAGGAAGCCTCATGTTTCAATCTTCAACAGGCTTTGATAAATTCGTTCAGTAGTCATTTGCAACTCAGTTATTTTTTAGTAACTCTTTATGTTTCTTATTTTCCAGGTGAAACTCATGAAAGGAGGCGTAACCAGATGTGTCATTACTTAGTCTATGCTGTAAGTATATGTGAACTAATGCCTTGCCCACACAAACTTGCTCTCAATGCTGGTGGATGGACACTGTATTGGATTAGTATGAAAAAGATATGGATGCTTTCTAACATCGTCGTAAACTCCCTTTACTATGCAGGTCTGGTCCTTCTATGAAGTCCCACAAAAGTCACCTCGCTTACGGCATGGACAGAAGATCTAGTGAGCTCTTGACTTGATCTTATATGCGGAAAACCTTGTGGAGCCTGATGCAACAGGGTGTCTCCCGATGTAGAACAAGCGTTTGTGATGTTTACCAGCTGTTATGTACGTTACCGACAAGGACAGTCCTAACTGACACTCTCAGTGGCGTCAGAAGACTGTGGCTGCTATGTATTTAGTGATTTCTTAGAATTAAAATCCTTTGTTGGTTATGAAGTTAGGGAATTTCATAAATGATGTACATTCTTGGCGCCTGTAATATGTATGAAAAGCTTTTCCTTGGAAATGAATTGTCGTGGCGGTTATAGCTAGTGTATGAAATTCTTTCGGAACAAAATCCTGTAAAACAAGCCTTTCAATATTTTTCAATGTTATTGTAGGTACACTATCTTATTAGGAAACAAGTATAAGGAGTCTAGTTAACATGAGCATATCAGATGTCCAACACAAACTTGGCATGTTGAAAAGCAATTTTACGTGCCTGTGAGCAAACTCCCTTGAAAGTTAATGAATATAAAATAGAAGTCGCAGGTGGGACTTGAACTTGTTCGCTTGATTTGCTTCGGAAAAATCTCCAGTTAAGGTTCCTTTAAAGGAAGGACAGTGCGAAATGGTCAGATAACCTTGCATTCAGAGAAAAAAAATAATGGGCCTCGAATTGACGAATTCCACACAGTTGAATGAATCTTTTAGTTCAAATTTTAGATGCCTCCCTCTTAAGACATTCACACCAATCTCTTGGTGTTCTCAGATCTCGCCTTAATTAAATTGGATCATTATATTCGAAATACTTGAAATTAAACCTTGATGTCATAAGAAAATCCATAAGAAAATCCATGGGTTAAAACACATAAACTTGCAACTTCGTCATTTACATCACGACTCATATCTCGCACCTTAAGCTAATCTATTTCCGAAATAAGCTTCTCTTGCCCTGATGACGTAATGACTCGAGGTGGAAACCAAGACCCAAATCCAATTATCCTATGACGAAGTAGTGGTGAAGTATTAACCATGCATTGTAGTATCTGAATCCTGAACCACTGTTGGCTCATAAGAAGACGAACTTGATTACGGCTTTAACGAGATACAACTATAAAGTCTATCCGAGCTGTCTAACAAGGATTGATCGAAGAGTGGCCCAAGAAGGAAGAATTCGTTAGAATGAGTATCATCTCCATTTGAAAATTCATCCTTACGCAAACATGTACAAACTGGTTAGTAAAATAAAGTGAGCAAGAGATAAGCACAAGAAGGTGGGATCTTATGGTCAAA
Source organism: Lathyrus sativus (assembly GCA_963859935.3). NCBI lineage: Eukaryota > Viridiplantae > Streptophyta > Magnoliopsida > Fabales > Fabaceae > Lathyrus > Lathyrus sativus. Next base: position 222,804,811 of record OZ012739.1, on the reverse strand, counting down.
AATTAGGGTGCGACAGATGCCCCTATTTAAGTTACTTCTATCCGGAGATATGGAGGTCGGAATCTCCGTCTCGACGAGATAGGAGGGACTTAAATATAAACATTGCACGAATTTTAGGCCATAAGAAACCACCGAATGTAAATGATATGCAATGATATGAGAATGCAAGACGAAGGGTCCTGTGGATAAATGGCGCCACAGGGGAGAAACTAAACACGACACACGGGAAGAACAGTCTCGACAAAACGAGACTCCATGGGGAAGATTGATAATCACAAAGTGTCTGTAAATATGCTGTGAAGAAACTTGGAAGAGAAATTCTCTGGAGGAATTTACTGTATAGGTCAAATGTAATTGATTCGAGATATCAACTGAAGAAGCCTACTGTCGAGACTTGTAACTGTAATTGAGGATACTTTTGCCAAAGTATGTGTTGTTAAAATCAGTAAGGAATCTACTACCGAGATTCTGTGTTGAAGTCTGTTGGAGAAATACTTCTGACGAAGTCATTTGGGAATCTGTTGCCGAGATTAACCATGAAATGAAATAGAACTACCTACTGCCGAGGTCTTCTGGGAATCTACTGTCGAGATTAGCCAGGAACTGAAATAGAACTACCTACTGCCGAGGTCTTCTGGGAATCTACTGCCGAGATTAACCAGGAATTGTAAGATGTTCGAATGATTGTTGAAAAGGATGAAAAACCTCCCCGAGCGTCATAGTATGGGAACCATGAGCTGGTCTCAGTCTCTGATGTAGAACCTCCCCGAGCGTCATGATATGGGAATCATGAGCTGGTCTCAGTCTCTAACGTAGAACCTCCCCGAGCATCATGGTATGGGAACCATGAGCTAGTCTCAGTTTCTTTTCCAAAATGATGAAAACTCGTGAGAGCCTCTTCACAAAGGGTTGTAAGTTTCGTAGATTGCAAATGTCGTTGTAGACTGTAAATGTAGTTCGTTGTAGAACTTGTAGGTTGTAAATGTTGTTGTAGATGTTGAACTTGTAGATGTAATTGAGATTGTAAAACTTCACCGGGGATCTTTAGAAGATATGCAAGCCAGTTGAATTGTAAAGTATGTCTTTTTAAATAAAGAGACTAATATGATAAACTTCTTTGACTTCCTTGGGGAGATGTCGCTTGATAAACTTGTGTGATGAACTCGCTGGGGAATACATTCCTGAGGAGCATCCTGGCTGTTGCAAAATGTGTGAATTCTCAAGAGAAATGTCTGTAAAGTTTTCCATTTACCATGTCGATAATCACTGGGGATGGATAAACTTTCTTGAGGAGGCTGTCATTTGTCGTTTTGAATAAGATCCTAATCAAAACGAGTTGCTCAAATAAAGAGATCCAAATGTAGATGGTCGAGAAAACCTGTGATATTTAGAGCAACCTGTCTTCATGGATATTCTTCTTGCAAAATAAATGCACACTTGATCCATGTTCAAAAATTGGAGATTATCCACAATGTGATTGTCAGGGACCGAAATTCAATTCAGGAAATATCTGAAGAGAAACTGTTAAACAAGACTCGAACATTGAGGTATGAACTCAAATGGGATGTACTAAAACAACCGCCTTCCACGAGGGTCGATCTTCATGGGGAGTTAGAAATATTACGCTTTTTCTGCCTACGACTGACAACTCTAATTGGAAGGAGAAGACGCGCCCAACAACTCGGGGATAAACACGGCCAAAGAGACAGAACAAACCAACGCAAAGGTGCAAAATGCATATGCCATGCTATCTACTTATATGATGTGCGTATGCTTATGCTGACAAGACAAACGAACAGAGAAAAAAAACGGAGATGAAATAAACATCTCGAAGCAAACATCCGACCAATCTTCAAAGATAGAAGTACCACTGGGGATGGGTGGAGAACCAAATATGGGACTACAATCCTGTTTCAGGGCTTCAGAAACTTCTCTTGGGGAATGGAGAACATTCTACTTGGGGATGTAACGTCTTGATCTCTATCATCATGTTGGAAATGAGTAAGGATCTACTAGTAGTGGATCAAACTCATGACTGGAGAGAATCCATGGATAAATATACACTCATGGGAGAGATTCTTGCTAGAACTGCAGGTGGAAATACCCAAACTGAAGTTTCTCAGGGGATAAAATAAATATCCACCTCACTGGAGAATATTGACGTTGTAGAAGGTCCACTGGGGAGTGAAATACGCCCACTTCATCGGGAAAGTGAAGTTCAAGGAGATTCGTTGAGGATTAAAGGAATACCCACTTCATTGGGGAAGTGAAGTTAAGCGGATCAATGGGAATTCTCAGGTTACCAACTAGAGATTTCTTGCATCGAAAAGATTCATCGGGGAAGTGTCATAGCCACCAGAAGTAAAATTTACTGGGGACATGAAGACTGCTGAAAATTTGTATTGAAGACTGCATGGTAGTCACTATTTGAATAATACTTGTTATGACTGGATAAGATAATCTTCGTTTCTCAGATGCCCCAAGTCATATGATAATGAGAAGAAGACCATTCCAAGAGTATTTTACAGAAAATACGGCGTCCCAAAATTTTCAAACTCCTGGAGAGATTCCTTGAATCTCGACGTAACTGGCCCTAATTGACGGTATTATGAATGAGTCTTCAAAAATAGCTCTTCAATAAGTCAGACTTGCACAGAACAAACCCCTTGGAAATAACTTGCCCCAGGCTTAGCAGAGTTTTCAAACTTCAACAATGATGTCTGTATGTAATCTTTCTAAGATGTCGAGCAAAGTTAGCAAGTCCGAAATGTTAATTTTGAAACTATTAATGCAACCCACGTTTGTCTTGAAGTTTTGAAAAGAGATATTACGATAACTTGTGACCAAAATCATTAGTTAGGGTATAGATTTATTTTTATAAAGCCAATGAAAATTGAGCATAGCTCAAATAGGAGTCAGGAAACGTCATCTCACTGAGTATGCTTTCGAAGTAAACCTTACTTCAATTAGGACTTTTGAAAGGTTGTATCTGGGCTTAGTTCACGATTGGTAAAACAAAGGAAATAAGGGTCAAAGCTTACGTACCCGCCCATTTTAAAAAAATGTTCACTTTCTTTGAAAGGTTTTAAGTGTTCAATCGAGCTGACTGAAAAATTTCCTGCCCCAGGTTTAAAAATGATGTTGGAAAGGGTTATAAAGGATTTAACTTCCTTATGTCTTTGGTGTTTAGGAGGTTTGAAAGAATGCCTTACATCATCAACAGGTTTTTATTCAAGAGCATACATCAAGAGACCTTGCGTTTTACTTCGTCATCCTCAATCCAATTCTTCACCAAAGTGTGGAAAGATTGGGTAAAATCGGCATTATAAATTTATAAAGAAAATTTTACGAGTGAAACGAATGGATTTCTTCAAGACAAATGCTTATTGCACTACTTATTCAAAATCACATGTTCTTACATGCCAATTATGCTTTTAATCAAAGAAATGAAAAGTAAACATAAGCAAACACAATAAATAGCTGATGGACCCTTTTCTCAGTATTTTTTTTTGGAGTTTTCACTTATATCAGCGTAACGGTATTCCATTCACGACTGGGCTTCCTCCTTTGAAAGTCAGTGTTTCATCATCTATCATTTCTTGAACTTTCTCTTGGAAAACTTTGCATTCTTCAATCGAATGCCCCAACACTCCATCATGAAATTCACAGTTGGTGTTCGAGTTGAACCACGGTGGATGAGACTTCATGATTCTAGTCTTTCTGGGTGTCATCACCGAGTTTCTAGCAAAATGAGACCATAACTGACTGTAAGTCATTGGGATAAGGTCAAACCAGCGAGTTTCCTCTTTCGGAGTATTCAGAGGTGTCTTTTGATTCTGAAACCGTCTTCAAACCTGTCGATTCTGGTGTTGATTTGGAGAGGTTAATCTTCGCTTATGAGGTAGCCGCTGCTTGCGCTGAGCCGGCGCCATATACTGGTGTTGGGGATAAGGTACTGGAACTGGCAGGATTTGAGAGGAATCCCAAGCTGCATTAACGTCAATGCTTCTTTCTTCTAGGGAATTATCAATTGAAATTCCTTCATTAGCTTGATCATTCAAGTCATCTTGAATTCTTCCACTTTTGAGTGCATTCTCGATGTTTACTCCAACTTCCAAAATTTTGGAGAAATCTAATGGCACAACGCCTACCATCCTATCATAATAAGAGTCTGGCAGTGTTCTTAGAAACATCTTGGTTAAATCTTTCTCTGGAAGTGGTGGACGAACTTGAGCTGCCAACTCTTTCCATCGCTGAGCATATTCCCTGAAAGATTCATCATTATTCTTACTCATTCCTTCTAGTTGATCACTGTCTAGTGCGATATCCAAATTATAATTGTATTGCTCCACAAAAGTGTCAGCTAAATCTCTCGAAGACTGAATGTGATTCCTTTGTAGCTTCATATACCATATCAAGGAAGCCCTAGATAGGCTTTCTTGGAAGCAATGAATCATCAATTTGTCGTCGTCAACACAAGCATCCATCTTTCGACAAAACATCGTCAAATGGTATTTTGGACAACTAACACCCTTGTAAACTTCAAAGACAGGCATTTTGAACCTCGGAGGAATAATTACGCCTGGAACCAGACATAGGTCACGAGCATCAAGGTCAGATGCATTAGCTTCTTTCAATATTTTCAATTGTTCTTTAAAATCACATAATTCTTTTTCCATTGCTACAAATCTAGGATCGTCCATCTTCATCTTAGCATGAACATTCTGAAGATTAGGTACAGGCTGTGGAAACTGGGAAACTTGAACAACCAGGTTGTCTTGTGTTACACCCCAAATTTGTCCTACCTTTACATGGTTTCTAGTGTCACTTTATTTCGAATGAATAAAATGACACAATTGGCAAGAGACCGTGTGTAAGTAAGTGTGAGAGGTCGAGAGTTCGAATCCCACCTTCTTCACTTTTTGTTTTGTTTCTTTTATTTTTATTCTATCTTTTCTATTTTCATAAAAAAAAAATAACAAAAATAGTTTTTTTATTATTTAATTATTATTTTCATATTTTATTTAAATTATTTTTAAAAAAATATTATTTTTTCACTTTTTTTCATATTATTCATAAAAGCATCCAAAAATTATAAAATTAAAAATATTAGAAAAGATTTTATTCTTTTTATAATATTTTTAATGTTTAGTAAATAAATAGGGTTTTAAGTTTGTTTTAGTTTTGACTAATTCTTTAAGTTGGGCTTTAAAGTGGGCATTAGGTTAGAGTTAACCCTAATTTGTTACCTATATAAACATGAGTTGCATTTGAGAAAAGGAGGGAGCACACAAAAGGAAAAAACGGCGGCCGTTCTCACGACTTATCAGAAGAGGAAAGCGTCAGCAAATCCACCAAAACGGCGCAAAACCACCGCGAACTGCTTCGAACCCCGAACGAGGTGAGCAGTTCTTTTTGTCAATAACAAAGTTTTTCTGTTGTTTTCAGGTGGAACAAACCGAAGAAGAAGAAGAGAAATCGTTTCCGGCCATGCAAGAATGGAGCAAAGCTCAAAGGAGCTGCAACGACGTCACCACCGTGATGAAGAAGAAGATGGGGTTTATAAAAACCTAAAGATTGAAATGCTTCAGCATGAAGCCTACTTTTTCCCTTTTATTTTTTTATATTTTTTATTTTTCCCTTTTTTTATTTTTCGTATTATTATTATTATTATTATTATTATTATTATTATTATTATTATTATTATTATTATTATTATTATTATTATTATTATTATTATTATTCTGATTTTCTTTAAATTGTAATTATGTCATAATAAATGGTTAGTTTAATTAAAAAATATTTGCTAGTTAAACCTTGTTTTAAAACTCTGTTCTTATAATAATAAAAAATTAAAACTATTTTTTATTAAAACTAAAACTTCTTTTTTTTTTTTAAATTTAAATTGAATCCTTTTTTAAAAAATTAAAACTAAAACATTTTTATTATAAACCATTGTTTCAAAATTAAGATTAAATTTCTTTTTTCAGAAATTAAAAATAAAGTTTTTCAAAATTAATAAAATAATAAATTTCCCAATTGCATTTTCTTTCTTTCATTATTAATTGCTTTATTATTTGTCATTGATTTCCGCCTAACTTTTTTTTTCACTAACGTTCTCTATTTGTTTTCCGCTAGGATTTAGTCGGTCTCCGATTATATTAATTAAATATTTCGTTATCATATTTGTAATTTGTTCCATGGATGTAATTTACGCGAGGCCATGGTCGCGGTTTATTTTATTTTGCATTTTTTGGGGATTTGTAATTTACGCGAGTGATCGTCGCGACGCTTTCTTTACTTTCCGCACTTTATTTCTGCCATATAATATTTTGCCATGTTTTGCATGATTTAGCGTTATGTTCCTTCCGAAGGATTAGGTTTAGCCGTTTGACCGCCGAGTCAATAACCCTAACGTTTGACCATTTCAAAATCCTAATCGCCTAGGTGTCCCGACGTGGACGAAAATACCCTTTACCCTAGCATTAGGTCAAAGAGTCGTCGTACTCTGTTTTAGGGTTTCCCGCCGTAGAATATTTAATTTAACCCTAATTTCAATTAACAATTTCAATGTAGAAATAGGAGTTTCAAGACTCCACGTAGGCGCTTCCCTATGAACGCTTACTCCCCAATGAAACCTTGACCACAGTCAAGACGTTTCTAACCTCCTTTTCGAGGGGAACTACAATTACTCTGATTCCATTCCCGTCAGGATATGTAGGCACAAGATGCGACGTCTTGTCGAGTAAACTTAGGACTAACCGTTAGCTCTTTTAGGTCACTCTATCCCTTAGCAATATATTTCAAACAGATAATAAAATAAAAAAGCATACAATAAACAAAAGGTTCCTGTAGAGTACTACAGAAGTTTAGGGTGCTAGTACCTTCCCTGAGCTTAACCAACCCCTTACCTAGATCTCTCCTCGCATTGTCTTTACGATGCAAAATTAGGTTTTCCTCTTTTGACCTTTTCCTTCGGATAAATCAAAGAGCGGTTGTGAACTAAAGATGCGATTCAAATTAATTAATAATTTGATATCATATTCTAACCGCAACAGAAAATGGAGACTTCACTGGGGACCCTCCTAATTTTTAAGGGTTACCCCTATTTTGTTTATTGTATGATATTTTATTAATTATTTTTATATATCATTGTACCTTGTGGGGATACCTGTTATTGTGAGATAAGTCCTAACCTGGACTTGAGTGACCTTATTATAGGAAGGTGAGATATTCGACGAGGCTTGCCGGGAGTGAGTCCCGACCAAGTCAACTCGAGAATCACCGCTCAGTTGAGACCCTTTCGAAAATGGTTCGGTTGATCGAGTGCAGTCGTGAAAACTTTTACTATTTTCAATTGGAGTCTGTGATACTGGGGACCGTAGTACCTTAACACCACCTTGGCCTTATATAGGACGTAGTGCGGGAACTATGTGGGAGTAGTCCTACAATAGTTGCTACGCGATACTACACTCAAATGAGGTTCTCTTGAGGATATTATCGACCTCCGAGTTAGTTGGAAAGTTGATAATATCTGAAAGATGGATTGATGACTTTGGGCACCGCTTTAGAACCTTGTTCTGCAGGTACAATTAACCTATAGTACTTACCTTTTGGGAAGGGTAGACCTTAACTCCATTCGCTGTCCTCTAACCTAGGACCTTTGTGTGTGTATTTGTGCTTTGCATCCATAAAGCATCATATCATTTCCAGTTTCAAGGAATTCAACAGTCTTTTGCAAATTCAAAAAGGTCCTACATTTTAGAGTCAAAAAAAAATTTCTTTCCAACTTTCGTAAAAGGGAATATTTGCAATCGACCGTTGAAATTCTTGGAACCATTACATGGCATTAGCATCACATTTTTGCATTGCATTTTTCCCCCAGTTTCTCATTCTCGGTTCTCTCGTCTTCTAGTTACCTTTGAGTCATCAAGCTGATTCCTCGACACAGATATCAGACTAGAGCTAACTATAGACGCCAAATGTCAGAACAAGAGGAACATAATGCGGAGGTCCGAATGGACATTGATGAGTTGAAAGCAGGCATGACAAGGATTACCGAGATGCTTCAAGTGTTGATTGCCAGAGGAGAGCCACCTCAGAGGACTGTCATTCAGGAAATTTTAAGTGTTGATCCACCTCTTGTTTCAGTGTCGCCCTCTAGTTGGCCTGGGTTTGGTTTACCTCCTAACTACTCTCCACCTGTTGCATCTGCTGCTATGATTGGTCAGGCTGTCAGATCGGTTTTTCAAGCTCCTATCCTTACCGAGGCCCAACCTATGGTCCACACGGTTAATCAAACTATCCAAGCTCCCGTTGAGAATCCTCTCTATGAGTACAATGTTGTCGATGTTCAAGAAGATTTTGTTGAGCCTGAGATCACCCGGGAACAGTTTCAGATCATAAACAAGAGACTCCAAGCTGTCGAGGGTACTGATTTCTTCAATGTTGATGCCGATAATATGTGCCTAGTTTCTGGTCTTGTTTTGCCTGCCAAGTTCAAGACTCCTGAGTTCGTGAAGTATCAAGGTCATTCATGTCCAAGAGCCCATCTAGTCATGTACTTCCGAAAGATGGCAGCTTACACCAACAATCAGAAGTTGCTCATTTTGCTTTCAGGATAGTTTGAGTGGTGCTTCTCTTAAATGGTATATGAACTTAGAGCATAACAGTGTCCACTGCTTCCAATATCTCGTCAACGCTTTTATGAAGCAATACAAATACAATTTGGATATGGCTCCCGATCGTCGTCAGCTTCAAAGTATGTCTCAGAAAGAAAAAGAGTCGTTCAAGGAGTATGCTCAGCGTTGGAGGGAGTTAGCTTCCCAAGTCGAACCCCCTATAGCAGAGAAGGAACTGACACAAATATTCATGGATAATTTGTCTCCTTTCTATTGGGAAAAGATGATTAGGAGTGTCTCTTCAAGCTTTACAGATCTGGTGACTATTGGCCAAAGGTTAGAAGAAGGTTTGAAAAATGGGAAGGTATCCAAAGCTGCCGAATCTTCTAATGGTGCAAAGAAATTCTATGGGAATTTCCATAAGAGGAAGGGCGAGCAGACCAATGCTGTCATGACTGAATCAAGAAAGCCTCGCCAGGGATCTCAACCTGTTGTTGCTCCGCAGCCAGCTCAGAATCCTCAACGTCCAATTATTAGACAAGACCAGTATCGAAATAGGAATCAATTTGATCCTATTCCCATGACTTACACAGAACTTTATCCTTACCTGGTTCAACGAGGGCTGATCACTACAAGGGCTTTACCACCTCCTCCTAATCCTCCTCCAGCTGGATTTAGGGCTGATTTCCAGTGCGCTTTTCATGAGGGTGCCTTAGGCCACGACTTGGAGCATTGTTTTGCACTGAAAGCCAGAGTGTGTGAGCTGATGATAGCAGGGATACTTGATTTTCCAGATAATCCTCCAAACATCCAGAAGAATCCTTTGCCAGGGCATCAGAAGTGAAGCTTCGGGCTGACTCAGCAGACTATTTATTTGTTTTAGACATGACAGTTTATCTTTGTATTGTTTTAATCACAGACCTTTGTTTCTCATTGTTTGTATTTTCCTTATTTTATTAGCTGTTTGCTTTCGAACTATGTTTGTACTTTTATATTGATGAACTGAGCATTGCAACTTTTGATTTAATTCATTTTATCTATTATTTTCATCTCTATGCTTTATCTTTCAAATATTTACTTTTGCCCGAATTTTTGGTATGCAAAGATTGGAGGGAGGATGACGAAAACGTTATACCCATAACTGCTGTCAGTATGCTTTCAATCAATCCTTGTTGACGATGTGAGGCATTGTTTCAACTCCCAAACACTGAAGAAATAAGGAAGTTATCCCCTTGTCACCCCCTTCGAGCCTAGAAGTTGGAGTTCCTTTCTTTACAAAAAAAAAACCCGCAATTTTAACCTGGGGATGGGTATTTCTCAATTAACTCGATTATGTGTTCATGCAATATACCTTTCATATAAAGGTCGCACTTACAATTTTCCTTCACACACAACAAACAAGTGTCGAGGATTTTTTTAAGCCAAAAAAAACCGATGATGGTTCACCGTAATCATTAAACCAGGCAGTCATGTTTCAAAATAAAAAATCAAAAGAAAGAGCCCGCTAAGTCAAAACCTATGAAGGAGACTTAGGCAAAACTAGGGCATCCCGCTGACTATAAATTTCAAAATAAACAGTTCAGGCAAAATTTAGGGATAATACAAAGAGGAGTTTTAAATCTTTACCCTAAAAATCCTCAATGTCAAAATGACCAAATATCATAAGGAGGTAGTGGCTGCTTTTCACAGGTCCATTGACTTCTGAACCATCATTGCTACCATCAGTGCAATTCCTAATCTATACGAACCTGAATGCATAATAGGAGTTAACTGAGCATAGGACTGGAGATCATCGTGTAGATGGGGTGGGTATAAATAAATTTTGAGCCTTTATCCTTTGTTTCATAAACCATGAACCAGACCATGTTACAACCCTCAAAAGACCTAATTGAAGCAAGGTTATTTTGAAAGTATACTACAACAAGGTTGCGTAACTTGACTCCAAAAGATCTTTGTGAATCATTTATTTTGGCAATACACTTTTGTTTTAAATTTTGAGCGTCTTGAACCACCGTGTTCTGACCAACGACTTATTTTTCATTTTTCAAAAATAATTTTGATTTCAAAAGTCGCATGAACTTTGCATTACCATGTTTGTATGAATATTTTTGTTTGCAAACTGGCTTTCCTCTAAGGAATTTTTAAACAATGAGAAACTTGGTCAAGTGATCTTATCAGGGGCAAGTTCCTTTTACATCCTGTCAAAGAATCAGTTCAAGATTTGTTCAAGACAAGATCTTCTCAGATTTGGTTTATCCAAAGATTTTTTTCCAAGACTCACACTGGGGCAAACCTTCCGAGGGTACAATAAAACAATCATTTTCAGAATCAGACAAGCTGAAGCAATTATCAGTTCATCTGTAATGGACAATTTAATCTGGGGCAGTTTACTTGAAAGATCTCCAAGCGGCTTTCCATCCTTCCTACGAGGACCATTAACCTGATTACAATTTAGCAAGTGGCAGTGATCTCCGGGTTGAGGAATCAGTTTTCCAGTCTTGTCATCTTACCAACAGATTCGAGCCTTGTCGTCGACATCTGCATTGTCATTTGATCATCTATCATAGCATGATTTATACACATGTGCATATCATGGGTGTTTTATCCCCATTTGCTTTTTCTCTCGAGGTCGTGTTTTACCCGCGTCTTACCTCGTGGACGAAGTCCAATTTACCTGGCATCATGGGTGTTTTATCCCCATTCGCATTCTTCTCCCGAGGTCGTGTTTTACTCGCGTCTTACCTCGTGGACGAAGTCCAATTTTCCTGGCATCATGGGTATTTTATCCCCATTTGTTTTTTTCTCCCGAGGTCGTGTTTTACTCGCGTCTTACCTCGTGGACGAAGTCCAATTTACCTGGCATCATGGGTGCTTTATCCCCATTTGAATTTTTCTCCCCGAGGTCGTGTTTTACCCGCGTATTACCTCGTGGACGAATTTATTTACTTGGCATCATGGGTTCTTTATCTCCATTTGTATTTTTCTCCCCAAGGTCGTGTTTTATTCGCATCTTACCTTGTGGACGAATTTAGTTACTTGGCAGCATGGGTGTTTTATCCCCATTTGCATTTTCTCCCAGAGGTCGTGTTTTATCCGCGTCTTACCTTGTGGATAAAGTCTAGTTTACTTGGCACCCATCGACTATTTCGTGTCATGTCTATCTGACGTTCTTCCGGATACGACGTGTCTCCTTTTCGATGTTCTTCCGAAATGTTCTGATGTTTGTCTCTCCCTATATGTTTTCTGGTGAGTCCTGAAGATCCCGCTCGATCTCTTCAAGGAATGTCGCGAAAACTCTAGCGTCTGTCGTTTACCTGGTCCTGCCTCCGTGTGGATCCTATGTTACCTTGTCACCACCGTGTGTCTTCTTCCCCAGTGCAATTCTTCGATGCGCTATCCCCTATGACGTCGTGTCGTCTGCATCCTTGCATTCATCATTCCATCATACTCATCATATTAGATTCATGGCATTGTCAGCATTATAGTTCGTGTTATTTTGTCCATATCATTGCGTATCACTGCATCTAGGGGCCAAATTTTCGGTTATCTGTATTTAAATCCCTTTCACCACGATTTCTCGAGTCTCCGCTGCTCAAATCATCCGGTGAAGCTATTTAAATAGGGGCATCTGTTACACCCCAAATTTGTCCTACCTTTACATGGTTTCTAGTGTCACTTTATTTCGAATGAATAAAATGACACAATTGGCAAGAGACCGTGTGTAAGTAAGTGTGAGAGGTCGAGAGTTCGAATCCCACCTTCTTCACTTTTTGTTTTGTTTCTTTTATTTTTATTCTATCTTTTCTATTTTCATAAAAAAAAATAACAAAAATAGTTTTTTTATTATTTAATTATTATTTTCGTATTTTATTTAAATTATTTTTAAAAAAATATTATTTTTTCACTTTTTTTCATATTATTCATAAAAGCATCCAAAAATTATAAAATTAAAAATATTAGAAAAGATTTTATTCTTTTTATAATATTTTTAATGTTTAGTAAATAAATAGGGTTTTAAGTTTGTTTTAGTTTGTTTTAGTTTTGACTAATTCTTTAAGTTGGGCTTTAAAGTGGGCATTAGGTTAGAGTTAACCCTAATTTGTTACCTATATAAACATGAGTTGCATTTGAGAAAAGGAGGGAGCACACAAAAGGAAAAAACGGCGGCCGTTCTCACGACTTATCAGAAGAGGAAAGCGTCAGCAAATCCACCAAAATGGCGCAAAACCACCGCGAACTGCTTCGAACCCCGAACGAGGTGAGCAGTTCTTTTTGTCAATAACAAAGTTTTTCTGTTGTTTTCAGGTGGAACAAACCGAAGAAGAAGAAGAGAAATCGTTTCCGGCCATGCAAGAATGGAGCAAAGCTCAAAGGAGCTGCAACGACGTCACCACCGTGATGAAGAAGAAGATGGGGTTTATAAAAACCTAAAGATTAAAATGCTTCAGCGTGAAGCCTACTTTTTCCCTTTTATTTTTTTATATTTTTTATTTTTCCCTTTTTTTATTTTTCGTATTATTATTATTATTATTATTATTATTATTATTATTATTATTATTATTATTATTATTATTATTATTATTATTATTCTGATTTTCTTTAAATTGTAATTATGTCATAATAAATGGTTAGTTTAATTAAAAAATATTTGCTAGTTAAACCTTGTTTTAAGACTCTGTTCTTATAATAATAAAAAATTAAAACTATTTTTTATTAAAACTAAAACTTCTTTTTTTTAAAAAAATTTAAATTGAATCCTTTTTTAAAAAATTAAAACTAAAACATTTTTATTATAAACCATTGTTTCAAAATTAAGATTAAATTTCTTTTTTCAGAAATTAAAAATAAAGTTTTTCAAAATTAATAAAATAATAAATTTCCCAATTGCATTTTCTTTCTTTCATTATTAATTGCTTTATTATTTGCCATTGATTTCCGCCTAACTTTTTTTTTCACTAACGTTCTCTATTTGTTTTCCACTAGGATTTAGTCGGTCTCCGATTATATTAATTAAACATTTCGTTATCATATTTGTAATTTGTTCCATGGATGTAATTTACGTGAGGCCATGGTCGCGGTTTATTTTATTTTGCATTTTTTGGGGATTTGTAATTTACGCGAGTGATCGTCGCGACGCTTTCTTTACTTTCCGCACTTTATTTCTGCCATATAATATTTTGCCATGTTTTGCATGATTTAGCGTTATGTTCCTTCCGAAGGATTAGGTTTAGCCGTTTGACCGCCGAGTCAATAACCCTAACGTTTGACCATTTCAAAATCCTAATCGCCTAGGTGTCCCGACGTGGACGAAAATACCCTTTACCCTAGCATTAGGTCAAAGAGTCGTCGTACTCTATTTTAGGGTTTCCCGCCGTAGAATATTTAATTTAACCCTAATTTCAATTAACAATTTCAATGTAGAAATAGGAGTTTCAAGACTCCACGTAGGCGCTTCCCTATGAACGCTTACTCCCCAATGAAACCTTGACCACAGTCAAGACGTTTCTAACCTCCTTTTCGAGGGGAACTACAATTACTCTGATTCCATTCCCGTCAGGATATGTAGGCACAAGATGCGACGTCTTGCCGAGTAAACTTAGGACTAACCGTTAGCTCTTTTAGGTCACTCTATCCCTTAGCAATATATTTCAAACAGATAATAAAATAAAAAAGCATACAATAAACAAAACGTTCCTGTAGAGTACTACAGAAGTTTAGGGTGCTAGTACCTTCCCTGAGCTTAACCAACCCCTTACCTAGATCTCTCCTCGCATTGTCTTTATGATGCAAAATTAGGTTTTCCTCTTTTAACCTTTTCCTTCGGATAAATCAAAGAGCGGTTGTGAACTAAAGATGCGATTCAAATTAATTAATAATTTGATATCATATTCTAACCGCAACATCTTGCACAGGCCGAGGTTGTGTAGGAACATCCACTTGTTGAACATTGTCCGAGGGGAGATCAAATAACAGATTAGTCATTACTCTGAAGCCAGTCATGGAATCCATATTCTTTATTCTCTTTACTATCCTTCGGTAATACTTCGAGCTTGGTCAGACGGTCGAGATGTCAGCTGGAAGGCAAAGACAGAAGACCGGATGAGCCACAGAAGAGGCGAGACACATGCATATGCAAAATGCTAAATGAAGGATGATAATGCAAGATTGCAGAAATGAAAGGTTTCATGGAACTCAAGTTCTTATAAACGTTATAGAATACCAAAGAAACTTCATTTATTGGATTACAAGTGAATATTCTCATAGAGTCCTTACTTAATAGCTAAATAAAAGCTAAGAAAGCCCTAAGGAAGTCCTTCATCATGCGTGTTGATTTACTCTCCTAGATGGATGTTCTTGAAGATAAATTGTCCACGATTAACTTTTAAAGATTAGTTCGATAGAGGAAAATAAATCCTCCATCTTTGTTCTTGTTGGAAGTAAGAAATGAATCCCCTGTTTATTTGGACCGTCAATATTGATGAAAGTCTTTTGAACCTCTAATGATCCTCCATGATAAGGGAAGCCTCTCGTATTTGAGTTTTTCTTCAATTTGAACTCCTATTTCCTTACGCCATCCAAGTTAGGACTCTTAAAAGAATATTTCAAAATCTTTTCTTTTGTAATCCTTATTGGTTTCTGTAATGTTTATAGATAACTAGGAATTCCATGAGACCTAACATGATATGATGCTTTTATGGATGCAACAAACACAAGTAAGCACATAAGGACACAAAGAATAAACAAACAAGGGGGACCCTAGGTTTGCAACGAGCATGGAGCCAAAGGTATACCCATTCCCAAAAGTTGTAGACTAAAGGTTGTTTGTACCTGCAGAACAAGGTTCTAATGAGGTTCCCAAAGTCATTAGCCCATCTTTCGGATATTATCAACTTCCCAAGTACTCGAGGGTTAATAATATTCTCAAGAGAACTTCTTTCGAGTGTAGCATCGCGTAGCACTATTTCGGGGGTATCCCCTCATAGCCCCGCACTACATCTTAGTAAAGGTCAAAGTGGGGTTAAGGTAACTACGGTCCTCAATATCATAGGCTCCAACATCGAATATAGTGCATGTTTTCACGATTAAGGACTCGTTCAACAATACATCTTTCGAGAGGGCCTCAATTGAGTGTGGTTTTCAAGTCAGCTTGGTCGGGATTCCACCCCTATAAGCTTCTTTGAACATATCACTATCCTATCTTAAGTTCACTCAAGTCCGGGTGTAGGACTTTGTCTCACCACTCAAAAGAGGATCAACCCAAAGGCAATAAACAAACAAGTAAACAATTATACAAATAACAAATATAAAGCAATAAGCAAGTAGAAACAAGATAGGGAAACCCACTAAGGAGTCCCTAGTGAAGTCGCCATTTCTGTCGCGGTGAAAATTAGATACCAAACTATTGATTAGTCTGAATCTTTAATTCATTTTGCAACCGAACTTTGATTTGTCCAAAGGAAGGGATAAAGATCGAAATTCCCACAATGCAATGCAAATGCAAAGGTTAGAGAGTTTTAGGTTCGGGGGTTGGTTAAACTTAGGGAAGGTACTAGCATCCTAAGTTTCTGTAGTACTCTACAGGAACCTCTTGTTTTACGTTTGTTTATTGCTAAGTGTTTATCTGCTTAAGAGGTTGAAAGACCTAGGGGTTTATTTCTAAGTATACTCGATAAGATGTTGCATCTTATGCCTACATATCCTTACGAGAGTGGAATCAGAGTATTTGTAGTTCCCCTAAAGGGTATGAGGAGTTCTTTGACTGTGGTCAAAGTTCCTACGGGTTTAGGGTAGTTGTTTAATTAATTTTAGGAAAAGAGACGTGTTGTCATTTTAAGGGAGATTTAACCGCCACAAGTTGTAGGAAAATAGTCTTTGCATCGTCTTAAGAAAAGGACTTACGTACTCGGATAGGGATCGACGAGGTACACCTTTATCTCTCTTAAGGTAAAGTTCCTACAGCTTGATTGTATTGTTGTGGGGGTGGAGATTCTATCTCGCTTAAGATGATTTGGCATCTTTTCTCTATTGTGTTTGAATTATTGTTTGATTTGGGTTTGTTTTGTATCTAAGTTGTAAAGATAATGGTCCTTCCTATGAGGTAGGATCTATCCTAGAGATCAACTTGAATGGGATCAAGGATCATGGGGAATATGATGCAAATGGTGTGCACTACACACAAGTGTTGACTTATGTGTAGGATTTTCCTTTGGGACGGATGCAATGCGATGAAATAAATTACAATAACGTAAATTACTTAAAATAAATTGCGGAAAATGATAAAGCCATACACATACGCATGAAAGCGCTGAAGTGTGTGAGAGTGAGTGTGTCGTGGGGTGCACGATTAGGTGTTGATTTATTTTATTTGAGTTGATTGTTTTTAGGCGAAGTTGATTTTTAGGCGAGAAGTTGGATTTGATTTAGTGGGATTAATTTGAGAAAAGTTGATTTAAGTGATGAAGTTGAAAAAAGTCAAATTAATCTTATTAGCAAAAGGGTTTTAGATGTGGGTTGATTTTGGGCGAGACTAATCGGTTTCTATGTGGAATTGATTTTAGTGAAAAGTTATATTTTTATTACAAGCAAGATATTATCTGATGAGATTAATTTTAAGAAAAGTTAATTGAGGTTTATTTAAGAGAAAAGTTATTTTTGATACTCTTTAGTAACAGTTCTTAGGTTATGAATTAACTAAATCTCATAGAAACTTGATTATTATTATTTTTATTAGGGAGATTTATTAGATAAGTAAGAGTTAATTAAATTAAAAGGAATATGTTTTGATCATTATTAAAAAAGTTATTAAATTTATGAGATAAATTAAATAAAGAAAAGAGAATAAAATAACTTGGATTTTTTTATAAATAAAAGTGAAATAAGTTAATTAAAAGGTTGATTAATTTAATAAAATCTAATTAGAGAAAAATTTAGTTTAAATAAAAAGGTCATTAGTTATTTAATTAAAAAAGGTGACATGATTAAAAAAAGGGTTAATTAGGTAGTTAATTATAAAAGGTTAACTAATTAAATTAATTAAATTAGGTAATTATGGTTTTGGTGTTTAAATGTTAATGACGCTGATTAGTTATTATTAATGCAGATTAAAATGTTTTAATTAAGGATTTAGTGGGGAGTTAGTGTGATTAGGTGGAGGAGGCGGAATAATCGTGAGTGTGCATGTGAGTTACAGTGAGTGTGTGTACATGTGATTAAGAATTACAACCAAAATTAAGAAAAAAGACACAAAAGCCCTAATTCCCAAACTGATTTCCCCCCCGATTGCCATATTCTCCGTCTCTCTTTTCGCCAATCACTTCTTCGACCTCGTTCCTCCCTCATTTCTCTTCTTCTCACACGATTCTCTCTCCTCGATCTTTCTTTTTCTGTCTCACTTCCATCTTCTCGATGTTCATCACTTTCATCTTCTTTCCCCTGATCTGAAACAAAAACGAGTCAAAAAGATCAATTGTATTTAACAAATTACATCTCAACGAAATGTACTCAGAGGAGCTCGTTGGAGTCGGCGGTGGAGATTCATGTGTGGGTTATCGCGGTGGTGTTTGTGTTTTAAGGGCTTGGAATCTCCGACGGCGCGATTGGGGTTTTGTGGTGAAGTTTTATTGAAGGGGATTGACGGCTCGCAAACGGGTTTTCGACGACGGTGCGAGGGTTTGAAGGCGACCTCGCGGCGGGATTCACGACAAGGTAAGCTCTCACTCTTGTGATTTTCACGCTTAGGGTTTTATTTGGGATTTTGGTGGATGTACCAGTTTTGAGTCCCTTCTAACTCTAAATGTTTTCTCCTTTTATAGGCTCTGAACCTGGCTCCAAGATTTGGTTTTGGAAGGGATTTAAACAGCTTTTGATGGTTTGCGATTTCTTTCCATTACTGTCTTGACATGCTTTAGTTTGTTTAGGAAATACTTAATCATGTTTTTATGCATTCGAAACTGATGATATGTTTCCAAATTGGTAGCGTGAACATTGAGGACTGCTTTGGAAACTATCGATGATGGTTAAAGGTATTTTAGATTTTTGAATACTTCTTGATAGCTGTTCTGAATCGATGAATCACTGCCTATCTCTACCTCCTCATTATTTGACTTGCAAACACAATCCCTTAACGCCGTTCTTGATTTCACATGTAGGGTTGCTTTATGTCTTTATGCATTGATGCTACGTGCCTTGATATTTGTTCGAGAACATACGCAACGTGAAGAACAAACTATGATGAATATGCTCTGGCTGTATAGCTTATGCAAGAAAATGGTTGGAGAAAATCTTCAGGATATTGTGTCGATTCGGTTGAAAGAGATTGAAGGGTGCTTGGTCGGTTGGTGTATGGTAAGTTTGCTGAAAATTCATTTGCTTTGAAATTGGAATGAAATTTGGTGAAGCTGCTTCTATTTCCAATCGTTAACAGCTCAAACACTAATGAGAAATCCATATTCTATTTTCAGTTCCACCTTGGTTGCTCACAAAAGGACGGCGTGCTAGGAGCGGGTTATATGGCTTCTTTATAGGCGCATACGAGGGGTATGAACAGACGAAGACCGGTTTGAATCTTCCCTTTATCTTGTTCTGCAGTTGTTCAGAAGTATTGGCCTAACTGATGAATCAATGACTTATGGCCTTCTTTGTTTGGTTGCAGGATGCACGCTTGAGAAAGATTTGGGTAGAAACCTTGATTGATTTATTGAGATTTTGGCTAAATTGGATGCGGTTATCTACTCTTGAAGCTATACTCGATACTTTGATTATCTCGTTACTCGGTAACCCTCTAGAAATTTGACATGCCAATGGAGCATTATATGTTCACTTAGTTGCTCCAAAGTTAACAGCTTATGAAGACGTTTTCTTTCTAATGCAGGGGATTCAAAATGGTCAGGATCACTTGGAATTAGAAGGAAGGTGCAGCGCCGCATAGCAAGCTGGGGGTCATGGACTTCTTCCATTGCCAAATGACATGCCTTCTCAATGTTGTTGAGTTCTTCATCTTATGCTTTACGGTTCCAACTCTGCGAACTCTTTCTAGCGTCTCGCAGCAATTTTCGGCTTTCGTACTTCTACCCGGGGCTAATATTCTCGACCGAACATGTCGTTGCTTTCATGGATAAGTTCTGCATTGGTCCCTTTTCTTTTATCAATATTAGCTAAACTAAACTTTAGTCCCATTGACGTCTTCTTGATTGTCTTCTGTAGTCTGGGTATTTTTCAGGGTGTCAACCAGTTCAGTCAACCAATGGTTTAAGAATTCATGGATGTCTTGGAGCATTTGTCACGGAAGTCATCTTCACCAATCCCTGTCTTGGTTGAACTGCTAATCAAACAAATGGCGTTGTTTTGTTCAATATCAAGATCAGTGTCTTAATGGAACAGGAAGCCTCATGTTTCAATCTTCAACAGGCTTTGATAAATTCGTTCGGTAGTCATTTGCAACTCAGTTATTTTTGAGTAACGCTTTATGTTTCTTATTTTCCAGGTGAAACTCATGAAAGGAGGCGTAACCAGATGCGTCATTACTTAGTCTATGCTGTAAGTATATGTGAACTAATGCCTTGCCCACATAAACTTGCTCTCAATGCCGGTGGATGGACACTGTATTGGATTAGTATGAAAAAGATATGGATGCTTTCTAACATCGTCGTAACCTCCCTTTACTATGCAGGTCCGGTCCTTCTATGAAGTCGCACAAAAGTCACCTCGCTTACGGCATGGACAGAAGATCTAGTGAGCTCTTGACTTGATCTTATATGCGGAAAACCTTGTGAAGCCTGATGCAACAGGGTGTCTCCCGATGTAGAACAAGCGCTTGCGATGTTTATCGGCTGTTATGTACGTTACCGGCGAGGACAGTCCTAACTGACACTCTCAGTGGCGTTAGAAGACTGTGGCTGCTATGTATTTAGTGATTTCTTAGAATTAAAATCTGTTGTTGGTTATGAAGTTAGGGAATTTCGTAAATGATGTACATTCTTGGCGCCTGTAATATGTATGAAAAGCTTTTCCTTGGAAATGAATTGTCGTGGCGGTTATAGCTAGTGTATGAAATTCTTTCGAAACAAAATCCTGTAAAACAAGCCTTTCAATATTTTTCAATGTTATTGTAGGTACACTATCTTCTTAGGAAACAAGTATTAGGAGTCTAGTTAACATGAGCATATCAAATGTCCAACACAAACTTGGCATGTTGAAAAGCAATTTTACGTGCCTTGTGAGCAAACTCCCTTGAAAGTTAATGAATATAAAATAGAAGTCGCAGGTGGGACTTGAACTTGTTCGCTTGATTTGCTTCGGAAAAATCTCCAGTTAATGTTCCTTTAAAGGAAGGACAATGCGAAATGGTCAGATAACCTTGCATTCGGAGAAAGAAAATAATGGGCCTCGAATTGACGAATTCCACACAGTTGAATGAATCTTTTAGTTCAAATTTTAGATGCCTCCCTCTTAAGACATTCACACCAATCTCTTGGTGTTCTCAGATCTCGCCTTAATTAAATTGGATCATTATATTCGAAATACTTGAAATCAAACCTTGATGTCATAAGAAAATCCATGGGTTAAAACACATAAACTTGCAACTTCGTCATTTACATCACGACTCATATCTCGCACCTTAAGCCAATCTATTTCCGAAATAAGCTTCTCTTGCCCTGATGACGTAATGACTCGAGGTGGAAACCAAGACCCAAATCCAATTATCCTGTGACGAAGTAGTGGTGAAGTATTAACCATGCATTGTAGTATCTGAATCCTGAACCACTGTTGGCTCATAAGAAGACGAACTTGATTACGGCTTTAACGAGATACAGCTATAAAGTCTATCCAAGCTGTCTAACAAGGACTGATCGAAGAGTGGCCCAAGATGGAAGAATTCGTTAGAATGAGTATCATCTCCATTTGAAAATTCATCCTTACGCAAACATGTACAAACTGGTTAGTAAAATAAAGTGAGCAAGAGATAAGCACAAGAAGGTGGGATCTTATGGTCAAAAATTAGGGTGCGACAGCAGCGATGTCAGATTTCTTTGGTTTTCTAGCGGCGATGTTGGAGGTTTGTTTCTGGAAGCGATGTCAGATGATTTGTTTTCCAGCGGCGATGTTGGAGGTTTGTTTCTGGCGGCGATGTCAAATGTTTTGTTTTCCCAGCGGCGAGGTTGGATGTTTGTTACTGGCGGCGATGTCAGATGATTTGTTTTCCCAGCGAGGAGGTTTGATGTTTTTTACTGGCGACGATGTCAGATGTATTTGGTTTTCCAACGACGATGTTGGAGGTTTGTTTCTGGCAGCGATGTCAGATGATTTATTTTCCAGCGGCGATGTTGGAGGATTGTTTCTGGCGGCGATGTCAGATGATTTGTTTTCCCAGCGGCGAGGTTGGATGTTTGTTACTGGCGACGATGTCATATGATTTGTTTTCCCAGCGGCGAGGTTGGATGTTTCTTACTGGCGGCGATGTCAGATGATTTTTTTCCCAGCGGCGAGGTTGGATGTTTGTTACTGGCGGCGATGTCAGATGATTTGTTTTCCCAACGGCGAGGTTGGATGTTTGTTACTGGCGGTGATGTCAGATGATTTGTTTTCCCAGTGGCAAGGTTGGATGTTTGTTACTGGCGGTGATGTCAGATGATTTTCTTTCCCAGCGGCGAGGTTCGATGTTTATTACTGGCGGCGATGTCAGATGATTTGTTTTCCCAGCGGCGAGGTTGGATGTTTGTTCTTGGCGGAGATGTCAATTGATTTGGTTTCCCAGTGGCGATGTTGGATGTTTGTTCTTGGCGGCGATGTCAAACGATTTTGGTTCTTTCAACGGCGGTGTTGGATGTTGTTTTTGACGGCAATGTCAGAGGATCGTATCTTTGGATTCGATGTCTGTTTTTATTTAACAGAAGTCTAACGGCGATGTTGGCTATTTTACCGACTTGATGTCGAGGTCTGACGGCGAGGTCAGATGCTTTTATCGATTTGAAATTGTGGGCTGACGGCGAGGTCAGATCTTTTTGTTGATTTAATGTCAAGGCCTGACGGTGCGGTCAGATGCTTTTACCATAGGATACAGTTATCTCCGGGGATTCTATTCCAGTAAACAAGTCAATTCAGTTACTTTTTCATTCTACGGTTGTCAAATTTCCGGGTTTTTTGGTATTCAACCGTCTTTTACCTCGAATGTTTGAAAGTCATTTGATTTTCATCCCTTCAGGTCCTAGACATTTGAATAGGAGCAGCTGTTGCACCCCAAAATTTGACCAACCTTTTCTTTACTTGGTTTATTGTCTTTGCACCACTCAAGAGAAAAAATATTTATTGGCTTCAAGCTCAAGCAAAAGCACTGGTACAAACCATCAGAAGACTGTCAAGGGGTCCATAAGGTCTTATCATTGTAGTGGAGAGGAAAGGTTATTCAGTTCATTTGCACAAGGCCCCAGGCCAAGAAAGGAGAAATTAGGGTTTCGATTTTTTACCAGGATAAGATTTGTTTCTTGAGGCAGACTTGTTTCCATGGACCTCCACGTGCCCTAAGGTGTTTGGGGATGAAAGATCGATCATGACGTTTTATCAGAAAAGCTCCAATTGGTCACTTGATTGAAAATCGGGAAATGCGAAGAAAAGTCAACTGTGCAACAAAAAAGTCAACTCCTGATTTTTTGAGGTCAAGATCATGATCCTCAATTTCAATTTGACCAACGGATGAAATTTGATCAAGAAAAGTTGAGAGTTGTTGAAAGTTTCCATTTTTGGGAATTAGGGTTTTAGAATTTTCCATTTATGGAAAGTTCTATGTTTGGAACAACCATATTCAAAGCCTTTTTGCTTCATGATAGAGGTTTCAAATGAACTTCTGGCCAACATCAAAGTTGTTCCTTGTGTTTCAAGCTTTCTTTTGAGTACCAATTCATAATCATAGGATATTTGGAGCTCAAGTTATAATCAATCAAAGTTGAGAAAAAATAAGTCAATTTTATAACTTAGAATTTTTTCTAAGTTATTTGTGGACAACCTTCATGACATGGTTTTCAACCTCAAATTCCATGGTCTTTCAATGATCCAATGGAACTTTCATCAATATGAAAGTTGTTCTACTCCATGCCCTCTTTACTAAGAACTCAAGTTTAGGGTAATTGGATTTTTGAGTGCCAAGATATCATTGGTCAAAGTTGGGGGTTTGAGCACATTTTCAAAACTTGTATTTTGATTTATTTTGGCATATGTGGCATTTGTTCATGAAGAAAATATCAGCCTTGCTCCAAGACCATGCGTATAACTGATTTTTCTCTCCCACCAAACTTTACCCAAACAAGAGAAACAAAGCTTGTACCACCCATGGATGATTTTTGAAATTTTTGCCCAAAAGAGAAGAAGACAAGCCACCTTCTTGCTGCCCACTATGCAGTCTAGCCTGTTTGTCCCTCCCACTGCAGAAGACAAAAGAAAACAAGCATGCTTATGTATTGTTGCTGCATCTGACCCCTTCATTTTCCACCATGACAAGCTTGATGTTTTACCCTTTTCACATCCTATTTAAGCTAACAAGCAGTTGGGCAAAACCCTAGCCACCATTTGAGAGAGAAATCAGATTTTGTATTTTTGCTCTTTTGAAATTCCCACTAAAATACTTCATTTCCTCACTATTTCCTAAACCTTTCTTCATAAATTTATCATCCCAATACCATTTAAAAGCTGCTTAAAAAAGGAGAAGTTGGAGGTTCTGTTCTTTCTCAAGTCATTATGAGGTTTTGTTGTTGGTGTGCTTTGGAGGCTGCAAGAGGTGAGTATCACAAACTTTCTTGTTTTATTTGCATCATTAGCATTAAACATGAGTTGGTTTTATTTTGAAGTTCACTAACTTTTGAATGTGATCATGCAATGAGTATGTTGTGAATCATTGGTTGGGTTCTGCTGTGAATGTTTTGGTTCTATCATTTTGGTCACCAATATGGATTCATGTGTTTGGGTGTATCTGTGTGTAAATATGCAGCTGTGGAAATTTCGGTTTCATTTTCAACATCATATTTGGATTTGCTGACAAACTTATTGGTGTTTGAGGATATGACTTTTCAGCTCTAGTTTTGTCTTGTGTGTTGGTCATGCTTTTGTTTGAGACCATGTTTGGTCTGTGGCTTCTCTTAGAGCCTTGTGGTAGGATGTTGTAGTTGTTGTTTGTGTTTTTTGCTTAGTGTAGTTAGTATGATATAGGTGGAGGGGTTTTGGTGAGTTTCTCAACCTGTTGAAATGTGCTTTTAGGCTGTTTTGAGAAGGCCTGTTAGAGTCCTCAGGTTTGTTGAGTTCTAGGCAGGATATTGGGACTTGAGGTTTCGAGACTGAGTAAGGCCTTTTGGTTTGGTTTGTGATTGATTTCTTGGAGGTTTTGGTTCAAAACAAGTTTGCTACTTTGCAGCATGTGCTAATTAGAATAGGTGTATGTGTTGGGGGAAGTTGGTGTGTGCAAGGTTTACATTTTGTACCAGTTGGGATTGATGGCATTTAGTGTTTTGAGTTTTGTTTAAAAAGCTGGTCAATTTTGTTTTCATGATTGATTCTGTTTGGATTGGAGTTTAGGGAATTTGCTGGCTATTTAGGGTTGGTTTTCATACTCGTTTGAGTTTGTGCTTGGAAAGCATTGATTTTCATTTGTGGAGCAGTATTGGAATATGTTCAGGGTTGGCTAATATTGGGAGGCAGGCCTTAGACAGTCTAGTAGGAGTTTAAGTTTTGGTATTTGGCTATGTGACATCTTTGGTGGTGGATAGTGGATGATATTTAGTTTTATGGCTTTGCCTACTACTCTATGGCTTATTGAGTTATCTTGTTTTGAAGGTATTTTTGTTGGAATCCACTAGTGGATATTGGTAAAAACCTGATGCTGTTGTTGGCTCAGTGACTAAGTTCTGTTACAAACCTTTCACTCTATGGCAGGCCTGTTGTAGGTGTAGGGTTGATGATTCATCGCAAGTGTGGACTAGCTGGCCAGCTGCTGCTCAGAACAGGTTTTAGGGCAGTTCTTTTAGGAACCCTGTGTGTGTGTGCTTTGTTTTTATGGAGACATCTATGTCATGGGAATCCCTAGTGTGTGCAATTGAGGATGCATTAGCTTACTGTCAATTTCTGTTCAAGTTTGTTAATCTCTCATTTGGATCTTGAGAATCTTGATGGTTTGAGTGTATACCTTGTGAAATTCAAGTTTAAGAATATTGGTGCTGTTGGGTTTGTGTTGGGACTGTCCATTTTGGTTGAGAGGTCTAAATGAATATTTGAGCTGGTGACTATTATGAAGGTTTTGGAACTGTTTAATGCAGTCAAATTCTTGTTTGAGTTAGTGCTTTGTTTTACATCAAGACTGCTACACCTTGGCAAGTAGGCCAATAGGGTATAGAATTTGATGGATTCCCTTGCTGTCATGGGATTTATGGACCAGCTTTTGTATTTAACTTTCACATTTGATAGGCCTATGTTGTTTTTGGTCTTTTGGTTGTTAAGTCTTAGGAAACCTTTCCTTACTCTTGGCACTGTGGTGTCTACTAGATTTTCTTCAGCATTGGTATGACTGAGTTTGTTTTGTTTCTGACCTAAGGCCATTTTGAGTTTGTCAACTCGTATGAGCTATGATTACTTGGATTTTGGCAAGTGATGTGTTGTTGCTATGGAAACAATTCACACACTGCTTTTGAGGTACATATTTGTGTTATGTTGATCCACTTTATTTTGCTCCTGGCTGCTACTGCAAATCTGGTTCTCAGCAGGAGGTTTCAACTGTTGGTTTTGGATTAGATCTTGACATGTTCAAGTGATCTTTGTGCTGTCAATATCTGAGCAGGATTTATCAGCTCAGACTCAGCTGTCATCAGAGTTTGGAATAGGATCATGTTGAAATGGCCATCTAAGAATTCTTGTTTGAAGTGAGGATTATGGCTGCCCTTCCAATAAGCAATGCTAGGGTGAGCCTAGAGGTCAGGTTTTAATGAGTGCCTAGCTTGAACCACTGTTGGACACACACCACAAAAATCATATTACTATTTTTGTTTGTATCAACATGCTCTGCAGCCTAGTACTCATCATTTGCTTGATCATACCTTTGAGTTTTCAACCCATGTGCAATTTTACAACTGCTATGTCGTTTTCAATTTAATGGCTACTGTTGAATGCATGCATTATAATTTATGCAAGGAGCACCTGCTGAATTTTGATTGAGTATTGATAATTGTTATGCTAAATTGATGGTAGGAGGATTCATCTAGCATTTGATAGGTAGGACTGTCGAGAACATTGAGATTTGAGACCGCCATTTGAGTCTCTTGTTTTTGTTAGCACTGCTGTTAGGGGTTGTGTTTGAGTGCTATTGACTGTAAGTTTTGGGGCTGTAAGTTGGATTCCTCAAAGGACAAATGCCAAGGTTTTGGTATTGCTCATGTTTTTGGTCAAATGGATATTGCACTAATGATGAGCAAACTGTGTTAGCTTGAATTCATGCCAAGGCTGAAATGCAAACCATTTGGATGATGGTTGACATTTTCATGTAAAATGTTTGATTTGGTTTTGTATGGAAAATTGACTTGTGTTGTGTTTACTTTGAGGTAGCAACTCTCATTTGAGGTTTGTAGTGATTTGTTTTTCTTGTGGTTGGATTAACTTTGTATTAACAAAGCTGGCTGTTTTTTCTGTTTCAAGAGAGACTTTATTCGTTGGTTAGTGACTGTCATTAAGACAGCTAGGGGTTATGTCATTAAAACACGTTTGTCAAATTCCTTTGTGAACTTTTGTTTGCAGCCTTTACTGTCTATTTCTGTTGGAAATCTGTCAACCCTTTTGATCCATTTGGTTTTCATGTTTGAGACTTTTCAATCCTGGCTGTTTGAGATGTATGTCTGGCTGAACTTTAAAAGCAATTTGTTGTGATTGCGTTTGAATCACTTGAGATTGATAATAGCCCAGCTGTTTTTTGCAAGGGTCCCTTTTACAAGTCATGAATTTTGGTTGCTACTCTTATGTCATATCCTGATTCAATAAAGATTTAAGATTTACCTTTGAGCATGATCACTAAACAGGACATTTAAAACATGAGCAGACCTTTGTTTCTCCTTAAATCCATCAGTTTGGACCTTTAAATATCAAAATGCATTTTCAAACATCTCTTTGCATCTCCATTCAATTTTCCTTATGTGTTCATTATTTGAAGAAACTAATGATGTCATCCTCTTCCTTATGAGATTCTGATTGAATTTGATATAAAGTTTTCCCAATTTGGTTGAGGTATGAGGGAGTTACGAGTCAAAACGTATTTGGACGGCATGCCTCTTTTGTTTTGCCCAGATAATTAAAAATGGGTGTTACAACTCTCCCCCACTTTAATTATTTTCGTCCCCAGTCTCTGATGGAAATGGGTATGAGAGACTTCGAAGCTCGACCAACACCGGTTACCATCATAATTCTCAAAACACATCCTTCATGGAATATTCAACGGCTGCATCAGACTCCACAGTCTCTGATGTTCAATCCTCGACTCTTGACAATTCTATCCAGTATATTCAACCTCCACCACACCTCTCTTCATCTATGGTTACCAAAACAATTTACTCAAATTCAGTCACTTCTCCATAGCGTCGGGATGGATACTCCATCTACCTCAATGTATTTCTTCGAGAGTACTCCTACTCCACTTAGCGACAGCTGGAACACACACTTTACCACAACACATCGTGGTACTATTCCCACAAATCCGTCAATCAACTCTTTGATTCTGGCTCATCAAATTCAACTAATCCACCTACTCAACCTAGATTTCTGACTTTCTCGATTCTTCTCAAGAATACAACTAGTCAGTTCTAACAATACAAGCTCAACTCCACATGAAGTCTCTTCACTCACTAAACTCATATTATCAAATTGCTCAATCAGTTCTATCTCTTTTCACCATCAATATGGGTATTATGCAAGTATTTCCAACTTACCGCATTAGCTACCACGTTCACTTTACCCGAATGGTAATTCAACTCAAAGCCGTAATTCTTCGGAAGTCCCAATTATTTCCTCTCCCTCATATTCAACCCTTCCAACTCAAACAAACATTATAAGCTCTTAGGATCACCAAATAGTTCAAATCTCAGCCAAAAAGATTGAAGCCTCCAACTCCGGCACAACCACAACTGCAACCAACTTTAAATCACCAGTCAGATGATTCCTCTCATGTACTTCAAGGTGCCTTTAACATATCTCCCAATCATATCAACAAAGCATCACAAAACACAACAAATAGTCCCGTCGGGCTCGACAAAAATCAACACACGAGCTGCTTATTCTCCCACAATCATAAATCAAATTCTTGATCTTCAACATGATCCTCTATATCCTTCAAATGTATTAAAATATCACCGGTTAACACAACCATTGCCTCACTCAAATAAGTAGGGAAAATCCCATGCCAAACAAACAAACAAGTTGTGAGTCATGGCGAAAACACGAACCGTACCTTCTGCACTCACTATAACATCCAACCATGTCTCATCAATAAAACTCAACTCCATGTCATTACTTCACCATCACATAGAGCATTGCAATAGCTTTCCAACGCTTCGAACCGTGCGTCATTCCGAGTTACGGTTCTCTTGTTACGACAAAAATACCAGAACAACATTTTCTGCCCAGGCCCCCTTCGCTAGGCGAACACCGTAGAGAGCGTGGAGGCGTTTGCTAGCATGCTCGCTAGGAAAAGGACCTGGCGAACATGACAGTCCGAAATCCTATTTTCGACCGTTTCCTGACTTCTGAGTGTCCGATTTCGATTCCATAAAAAGCTGCGATCTCGCAATTCAACATACAACAACAATTTCATACCTAGGAGGTCATCCAACACACTTTCAATCTTTAAATATTTTGAAACCCAATTAGTCCCAATCTCAAAAGCAGACCTTAAAGTCTCCTAATGCGATACAACTTCGATCTTCGACATACCAACCACAATAACTTTACTTGAGATCACGTGACCATATAACTCACATCCTCCAACCAAATGGTCCATCAAATCATCAACTCTTGGAAGCGAACATTTATCCTTGATAGTCACCTTGATCCCTTATCCATAGTTCACCCAAAGTTTCACAAAACCTCATGTCTTTCTAACCAACAATATTGGTGCATCCTGCGGTAACACACTCAAACAAAAGGACCTCTCTTCCAGCAGGTTTCCAAGTTGATTTTTCAATTTCTCCAATCCCAACGCAGATACACAATATGGAGTCACTAATATCAGACTAGTCCCATGAACGAAGTTATTATGCAAGCTTCACTTCACATTCCGGTAGTAAATCACTTACCTCCTCGGGAAATCCTTAGACAATCACCGTTAATTGACAAACCCCAATTAGCTCACTTTCCTTAGCATTCAAAATTTCCGTTAACATAAACACCTCAACACGTCTTACGTCGACTCCTCAAAATAATCCCTTAAGCACTTAGCTTAACTCAAGACAATTCCCTGCTCACGCCACCTAAGCTTGAAAGACACGCCCATTCCATCCAACACAATCCCAACTGCTATCAACAAGAGATTAAGGGTGATCAGTTCCTCAATTTGCCGATAGACAGCCGAGAATCATGATGGGGTATGAACCATCTTTACCAAACTATAGGAACGTTCAACCATACACCGAGCTACAATTTCACACGTGCAGCACCCGGGATAAGCACAAGCTCCTTCCCACTCAAATCATTCCGCTTCTACCAACAAAGCTAGACAACAACATGTACCGGCAATGTTTCTCACACATGCCGCATACAGGGGATTAGACTACAACACAAGACAACTTGGCCCGATGGACCGACGTGCTCTGATACCAACTTGTAACACCCCGTTCCCTGAAACAGAATAAAACAATTAAATAAACACATATCAGAGTTTCTCTCCCTAACGGAATGTCACAACTCTCATCAAAATTTCACAAATCATATCAAAACTGATTTCCAATAAAATTTCAGCGGAAAAAGAAGTCTGTCATAACTCAAAGTATACGTACATCACCAACATCCAGCAACATCATCATATAAATACTACCATCGGCCAACTGCCTAAAATATATAACATGATCATCAAAATCATCACATGTCTCACAAAAGTCAGATACGCCACAGGGGCACACATATCATCAATAAACAATAAGACTCCCCAAAAGCCCCGGTGTTACGTATCAGAGCAGTCCTACGATGACGCCACAATCCAAGTTAGCTAAACACCTGAATTGTTTGTACTTCCGAAGAAGCACAGACCACAACAACAGCAAAGGGGTGAGAATCACGATCAAATAATAATGGTATAATGGTACATGAAATGAAAGGCAGAAACAATAAATCATTATTTCACATACAACATATCTGGACCTACTGTCCCATGCCAACACACTATGCATACCACAAACGCAACACATCTGGGCCTACTGTCCCACCATCAACAATCACTACACGCAACAATGCAACACATGCCACTCACATAACGATATGCGGTACCGACTCATAACAACGATATGCACCGGGCCATCAACCCTCCATAAAGGAGCACACATCAACGATGGGAACTTGGCCGTCAACCCTCCACACAGGAGCACATGCACCGATGGACACCTGGCCATCACCCTCCACACAGGAGCAGACGCACCGATGGACACCTCGCCATCACCCTCCTCACAGGGAGCACAATAATAATATCGATGGACACCTAGCCATCACCCTCCTCACAGGGAGCACAACAACAGTATCGATGGACACCTGGCCATCACCCTCCTCACAGGGAGCACAACACAACGCGCCATGCATAACTCCAATGCACGCACACCACAACAATCACACATAATCAGCACACACGGTCCCCTGACCATATCTCATCATGCATCATACGTACATATATCCCACGTCACATACACGCCTAGCACTCAAGCCACAATCACAACACACACAAACCACAATGCAACACATGCACTCGACTCAACAATTATGCGGTACCGACTCAACTCAGGATAGATCGCATACACTCCACCGAGCAACGATCTATCCCTACCACGCTTCTCTTGAGCCCACATAATCAAATCATCAATGTTCCCCATTTGGGACACGGGTGGTCGCATACACTCCATCCGAGCAACGATCCAAATCCCGTCCACGCTCCCCACTGGAGTACATGACTGCATTATACCTCACGTCCACACGGTATGCAAGACACTATGCATAACCACACAACACACAGTGCACCCGATCCTACTGATCCATCACATTATAAAATGCATACATACACAAGCACACAGAGTGCATCGATCCTACTGATCAAATCACCACGCAACATATCACACATCATGCACATAAGGCATACCGGTCCTACTGACCCAATCGTCACAACAACACATAAACACGACGCATGTAAAGTGTATCGATCCTACGGATCCTCTCATCACAATATATCTCCACAACACACTCAAAGCGCAACGATCCTACTGATCCACATATCTCGCGCAACACACCAATACCACGCGCACAAGGCGTAACGAGCCTACCGATCCAATCCTCATACCACAACATATAAACACAATGCATAACAAGTGTATCGATCCTACGGATCCACATCCATCTCACAACACATCACCACACCTAACACATAGTGCATACATATCACATACACATCCATACTTATCTAAACTCAACACATAATCCACCGATTATGTCAAATGCGATAAACGCCGGCCACACGGCCCTTAAAACCCTCAACACACTCTCGACACCCAGCTATCATCACAGCACATCAATCTGATCGCACTCAGCACCCTTATATCACCACATACATGTATCATAACATACACTGACGTAATCCCTTCAATTAAGGGAATATCCATGAATTTACATCCTGCACCACACATACACTCACCACGGCTCGCGATCACGCTCATCGTCAAACATGACCAACAAGGGTCCAAAAACACAAAGGAAACCAACAGAACAGCAGGAGAAACACAAACTGCTGTCGGGCTCGCTGGCACATTCGCCTAGCGAAGCCCCACAGCGAACACTCGCTGGCCATTCGCCTGGCGAAGACCCGCAGCGAACACTCTCTGGAACTCGCCTGGAAAAACTTCTGGCGAATCCAGACAGAAGCTTCTGCCAGCACTCGCTGGCTAGTTCGCTTGGCGAAGGCTCGCCCCTCATTCGCCCAGCGAATACCTGCGTACTCAGAAAAATTCTGCACAGCAAAAACAGCATCCATCACCGATTCCACCCGATTAAATCGATTCTAACATCCTCTCGCAACCAAACAACATACTACTACTTAATTACAAGGTTTATTCCCGATTCTACCCGACAAATTATCAACTCTGTTCAAATAACCCACTTCCGGCTCAACTTCGAATTTTCCCGGAAACCCCAAATGCACTCAAACAATTATCACAACCACATGCAAACAAATTAACACATTCAATCACCACAATCACAGCAACAATGACATGCAATCAACATCAGATTATCATCATCAACCTATGTTCTACCTAATTATCTCAACTCTGGTTTAACATCGCAACTACCGAAATTCCCAATTTCTCAAACCATCACTCTACATCACATGCAATGGATTCATTCACAAAAACAACACCTATGGCAGAATTAACAACACACAAGCAACATCGATTCATCATCGATCGTGGGGATTAGGGAATTTCCCCTTTCTACCAATTCTCATGCAAAACCATTTAACCGTTAAATTCTCCCCCCCCCCTTACCTCAAATTCAGTTTTGATGATGATGAACCTTCACAATCCATAGCCTTGATGCACCCTTCCCAGCTCTTGATCGCTCTTGCCCTTGCTGCTTCAACCGTGTTCTGCTCTTCCTCGAGTTCTTCCTTCCACTCTTTCACTTTCTATTTCCACACATGCCAAAACTGCCCCTCATCCCAAAAATATACAACTCTTATATTTCAATTAAATAATATTCTCCACATTTTCTTAATTCCATAATTAAAAATCTTATTCCCTTTAACTCCAAATAAATAACTCTCATTTATTTTATTCCAAACAAATAATCTCAATAATTCCAATAATAATAAATCCTCATTTTAATCCCAAATAATCCAATTTTATTTATTCTTAATCCCAATAATAATATTCTCATTTCCCTTCATTCCAAAAATCAAATTTAATATTAATATCCCAAATAAATATTATTTCCACAATTTCTTTAATTTCCAAACTCTTCCAATAATATTTTTAAATAGGACAATAATAACAATAATATTAATAATAATAGTATCAACACTATTAATCATCATCATATTATTATTATTATTAATCATATTTCTCTAATATTATGGAACTCAATTCCTCAAACAATTTCCACACACCTTGCACCGAAAAACAAATAATACGGAAAAAACAAATAATTTTAAAATGGGTGTTACACATAGCATCACAAAAATGTATAATAACAAGGAGGATATTAAACATATTGATGAGCAAAACAAGCAGTCATGGCAGATTCATACATGAGCTGCACTTATATTCAAAATTGTTCCAACCAATGTACACTAATCTTGTTCATGAAAGTTAAACAATAGGATAGTGATCACTAACCTCTTGTAGACTTCCAAGCAAGCTGGTGCAGTAGGGAAAACCTTGAAGACTCCCCAAACAAGATCCAACCAATGCCTTGATGAAAATGCAACTTTTCTTGCACTTGAAGTAAACAAGTGAACTTTAGGACATAACTCAAAACAAGTGATGATGGTGGTATTTTAGATTATGGACAGTTGGTACGTCATAAACCTAAGGTGTTTGGAGGTTTAAAGTGATCAAAACAGGCCTGAGCAAAGATTTGGCAGATTTTGTGTGTGAAGTCAAACTTTGCTTGGTTGAAAGTTGACTTTTGAGAAAATGAAGTTTTTGACTGGTTTAAGAGCTTGAACACCTCCCACACATCATTTGTGGATTGTGTGGATGGTTTGTGATGATTTTGAGTGGGTGAAAATGGTTTTGGAAGGCTAAATGCTCAAGGCAGATTTTTGAGGTAGTTTTGGAATGGTTTTCTTCACTTGTAAGAAAATGCAAGGTAAGATGAGAGATATGGTTTTCTCTTGGGTTTTAGAGTGCTCTGGTGTGTCTTTCAACATAGAAGAAACCTCTATTTATAGGCCAAGGAAAGGTTTGGGGCAGATTTATACTTTGGCATTTTGGAGGGAGTTTTGAAAATGCAATCTTGTTCAAGATTTGTTGCAGCTGCAAGTCCAAGTTCTTGTCTCAAGATGATGCACAAACCAAGTGGCATGAATGAAAAGGAAGTGAAAGAAGTGTGGCTAGGGAGTAGGAGAACTGCAGCTGCAATTTACTTCATGAAAAGTTTCTCTTTCCTTGATTTGTTTAATTAAAATAATGCCACTTGCATACAACTTGCAAGGCTTACCAAATCCATTCATTTTCTGCACTTCTACTCATCACACTCTCTAATTAATAGATAGAAACATGATCAAATTGCTGAGAATGGTTCAAGTGATCAAAAAGTGAGTTTGTGAAAAAGTGAAAATGTTGAACTCAAGTGTTGAACTCCCAACTTGCTGAATTCATAACTCTCAACTCATAAGGGCTATGGAGGAGTTCTAATACATTTTGGAAAGCCCTCATGAAGTTCTACAACTTTCATGTTTTCATGATCTTCAGATTACAAATGGAACTAGGTCAAAATTCCACTCAAAGTTGCTAAAAATATGCCTAAAAGGCCAATAACTTAGAATTTTTCTAAGTTATTTTTCCCTCTTGTAATGATTTTGAACATAACTCCAAATCTATGCATTTTCTGCTAATGGACCACTGTGGGACTTTTGTGGAACTTGTCAAGACCTTTCCAATGAGCTTTGAACCAACTCAATTGGATGTCTGGTTAGGGAGTTATGGTCTTGCCCCTTTCAAAACCCTAATTTCCCGATGTTTCGATTACTCCTCAATCCTTGATCCAATGGTCATGAAACTTCATGGATAGATGTAATATGTTAATAGGAACATTTTTGCTTCATACTTTGAGGTCAAATTCCTTATGATTGAAGAGTTGACTTTTTGGTCAACCGAACGATCGATCGATGACTACCGAGTCGACTGTTGATGGTTTGGGTCTTTTGAGGCCTTGAAACTTCTTGAGTAGACTTTACTAAGCCATATGAACTTAATGGACCATGATCCCACCATTGCAACACCATTCAAATCAAAAGTCAAACTACAGTTGACTTTTCCTAATCGAAAACCCTATTCGGGTATCCTGAACTGCACTGTTCTTGATACTTGGGTGACAACCTCAAATTCGATTCATACTTGATCCAATGGAATATATTTGATGATGTGGAGACTTTTTTCATGGAGAATCAATCCAATACATTGACTGATTAACCATCGAAACCTCGATTCTCGGCTTGTATGAAACCCTGATTCACTTGTATCTTAACAAAGACCAACTTGAAATAGGTTAAGGTTAGATAGTCAAATGAATATGATCCTAAAATGATGATGAATATCTAAGGGGTCAAAATTTGGGGTGCAACGGGCTGATGGTAGTCTTGGAAATCTTCGAGATATATCCTGGGCCTTGCCATGCATATGCGAATGCTTGATGTGTAATGATGTTCCATAATGAATGGAAGTGCAAATGCAAATGCTGACGCGTGAAGATGCAAGAGTTGGAGGAGTATGATATGATTTGGGTATGCATATGATGCAAGATGCTTATGATAACGAATGTGATGCGTATGAAGACATGATTGCAGACGGGTGATTGGAAATGCAGGTGGAGACTCTAGCGTGGTGGACTTTTGGTAGATTCCAATACGGATTGGACTTTTGGTGGTGGGAGGGATCGACTTCCTCGACACGCAGTTTGCTGAAGACGCCACGATTGGAGCAAAAGATTTTCTTGATGCCCCAAGTCTGGGTACTTTGTGGTTTTCTATGGATTTGCTTCAGAGAAGATTGCAACTCTGCTTGATGGTCAATATGACTTGGTCTTGCCCCAGTCCGAATATGGCGATGGTCTACCCCTGATTAACCAGTTCTAAAGTTGAAGCTGAACTTTGATGACTTGCCCCTGCTCGAGCTATCAAATGATTTGCCCCAACTTGCGAGTCTTGAGGTAGTCTTGCTTTGTGTCCACCACTGAAATTCAAGTTCCTCCTTGATTGCCCCTTGTTAGAGTATTTTTAATGTCTAGCACTAATTTGCATTTACAATTGTACATTCACAAGTGGTAATCTTGATGCAAAGCTCAATGCAAGTTTGGAAAGAGTGTCGTTTATTGAGTGTTGTGAGAGACGAATGGACCGTTAGTCCAGACGTTGTGCTAATTTTGACTGGTGTGAAAAATATAGTAAGGATAATGACACCAATATTTATGACTAGCAAGTATGTGAGGATTCAGTTTACGCAATGTTGCGATAGTATGCTTTCAGAATAAACCTCGCCTTAATTAGGTCTTTCGAGGGTTGTAACGTGGTCTGGTTCACGGTTTACGAAACAAAGGATATTAGGCTCAAAGTATGATTTGTACCCACCCCTTCTTCTTAATGATCTCCAGTCCTATGTTAAGTTCATTTTGCACATACTTGACGGTGTAAACTTGATGATTCAAGGTTTGCTCGAGATGGCAGTCACCTTATTTTGATGGTTGTCAGTGACTATTTTGATTAGGTGACCAATGAATCTTATTTTGTTTTTGTTGAGGGTTTGAGGACCTCTTTTGCTTTTGATCCTTAACTTTTGCATGGACTGATTTCACTTTTCAGATCCATCGGGATTGCCTTAATTTTTCCTAAGTCTCCTTTTGAGGTGCTTGACTTAGCAGGCTTTTGATTTTTTGATTTTGTTGGAGGATCGTGACTGCCACGTCATGGGTCATTAATGAACAACCGTCTTATGGATTTTTCTTTGTTGATTCAAATACGGGATTGGATTCACTGAACACTACCCTGCCCCAGGTTGAGTGTAAGGGTTTGAATATCCGAAGGAAACTGCCACTTCTAGGCTCGAAGTGGTTTACTAGGGATTAACTCTTTATATCTCCGGTGTTTTAGGGAATTGAAACAATGCATGTACATCATTGATGGGATTCGGTCTGAAAGCATACGGTTTGCAATTATGGGTATTTCATTTTCGTCATCCTCCCTCAAATTATGCTAAACAATAGTTGATAAAGAGTGAAGTGAGCAAATGTGTCGGTGATTTGTGATAAGTGAAAATGAGTGAATACGACATAACTAATTCAAAACATGCATAAACAATACATTAATGAAAACCTAATACCAATGGCAATTGTTCAAAGCATGCAACACTTAAACAAACAAAGACAAAGCACAAAAAATGTGAAAGATGAAATGGTAACATGACTGCCTTCTTCGAGGAATGAACAGGATTTGATCTGATGCTGGCACTAGCTGGCCGGTGGCATGGGATTGTTGACGACATTTGGAGATTTTCCATTGAAGTTGATAGCATCCCTGTCAATCATGTCTTGAACTTTGTGGTTGAAAGCCCTGCAGTTCTCAATGGTGTGACCAGGAGCGCCCTTATGAAACTCACAATGAGCATTTGCATCATAGTAGGAAGGAATGACAGTTGGAGGAGCCAAATCTCTCGGGACGACTGCCTTTTTCTCCATTAACTGAGAAAATATTTTAGCATATGTCATTGGCAGGCGATTAAAGACTCTATCTGGCCTTCACGTCCTCTGCTGACGTTGTTGGCAAACACCTTGTTGTTGTTAAGCAACTTGCAGTTGTTGTTGTTGATGAGGATATTGATATCCTTGTTGATTATAGGCTTGTTACTGAGGATCCTGTTGTTGTGGCATCTGAGCTTGAACTGCTTGAACAGCTGGAAGATAAGGCATTGGAGCATATTGCACATCAGCAACGTATGGGTACTGGAAGTATGGGATTTGATAAGGCATAGGAGCAGGAGCTTGTTAAGGAGCTTGCCCTTTCTGCACAGAGACGGAATTTGTTTCGCCCTCTTTCTTCTTGTATCCATTGTAAATCTTCTTGGCATTGGCCTGGATATTAGAACCTCCTTGGATCTTTCCACTCTTCAGACCTTCTTCAATTCTCTCACCGATGATCACTATATTAGAGAATCCAGCTGAAACACTACCGATCAGTTTCTCGTAGTACTGGCCTTGCAAGGTACCCATGAAGATGTCAATCAGTTCACGGTCAACCAATGGTTGATGCATCCTTGCAGCCAGCTCTCTCCATCATTGTGCATACTCCTTGAAGGATTCTCTATCCTTCTGAGTCATACTCTAAAGTTGAGTACGATTCGGAGTAAGGTATGTGTTGTATTTGTACTGCTTGACAAATTCATCAGCTAGCTCAGCCCAAGTGTGCATGCTATTACACTCTAGCTGCATATACCATTCGAGGGATGCCTCGGACAAGCTGTCTTGGAAGCAATGAATCATTAGCTTTTCGTCTCTGGCATATGCGGCCATCTTACGACAATACATCTTCAGATGAATGTTCGGGCAACTGAGACCTTTGTACTTTGAGAATTCAGGCACTTTGAACTTGGAAGGAATGATAACATCAGGCACCAAGCACATTTCCAAAGCACTGAGAGAGTTTGAGTTGTGCCCCTCCATGACTCGGAGCTTCTCAGCTAGATCCCGACACATCTTCATAGCTTCGAAATCCTGAGCAGCAATAGGAATGGAAATGGGGATAGCAGCATGATAATTTTGAACATCGTCATACTGATCCAATAGATTATCTTCGGCATGAGGAATGGGGATCTGAACAACAGTTGGTTGGGCTTGCGGAATAGCTCCAACAGTAACACCAAGCGCAGGGATTGGCTAAGAAGTGGTTCCTTCAGCTACGGTAGCAAAGTTCATTGGCACTTCATAAGGGTTGGGAATAGGAACTGAAAGTCTTGTGGTAGACCATTGCCCTTGACCATTGTTGTTGACGACATTAGTTTCACGCAGCTCTTCTTCCTTTCGGGCCGCAATGATGGCTTCAAGAATCTGGTCAATCTTTCCTTTGAGAGAATCCAATTCTTCCCTGGAGGCAGCTTGTTCTTGCTGAATTTACTCCATCATTCTTCTTGTATTGGCTCTAGTTGCGTAGTGGTGTCGAGGAATCAACTTGATTTACTGGATAGGAAGGAAGTGAAAATGAGAAACCGCTAAAGGAAAGAAAATGCAAGATGCACAACAAATGAAATGCAATGCAAGATGCAAGATCTAGGATCGCAGGATCACAAATTCAAATAGTTCTGAGGTTAGCCGGGTGAACAGATCAAGGACCACAGTCACTGCTCAAAGAAACCCCACGGGTAGGATTCTAAAACGGGTAAGTGCCTAGAGTCATGGATATCTTTCAAAGATATCACAGCCATGACAAAGCCTCATCACAAAAATAATATCCTCAAAGGAGTCTCTTCTAGGTGAGGTTTTCGTATCTTCCACACGAGAAAGACTTATCGGAGGCATCAACTACATAACCATCGACATACGGGTTCTAGAACAGGTTCTCAGAATCATAGGTCAAGGTTGAAAGTATTACGATCAGGAAGTAATACGTTCAAGGGATCTCATATGATTGTGGCGTTTGTATTAATCCAAAAGGAATGAACACTACCAACCACCATGGATAAAATGATTAATGGTTCTTGGGATTAACGGTCCAGGCTCGAAAACATTATTATTATGGCAAAGACTTACCACAACAACAACATCTCCAAGGAAATCTACTCCAAGCGAGGTTTTCGCTTCAACTTTACGTGGAAGAGCCCACACAAGTCTCCACTACACAACCACTATCCTACTCCTAGGGTTTTACTCGGACTCGGGTGTAGAGTCATCTCACAAAGTACCCATAAGCAGAATAACCCAACAATGCCACAAGTACGAGCAATAAAGATAAGGATACAAATAAATAAACGAGAAGAGAAAAAGTTTAAGCAAAGCTAACAAGCTCACAATCCAAACTAAGATAGGCTCGACTCTCTCTTGCATGGAGCAAATTTCCCCAGCAGAGACGCCAACTGTCGCACCTCAAAAAATCACATAGACATTTCGGAGAAATGACCCTCGCGCGAAAGGCGTGGATACGCGGTTCGACAGAGTCGCCACCAAACTTTATTTATCCTGAATGAACAAGAGAGGAAAATATCAAGAAAACCTCTTAAAACGAAAGGAACACGACCGTCGCAACCTGATGTTCTGGGTTCGGGAGTTGGTTACGCAAGGGGAAGGTATTAACACCCCTCACACCCGTTGTACTCAACGGGAACCTCTTAATTCGAATTGTGATAAACATTAGCTAAGCTTAGTTGTTTCTCTTCTCAATACTAAAATGTGAAACGATACTATAAAAGAACAGAGACGCTAGGGGAAATGGGTGGTTATAGGATAGGGTGCTCGCCAAAATCATCGCAATCTTGTGCCTATGTATCTTACACTCAGACGAGAATGAAGAATCAGAGCGTCCGTAGTTTATGGTAACAACCACGAAATAGGACAAGGTTGAAACGGTTTGAAGTTTGGTTCGAATGACGACTACTCGAAGCTTAAGAAAGGCTCCTTGGGCCCAAGTAATCGGGAGAAAAAGTCAAAGACTTGGCTCCCTCTCTTTTTCATCTTTAAAGAATTTATGTTTAAAAGGTTAGGTTGGGATCGGATGACAATTACTCAAAACGTAAGAAAGGTTCCACGGGCCCAAGTTGTAACACCCCCTTTCTATACCCCCAAATAAATTAAATAAATCAATTAGGCACTTAGAAAATTTATTTCATCAGAGTTTAATTAAAACATGGTATAAAAGAGGCGCATCACATTATCATGAAATTAAACACATATGATACCTGCTCAAAATAGATATGCAACAATGGGTAACCCACATCTCAATATTTAGAATAAAGCGGAAACATCCAAATATTGAATCGATCTCATTCATAAAAGTATATACAACCATCAGTTAATTCATGCTTTACAACATATCCACAGCAGATACATACACATATGTATCACAAAAGAATCAAAACAAATGTAACTCCAAAAGAGCCAAAGGCTTCCTAACTACCCAGATGTTACATATCAGAGCCATTGACCAAAAAGAATGAAGACATCGCTTCACAAAAAGAACCTCCAGCTTCCTACTCTGCAATGCCTCATAGAGCATTATAAAACAGCAGAAGGGTGAGAAACAACATCATAACAGTTAATGCATAAAATTGTATATATACATATACTCATATTGGTACAAGTTACACTCAAATTATGTTCTCACCACATTAAGCATATACAAATAACCATGTCTCTACACATACACATGAACATTCACTATATTTTCCTCCAAACAATCATATATAACATACACAGTTATATTCATACAACCAATGCATCATACACAGATGACTCATGCAACTCATAGAGACCGACACACGACTCTATGCAGATGCAAATGCGGTACCGACTCATTTCAACAGATTCTCTAAGGAATCGAGTATTCAGCAGATCCTCCACGGGATCAAGTACTCAGCAAATTCTCCATGGAATCAAATATTCATCAGATTCTCCACGGAATCGAATATTCAGCAGATCCTCCACGGGATCAAGTACTCAGCAAATTCTCCACGGAATCAAATACTCTAGCCAATCCTCCACGGGATTACATGTTATGACCGATTCTCCAAGGAATCACACAATGCAACCGATTCTCCAAGGAATCACACAATGCAACCGATTCTCCAAGGAATCTAATATAACCATCGTATCATACGAGGTTCTGCAAATCCTCCGAGGGATCAATCAATACACAAATGCATACTAAGATGCTTCACAATGCAAATCCTCCGAGGGATCATTCAACACAAAAATGCATACTATGTTCACAAACATACTCATTGCATTTATCACATACATCGCATATATCTATCATGCATTCACATTATGCACCATTCCACCCATGGTTTACACACATATCAGCCTATCAATGCGTTTCTATTCAATTCGAGCAAATACACAAGATTATCAAATATTCAAGATTCACCATTTACTCTACAATCTAGGATTCACGCCTTTCGGCCACCCACAGCATGACATGTCAAAACAGTTCACACATCAATCATTCATATAGGCATTAATCATAATTGAATCAACCAAACATCATGCTATGAACAAACAGCAAAACAAAATAACACTGCCAGGTTCGCCAACCTTCGCCTGGCGAAGCCACGCAGCGAATGCTCGCTGGCCTTCGCCTGGCGAACTTCCCAGCGAAGTCCACTGAGAGTAATTCTGGAATTACTCGCTGAGGCTCGCTACCCACTCGCCTGGCGAACCTTCGCCAACTCACTTCGCCTGGCGAACTTGCCAGCGAATACAGGGTATTAGCTTCTGACTTGCTTCGCTACAGCTCGCTGGGCTTCGCCTAGCGAAGCTTCGCTGCCTTTCGCCTGGCGAACTTGCGAAGACAGAACTTCCATGGCTGTCTCAAAGCCCAAACTCCACACAACCAACCGATTAAATCCAAACCAGTCACAGTAGCACAACCCAACCATCACCCGACTAAACTACATCGTCTAATTCGAGTTCTAACCGATTAAAACCTCATTCTACTCACAAAACCAACTTCTAACCTAAGTGGAAAAAGAGTAGAAACCCTACACAATCCAAACACATACACATACAATCATACATATTAAAGAGATGATGAAGTTTCACACCCTTACCGATCGATTGCAAGCTTTGGTGATGATCCCTTGATGATTCTAGGTTTTCCTCTCCACTTTCTCTTCTCTTTCTCTTCTTCTCTTTTCTTTCTCTTGTTTTTCTTCTTATGTTACTATCTTTCTTTCTTTTCCTCTCTTATTCTATTTCTATCTCTATTTCTTTCCTCTCAAATTCTTTCCAACACTTACCAATCAATTCTCACACTAAAGTGCTAAATGTCTAAAATGCCCTTTTTACTCTAATTCCCCGAAAACTCTCCGAATCGGTAAAAATAGATAAAATAAGCAAACACCACATAGCAATATATAATTTCTCAATTTAAAACAAACATCAATTAAATAAATTAAAAGACTCAACAATTAATGGGAATTCAGAATCGGGGCGTTACAACTCTCCCCCACTTTTAGAAATTTTCGTCCTCGAAAATATTACCTTATTCAAACAACTCCGGATGCGACTCTCGCATCTTGCTCTCCAATTCCCAAGTCATGTTGCCTTCCGAGGCACCTCCCCAGGACACTTTCACAAGCGCAATATCCTTGCCTCTTAGTTTCTTAACTTCGCAGTCCAAAATACTAACCGATAAAACTTCAAACGTAAGGTTATCTCTTACTTCAACTTCATCCATTGGGATCACATGTGACGGATCCGGAACATACTTCCGAAGTTGCGAGACATGGAATACATCATGCAAATTCGAAAGGTTCGGAGGCAACGCCACACGATAAGCCACAGCACCAACTCGTG
Source organism: Lathyrus sativus (assembly GCA_963859935.3). Taxonomy (NCBI): domain Eukaryota; kingdom Viridiplantae; phylum Streptophyta; class Magnoliopsida; order Fabales; family Fabaceae; genus Lathyrus; species Lathyrus sativus. The sequence continues at coordinate 222,760,718 of OZ012739.1, read as the reverse complement.
CGACAATCTGATACGGACCAATAAAACGAGAAGTCAACTTTCTCGACTTCAAAGCACGACCCACACCCGTAACCGGTGTAACTCTCAAAAACACATGGTCGCCCTCTTGAAACTCGAGATCCTTTCTCCTTTTATCATGATAACTTTTCTGTCTACTCTGAGAAGCTCTCATCTTTTCCCGAATAAATTTCACCTTTTCCGTCGTTTGCTGTACCATTTCCGGACCAACTACCGACTTTTCACCCGTCTCATGCCAACACAGAGGTGTTCGACATCTCCGACCATATAAAGCCTCAAATGGCGCCATACCAATACTCGAATGGAAACTGTTATTATAGGTGAACTCAATCAACGCTAAATAACCGTCCCACGCACCACCTTGTTCAAGCACACAAGCACGCAACAAATCTTCTAACGATTGAATCGTCCTCTCGGTTTGACCATCTGTTTGCGGATGATATGCCGAACTCAATCTCAACTTAGAACCCAAGGCACCTTGCAAACTCTCCCAAAATCTTGAAGTAAATCTAGGATCTCTATCCGACACAATACTCTTAGGAACTCCATGAAGCTTCACAATAGTGCAAACATAAATCTCGGCCAACCTTTCCAAAGAATAAGTAATATCAATCGGAATAAAGTGAGCCGATTTAGTAAGCCTATCAACAATCACCCAAATAACATTATGTCCTCTTTGCGTATTCGGCAATCCCGTAACAAAATCCATCGATATACTATCCCATTTCCATTCCGGAATATCCAACGGTTGCATCAATCCACTAGGCTTCTGATGCTCCACCTTAGACTTCTGACAAGTCAAACACGAGTACACAAAACGAGCAACATCGCTTTTCAATCCAGACCACCAAAAGATCTTCTTCAAATCCTGATACATCTTATTCGCTCCCGGATGAATACTTAAGTTACTCCGATGTCCCTCTTCCAATATCATCTTTTTCAAATCCGCATCATCGGGAATACCAATACGACCTCGAAACCTCAAAACTCCTAATTCATCAACTTTGAAATCTTCATTTCCATTCGTCATCAAATCCACAAATTTCAAATCCAACTTTTGCTTTTCACACACCGTAGTAAGGAAATCATTCGTGACATGCAACATACCAAGCTTCACACTACTCGGCGTTAACTCACAAACCAAACTCAAATCTCTAAAGTTCTCCAAGAGTTCCCACTCTCTAACCATCAAAGTAGACACGTGCAACGACTTCCGACTTAAGGCATCGGCTACCACATTCGCCTTACCCGGATGATAATTTAAACCAAAATCATAGTCCTTCAAAAGTTCTAGCCATCTCCTTTGCCTCATATTCAATTCCTTTTGATCAAACAGATACTTCAAACTCTTGTGATCGCTAAAAACTTCAAATCTTGCACCATAAAGATAGTGCCTCTAAATTTTCAAAACGAACACTACGGCCGCTAACTCCAAATCATGAGTAGGATAATTCTTTTCATGAACTCTCAACTGTCTAGAAGCATACGCCACGACCTTCCCATCTTGCATCAATACACCACCCAATCCTGACAAAGAAGCATCGCAATAAACCACATAAGGTTCCGTAGGATTCGGCAAAATCAAAACTGGCGCTGTCGTTAACCTTCTCTTTAATTCCATGAAACTCTCTTCACAATTAACATCCCAAATAAAATCCTTTCCTTTACAAGTCAACTGCGTTAACGGAAGTGCTAACTTTGAAAATCCTTCGATAAACCTCCGGTAGTAACCGGCTAAGCCCAAAAAGCTTCGAATTTCCGTAACCGATCTTGGAGTCTCCCATTGCATTACTGCATCGATCTTGGATGGATCCACACTAATACCATTGCCGGAAATAATATGTCCAAGAAAACTCACCTCTGACAACCAAAACTCACACTTAGACAACTTTGCATACAACTTCTTCTCTTTCAAAATCCGCAACACAATCCTTAAATGTTTTTCGTGTTCCTCTCGAGACTTAGAATAAATCAAAATGTCATCGATAAACACTACCACAAAACGATCCAACTGCTCGTGGAAGATACGGTTCATATATTCCATGAAAACACCCGGCGCGTTAGAAACTCTGAATGGCATCACCGTATACTCGTAGTGACCATATCGTGTTCTAAAAGCCGTCTTCGAAATATCTTCTTCCTTAACCCGAATCTGGTGATAACCGGATCTCAAATCAATCTTACTAAAAACACGGGCTCCAACTAATTGATCCATCAAATCATCAATTCTTGGAAGCGGATACTTGTTCTTAATTGTCACCTTATTCAACTGCCGATAATCAATACACAATCGCATACTACCATCCTTCTTCTTTACCAACAATACCGGCGTACCCCAAGGAGAAACACTTGGTCTTACAAATCTCTTATCCAACAAATTATTCAACTGCTTCTTCAATTCCACCAACTCCGATGCCGACATCCGATACGGGGCCATCGAAATCGGTCTAGTACCCGGAACTAGATCAATAGAAAATTCAACCTCTCTCTTTGGCGGCACATCCGCAACATCTTCCGGAAACACTTCAGGAAATTCACAAACCATAGGAAACACGTCGAGCTCAACTTTGCTCTCCGCCGACAACGATGCAAACAAACCAAACAACTGAGCTTCGTCCGCTAAAAGTTTCTTCAACTCTTTAGTGGAAAGAAAACTCTCGTTTTCACCATCTTCCAAAGAAGGAAACCTTACTAACTTGTGATAGCAATCCAGATGAACTCTATTAAATTGCAACCAGTTCATACCCATGATTACGTCCAAACCTTCCAACGGCAAACACACTAAATCCATAACGAAGTCCTTACCATACATGGTCAAAGGACAACTTGCACACACCAAAGAAGTAGTTACCGACCCCGAAGCGGGAGTCCCAATAACCATACCACTACTCAAAGAAACCATACACAAATCCAACCGTTTAGCACACGCAAGAGAAATGAACGAGTGAGTCGCTCCAGTATCAATAATAGCAACTAAAGGCATATCATTAATAAAGCATGTACCTTTAATCAAACGATCCGCCGCATTAGTAGCGTCTGAACCTGCTAATGCGAATACTTTTCTGCCCGCCGGAGCTTGCTTCGGTTTGGTACAATTCGAGCTAATGTGACCCACCTCGCCATAATTAAAACACTTCACAGCATTCTTTCTACACTCTGCTGCATCATGTCCAAGGAGTCCACAGTTGGAACACTTCGCCTTGAACTTTCCACAATCATAAGACTTGTGGCCCATCACGCCACACTTAAAACATTTGATCGCACCGGAACCTCCTCCGGGTCTCCTATCAAATTTTCCCCTATGTTTGCCCTTATCAGCAGGCGTCACATAAGGTCCGCTTCGCACTTGCTGCTTCCCTCTCCTCTCGCTCAAACCCTTATAATGAGTGGAACGAGCTCTACTGTCTTCTTCATAAATTCTACAACACTCGGTCAAATCCGAAAATCTTCGTATCCTTTGATAACCCACCGCTTGCTTTATCTCCGGACGCAAGCCATTCTCATACTTGATACATTTGGAAAATTCCGCCGTAACCGCATCATAGTGAGGGTGAAACTTCACTAACTCAGTAAACTTAGCGGTGTAGTCCACCACCGACATATTACCTTGTTTCAACTCCAGAAATTCCATTTCTCTCTTCCCTTTAACACTTTCGGGATAATACTTCCTTAGAAACTCAGCACGAAATAAATCCCACGTAATCTCCTCATCGTCGACCTCAAGAACTTGCCTCATGCTGACCCACCAGTCATCAGCCTCTTCTCTCAGCATGTGAGTCCCTAGTCTCACTTTGATCCCTTCAGCACAATCCATCACCCTAAAGATCCTCTCAATTTCCTTTAACCATATCTGAGCACCATCCGGATCAAATCTCCCTTTGAACACCGGTGGTTGGTTCTTCCTGAACTCATCATTCGCATTCACGTTAGGTGCACCCTGCACAGCTCTGGCCATAGCCTCTAACGCCGCTGCCATAGCATTGTCATTACGACCTGCCATATTCTAAGGATTCCCAAAAATAACAACAAGGTTAAACAACCGTTCAACCAACACCACAACAAGACAGACACGACTGACTCAACACTGGCTCTGATACCACTTAATGTAACACCCCCTTTATATACCCCCAAATAAATTAAATAAATCAATTAGGCACTTAGAAAATTTATTTCATCAGAGTTTAATTAAAACATGGTATAAAAGAGGCGCATCACATTATCATGAAATTAAACACATACGATACCTGCTCAAAATAGATATGCAACAATGGGTAACCCACATCTCAATATTTAGAATAAAGCGGAAACATCCAAATATTGAATCGATCTCATTCATAAAAGTATATACAACCATCAGTTAATTCATGCTTTACAACATATCCACAGCAGATACATACACATATGTATCACAAAAGAATCAAAACAAATGTAACTCCAAAAGAGCCAAAGGCTTCCTAACTACCCAGATGTTACATATCAGAGCCATTGACCAAAAAGAATGAAGACATCGCTTCACAAAAAGAACCTCCAGCTTCCTACTCTGCAATGCCTCATAGAGCATTATAAAACAACAGAAGGGTGAGAAACAACATCATAACAGTTAATGCATAAAATTGTATATATACATATACTCATATTGGTACAAGTTACACTCAAATTATGTTCTCACCACATTAAGTATATACAAATAACCATGTCTCTACACATACACATGAACATTCACTATATTTTCCTCCAAACAATCATATATAACATACACAGTTATATTCATACAACCAATGCATCATACACAGATGACTCATGCAACTCATAGAGACCGACACACGACTCTATGCAGATGCAAATGCGGTACCGACTCATTTCAACGGATTCTCTAAGGAATCGAGTATTCAGCAGATCCTCCACGGGATCAAGTACTCAGCAGATTCTCCACGGAATCAAATATTCATCAGATTCTCCACGGAATCGAATATTCAGCAGATCCTCCACGGGATCAAGTACTCAGCAGATTCTCCACGGAATCAAATACTCTAGCCAATCCTCCACGGGATTACATGTTATGACCGATTCTCCAAGGAATCACACAATGCAACCGATTCTCCAAGGAATCTAATATAACCATCATATCATACGAGGTTCTGCAAACCCTCCGAGGGATCAATCAATACACAAATGCATACTAAGATGCTTCACAATGCAAATCCTCCGAGGGATCATTCAACACAAAAATGCATACTATGTTCACAAACATACTCATTGCATTTATCACATACATCGCATATATCTATCATGCATTCACATTATGCACCATTCCACCCATGGTTTACACACATATCAGCCTATCAATGCGTTTCTATTCAATTCGAGCAAATACACAAGATTATCAAATATTCAAGATTCACCATTTACTCTACAATCTAGGATTCACGCCTTTCGGCCACCCACAGCACGACATGTCAAAACAGTTCACACATCAATCATTCATATAGGCATTAATCATAATTGAATCAACCAAACATCATGCTATGAACAAACAGCAAAACAAAATAACACTGCCAGGTTCGCCAACCTTCGCCTGGCGAAGCCACGCAGCGAATGCTCGCTGGCCTTCGCCTGGCGAACTTCCCAGCGAAGTCCACTGGGAGTAATTCTGGAATTACTCGCTGAGGCTCGCTACCCACTCGCCTGGCGAACCTTCGCCAACTCACTTCGCCTGGCGAACTTGCCAGCGAATACAGGGTATTAGCTTCTGACTTGCTTCGCTACAGCTCGCTGGGCTTCGCCTAGCGAAGCTTCGCTGCCTTTCGCCTGGCGAACTTGCGAAGACAGAACTTCCATGGCTGTCTCAAAGCCCAAACTCCACACAACCAACCGATTAAATCCAAACCAGTCACAGTAGCACAACCCAACCATCACCCGACTAAACTACATCGTCTAATTCGAGTTCTAACCGATTAAAACCTCATTCTACTCACAAAACCAACTTCTAACCTAAGTGGAAAAAGAGTAGAAACCCTACACAATCCAAACACATACACATACAATCATACACATTAAAGAGATGATGAAGTTTCACACCCTTACCGATCGATTGCAAGCTTTGGTGATGATCCCTTGATGATTCTAGGTTTTCCTCTCCACTTTCTCTTCTCTTTCTCTTCTTCTCTTTTCTTTCTCTTGTTTTTCTTCTTATGTTACTATCTTTCTTTCTTTTCCTCTCTTATTCTATTTCTATCTCTATTTCTTTCCTCTCAAATTCTTTCCAACACTTACCAATCAATTCTCACACTAAAGTGCTAAATGTCTAAAATGCCCTTTTTACTCTAATTCCCCGAAAACTCTCCGAATCGGTAAAAATAGATAAAATAAGGAAACACCACATAGCAATATATAATTTCTCAATTTAAAACAAACATCAATTAAATAAATTAAAAGACTCAACAATTAATGGGAATTCAGAATCGGGGCGTTACACAAGTAATCGAGAGAGAAAGTCAAAGACTTGACTATCTCTCTTTTTCATCTTGAAAAGAAGGTTGTGTTTGAATGGTGTTTGAAATGATGAGTGGTTGGAGAATGGTTGAACGTTGTTGAGTTGAAAAAAATGTTATTTAGAGGTGTCAATTGCTCACACACGAGTAAGATAACTCGCATCCAAACAACCGAAAGAGAGATCAAAGGCTCAATCCCCCTCTTTTCACCTTGAAAAGAATCGAATAGTTGTTAATTGGTTAATAGTTTGATTGATAAAATCCGTTTGACATTGGATTAAGGGTTTGACTTGTATTTGCGTGCAAAACGTGTTGAAATGGAAATGGTTTAAGAAACAGCTCAACGACGAGTCGAGGGTTTGGTTTGAAAATGGAATTGGCTTGACAAGAATCAAGTGTTAGGTTGTGAGAAACGATACTAGTCCCTAAGGGTTCTCCCAATATCGAAACAACGATGAAGTGTGTGCAATAGATTGATGGCGAATGCAGACGAGCACTCGACTTACGAGGGGTGTTTGAAAGTGGCTCGATGAAGAATCGAGAATTAGTCTGAAAATAGTTTGATCTATGCTAGTCCCTATGGGTGCTCCTAGAAGATAAACCACAATCAAAGAAATACGAAACATACATCGGAATGGGAAAGGGGTACATGTAATTTATAAGGGATTGGACGAAATAAAGGGTCTCATTGTCAGGTAGCCCAAGAAAAATCCGTGTGTGTGCAAAGTGTCCTAAACTAAGCCTTGAACGAAAGTCGGGCACAACTCCATGTTAGGGTTCTTGCAAATGACCAATGATCCAACAGTCCACCAATTTAGGCTTTTAGCGTTTCGATCATTTATTAAGTTTTTTCGAATACGTGTGAATAAGATAATTATGAGTATGAATACGAAAATTATGAATAATATGGTAAGATAATATATCAATAATATCCACAATAATATACAAGATATAATGACTGAATTTAAAGCAGTTGATATTTGACAGAAAGTAAAACAGTTAAATATTTGACTAAAAGTAAAAGCTAGTCATTAGTTTGTTATGAATTGAATCGGGGCGAGCTGTAACGCTAAACCATCGTAGCTCGACTTATGATGAAAGTCGAACTATACAAGGTCACGTAAGTTGATATCCGTGCTAGAAACAAGATAGAGAAATGATATTGAGGATCATTCTCCGATTTAATCGTGTCGCACGGACAAAAGAAAGGTGGGAGCTCTTCTTGATCATAAACTCGTGTCGATTAATCGGAGGTAGCCTCTCACGATCCCAAAGTAAAGAAAATGACCCAAATGGTTATTTTCCATAGATTTGAAATTGTGAAGGTTATCGAATTCAATAAATCGACGTTTATGAATTGAAAGACTTCATAGATCGAGGCAAATTAAATAAAATAGAAAATGAAGAAGAAATTGAAATAGAAAATAAAGTGGTCTCGGATAAATTGTTATCTATCAATAGTTTGACCAATAACAACTTATGAAATTTCGTCATTGACCGAAAAAAATGATAAAAATGAATAAAAATCGAAAATGAAAAAGTAAAAAGAAAATTTGGTCTCGGATTTACTATTATTTATCAATAATTTGAAAAATAATAGTTTTGAGGTCTCTTCATCAAACATAAAAAAAAAAACAAAAAATAAAATCGAGAATATAAACAAAGCAAAGTAGATATTGGAACGAATAGATTACCAAAGTCCAAACAAAAAGATTTAGTAAAATCTAACAAAATACTTAGTGAAATTTATCAAATTCAATGAAAAAATCTCCAAATTAAATATTAACAAGGATATTGAACAAAATCTAAAATAAGAATAAGTCAAAACAAAAAAAAAATCTAAAAGAATAGAAAGGAAAGGGGTGAATAAGGGAAACAAAGGCTTGTATATAAAGAGGAATCATGTGGGCCTTTGAAGAGGCCCATCATCCTCAACCGAAAAAATGCCCTGGCTAAACTGAATCAAAAAGATACACGGGCCTAAGCCCGTTACCCAAAACAATAAAGCCAATCAGCCAACAAAACCTAAAACTAATTAGATAAAGCCCACTTAAAAAAGGTCACGCTCATCATCTGCTTCTTCACATTGAATGCGAGAATGAAATCAAGCAGAGGGGAAGAACGAAAATGCTATGGACGCAACAAGGTCAGACAATAATTTCTGATCTTTAAAACCCTGTTATCATTTGCGAAGCAAAACAACATCAACAAAGTGAAAACGTCTTTAACCCAACCTTGTCCGTCTCGTCACTTCGAACACTCGGTCAAGTTTCGTTCTTCATCATTCACTCATTCTTCTTCATCGTTCTACTATGAATTTTTTTTACATATGGGTTGTTGTGGTTTTCAGTGCGGTTTGTGTCGTTCGCGAGAGATAATTAAACGGAGGTGAAATTGGGTTGTGAGAGTTCTAGATTGGGTTGAGGATGTGGAATGGGTTTGGGTCCTTATGGTGAAGAAAGTTGAAGCGTGTTGTTGCTGCGGTTTTTGCTTGCAGATTTGCGTGAGAGTTGGGTGAGTTGAAAAAAGAATGGAAGGCTAAGATTGTATGAAAGAAAAGGTTGAAGGCGTTTGATGAAGGTGTGTTCTGAAGGTTTAAGGAGAAAGGTTTGTCGTCTTTCTATTAAGGTTCCATGTTATGAAGGTTGTTTTTTAGATGAATTTCATGTTGTGGTGAGGCCACTTGAAGGATAGGATAAGGTTTTGGATTGACAGACTCGTCGCGTGAATTACGGTTGAGGTACAATTTTGTCATATGTGTTCTAAAAGTTTTTGTTGTGAAGGTTGTCGCACAATAGTGATTGATTTTTTTTGCAATTTTCCCTTTTGCTTTACAGGCTGCGCATACAAAGCGTTATTTGGTGAGGTCATGGATGAGAGATTATGGTGGTGCAGCGTTACATGGGCTTATAGCACAAAACGTGGCTTCAAGACATTACAAGACTTGGAAAATTGGCCATTGGGTGCGTGTGAGTCGTATGTCTGGGTTTGTGAAAAAAATGACTTGTCTTCATGTGCCTCTGTAGTTTATTGTTTCCTTTTGTTCTCCCACTTTTTAGTATAAATGGACATGTCTCTTTATATGGGCCTCTTGGAAAAACAATTGTTATTGTATATGCATCATGGGTTTGGACTCTTTTGGAATCAAAAATAATAAAAAACTTTAAATCTCTGACCTAATATATTTTTGTGGAGTTTTTAATGATAGAATGGACCTTGGACTTAAATTACATAAATTCTTTTGGTTGCGAATTATTCATAAAAGCATATGGGCTTTTACTACTTGGACTTTTGATTTTGCACCTCCGTGCTTATTCTCGAATTCTTCACCTTATAGTAAATCAAGTCGACTCTTGCAACAATGTATGAACGCATCCTGAATTTGAAATGAATTGGGACCTTGAACTTGAAATGAATTAAGACCTTGAGTCAATGAATTCATTTAAAGCTGGCCACCTGAATGCTTAATTAGGGAAATGAGTTGAATACAGATAATCTTCACCCATAAAGCACTATGAATGTGGCATATCCTGACAACAATCTCTAATTAGATCCTTAAACACAAATCACTTGAATTATGCACACCATGAACTTAATCTTGAAACCAAACTTGTCTGAACGAAATCAGATCAACTCGAACCGATCATTAATCCTTATTGAGCCTAACACTAACTGGATCAATGTACTTTGGCCCTGCCCTGATTATGCAACATAGCTGGTTTGACCAAGATTAGGTAAAACCTAACTGATCTTCAATCTATATTGTACTTATCCTTGGCCTGATGAACCACAATTGAAAGTAACAGACTTAGGTAAGAAGAGAACGACATATTTTTATTTTTCTGAATAAAGGTTAGTGGACGGAAGTACAAATGAAAGCTAAAAAAGGTATGACAAATTTGGGGTATGACAATTGGTACCACATGCATGAGTCTTGTTGCATTTGCATTTATGTGACAATTTGGTGTAATTTATGATATTATGGCTTTTTGATGTTTCCTTGATGATTTTAATGATGTTGAATATGAAAATGACGCCATTTTATATATTGATTCTTATATTGATTATGATGAATCGTTTTACTCACCCTGCCTATTTCGATGTTGCCTCCACATGGGTAACGTGCAGATGACCAGGTTTAGCCGTGGATGTCGTCGAGGACTTTTGAAGTTTTTGGGTCGTTGGCCATTATGGTTGACTTAGAGGGTCTTGCTCTGATAGTGTAACATCGGGTTGGAGTCTTTGAGTCAAACTATATTTTATTGAGTTTTGTTATATTGATTTCCTTGCAGCGTAAATAAAACTGTGGATTATTACCTTTTTGAGTTCCGCTACCTTTTGAGTAATATTTGTGAATAACTTTGGGAAAACCCGTTATTTACAGAACATTGACTATATTTGAATTTTTGAGAAGTGTGCGCCCTTTTGAGATGATTTATTATGTTTCAATATTTTACTCTGATAAATATGATTGATTTGCCTTTATATTTGCGGGGTAGAAAAGGGTGTTACATTAGTGGTATTAGAGCAGGTTGGTCCGTCCGGCCAAGTTTTTATGTTGTTAATCCCCTGTCAGTCAATAGTGTGAGAACACTATTGGATGAGTTGTTTACTTCTAACCTTGTTGGTGGTTGCAGATGGCTAGAAGAAATGATCGTGCTATTGCTGATGTGCTGGAATCGCTTGCCCAAGTGATGACCCAGAATGGTGGACCTCTAGATGAGTTTCGTGCTTTGGGGAAGTTCCAGAGGAATAATCCGCCAACTTTTGTGGGCACTCATGATCTTGGTAGTGCGCATAAGTGGCTAAGAGTGACTGAGAAGATTTTCCGGGTTATGGCATGCACTGATGCTCAGTAAGTGCAGTTTAGTATGCATATGCTAGCTGAAGAAGCTGATGACTGGTAGGATAACACTCGTCATAGATTGGGAGGTTTTGGCATTGCAATAATTTGGACTGCGTTTAAGGAAGAATTTTTTAGGAAGTATTTTCCTGAAGATGTTTGGGGCAAGAAAGAGTGGAATTCCTTGAGCTGAAGCAAGGGAATATGATTGTGGCTGAGTATGCGGCAAAATTTGAGGCTTTAGTGAAATTTTGTTCGCATTACAATCGCACTGACACAGAGATGTTGAAGTGTCTCAAGTTCGAGAGTGGGTTGAGACCAGATATTAAGCAGATAATTAGGTACCAACAGATTCGTCAGTTTGCAGAACTGGTGGATAAGAGTAGAATTTATGATGAGGATAATCGAGCTCAATCTAATCACTACAAGCAGCTGAGTGAGAAGAAAGAGAAAGGACAGTATAGAGGGAAATCGTATGTGACTTCTGGTGATAAAGGGAAGCATAAGACTTCAGATGGGAAAAAGTCAAGTGGCGGAGCGGCTACTGCCCCAAGAAAGTGTTATAAGTGTGGCGAGCAAGGTCACCGTGCTGAGGTTTGTAAGGTGTTGAGATGTCATCGTTGTGGCAAGAGAGGTTATAGAATTACTGACTGCAAGGATGAAGCTCCGACTTGCTTCAATTGTGGAGAGAAAGGTCATATCAGTACCTAGTGTCAGCAGTCGAAGAAGACTGCTACTGTTGCTTAGACGAACGGCAGAGTGTTTGCTTTGAGCGGTGCAGAAAAACCCAAGACGGATAACTTGATCAGAGGTACTTGCTTTATTAATGATGTTAAATTGATTGTTATGATTGATACTGGTACTACCCATTCATTTATTTCGCTTGAATGTACTGAGAGATTGAATTTGAAATTATTTTCTATGGTTGGGAGTATGGTTATCCATACCCCGGCTAATGGTTCGGTGACTACTGCGTTAGTCTGTTTGAGTTTCCCTTTGACTATTTATGATAAGTATTTTGTGATGGAATTGTGTGGCTACTCGAAAAATGTCGTGCAACGACGGGGAGGCGAGAATGAAAGACAGAAGGGTCTCCATCAAACTTTATTTATCCCATGAGGGGAAGGGAAAATATCGAGAAAACCTTAGGAAAGAAATGGATAAGAAGGTCTCACGACCAAGAACGGGTTCGGAAGCTGGTTATGCGAAGGGAAGGTATTAGCACCCCTCGCATCCATCGTACTCGATGGGAACCATTTATTTGTCTATGTGGAAAGATATTTTCTTAAACATATTGCTATAAGAGTATTCCACGGGAGGTAAAGAGGTTAGAAATAGGGAAAGGAGGGAACGAGGGAAGAAGAGACTTGGTAGGACTTCGCGGTCTTGGGCCTACATATTCCCAACAGATATGAGAAAGTCAGAGGAAACGTAGTTTGAGGATCTACGAGTAGAAAAATGAGAACATGCTCGACAAGGATTGTGGCCCTTGTGCCTACGTATCTTTACTTAAAAGAAGTAAAGAATCAGAGCAGCCGTAGTTCGCCTAACTACGGGGGGAAAAAAGAAAAGGGTGCTCGCCAAGATATCGCCGTCTTATGCCTATGTATTCTCATCTAGTATAAGAAATCAAAGCAATATAGTTTGTGGTATGGTTAACCGGTTTATGTAGCACATTCTAGCAGTTTAGGTGTATTGTTGCTCGCTTGTTGGAGACTTAGGCGTTACTTGTTTGCGGTAGAACGGACGTAACATATCCTTTTTTGAAAAGATTAGTTTTCGCCATGCGAGGCAAGATGTCACATTTGATTTGTGAGATTGTTTTTAGGGGTGAAATATGTCATCGAATAGTAACCCCTTGCGGGTAGTACCCAATTCTTTATCTCAAAGTTTTGTTATGAAAATGGTGTGGCGAATGCAAGCGTCTTCGTATTGAAAGACGAGTGTTGAGACCACACACTCTACAGTGAGTATCCTGAAACTCGGAGAGGAAGAAGTCTACACGCAATCCTCTCTCTTTAATTCAATACAAAGAGAACTTCATTCTCTTATTAAAAGGTGTTTTGATCTTGAATGGTAAGTGCTTTGCGACAATGAACCCTAACGGTAATGTCAAGCACTCGGGATAGGAGAAGGCCTAAGCCTAACCATTCCACGACCATTCAAGTTTTATTGTGAAAAAAGAGTTTGAAAATGCACTCGATACGGGACCGAGGTTTTGGGAGAAAAAAAGTTTTGGAAAGAAGTTGTGAAAAGATGTGGAAAAGATAGGAGGAGTGAATTCGAATATATACAGGATATATAACCAACAGTCCACCAATTTAGGATTTTATGGTTTCGATATTGATTAGTGTTTTAAATAAAATACGCAGGTAGAGGGTTAGATGACAGTATGTATAATATGACAGTATGAAGTATGAACAGTGATGATAATATGCATAAGGTAGCAAACAAGACAATATCAATAGAGAATATAAACAGAAAATATGTGCAAGAATATAAAACAATTTGAGATATTAATAGTGATTAAAGTCGAATGTTAGTAATTAGCGAAACAGAAAAGGATCAAAGGGAGTGGGGTCTCGTCTTAATCATAAACTAGCGTTGATTAATCAAAGGTAATCTCTCACGATCTGAAAGTATAGAAAAATGATCCAAATGATCTGTTAGTACCATGGTTCTATGGTTCTGGTTCTAGGATTGGCTAAATTTTGGTAAAACATGATCTTGCATTGATGTTAACCAGGATTTTATAACATCTCCATCTGTTGTGGTGTCATAACTGCTGTGGAGTATTTTAATGAGAATGTCATGCTGTTATCGTGACATCCATCTGCTGTCATGACAGAACTGCTGTCATGTGTTGTTAACAGGATGTCATTACCAATATCATAACATCTGGTGCAGCAGGAGCTATGTGCAGCAGGAGCTAACAAGAGCAGATGACACAGCTGCTGTCATGGATGTAGAAGGAGCTGATGACAGAACTGCTGTCATTACCATTGTCATGACAGCACTACTGATGCAGCAGGAGCTAGCAGGAGTTGATGACCCAACTGCTGTCATGGATGTCATACTGAATGTCATGACATAAATGTCTGGTACAGCAGGGGCTTCTATGTTATATCTCTTGACAGAAGTGTTTTGGTCCTTTTGGATATTCCTCATCAGTATGTACAGGCCAAAGTGATTCATTAGGAACAAAGTGAAGATTTAATTAGTGTTCATAAAAAGGATCTTTGAGACTTTTTAGGAAACTACAATATGCTTGTTACTGTCATGAAGAAGATTCTGCAGAAGTGTTCAGCAGGGCAAGCTGGAAAGCTAAGAGAAACCTGTTATGGCTTCTTAGTTATCTCAGGAGAGATTCTAGTCAGAGCTGGACATAACATGAAGCTGCTGTGACCTAATTTGACAGCACCTTGAATTGTGGAAATTAGGTTTACTTTGTTAAACCTAATGTTTGTTACTTGTGACCAGCCTAAGCCCAGTCTGTAGTGCTATAAAAGAAGGAGCAGAAGCAGAGGAAATAAAGCACTCACATTAAGAAAAACCAGAGTGTAATATAAAGGTCTAGGGTTTGAGAGTCCCTTGTGTGTAAGTCACCCTTTGTATCTGTTGATATATTGTGGTAGACATATTTGTGAGTGAAAAGTGTTACTCTTCACATATGTTTTGTGAGTGAAGAACTTTGTCCTTCACGTGTGTCTAGGGATCTTAGAATTCCTTGTGTGCCAAGCAATTGTATGCTGAATAGCTGCTTTGGCTATGGTGTATGAACTGTTGTGTTCATTGTGTCACTCAAAGCTTTTAAGCAAGAGTGTGTCTCACTTGATCAAAGCTGTGAAGCAAGATCATGGTGTGTGTTTGGAGTGTATCTCCACAACTGTTTTGTAATTGTGTATTGATATCACTATGGTGTGATTGAGGGGGAGTGAGTGGGAATGCTCAGGTCTAGAGTGTCTCTAGGTTGAAGTGTCATTGGGTAGAGATTAAGTGAGAAGTGCAAACTGGTTGTTTGACTTTGAATTGATTCTGCTAATAGTGAATTTCCTCGCTGGCTTGGTAGCCCCCAGATGTAGGTGATGTTGCACCGAACTGGGTAAATAGTTATTGTGTTATTTATCTTTCAGCATTTACAATTCTGTATAATTTAAATGTTTAGATAAATAGTCTGTCAGTATATGTTGCACCCCAAAATTTGCCCAACATTTCTTTACCTAGCTTGTGTTTCATTTCATGCACATTAGTATTATCATTTGCATTTCATTGACATGTGTGCAGGAGATCAAAAGGTATGATTACCAATCAAGGGCTACACAAGACTATGGAGCTAGCTAAGAAGGTTATTCAGGTGTTCAAGGGTTGATATCTTTGTCAGAGAAGTTAAAAGATCCCCAGAGAGAGTGGTTGAAACCAAGAGGGTGTGTCTCCTAACTTGAGAGTCGTGGGAGGTCATCAGATGATTCTGAAGCCATGAAGATGGAATGGAGGTATTGAGAGAGATCATGAGAAGTGTTGAAGATCACTTTGAGGCCTAGACAGGTCATTGTGCAAGATTAAGAAGACTCAGCTATGAGTGGTGCAATTAGGGTTTGACTGGGTCAACCCTAAGTCAACTGATGATTTGGACAAGGTTGAAACCTAATCCAAGAGCCATGTGATCATGGATTGATGCATTGAGATGTTATATGGATTATTCCAAGGTCAACTCATCATGATTGAAGAGTTTGAGAAGTTTTAAGCTAGGGTTCCTAAGGCTTGACAGTGTAAAATCCCCTAGTTTGACCCCTATCTTCAAGGCAGTCTAGCTCAAGATGTGATTGTCATCTCATCTTGCCCCCAACATGAATGTTGTAGAGCATGATCTTAGATTTAATTTGAGTGCTAGAAGTCCTTGATAGGATTTGTAGAACTCAAGTTATGACTTTGTCAAGTTACAGGTCATCTGAGGTATGTGAATTTGGGGGCTTGAAAGTTGTCCAACTTGCATGAAACTTTTGCCCTAGAAGGATGATTCCTATGAACTTTTGGTCAACATGAATGTTGTTCCTTATCCTCGTAGCTTTCTAAAGAGTACTATAAGTCCTTGATAGTATTTGTAGAACTCAAGTTATGGCTTTGACAAGTCAAGGGCATTTTGGTCATTTGTAGATTATAGGTCATTTCAACCATAAGGTCATAACTCCTATTTCCAAGCTTCAAATGGGAAAATGTTCAACATCAAACTTTTTCAAAATGATGTTTTAAGGCTAGTCAAGAGGTCATGAGATGTTGGATTTGCTTGTAGCTCAAAGTTGCAAAAATGACCTAAAATGAGGGTATAAGTTAAATGAACCAAAGTTGGAAATTGATACTTTTGATCTACACATCCAAACCAAGGCATTTAATAGGTCATTTTGACTCTAAAAAGCATTTTAAGAACATTGGTTTAGACACATTTTTGAATTAAGGTCTAATTTGTGGACTTGCTTTAAAAAGTAGTTACTTACATCTTAAGTAACATTTGCAAAACCAAAATGCAAGGCATAATCAAGGTCCCTTGCAAGCCAAACACTTCCAAAATGTCATGAGGGGAGAAATTGGAAAGAATTGAGAATGGTTTCAAGCTGTTAACAGAAGTTGTGCACACCATGGCATATAAGTGAACTTCTCATGTCATGAGAGATTGAATTTCTCCTTGGAAGGATCTAGAGGTTTCTAGATCATCGCTACACACTCTATATATGGAATAGAAGTGGTTCAGATCATTTTTTGGTGATGATTGAGAGAGAAAAATGAGCTTGCACTTTGAACTTTCTCATTGCAAAACAAAATCGGTTACAAGGTTAGAGGCCATTTCAGTCCAAGAAATTGATCTCAATAGCTTGCTTTGAGGTTGGTGATCAATTCCAGATCAAATTCAAGGCACTGTGATGGAAGAATCGTGAAGTAGCCATTGGAGAGTGAAGCTTGCAACTCAGAATCGGGTTTGATAATTCAAGAAGATTCAACTATTTTCTTTGCATTCAAAAGATTGATTGTGATTCAGTGAAGGATTCTGCAAGTTCTTGAAGGCTGATTTGGAGATTCAACCCTTCTGTTTGCTCAAATTTACCAGGTATGCAACTCTTGTGCTATTGCTTAAATTAGGTAGAATTAAGATGAATAGTTATGGTAGATGCATAGTAGGATGGTGTAGGAAGATTTCTGGATCATCAATTTGGGGATTAGTGGCCAATTAGGGTTCATGGAATTTTTGGTTGAGATTGTTATTCTTGGATTCTTGAACTGTTAGCATGATTAAATGGCATAGGAAGATTCCTTGTGAAAATTGGAGTGAGTTTCATGTAGAGACCTCTTGGAATGGAGTCCTGTGGAGAGAGTTAGGGTTGGGGACGATGACCGGAGCACCATCGGTGGTGGCCGTGGCTGCGCGCAAGGTTCAGAGATTCCAAAGGTTGAAGATGATCCCAGAGCCCTTGGATCAGGGTAGGACCTTTGACCAAATAAAGATCCAATGGCCACGAATGGATTTCAATTTGTGAAGAGTTCTGAGTGATGAAACGCAGCGTTTCATTTAAGTTGTGTTTTGGGCTTTGTGAAATAACTGATAACCACACCCCCTGATGGCCCAATCCATGAATTGAATTGATTTTCATTACTATCTGCACCGTGTGTTTAACATTTTATCTTGATTTTCTTTATTTTTTCATTTTATTCATGGTTCTTGATTAAATCATAAAAAATGGAAAAATAGTTCAATTAATCCCCTTCTTTTTGCATTAGATTCATGATAGACTCTAGTATTTTTTAGATAAAAAATATTTTTATTTCATGCATTTTATGATTTTATGGGAATTTTCACATTTTAATTGATATTAAAATAGTCATGTTTGATGCTTGATTTTGTGGAATTTTGTGTGACCATGTGATGATGATTTTGATCCTGATTTTTTGTGAGTAGTTAGCATAGATATGCATGCTCCCCATAGGTTTTTCTCACATTTTTGTGATGAACATAGGTGGTAGTTTAGGTTGAAACCTTTAGAAGCTCCATTTTTAGGGTTTATGGTTGATAGCTTTGAATTTAGGACTTAATTTTAGGACTTAATAGATGATTTAGTCCCTGGTTTTTGTAGGAGGCATTCTTAATTGAATTAGGATCCCTTAGGAATTTTTGTAGAAATTTATAATATATTTTACTATTTTTGATTGATTTTAGTTTGAGTGCTAGTTTTAGATGATTCTGATGCACTAACTCAACTAGATTAACATCTTTAGTTCCCTTAGATTAGGGTTTTGCTTTGCTTGTTCTTGGATGATGATGGAGGCAAGTTGAAGATGCATTGGATTGCTTGAAGAGGCTTGGATTTGAAGATCTTCCCTTCTTGTGGTGTAGTTTGGATTAGGTTAAGATTAGGGTTTTGTAGGCAGAGCTTCTAGATAGTTCTCTTCCTTCATAAACATGGATGATGTTGATCACTTCCATTCTTCCCTGTGATGAAAGGTCCCTTTGTAAAGGCCTCATCCCTCCTTTGGTAGGATGTGTGGCTCTTTGCAAATTGGTAGAACCTTTGAGGGTCCCTTTCTCTGATGACAGGATGCTCAGTGGTGACCTTTGGTCTTCACTCTGCTACCAATCATCCCAACTTTGCTCTTGATAGATGCATCTTTCTCCCTGGTTAGAGGATGGAGTCCCTTGCTTGAAGAGTTTGAAGGATGAAGTTGATACTTCCATGTGATTGAAGATTACCTTGAGAAGCTGAAGCTTGTAGGAGAAGAAGACCAAGTTGATACTGGTAAAGAGGAGAGAGCTGAAGCAAGAAGAACAAGTTGATACTTGTGAAGAAGATCCAATTGAGATTGAGTGATAAGTTGAGGCTTGAGGAATGAAGGATAAGTTGACACTTACATTGATACATTGAGAGCCTGAAGGAATCAAGTTGATACTTGTAGTTATGAGTGAAGCCTGAAGGTGGAATTGACTGAAGAGCTGAGGCTTGGAGAAGATGGAACAAGTTGATACTTATGTTGATGTATTGGAAGCTTGTAGATAAAGAGGAGCAAGTTGATACCTGCTATTGAAGATGATAGCCTTGAAGGGTGGTTGAAGATTGAGGACTGAACTGCTGTTAAAGGATTGCTTTACTGTGAAGCTGTGGAAGTTATTGATCTGCTTTCTTTTCTTGTCTGTTTTCTTTTATGTATTGATGTGCCTTGTTTGACTTGCTTGATGCATTAGAATAAGTCCATATCTAGAATGATGTAAGCTAGGAGCATGATTGCACTAGAGGTTGAGTTGCTCCCTCTGCTTGTATTTTTCCTGTATGGCTTTGCTTGCGGGTATTCGGTAGAGCCCAGCTCCCTTGCCTAGGTGGTTTGTGATTTGCTTGATAGCATTTCATCTCTTCTGTATGATTGCAGTTTATTATATTTTGCTTGATAGCATATTATTTCTTTTGTATGATGGCAGTTATTCATATCTGGCTTGAGGTTGAGATGAGCTTGTGGAGGCTGATGTCCCACACACATTTCCCCCCTCACTTGCATTACATGCATTTTACAGTCATTTACTGTTTACTGTTTAAGCTGATGCTTTATCTGTTTCCGTTTATCATTGACATGATCCCCTAGGAATCTCACTTCCTTTGAGGAAGTAATGATTAGAACTTTAGGTTGAAACCTATGCATGATAACTTCTAGGAGTTCCCTGTTTTAAACCTCAACCATAGGATGAATCCTTGGCATGGCAACATTAGGACTTGATAGTCTCCCTTTAGTTGAGCCTGCTGTCTTCTCATCTCAAAACAAATTAAAATACCGTAACAAAGGTTAACTGAAGTCGCACGTTACGAGCCTTAAGCTATTTGAGAAAAGATTGTTGGAGAGTTTCTTTTCAACAGTTTGGATATTTAGTATGGCACCCTTTGGGTGACATGCGACGCATTCACTCTCAGGTCATAGTCTCTAGTACGATATTGTCGCTTGCGCGAAAATAAGGTGCCGGCATGACAGAAGAGTCGCCAGCTTTCGTTATTTATCCCTCAGAACGGGAAAGGAAACGATCGGAAAAACCTGACGAAAAAGGGTAAGACAAGGTCGTCGCAACCGTTGTCTGGATTCGGGAGTCGGTTACGCAAGGGGAAGGTATTAGCACCCCTCACGTCCGTCGTACTCGACGGGATCCACGCTTGTTGTGTTTACTTGGGCGGGTTGGTTTTATTCTATCTACCTATCAAGGCTGGCTGAAAAAGAAAAGAAAATGACTCGGCAAAGCGTCGCGCTTTATGCCTACGTATTCTCATCAGAGAATGAGAAATCAGAGTCAATGTAGTTCGGCCTACGAAGGGTTATGGGGGAAGGTAGCTCGCCAAGACATCGCCATCTTGTGCCTACATACTCTCAACAGGCATGAGAGATCAGAGCTCACGTAGTTCGGGAAACTACGGTTTATTTCCTGTCTTTTACGAAAGAAGTGTTTTTTTATTGTGTTTGCGATTTCAATCGCACTAGAGACTATGACATGAGAGTGAATGCGTCGCATGTCACCCAAAGGGTACCATACTAAACATCCAGACAGTGGAAAAGAAACTCTCCCACAATCCTTTCTCAGATAGCTTAAGGCTCGTAACGTACGAAAGAAATCATTCATGATTACTGTATCTTAAACTGTTTTGAGATGAGAAGAGAACATGCCCAACTAGGAGGGAGACTATCAAGTCCTACTGTTGTCATGCCATGGATTCATCCTATTGTTGAGGTTTGAACAGGGAACTCCTAGAAGTTGTCATGCATAGGTTTCAACCTAAAGTTCTATCATCAATTCCTTATCAAAGGAAATGAGAGTCCTAAGGGATCATGTCAATGATACACCAAAACAGACAAAGCATCAGCTTAACAGTAAAATGCATGCAATGCAAGTGAGGGAGGAAATGTTTGTGGGGCTTCAGCCTCCACAAGCTCATCTCAACCTCAAGCCAGAATGGATAACAGTAATCATACTGAAAGATAAACAACATGCTATCAAGCAATAACCAGTAAACTGCAATCATACAGATAAAATGAAATAAAAGGCCATCAGGCAAACAAACCAAATGGGCAAGGGAGTCGGGCTCTACCGAATACCCGCAAGCAAAGCCACGCAGTAACAATACAAGCAGAGGGAGCAACTCAACCTCTAGTGCAGTCATGCTCCTAGATTCTACTTATTCTAGATATGGACTTATTCTAATGCATCAAACAAGTCAAACAAAACACATCAATACAGAAAAGAAAACAGAAGAAAGCAGATCAACTCCTCTCTCAACTTCAAGCCTCAGCTTCCAACAGCAACTTAGTCTTCAGACTTCAACCACTCTTGACAAACATCAATTTGCTTTTCCAGGTTTCAACCCTTCAACATAAGTTTCAAATTATCTTCTCCTTTTAAGCTTCAGCTTCTTGATCAGCTCCACCTTCAGGCTTCACCATCAATCATCAGGGGTCTTCAGGTATCAACTTGCTCTTGTTGCTCTTCAAGCTTCAGCTGGAATGGCACTATTCAAGGATTCATCCTCTTCAACACTCTTCATTGAAGTCTTCATCTTCAAACTCAGGCTCAGCATCTCTCAAGATAATCAAACCAGAGAAAATCACTTACTGGATAAGCTGGGGGATATTGAACTGCTTACTGACCACCTAAGGTGACCTTTAAGGGTTCAACATCAAAGGAATGGTTCCCTCAAAAGTTCTACTTCCTAGGTATATCACTTATCCCTCCAAAGGAGAGATGTGTATACCATGGAAGGACTTTGAATCATAGGGAGGAATGGAGGTGACAGATACCATCCATGTTTGAGAAAGAAGTTATCTAAGTCTAAACTCTTCCTAATCCCTAACCCTAAAACAACAAAAAAAGAAATAAGATCAAGCTCTCAAGCTCCTCAATGCATCTTCAAATCTTCTACTATGCTCCTCAATTCTCCTTAGAACAAGACCAAGCTTTCCAAGCCCACAAAGCAAACCAAACAACAATACAATGCCCTAAAGGCAACACAAACAATCAACCAATACAAAAATCATCTAAAAATAACATACTACTATATTAAATCCTAATATAATTTCTAAGAGATCCTACATACCTACCCTTAATACCCATATATGTCCCATAGTCTAATTTTTCCTAAAAACCCAAAAATCTAAAGTTATTATGGACCTATGTTGACGTTTAACCTAATTCTACACAACCTAATAGCATCTAATCAAAACTATCCTAAAATCATCACACAAATATGGAATAAATCCAGGGGGAAGCTAAAACATACCTCCAACTATCCTAAAAAGAATGACTTAAAAATATTAAGGGATCTACCTAAACTAAATTCTACAAATTAAGGTATCCACATAAAGGAAATAAAAAGCAATAAAAGTAAAAAATATACAAAAAATACTAAAAATGCATGAAATGAAAAATGTTTTTATTTTATATTTTTCTAGACAAAAATATGAAATAGGAGAAAAAACTCCCATGAAAAAATCTTTATTTTTCAATTTAATATGAATTTTCAAAGTTGGAAAGAAAATGGAGAAAAAATAATATGAAAATGAAGCATGGGGTGCAATCAGCAAGCAGATACAATGCAATGTGCGCTTGGGCCCAGACTGGGGGGTGGGAACAGAAATGCGCTAGGCCCAATATCTAAATCAGAAAACATTTAATAAACTGAAAATAAAATGAAAAAGTCACGGTGTAAATAGAAACAAAATATAGTGCATTATGGATTGGGCCTCTCAAAGGGGGTGGGGATAGTCATTGCTTACTTAGGCCCAAGGACCACCGTTTAATGAAATGGTGCGTTTCATTAGGGTTCAGACTTCCCTCCAAAATGAGATTAAATCTTGCGCGTTGGATCTAGTTCTCAGTCAATAGTCAGCGCCTGATCTAACGGTGGGGACTTCGTCTTCCTCACGCAGCTAGGGTTTTGCTGAAACTTCCATGAAAACAGATTTCATGCATCAAACTTCCATCCCTTCGTATTACCTCAAATCAGCATCAAATTCCAAAATGTAAAACCCTAAATTGCTCAGTTTTTCACCCTGATCACACCTATGGTGTTGGATTCCATTGAAAGAGCCTCTATCATGCAACCCGATGGTGAATCCAAATTAATCTCAAAATATGATCAATCCTCAACTTCAACCAACCTTAGATTTATTTACATCAAAATGATCCTCACATTCCACTGGTTAAAACAAACTATCAAACTTGCATTATCACTCACTATATCACACGTTCTTGCTCATCCAAGTAATGATGTCCATGACTGAAACTTCACCAATTACTCTCTAAGTCTCTAGAATTGATCACCTATTGGTCTCTAACCATTCTACACTAATAATTCACCCTAACCATGCCTAAATAATGAGGTGAAAGAGATTTTGCAAACCTGGTTTCTTGGTATGGCAGATGATGTAGATCTTCAATTCAAGGCTTGAAACTCTTCAAGAATGATCCTTGGATGATGAAAACTCTACTGTTTGCAAAAATTCTGAAGGAGAGAGCTTGTACTTCAAGATTCGATGATGATTGCTTCTTTGCAAATTCAATTGGAACACCTTCAATCCTCCATCAATGGAGCTTCAATTCAGCATGCACACACTCAGAGGGATCTATGGAAAGTGTTTGTGAAGAAAAAAAGGATGGCAATGAAGAAGAGTGAAGAAATTGAATGTGACTTGCAATGGAAGATTTTGGATTTCACTCTCTCTTCTCTACACCAATTCACACCAACCTTGCATCTGAGCAAGTTAGACTTGTTATATAGAGTGGTTTAGAATCATCTAGAACCATCTAGAACAATCCAATGAGAAATTGAACTTTTCATGTCATGGTATTTTGATTTCTCATTCTCCTTACATGCTATCTCATTCCATATCCCTTGTAACCTTGGTTTCTGACTTGAATTTATCCCCACATGAGATTTTGGGTGAGTTACAATGCATAACTACCTTGCTTGTTGAGTTCTTTTGAGTTTTGTTTGGTACCTTAATATGCAAGTAATCCAATTCCAAAGCAGCCCTATGATCCAAGCCTTAAATCAAAATTGTGGCTGAACCATTGTTCTTAGAATGTCATTTGGAGTCAAAATGACCTATTACATGACATGGTTTGGACTTATAACTTGGGATTTCCATTTTTCAAATTCACTTTAATTAACCTATGCCTCATTTTTAGGCCATTTTTATCACTTTTTGATACAAGCCTTTTTAACATATCATGACCTCCCTAATAGCCTTAAAACATCATTCTAAGCAAGTTTGATGTTGAATATTTTTCCATTTGAAGCTTGGAAGTAGGAGATATGGCCTTATGCTTGAAATGACCTACAACCTCCAAATGACCAAAATGCCCTTGGCTTGTCAAAGCCATAAGTTGAGTTCTACAAATCCTATCAAGGACTTCTAGTACTCTATAGAAATCTAAGAAGATGCTCTTCAACATTAATGTTGACCAAGAATCCATAGGAATCATCCTACTAGGGCAAAAGTTGGATGCAAGTTGGGTGACTTTCAAGGACCCAGATTCACATACCTCAGATGACCTGTAATTTGTCAAAACCATAACTTGAGCTCTACAAATCCTATCAAGGACTTCTAGTACTCAAATTAAATCTAAGAACAATCTCTACAACATTCATGTTGTGGGG
The DNA here is from genome assembly GCA_963859935.3 of Lathyrus sativus. Lineage (NCBI taxonomy): Eukaryota > Viridiplantae > Streptophyta > Magnoliopsida > Fabales > Fabaceae > Lathyrus > Lathyrus sativus. The sequence goes on along the minus strand of OZ012739.1, from coordinate 222,735,699 downwards.
AAGATGAGATGACAATCACATCTTGAGCTAAACTGCCTTGAAGATAGGGATCAAACTAGGGGATTTTACACTGTCAATCCTTAGAAACCCTAGCTTAAAACTTCTCAAACTCCTCAATCATGATGAGTTGGTCTAGGAATCATCCTTATAGCATCTCAATACATCATTCCATGATCACATGGCTCTTGGATTAGGTCTCAACCCTCTCCAAATCATCAGTTGACCTAGGGTTGACCCAGTCAAACCCTAATTCCACCACTCATGGCTGAATCTTCTGAATTCTTGTACAATGACCTCTCTTGGCTTCATGATGGCTTTCAAGACATCTCATAAGCTTTCTCAAAGCTTCAAGTCCATCCTCATAGTCTCAGAATCATCTGAGGAGCTCCCACAACTCTCAAGTTATGAGACACACAACCTTGGCTTCAACCAAGCTCTCTGAGGATCTCTTGAGTTCTCTGACAAAGGTATCAATATTTGAACCTTTGAATAACCCTCTTGGCTAGCTTCAAAGTCTCATATAACTCTTGATGGGTAAATAAATGTTGGTCAAATTTTGGGGTACAACAGCTGCCCCTATTCAAACGGCTTGAACCTGACTGGGTGAGGGGCGAACGACTCTCAGCCAATCGAGGTGCGAGACGGTTGAATACCGATAAACCCGGAAATTTTCCAACTGCACGAGCACACGGTGCTCTGCTGGAACTGAAATAATAGCTGCATGGCATCTAGCTGGAGACACACTGATCTGAACCCTGTCGTCAGTCATCCACATTCAATTCCTCTGACATTGTCATCAGACACCGGACATCGCCGTCAGGCAACCAGAACACCCAACATCGCCGCTGGAAAACTGGAGGATATGACATCGCCGCCAAACAAACATCCAACATCGCCGCTGGAGAACTAAAGAATCTGACATCACCGTCGAACAAACATCCAACATCGCCGCTGGAGAACTAAAGAATCTGACATCGCCGTCGAACAAACATCCAACATCGCCGCTGGAGATACAAAGGATCTGAGAGACACCCAACATCGCCGCTGGAAAACTAAATCAACTGACATCGCCGCCAGACACAAACATACCCAACATCGCCGCTGGAAACAAAAACCACCTGACATCGCCGCCAGAACAACTAAAACACCCAACATCGCCGCTGGAAAACTAAATCACCTGACATCACCGTCAAACCACTAAAACACCCAACATCGCCGCTGGAAGACTAAATCACCTGACGTCGCCGCTAGAAACAAACATCCAACATTGCCGCTGGAGAAATAACAAAGAATCCGACATCACCGTCAGAAGCAAACATCCGACATCGCCGCTGGAGAACTAAATCGCCTGACATCGCCGCCAGAAACAAATATCCAACATCGCCGCTGGAGAATCAAATTACCTGACATCGCCGTCAGAAACAAACGTCCAACATCGCCGCTGGAGAACTAAAGGATCTGACATCACCGTCGGAAACATACATAACTCTGCAAAACACCCGACATCGCCGTCGAGTACTCAACATAATTTGACCTCACCGTCAAAACAAACAACACATCCAACATCGCCGCTGGAGACAAACATAATCTGACCTCGCCGTCAAGAAAAACACCCAACATCGCCGCTGGAGAACTCAAAATCTAACATCGCCGTCAGGGTGAAGAAAATCCATTGGGGGATTGGTCACACGGTAACCGGTAATACATAGTCAATCATGCCATCAGGCACTCAAAGAACACTGTCGGGCATCAGCCGGACTTCAACCATCGGGTTGATCATGCCATCAGGCACTCAAAGAAATCTGTCGGGCATCAGCCGGACTTCAACCGTCAGGTTGATCATGCCATCAGGCATTCAAAGAGATTGTCGGGCATCAGCCGGACTTCAACCATCAGGTTGATCATGCCATCAGGCATTCAAAGAAACTGTCGGGCATCAGCCGGACTTCATCAGCAAGTCGGGAATAGAATTCTTGGTCAATCATGAGCCAACTGGGAACATCTAAACTACTGCCATCAGGCACTCCGCATCAGCTGAGGGAACCGCTTCATTAACACGGTCGGACTTCAATCATGGAGTCTTCAAGGGAGGTTTCAACTTCGCCGTTAAAAAAACCTGCTGGGGAGGACGCTTCGCCACTGGGGAATCTGGAGAACTATCAAGTAACTCCGCTCCGGGGGTCCAGAAATCATTCTGGATGAATCAACTCTGCTGAGGACTTCAAGAATCATCTTGAACAAATAACTTTGCCGGGGACCTTCAAGAATCATCTTGCACCGGTAACCATGCTGGAGATTTCAGGAATCATCCTGAGCGAACACTCTGTTGGGGAAACCAGGAATCATCCTGGGCAACTCTTGCCGGGGACAAACCAATCATGGCTTGAGCAGCTTCCAAGGATTCGGCTCTCTTGGGGCTTCAGGAATCATCCTGGGCAACCTTCACTGGGGACTCTACTGGGGTCTTAAGAACCATCTTAAGCAAACGGCCCTGCTGAGGAATTCAAGAATCATCTTGAACTGAAGACTTCGCTGGGGATCTCAAAAATCATCTTGAGCAAGCGACTTCGTTGGGGAGAATGTCAGGAATCATCCTGAGCAATCAATTCTGTGGCGGAACACCTGCAAAATAAGAATGGTAACAACCTAGATTATGTTTATTATGCATATGCTTCGGCGCCATGCTCCACACGGTGGAAATGCTATGCGTTTATGATAAATGTTATGCAATCATGCACAATGATGCGATCCCGTCAGCAAAATAAATGTCGAGGGGAGAATCCTCCTGTCAAGGAGAAAGAACTACTCAGATAGAGGAATCATCCTGCTGAGGAGAACATGGTCACACCAATATCAATTGGACTCCGCAGGGGACACGACTTCAGTTGACTGCTGCGGGGGAAACAACTTTAGTTGATTGCTGCAGGGGAACGAAGCTCTACGAGAATCTGGACCTGCTGAGGGAAAGCGATGTCAATCGCGGGACTAAACTGCGTGGCCTTCATGGCTACTCCTCTGGAGATGAAGACTCTGTGGGGAAACAACTTCAGCTGCTCAACACTCCACTGGGGAAAACCAATCATGGTCTGATCAACTTCCAAGGATTCGGCTCTCTTGGGGGATCTGCAAACTCGGCTGAGGAAGGAGAAATCATTCTGCTTTGCTGGAGAATACGACTCTGGGGGAAATACAGCATCAGCTGTTCAACGCTCTACTGGGGAAAACCAATCATGGTCCCAACTGCTTCACTGGAGAGGGTACGTCTCTGCGGGGGAATCTCGATTCCGCTGGGGAAGAAGGAATCATCCGACTTCGGGGGAGAGTACAACTCTGGTGGGGAATTTCAATTCCGCTGGAGACTTCAGTCTGGCACCATCAGTTGCTGCATACTTCGGCGTACGGGTAGTTTCCTACGAAACCTGCACTTGTGACCCGGTGCGGGGGGAGAATTCATGCTTCGGCGCCTAACTCAGTTGAGAAGATGACGTTCCTTCCGGACACGTCTGCTTGGGGAAAGAGAATCATCTCTGCATGGGGAGACATATCAATGCTCATTATCTCGTGTTCAGACTCTGCGGGGAGAGGCTACTGAACTCTGCTGGAGAAGGAGGAATCATCCAGCTTCAGGGATGCGCACGGCGCACTGTCTGGAATATGCTACACCTGTAACAACACAAACAAACAGACAAGATACCCTTCTCAAAGGGACCTATCAAGGTTATTATCTTGTGACAATATTCAAGTAGTTAATTGCTTCAACAATCAGTGGCCTAGGCCAATAAGTTTATGTATGCGCATTTTATCAAAAACCTCGGCGTCCTTTTTCGCAAACAAAACAGATAAATGCTAAACAGGCAAACAGAATTGCTGAATAATATGCATTTTATTGATAACGAACCCCTGAATGGGTAAAAATGTTTTACAACAGAGGCAAGCTCATGGAATGAGGAAGCCGCGCAAAAATAAAACATAAATATACATCAGTATATATAAATGTCGGCAACGAGGCGTAGACGAACACCATGAGTTGATCCCTCTATGACCCACTCGACTTCGATACTTCTCCGACGCTTCAGCTTCAGAAGAGATTGATTCAGATGAACGACCCTCAGGTCTTCCAAACCACTAAACAATGAAAGTCCACACGCGGAACGCAGTCATTTGCTTATTCAAATCCCTAACTTTTGCGTGAACCGCCCTTTGCGGGTTTTCAGTTCACCGGGATACCCTTTTTTGCCGAAGCCGCCCAGTGTAGGTTTTCGACTTCGCGGGTGTACATCTTTTCAATATATCCCTAATTTTTGCCCGAACCTTTTATTCTGTTTTTGGTTCGCCGGGATGCCCCTTTTTTGCCTGGACTCTCTTTTTTTTGTCTAGCGGGTCGCTTTCAAGCAAAGTATTTTTTAACTGCGTCCGCGTTCACCGGGGATGCAAAATCTTCACCATCCATCGTGGATAACAACAAAGCTCCTCCTGAGAAGACCTTGCTGACGACGTACGGACCTTCGTAATTCGGAGTCCACTTGCCCCGGTGATCGGAGTGTGGAGGAAGAATCTTCTTCAGGACGAGATCACCCGTCTGAAAGCTTCTAGGACGCACCTTCTTATCATAAGCTTTCTTCATTCGGCTTTGGTACAGACGACCAAATGCAATCGATGCTAACCTCTTCTCATCCATCAGGCTGAGTTGGTTCAGACGATTCGTAATCCATTCTGCCTCGTCGAGTTTCACATCAACCAAAACCCGCAAGGAAGGGATCTCCACTTCTAACGGTAGGACAACTTCCATACCGTACACTAAGGAGAAAGGAGTTGCCCCAGTCGACGTACGTACCGTCGTACGATAACCGTGAGTGCAAATGGCAGCATCTCGTGCCAGTCTTTGTATGTCACAACCATCTTCTGAACAATCTTCTTTATGTTCTTATTGGCGGCTTCAACGGCGCCATTCATCTTCGGTCAGTAAGGAGATGAGTTGTGGTGCTCAATCTTGAAACTCTGGCACAGCTCCTTCATCATCTTGTTATTCAAATTCGAACCATTATCAGTAATGATCCGCTCGGGAATTCCGTAACGACAGATGATGTCCCTCTTTATGAATTTAGCCACCACCTGCTTGGTCACGTTAGCATACGAAGCTGCCTCCACCCACTTGGTGAAGTAGTCGATAGCTACTAGAATGAAGCGATGACCGTTAGATGCAGTGGGCTCGATCTTGCCTATCATGTCGATGCCCCACATGGAGAACGGCCACGGGGAGGACATGACATTTAACGGGCACGGCGGCACATGAACTTTATCAGCATAAATCTGGCATTTATGACATCTCTTCGCGAATTTAAAGCAATCCGACTCCATCGTCAGCCAGTAGTATCCTGCTCTAAGGATCTTTCTCGTCATAGCATGCCCGCCGGCGTGCGTACCAAATGTGCCTTCATGGACTTCTTCCATGAGCATGCTCGCCTCTTTCTCATCTACACATCTGAGTAGCACGAGATCATGGTTTCTCTTATACAACACTCCATCAGGATTGAGATAAAAGTTTCCAGACAGCCTCCTCAGAGTCTTCTTATCCTGGGTTGACGCACCCGCAGGATACTCCTTAGTCATAAGGAAAGTCTGGATGTCATGGAACCATGGCTTGCCGTCGGCGGCTGCCTCGATTGCAAAGACAAATGCCGGTCTATCAAGACGCGAAAGGACAATTCTTGGAGCCTCATTCCAAAAATTGACTTTATACATTGAAGCCAACATGGCTAAGGCATCAGCCATTTGATTTTCTGCTCTGGGCACATGATGGAGTTCCACTCGATCGAAGAACGGAAGCAGCCTCCTGGCATAATTCACGTACGGTACCAAATTCGATTGACGAGTCTCCCACTCCCCTTTAATTTGGTTGATCACAAGTGTTGAGTCACCATATACGTCTAGGTTCTTGATTCTCAAATCAATTGCCTCCTCTAGACCCATGATGCATGCTTCGTACTCCGCCTCATTATTGGTGACTGGAAACGTCAGTCTCGCAGTAAACGGGATGTGGGATCCGTGGGGAGTCGTGATGATAGCCCCGATGCCACTTCCATAGGAATTAACCGCCCCATCGAATATCAACTTCCACTGAGATTTCCTGTCTGGCACCTCGTCGGGCAATGGCTCATCGCAATTCTTCGCTTTGAGAAACATAATATCCTCGTCAGGGAATTCGAACTTCATCGGCTGGTAGTCCTCGATCGGCTGCTCGGCAAGGTAATCAGACAATACGCTTCCCTTGATGGCCTTCCGGGAGACGTACTGAATATCATATTCCGTTAACACCATTTTCCATCTGGCAATCCTGCCCGAAAGAGCCTGCTTCTCGAAGACGTACTTGATCGGATCCATCTTCGAAATTAGCATAGTGGTGTGATTGAGCATGTACTGTCATAGACGTTTGGCAGCTCAAGCTAGTGCACAACACGTCTTCTCCAGCATCGAGTATCGAGATTCACACTCAGTGAACTTTTTACTCAAGTAGTAAATGGCATGCTCCTTTCTGCCCGTCTCGTCGTGCTGACCGAGAACACACCCCATACTATTCTCAAGAACTGTCAAGTACATGATTAATGGTCGTCCAGCCACTGGGGGTATCAAGATTGGAGGTTCTTGAAGATACTACTTTATCTTGTCGAATGCCTTCTGGCAATCCTCATTCCAAGTAATCGCCTGATCTTTCTTTAACAGCTTGAACATCGGTTCACACGTGGCCGTGAGCTGAGAGATAAACCTTGCAATGTAGTTTATTCGGCCCAAGAAACCACGAACTTCTTTTTCTGTTTTCGGCGCTGGCATTTCTTGAATGGCTTTTATTTTCGCAAGATCAACCTCGATAAACCCCAGCAACTTTCCGGACCGCACTCCGAAAGTGCATTTGTTAGGATTCAGCCTCAACCTGAATTTCCTAAGCCTCTCAAAAAGCTTCAATAAGTTGACCAGATGCTCTTCCTCCGTTTGGGACTTCGCAATCATGTCATCAACATAGACCTCGATCTCATGATGAATCATATCATGAAACAAAGTTACCATTGCTCGTTGGTAAGTGGCCCCTGCGTTCTTCAGACCGAAGGGCATTACCTTATAGCAAAACTTTCCCCAGGGGGTGATAAACGTCGTTTTCTCCATGTCCTCCGGCGCCATCTTGATCTGGTTGTAACCGGAGAAGCCATCCATGAACGAAAACATGGAGAACTGGGCTGTGTTGTCGACCAACACATCGATATGAGGCAACGGGAAATCATCTTTAGGGCTCGCCCTATTCAAATCCCGATAATCGACGCGCATGCGTACCTTACCATCCTTCTTCGGTACAGGCACTATGTTGGCGACCCACGGAGGGTAAGTGGTGACCGCTAAGAAGCCAGCATCAAGCTGTTTCTACACTTCTTCTTTGATCTTAACAGCCATATCTGGTCTCGTCCTCCTAAGCTTCTGCTTAACGGGAGGGCAATCTTCTCGTAGCGGCAAGTGGTGGACCATGATGTCCGTGTCAAGTCCGGGTATATCTTCGTATGACCAAGCAAAGACGTCACTATACTCTCTTAGCATCTCGACCAATCTTCGCTTGACATCATTCTGCAACGCAGCCCCTATCCTGACGTTTCTGACGAGCTCTTCAGAACCCAGATTTACGATCTCAATCTCCTCCTCATGAGGCAGAATAACCTTTTCCTCTTGTTTCAACAAGCGGGCCAACTCTTCAGGAAGGTCTTCGTCTTCATCAATCTCTTCTTCGGCTTGATAGATCGGGTAATCAAAGTCGAAGTGAGCCGTAGAAGGTCCAGAGTCGATGTCATCTGTTATGTGGATCCTGCAATAACAATGGTTAGGTTTAAAACAAGAATATGCAGGGTAGCACAAACCCCATTGCCATTTTACTGTTTTTCAAAACAAATATAAAACAGGAATAACAGAGATCACAATATTTGAATACGAAGAAAACGCCTTTGATTTATTAACAAAATGCATGTACATAATCCAACAAGGCCCTGACAATAAAACCGCTATGCCCCGGGTAGGACATAGGGTTGTACAATGATTGGAAAAAAGTAGATCATTACTCTTCACTTGTCATCGGGATGATATCCTTGATGGTCCAATTGTTGAGTTTCTCGCCCGGCTTGCTTGGCTGAATCCAAGAGTCGAGATCACAATCGCTATCCCCGCTGTCTTCAGACGCCGCGTTGATGCTTTCGAAGATCACTCCGCCACTGGTAAATAGGATCGGCCCCTTACCCCGTGACGTGCTGCTAGACGAAGAAGAAGAAGCTTCAGCTTCAGGAGAATACCCCAACCCAAACTTATCCTGCTTGTTCGGTATCTCCAAAATATGCCCCCAGCCCTGGGTAGATCCAGCTTGGACGATGGCCCGAGCTTCTTTGAATAAGGAGAGATTCATGTCTGGCTTTTCTGCGACTACAGGAGCTACTTCCTTCACCTTGACGGCTTCAAATGCTTGGCAGAGAGTTTCATGGATTTCTCCATCCATTTCCACATACTTAAAGGACGACAAATGGCTCACCATTATGTCTTCCTCACCGCACACGGTTACTATGCTTCCTCCGACAGCATATTTGAGCTTTTGGTGCAACGTGGAGGTCACGGAACCAGCAGCATGGATCCATGGCCGGCCCAAGAGACAACTGTAGGCAGGCATGATGTCCATGATATAAAAGACCGTGTCGAACGTTTCCGGACCAACTTGGATTGGCAGGGTCACTTCCCCGAAAATGTGGCGCTTAGTCCCGTCAAACGCTTTCACCACCAGATCACTGGGCGTGCAAAGCAATCCGCGAGTGTCCAACTTCATTAATGCCTTCTTCGGACGGACATTAAGCGACGAACTCGTGTCCACCAGGACGTGCGACATGATTGTGCCTCTACACTCTATCGAGATGTGTAGGGCGCTGTTGTGATCTCTCCCTTTAGGCGTAAGCTCTAAATCTGTGAAACCTAGCCCATTGCCAGCATTAACGTGGGCTACCACCTCTTCTAGCTGATTCACCGATATCTCTTGCGATACGTAGGCAGCGTTCAATACCTTCAGTAGCGGGTTGCGGTGCGCTTCAGAACACAGCAACAGGTTGAGAATAGAAATCTTCGAAGGCGTCTGATGGAGATGGTCTACAATCTTGTAGTCGCTCTTTTTGATCAACCGCATAAACTCCTCGGCATCTTTAACATGCAAATCTTTCTCTACCCCACACGGGACCTCTTCGACGACTTTGCTTTTACCCTTGTCGGCCACATCAACTCTAACCGCTTTCTCTGCCACGACCTCTGGCGGTGCAAATACTCTTCCGCTGCGAGTAATACCACTGATTCCTGGGAGATTCTCCACAGTCGACCCATACGGCTCTAGCTCCAACTTCTGACCGTTGCAATAGACTTCATCCCCATAATGCCACAGAACGGCGTTAGTGCTCTCGAAGGGTATCGGCCCAGCTGTGGTGATAGTGATTGTAGGCGTTCGGGGCGTAGAAATGGTTATTTGTTGGCGAGGGATGGTGATGGTGGCGACTTCATCGGCCTGCTTCAACACTACCTCTCCTGATACACTTTCAGCCCTTCGGCTGAACTGCAGAATCCCCTCAGTCATCAGACTTTGGATTCCTTCTACCAACTGCTCACATCCATCAGAATGTGTGGCACAGTCCATGCATAGTTCTCCGCATCCTGGAAAGAACCCTCTCTTCAGCAACTTAGCCTTGACGAAGCTAAGCGGCGTCTTTAGGTCTTTGACATCAGTCAACAGATCTGCACTCTCTTCTTCGATAATGGCGTTCACTCCGCCTCCCCTATGATTCAGCATAGGATTCTTCGTGACATTGAGCACATTATCGGAGAAGTTGATAATCTTGGCATCTACCAGGTCCTGCACCTTGTGCTTAAAGGCTTTGCAGTTCTCGATCGTGTGGCCTGGTGCCCCTGTATGGAAATCGCACGTGGCATTTGCGTCGTACCCTGGTGGAGGTGCCCCTGTCAAAGGAGCCATCATCCTCTTCTGAACCAACTGAAGCTGAAGCAAAGTCTGCAAGAGCTGCGTGTACGACATGGGTGGTGCTTCGAAGTGACGGTTTGCCAAAGATGCCCGATTCTGGTACTTTCTATATCCCTGCTGATTCGGTTGCTGCTGCTGCTGCTGCGGCTGCTGGGATATTTATACTGGCTATCTGCTGCTGAGGGCCCTTGCCCTTCCTTCGAGCGTTGGTCACAGCGCTCGCTTCTCCTTCTCGTCGTTTACCAGCATAAGGTTTCTTTCCAACTCCTCCAGCTGAGGATGATTCACCTTGAATTTTCCCGATCTTGATACCATTCTCGACGTGCTCGCCCATAGTAATGAGAGCTGAGAACGTCCCAGACATACCGCTGACTAACTTTTCATAGTAGACCCCCGGGAGGGTGGCAACAAACATCTGCACGAGCTCGCGCTCAACCATTGGCGGTTGAACCCGGGATGCCAACTCACGCCACCGCTGGGCGTACTCCTTAAATACTTCATTATTCCTCTGCGAAAGGTTCTGGAGCTGGACTCGGTTCGGGGCCAAGTCGCTATTGTACTGATAGTGGAGGACGAACGCTTCAGCGAGATCTTTCCATGTGCACACGCTAGTGGGCTCTAGACCCATGTACCATTCGAGGGATGGCCCGGAAAGACTATCTTGGAAGAAGTGCATCAGCAACTTCTCATCTTCGGAATAGGCAGACATCTTCCTGTAGTACGATCGCAGGTGGACACGAGGGCAAGTGGTGCCCTTATATTTCTCAAAGTCAGGCACCCTGAACTTAGGAGGTACCTTGAAATCAGGAATTAACCCCAGCTTGGACATATCAACGCCCAAAGTATTCTGATTCTCAATATCTCTCATTTTATCTTCCAGTGCTTTGAATCTGAGCCGCGCTTCAGCATTCAGCTCCCCTTCTGCACCTCTTTGAGAGAAGACATCATCCTGATGATCCTCAAACCATGGTTGAGGCACCAACAGATTCCCGACGCCAGCATTGTCGTTGCTCGGCCGGATATTAACATTAGCTCCCAGACTCCCATTGCCGACGCCCGTCGTATTGAGTCTGATATTGGCCATCACATTGCCATTAGCACTGCCATTGCCCCCGGCCACGGGGACACCATTCTGCGGAGTATCAACTGGTAGAGGAGTAGGCACGGCCCCGCCATGAAGTATGTCGTTACTATCAACCCTGGAGATCAGAGGCTGAACCAAAGTCCGGAGCTGATCTTGGCCATTGGCGACCACCTGCATCAGCTCCATAAAGCGATCCATCCTCTCGCGGAGCTCCTGAACATCTGTCTGCACTTGATCCATGATCCTGGTCTGATTAGCTCGAGTTGGATAACGGTGAATTAGCCTCTGATCAATCCTGGAGTCACCGGAAACAACCTGGGACCTGTAAACCTGAAAAAACCTGTAAACACTAAAGGTTAGGAAAAACAACAAAATGCTCGTCATGCAAATGCTTCATGCAGATGCATGCGTGTGTCTGTGTGTTTGGGAGATTTCCCCCGATCCTAGTGCCTGAGTGCCAGTGCTGATAATAATAATAAGAAGAAGCCGGAGTCCAATCATGGAAACAACAATCTCATATATAAAGGAAAGCCCATCAAGGCAGTACGTAGCGTCAGCGAGTACAAGACGAATCAACAGCGTGACCTCAGCCAACAAGCCTGGTGATGGTCAGCATACAACAAAGATCAAAACAAAAGGAATACAACTAGTCAAGTACGGCCACGGGCGCGATACTCTGCTAATAACTCCTTCGTCTCTGGATGATCTGGCAGAGTGAGCAACCCCTCGACGAGCAACTCCCTTTGCACAATGGTATACTGAAGTCCTTCGATCGAACCTTCCCATGCTCCTTCGCCGAAGCAATCTTCTAATTTCCGCTTTTTGGACTCAAACGTTAGCTTGCGCTCCTTCAGGTTAGCGAGAGCTTTGTTGAGCTGGCCTTCGACGGCGTATCTGCGGGCGGTTTCTTCATCAAACCTCTGCTCACTGTCCTTCACCTGGGCTTCCAGCTTGGAGATCTGCAGCATCAGCTTATCCTCCCGCTCTTTCCTGGTGGCCAGGGAAGCCTTCCAGTGCTGGTTGAACTTGGATATCCTCCGATATGCCTCGTCCAAGTGCTGCTTCTTCGTAGCCAGTACGTCATTGACAGCTTTGAAGTCTTGACCCATGCGTTCACGCTCGGCTATCTGCTTAGTCAGGTCTGTACCTAGCTGGTTCACCAACTCTGTTTGCCTTTTGAAAGAATGAACGACCTTGTTCCTCTCGCTTCGGAGCTGAGCTAGTTCCTTCTCCAGTTCTTCGTTCGCCCGCTTCAATTCATCCCGCTCAGCTAATACCTGGTTATGCTGATGAATGGGCACAGTAGTAGGCTCTTCGATTGTTGGAGGGCTTTTTGGCTTGGCATGAGGAAACGGCATCCCTATGGCATTGGCCCTGGCTCTGATCCAAGTCAAATACGGAGGGTAGGCTTGACTGTTGCTTTTCCCCAGCAATGGCTTTCCTCGCTTACCGATACTATTCCATGCACACTGAAGCTTGGACAACAGATCCCCTTCTAGAATACCCGTGAGGTACAGAGATTCCTGTACCTCTTCCTCCTTCGGCGGAATTCTCAAAGCATACGCGAACTGTCGAACCAGCAACGACGGATTGTAGTTTATACAGCCCTTCCTACCTATCAAAGGTACATTAGGAAACCCGCTGCAACTGAAGATCACCTCAGTACCCAACTTATCTCTGTCGAACCAGTCAATATCCTCTGCAGATAAACTCATCAGACGCTCAGGCCACTCAGCTGTGGCTGCAGACAAGACAAAAGGACCCCTCTTGGGCAGATGACTATCAAGCCATTTGTACAGCAAGGGTACGCAGCACGAGACATTCTTCCCCCTCCTGTTCTCGTTCTTGTAGTGGACTGAGTGATAGACATCTCCTATCAATGTAGGGACTGGATTCCCTGAAGCAAAGATGTGAAACGCATCAAAGTCTACAAAATCGGGCATGTTGGGGAACAAGATGATGCCATATATGCATAGAGCGAGGATGGCATTGAACGCGTCCCAACATCCGTCCTTGGCACACTGCTGAGCCTTAACCACCAGAAACTGCAAGGAGAACCCAAGAACCTTGTTCCAACTAGTCAACACTAACTCGGAGGCATCCAAATGAAGTGAAGGAGCTAAACCAGCCAGATCAGGCTCAACATCCATGTGGACAAAAGGCATCTGCCTCTTGATAGGCACACCTAGCAAATCAGCATACTCTTCCAGCGTAGGTGCGAGAACAAAGTCCTGAAAAGTGAAACATCTTAGCGGAGGGTCGTAGAACTGCAGCAGAGCGTGCAACCCATTCAACTCGAACACAGAAGGCTTGCAAACCAAACTGAGCAACCTGCCATAAGATTTTCTGAACTCATCTTTCACAAAATCACCTGCTAGAGCTATCAAACCAGTCAGCTTAACCACATCAGGGGTAGGGAACTTGTAAGCCACAGTCTTCCTCAGAGAGCCCATAACAATACAATAGGAGGCAAGAAATCCTGGATCGGGGAAAACGGTACCTGCAACATAGACACACGTTAATGAAATGCAAATGAACATGCAAACTAATGCAAAATGCAATCATGCAATAAGAGATCCAGGCCACTAGAGCTGCGGAGATTCTGTATCAACAAAACCACGACCACTGATAAAAAGAAAACCCCGGTGTAGGACCACAGATCTGATCTGCCAAGAACAACCATCTGATAGGACCATATACATAGGATCATAATTCTGCTCTGTCAAGAACAAATGTCTGATAATAAGGACCTTTGATGTATGATCAAGAAATATCTGCTGATGAGGTCTTCAGACCCCAAATCAAAAATCTGCCCTATCAAGAACAAACATACAGTTGCTGATGAGATCTTCAGACCCCACTTAAAAATCTGCTCTATCAAGAACAAACAACATTTGCTGATGAGATCTTCAGACCGCAAAAATCTGCTCTATCAAGAACAAACAACTGATGACAAAACTCTGCTCTATCAAGAACAGACAACATCCGATGATAAGATCCTCTGATCAAAAACCTGCTTTATCAAGAAAAGACAAATCTGCAACTGAGAACCCTGGTACCAACAAAACTGATTCACTGTCAAGAAAACCAGGTAGTCTGAAGGTCAAAGTTTCCTGCAATAAACCCAACCCCACTCACGGGTACGGACCTAAACTGACTCAAGGTACGGCATCCTATGCGTTCATCAGCGTCACAGACTTTCAAGAGGGGTGATACGATACCCAGAAGGTGTGGCATCACCAGCTCATGAAGCGGCCTCACTTAGCTGAATCACAAATGATCGGTCCCCAGAGTCGACAATCCACCAAACCAGCAACCGTCTCAACCCAAAGGGTTGAAAGTGAAGCCAACCGGATGAACCTCGTCTGAGCATGGATTTAATGAGACACTAGTGCCTGCAAAGCAAGCACGCGCCCACTAATTTCCACTCTAAGTCTATAGTGCACTCAAGCCTGGGTTTGGCTTCTCACTCATCAGAACTCCCATCCCACAACAGCACAAATAATCATATTATACTGAAAATAAAATGCGGGAAATAAAGTGCGAGAAGTAAAATGCGATAAATAAACGCAATCCAACAAGTAAACATACAAGCGTTAGGATTGACTCTCGCAGGGAACTGTTGAAGTCCCCAGCAGAGTCGCCAGCTGTCGCTTGCGTGAAAATAAGGTGCCGGCATGACAGAAGAGTCACCACCTTTCGTTATTTATCCCTCAGAACGGGAAAGGAAACGATCGGAAAAACCAGACGAAAAAGGGTAAGACAAGGTCGTCGCAACCGTTGTCTGGATTCGAGAGTCGGTTACGCAAGGGGAAGGTATTAGCACCCCTCACGTCCGTCGTACTCGACGGGATCCACACTTGTTGTGTTTACTTGGGCGGGTTGGTTTTATTCTATCTACCTATCAAGGCTGGCTGAAAAAGAAAAGAAAATGACTCGGCAAAGCGTCGCGCTTTATGCCTACTTATTCTCATCAGAGAATGAGAAATCAGAGTCAACGTAGTTCGGCCTACGAAGGGTTATGGGGGAAGGTAGCTCGCCAAGACATCGCCATCTTATGCCTACGTACTCTCAACAGGCATGAGAGATCAGAGCTCACGTAGTTCGGGAAACTACGGTTTATTTCCTGTCTTTTACGAAAGAAGTGTTTTTTTTATTGTGTTTGCGATTTCAATCGCACTAGAGACTATGACCTGAGAGTGAATGCGTCACATGTCACCCAAAGGGTACCATACTAAACATCCAGACCATGGAAAAGAAACTCTCCCACAATCCTTTCTCAAATAGCTTAAGGCTCGTAATGTACGAAAGAAATCATTCATGATTACTGTATCTTAAACTGTTTTGAGATGAGAAGAGAACAGGCCCAACTAGGAGGGAGACTATAAAGTCCTACTGTTGTCATGCCATGGATTCATCCTATGGTTGAGGTTTGAACAGGGAACTCCTAGAAGTTGTCATGCATAGGTTTCAACCTAAAGTTCTATCATCAATTCCTTATCAAAGGAAATGAGAGTCCTAAGGGACCATGTCAATGATACACCAAAACATACAAAGCATCAGCTTAACAGTAAAATGCATGCAATGCAAGTGAGGGAGGAAATATGTGTGGGGCTTCAGCCTCCACAAGCTCATCTCAACCTCAAGCCAGAATGGATAACAATAATCATACTGAAAGATAAACAACATGCTATCAAGCAATAACCAGTAAACTGCAATCATACAGATAAAATGAAATAAAAGGCCATCAGGCAAACAAACCACATGGGCAAGGGAGCCAGGCTCTACCGAATACCCGCAAGCAAAGCCACGCAGTAACAATACAAGCAGAGGGAGCAACTCAACCTCTAGTGTAGTCATGCTCCTAGATTCTACTTATTCTAGATATGGACTTATTCTAATGCATCAAACAAGTCAAACAAAACACATCAATACAGAAAAGAAAACAGAAGAAAGCAGATCAACTCCTCTCTCAACTTCAAGCCTCAGCTTCCAACAGCAACTTAGTCTTCAGACTTCAATCACTCTTGACAAACACCAATTTGCTTTTCTAGGTTTCAACCCTTCAACATAAGTTTCAACTTATCTTCTCCTTTTAAGCTTCAGCTTCTTGATCAGCTCCACCTTCAGGCTTCACCATCAATCATCAGGGGTCTTCAGGTATCAACTTGCTCTTGTTGCTGTTCAAGCTTCAGCTGGAATGGCACTATTCAAGGATTCATCCTCTTCAACACTCTTCATTGAAGTCTTCATCTTCAAACTCAGGCTCAGCATCTCTCAAGATAATCAAACCAGAGAAAATCACTTACTGGATAAGCTGGGGGATATTGAACTGCTTACTGACCACCAAAGGTGACCTTTAAGGGTTCAACATCAAAGGAATGGTTCCCTCAAAAGTTCTACGTCCTAGGTATATTACTTATCCCTCCAAAGGAGAGAGGTGTATACCATGGAAGGACTTTGAATCATAGGGAGGAATGGAGGTGACAGATACCATCCATGTTTGAGAAAGAAGTTATCTAAGTCTAAACTCTTCCTAATCCCTAACCCTAAAACAACAAAAAAAGAAATAAGATCAAGCTCTCAAGCTCCTCAATGCATCTTCAAATCTTCTACTATGCTCCTCAATGCTCCTTAGAACAAGACCAAGCTTTCCAAGCCCACAAAGCAAAACAAACAACAATACAATGCCCTAAAGGCAACACAAACAACCAATACAAAAATCATCTAAAAATAGCATACTACTATATTAAATCCTAATATAATTTCTAAGGGATCCTACATACCTACCCTTAATACCCATATATGTCCCATAGTCTAATTTGTCCTAAAAACCCAAAAATCTAAAGTTATTATGGACCTATGTTGAAGTTTAACCTAATTCTACACAACCTAATAGCATCTAATCAAAACTATCCTAAAATCATCACACAAATATGGAATAAATCCAGGGGGAAGCTAAAATATACCTCTAACTATCCTAAAAAGAATGACTTAAAAATATTAAGGGATCTACCTAAACTAAATTCTACAAATTAAGGTATCCACATAAAGGAAATAAAAAGCAATAAAAGTAAAAAATATACAAAAAATACTAAAAATGCATGAAATGAAAAATGTTTTTATTTTATATTTTTCTAGGCAAAAATATGAAATAGGAGAAAAAACTCCCATGAAAAAATCTTTATTTTTCAATTTAATATGAATTTTCAAAGTTGGAAAGAAAATGGAGAAAAAATAATATGAAAATGAAGCATGGGGTGCAATCAGCAAGCAGATACAATGCAATGTGCGCTTGGGCCCAGACTGGGGGGTGGGAACAGAAATGCGCTAGGCCCAATATCTAAATCAGAAAACATTTAATAAACTGAAAATAAAATGAAAAAGTCACGGTGTAAATAGAAACAAAATATAGTGCATTATGGATTGGGCCTCTCAAAGGGGGTGGGGATAGTCATTGCTTACTTAGGCCCAAGGACCACCGTTTAATGAAACAGTGCGTTTCATTAGGGTTCAGACTTCCCTCCAAAATGAGATTAAATCTTGCGCGTTGGATCTAGTTCTCAGTCAATAGTCAGCGCCTGATCTAACGGCGGGGACTTCGTCTTCCTCACGCAGCTAGGGTTTTGCTGAAACTTCCATGAAAACAGATTTCATGCAACAAACTTCCATCCCTTCGTATTACCTCAAATCAGCATCAAATTCCAAAATGTAAAACCCTAAATTGCTCAGTTTTTCACCCTGATCACGCCTATGGTATTGGATTCCATTGAAAGAGCCTCTATCATGCAACCCGATGGTGAATCCAAATTAATCTCAAAATATGATCAATCCTCAACTTCAACCAACCTTAGATTTCTTTACATCAAAATGATCCTCACATTCCACTGGTTAAAACAAGCTATCAAACTTGCATTATCACTCACTATATCACACGTTCTTGCTCATCCAAGTAATGGTGTCCATGACTGAAACTTCACCAATTACTCTCTAAGTCTCTAGAATTGATCACCTATTGGTCTCTAACCATTCTACACTAATAATGAGGTGAAAGAGATTTTGCAAACCTGGTTTCTTGGTATGGCAGATGATGTAGATCTTCAATTCAAGGCTTGAAACTCTTCAAGAATGATCCTTGGATGATGAAAACTCTACTGTTTGCAAAAATTCTGAAGGAGAGAGCTTGTACTTCAAGATTCGATGATGATTGCTTCTTTGCAAATTCAATTGGAACCCCTTCAATCCTCCATCAATGGAGCTTCAATTCAGCATGCACACACTCAGAGGGATCTATGGAAAGTGTTTGTGAAGAAAAAAAGGATGGCAATGAAGAAGAGTGAAGAAATTGAATGTGACTTGCAATGGAAGATTTTGGATTTCACTCTCTCTTCTCTACACTAATTCACACCAACCTTGCATCTGAGCAAGTTAGACTTGTTATATAGAGTGGTTTAGAATCATCTAGAACCATCTAGAACAATCCAATGAGAAATTGAACTTTTCATGTCATGGTATTTTGATTTCTCATTCTCCTTACATGCTATCTCATGCCATATCCCTTGTAACCTTGGTTTCTGACTTGAATTTATCCCCACATGAGATTTTGGGTGAGTTACAATGCATAACTACCTTGCTTGTTGAGTTCTTTTGAGTTTTGGTTTGGTACCTTAATATGCAAGTAATCCAATTCCAAATCAGCCATATGATCCAAGCCTCAAATCAAAATTGTGGCTGAACCATTGTTCTTATAATGTCATTTGGAGTCAAAATCACCTATTACATGACATGGTTTGGACTTATAACTTGGGATTTCCATTTTTCAAATTCACTTTAATTAACCTATGTCTCATTTTTAGGCCATATTTATCCCTTTTTGATACATGCCTTTTCAACATCTCATGACCTCCCTACTAGCCTTAAAACGTCATTCTAAGCAAGTTTGATGTTGAGGATTTTTACATTTGAAGCTTGGAAGTAGGAGATATGGCCTTATGCTTGAAATGACCTATAACCTCCAAATGACCAAAATGCCCTTGGCTTGTCAAAGCCATAAGTTGAGTTCTACAAATCCTATCAAGGACTTATAGTACTCTCTAGAAATCTAAGAAGATGATCTTCAACATTCATGTGGACCAAGAATCCATAGGAATCATCCTACTAGGGCAAAAGTTGGATGCAAGTTGGGTGACTTTCAAGGACCCAGATTCACATACCTCAGATGACCTGTAATTTGTCAAAACCATAACTTGAGCTCTACAAATCCTATCAAGGACTTCTAGTACTCAAATTAAAGCTAAGAACAAGACCTACAACATTCATGTTGTGGGGAAGATGAGATGACAATCACATCTTGAGCTAAACTGCCTTGAAGATAGGGATCAAACTAGGGGATTTTACACTGTCAATCCTTAGAAACCCTAGCTTAAAACTTCTCAAACTCCTCAATCATGATGAGTTGGTCTAGGAATAATCCTTATAGCATCTCAATACACCATTCCATGATCACATGGCTCTTGGATTAGGTCTCAACCCTCTCCAAATCATTAGTTGACCTAGGGTTGACCCAGTCAAACCCTAATTCCACCACTCATGGCTGAATCTTCTGAATTCTTGTACAATGACCTCTCTAGGCTTCATTATGGCTTTCAAGACATCTCATAAGCTTTCTCAAAGCTTCAAGTCCATCCTCATAGTCTCAGAATCATCTGAGGAGCTCCCACAACTCTCAAGTTATGAGACACACAACCTTGGCTTCAACCAAGCTCTCTGAGGATCTCTTGAGTTCTCTGACAAAGGTATCAATCTTTGAACCTTTGAATAACCCTCTTAGCTAGCTTCAAAGTCTCATATAACTCTTGATGGGTAAATAAATGTTGGTCAAATTTTGGGGTGCAACAGATACTAGTTGCAAACACCATAAAAACAGTTCTTTCGTAAAAGACAGAAAACAAACTTCAAACCTTTTTGCCCCGTGGGCCCATAATTCAAAGGAAGCTTTTCTGAAGAAAAGAGTGTCGTTAAACTTCAGCGCCGCCGCAAACAGGCTTTGTCCCTAACTGCTGGAACTGCTGTTTAACCCTACTCGATAAAACAGATGAATCTGAATTCCCGTAATCCGTATTATCCCGAACTACGTAAGCTCTGATCTCTCATATCTGTTGAGAGTACGTAGGCACAATACTGATGTATTGGCGAGCCACCTTCCCCGTAACCCCGTAGTTAGCCGAACTACGTTGACTCTGATTTCTCATTCTCTGATGAGAATACGTAGGCATAAAGCGCGACGCTTTGCCGAGTCATTTTCTTTTATTTTTAGACCGGCCTTGATAGGTAGATAGATAAACCAACCCGTCAGATAAACACAACAAGCATGGATCCCATCGAGTACGATGGACGTGAGGGGTGCTAATACCTTCCCCTTGCGTAACTGACTCCCAAACCCAGACAATGGTTGCGATGACCTTGTCTTATACCTTTTCGTCAGGTTTTTCCGATCGTTTCCTTTCCCGCTCTGAGGGATAAATAACGAAAGGTGGCGACTCTTCTGTTTTTCCGGCACCTTATTTTCGCAGAAGCGACAGCTGGCGACTCTGCTGGGGACTTGATAGTTTCCTGGGATCCAACGTCCCGTATGCGAGTCATTTTGGGGATCCAACGTCCCCTGCGAGAGTCAATCCTAGTGCTTGTATGATTACTTGTTAGGTTATGTTTATTTATCGCATTTTATTTCCCGCACTTTACTTTCAGTATGATACGATTATCTGTGCTGTTGTGGGAAGGGCATTCTGATGAGTGAGAAGCCAGACCCAGGCTTGAGTGAACATAGCATTAGTTGTGGAAATTAGTGGGCGCGTGCTTGCTTGGCAGGCACTAATGTCTCATGAAATCCATGCTCAGACGAGGTTCTCCCGGTTGACTTCTTTTTCAACCCTTTGGGTTGAGGGGGTTGTTGGTTTGGAGGATTGTCGACTCTGGGGACCGATCATTTGGGATTCAGCCGAGTGAGGCCGCTTCATGAGTTGGTGATGCCACACCTTCTGGGTATCGTATCACCCCACTTGAATGTCTGTGACGCTGATGACCGTATAGGATGCCGAACTTTTGTCAGTTTAGGTCCATACCTGTGAGCAGGGTTGGGTTTGTTGCAGGAAACCTTAACCTTCAGACTTCCTGGTTTTCTTGATAGTGAATCAGTTTTGTTGGTATCAGAGGTTGTCATCATCAGATATATGATTGTTCTTGACAAAGCAGAGTTATGGTCCTGTATCAGAGGACCTTATCTTCAGAGATGTAGGTTTGTTCTTGATAGAGCAGGTTTATGGTTGAGATCAGAGGATCTCATCGGCAGATATATGTTTGTTCTTGACAGAGCAGATTGATGGTCCTGTATCAGAGGTCTTTATTTCCAAAGATATGTGTTCTTGACAGAGCAGAGTTGGTCTTGTGACAGAGGTCCTTATCTTCAGAGTTGTGTGTTCTTGACAGAGCATATTTATGGTCATGTATCAGAGGATCTCATTAGCAGATGTGTAGTTATTCTTGACAGAGCAGGTTTATGATTGGGATCAGAGGATCCCATCAGCAGATGTATGTTTGTTCTTGACAGAGCAGAGTTTTGGTCCTTTATCAGAGGTCCTTATTAGCAGATGTGTGTTCTTGACAGAGCAGATTTGTGGTCCGATGCCAGGGTTTTCTCATTATCAGATATGGTAGTTGTTCTTGATAGAGCAGGATTATGGTTTTGTTGATACAGAATCTCCACAGCACAGTTGCTTTGATCTTCTGCTGCATGATTGTATTTTACATTGCTTTGCATACTCATTTGCATTTCATTAACGTGTGTCTGTGTTGCAGGTACCGTTTCCCCCGATTCAGGATTTCTTGCCTTCTATTGTGCTATCATGGGTTCTCTGAGGAAGACCGTGGCTTACAAGCTCCTTGCTCCTGATGTTGTTCAGCTGACTGGTTTGATAGCTTTAGCAGATGATTCTATGAGAGATGAATTCAGAAAGTCTTACGGTAAATTGCTCAGTTTGGTTCGTAAACCCTCTGTGTTTGAGTTGAATGGGTTGCACGCTCTGCTGCAGTTCTATGACCCTCCGTTGAGATGCTTTACTTTCCAGGATTTTGTTCTCGCACCCACTCTAGAGGAGTATGTTGATTTGTTAGGTGTGTCTATCAAGAGTCAGATGCCATTTGTCCATAGGGATGCTGAGCCTAATCTGGCTAGTCTAGCTCCGTCACTTCATCTGGATGCCTCCGAGTTGGTATTGTCTAGTTGGAACAAGGTTCCCGGTTTCTCCTTGCAGTTCTTAGTGGGGAAGACTCAGCAGTGCACCAAAGACGGGTGTTGGGTCATGTTCAACGCCATTCTCGCTCTGTGCATATATGGCATCATTCTGTTCCCCAATATGCCCGACTTTGTAGACTTCGACGCCTTCCACATCTTTGCTTCAGGGAACCCAGTCCCTACCTTGATAGGAGATGTCTACCATTCCATCCACTACAAAAACGAGAACAGAAGGGGTAAGAACGTCTCGTGTTGTGTGCCCTTGCTCTATAGATGGCTTGATAGTCATCTACCCAAGAAGGGTCCCTCTGCTTCGTCTGCAGCCACAGCTGAGTGGTCCGAGCGTTTGATGAGTCTATCAGCGGAGGATATTGACTGGTTTGATAGAGATAGGTTGGGTACCGAGATCATCTTCAGCTACAGTGGGTTTCCGAACGTGCCTTTGATAGGCAGGAAGGGCTGTATCAATTATAATCCATCTTTGTTGGTCCGACAGTTTGCTTATGCTTTGAGAGCTCCACCGAAGGATGAAGAGGTGCAGGAATCTCTGTACCTCACCGGTCTTCTAGAGGGGGATATGTTATCTAAGCTTCAGCACGCCTGGAATGGTATCCGTAAGCGGGGAAAGCCGTCGCTGGGGAAAAGTAATAGTCAAGCCTACGCTCCGTATGTGACGTGGATCAGAGCCAGAGCAGATGCTATAGGGATTCCGTTTCCTCCCGCCAAGCCAGAAAGCCCTCCAGTGATCGAAGAGCCCACCACCGTGCCCATTCAGCAGCATAATCAGGTGCTAGCTGAGCGAGATGAATTGAAGAGGGAAAATGAAGAATTGGAGAAAGAATTGGCTCAGCTCAGAAGCGAGAGAAGCGAAGCTGTTCATTCCTTCAAGAGGCAGACCGAGCTGGTGAACCAGTTGGGGACAGATCTGACTAAGCAGATAGCTGAGCGCGAGCGCATGGGTCGAGACTTCAAAGCTGTCAATGATGTGCTGGCCACAAAGAAGCAGCACTTGGACGAAGCGTATCGGAGGATATCCAAGTTTAACCAGCATTGGAAGGCCACCCTAGCCAACAGGAAAGAGCGGGAGGATAAGCTGATGCAACCGATCTCCAAGCTGAAAGCCCAGGTGAAGGCCAGTGAGAAGAGGTTTGATGAAGAAACCGCTCGCAGATATGCCGCTGAAGGCCAGCTCAACAGGGCTCTTGCTAACTTGAGGGAGCGCAAACTGACGTTTGAGTCCAAGAAGCGGAAGCTAGAAGAATGTTTCGGCGAAGGAGCATGGGAAGATTCGGTCGAAGGTCTTCAGTACACTATTATGCAGAGGGAGTTACTCGTCGAAGGGTTGCTCACTCGGCCTGATCATCCAGAAACGAAGGGGTTATTAGAAGAGTTTCGCACCCGTGGCCGTGCTTGACTATTTGTATTCCTTTTGTTTTGATCATTGTTGTATGTTGACCATCACCAGGCTTGTTGGTCGAGGTCACGCTATTGATTCGGCTTGTACTCGGTGATGTTATGTACTGCCTTGATGGGCTTTCTTCATATATGAGATGTTATTTCCATGACTGGACTCGGACTTCTTATTATCAGCACTGGCACTCAGGCACTAGGGTCAGGGGGATACCTCCCTAACGCACAGACACACGTTTGCATTTGCATGAAGCATCTGCATAACGAGCACTTTGTCATTTTTTTCCTAACCCTTTTGTGTTTTCAGGTTGTTTCAGGTTGTTCCAGGATTGATCAGAGACCAATCCACCGCTATCCGACCAGAGCAAATCAAACCAGAATCATGGGGCAAGTGCAAACTGATGTTCAAGAACTCCGCGAAAAAATGGACCGCTTCATGGAGCTCATGCAAGCGGTCGCCAATGGCCAGGATCAGCTCAGAACCTTGGTTCAGCCCCTGATTTCAAGGGTTGATAGCAATGGCGTACTCCATGGTGGGACCGTGCCTACCCCTCCACCTGTTGAAACTCCTCAGAATGGCGTCCCCGTGACCGGGGGGAATGGCAGTGCCAACGACAATGTGATAGCTAGTATGGGACTCAATGGTAATACGACGGGCGTCGGTAATGGGAGTCTTGAAGCTAACGTCAATGTTGGGTTGGGCAATGGCAATGCGGGTGTTGGAAATCTGTTCGGGCCTCAGCCGTGGTTAGAAGACCGTCAAGACGACGTGTTCTCTCAGAGAGGTGCCGAAGGTGAGCTGACTGCTGAAGCACGTCTAAGGTTCAAGGCACTCGAGGACAAGATGAGGAATATCGAGAACCAGAACACCCTGGGTGTTGACATGTCCAAGTTGGGACTGATTGCTGATTTCAAAGTACCTCCCAAGTTCAAGGTACCTGACTTTGAAAAGTACAAGGGCACCACCTGCCCTCGCGTCCACCTGAGATCATACTACAGAAAAATGTTCGCTCATTCTGAGGACGAGAAGTTGCTGATGCACTTCTTTCAGGACAGTCTGTCCGGACCTTCCCTCGAATGGTACATGAGTCTGGAACCTACCAGTGTGCGCACGTGGAAGGAACTTGTGAAGCATTTGTGCATCACTACCAATATAACAGTGACTTGGCTCCGAACCGAGTCCAACTGCAGAATCTGTCGCAAAGGAACAACGAAGGGTTCAAGGAATACGCCCAGCGGTGGCGTGAATTGGCAGCCAGGGTTCAGCCGCCGATGGTTGAATGCAAGCATGTGCAAATGTTTGTAGCCACCCTCCTAGGGGTTTATTATGAGAAATTGGTCAGCGGTATGTCTGGAACCTTCTCAGATCTCATTATCACAGGTGAGCACATTGAAAATGAGATCAAACTGGGGAAAATTCAAGGTGATTCATCCTCAGCTGGAGGAGGCAAGAAACCTTATGGTGGCAAAAGGAGGGAAGGAGAGACGAGCGCCGTGTTCAACGCTCGAAGGAAGGGTAAAGGCCCTCACCAGCAGGTGGCCAGCATAACTATCCCGGCAGTTCAACAACCACAGCAGCAGCAGCAACCGAATCAACAAGGGTACAGAAAGTATCAGAACAGGGCACCTCTGTCGAGCCATCACCTCGAGACTCCACCCATGTCGTACGCTCAACTATTGCAGACTCTACTCCAGCTACAGTTGATCCAGAAGAGAACCCTGGCTCCCTTGACAGGGGCACCTCCGCCAGGTTATGATGCGAATGCGACTTGCGAATTTCACTCAGGGGCACCAGGCCACACAATAGAAAACTGCAAAGCCTTCAAGCACAAGGTGCAGGACATGGTGGATGCGAAGATCATCAATTTCTCGGATAATGTGCCAAATGTCACGAAGAATCCTATGCCGAATCATAGGGGAGGTGGAGTAAATGCCATTATTGAAGACGAGAGTGGGGATTTGTTGAATGACGTCAGAGATCTGAAGACACCGCTTAGCTTCGTTAAAGCTAAGCTGATGAAAAGAGGTTTCTTTCCAGGTTGTGGAGAACTGTGTATGGGCTGTGCGACAAGTCCTGATGGATGTGAACAGTTGATAGAGGGGATTCAAAGTCTGATGACCGAAGGAATCCTGCAATTTAGCCGAAGGGCCGAAAGCGGATCGGGAGAGGTAATGCTGAAGCAAGGTGATGAGGTTGCCACCATCACCATCCCTCGCCGGACGATAACTATTTCTGCACCCAGGCCGCCCACGATTACCATCACCAAAGCTGGGCCGATACCTTTCAAAAGCACCAACGCTGTCCCATGGCATTATGGGGCAGAGGTCTACTGCAACGGACAGAAGTTGGAGCTGGAACCATTCGGGTCGTCTGTGGAGAACCTAGTGGGCGTTAGCGGAATCACTCGCAGCGGAAGAGTGTTTGCACCACCTGAGGTCGTAACGGATAAAGCAGACAGAGATGATGCAACTGATAAAGGTAAAAGTAAAGTCGTTGAAGAGATCCCTTGCGGGGTAGAAAAAGACTTACTTGTTAAAGACGCCAAGGAATTTATGAGGTTGATTAAAAAGAGTGACTACAAGATCGTGGATCATCTCCATCAAACACCCTCGAAAATTTCCATCCTGAATTTGTTGCTGTGTTCTGAGGCACATCGCACCGCACTACTGAAGGTGCTGAATGCCGCGTACGTGCCGCAGGAAATATCGGTAAACCAGTTGGAAGAGGTCGTAGCCCACGTGAATGCTGGAAATGGGTTAGGGTTCACTGACCTAGAGCTGACGCCGAAGGGGAGGAACCACAATAGCGCCCTGCACATCTCGATAGAGTGTAGGGGAACGATTATGTCTCATGTGTTGGTAGACACAGGGTCATCGCTCAATGTTCTTCCAAAGAAGGCATTAATGAAGTTAGATACTCGCGGAGTGATTTGCACACCCAGTGATCTAGTTGTGAAAGCATTCGATGGAACCAAACGCCATGTTTTCGGGGAGGTGACGTTGCCAATCCAAGTCGGGCCGGAAACATTCGATGCAGTCTTCTACATTATGGACATCATGCCTGCCTACAGCTGTCTCTTGGGCCGACCATGGATCCATTCTGCGGGTGCCGTGACCTCCACGTTGCACCAGAAGCTCAAGTACGCTGTCGGAGGTAGCATCGTGACTGTTTGTGGCGAGGAAGACATAATGGTGAGCCATTTGTCGTCCTTCAAGTATGTTGAGATGGATGGGGAAATCCATGAAACCCTATGCCAAGCGTTCGAAGTTGTTAAAGTCAAGGACGTAGCTCCTGTAGTCATTGAGAAGCCAGAGATGACTCTCTCCTCCTTCAAGGAAGCCCGGGCCATTGTCCAGGCCGGATCTACCCCAGGCTGGGGATGAATTTTGGAGATACCTAACAAGCAAGACAAGTTTGGGTTGGGATATTCTCCTGGAGCTGAAGCCTCCACTTCCAGCAGTGCATCGCGAGGTAAAGGGCAGATCCAGTTTACCAGTGGCGGGGTGATATTTGAAAGCGTCAACACGGTGTCTGAAGACAGTGGAGATAGCGACTGTGACTTAGACTCTTGGATCCAGCCAAGCAAGCCAAGCGAGAGCCTCAACAACTGGTCCGTCAAGGATATCATCCAAATGATAAGCAAAGAGTAATGATTTACTTTTTCCAATCATTGTACAACCCTATGTCCTACCCGGGGCATAGTGGTTTTATTGTCAGGGCCTCGTTTGATTATGTACTTGCATTTTATCAATAAATCAAAAGGCGTTTTTCTTCGTATCCAAATATTGTGATCTCTGTCATTCCTGTTTTATATTTGTTTTGAAAAACAATAAAATGGCAATGGGGTTTGTGCTAACCTGCATATCCTTGTTTTAAGCTTAACCCTTGTTATTGCAGGATCCACATAGCAGATGACATCGACTCTGGACCTTCTACGACTCACTTCAACTTCGATTGCCCGATCTATCAAGCCGAAGAAGAGATTGATGAAGACGAAGACCTCCCCGAAGAGTTGGCTCGCTTGTTGAAACAAGAAGAGAAATTTATTCTACCTCACGAGGAGGAAATTGAGATTGTGAATCTGGGTTCTGAAGAACTTGTCAGGAACGTCAGGATAGGGGCTGCATTGCAGAGCGATGTCAAGCAGAGATTGGTCGAGATACTGAGAGAGTATAGTGACGTCTTTGCTTGGTCATACGAGGATATGCCCGGACTTGACACTGACATCGTGGTCCACCACTTGCCGCTGCGAGAAGATTGTCCTCCCGTTAAGCAGAAGCTTAGGAGGACGTGACCAGATATGGCTATTAAGATCAAAGAAGAAGTGCAGAAACAGCTTGATGTTGGCTTCTTAGCGGTCACTACTTACCCTCCGTGGGTCGCCAACATAGTGCCTGTACCGAAGAAGGACGGTAAGGTACGAATGTGCGTCGATTATCGGGATTTGAATAGGGCGAGCCCTAAAGATGATTTCCCGCTGCCTCATATTGATGTGTTGGTCGACAATACAGCTCAGTTCTCCGTGTTTTCGTTCATGGATGACTTCTCCGGCTACAATCAGATCAAGATGGCGCCGGAGGACATGGAGAAAACTACGTTTATTACACCCTGGGTGTAATACCCTAATTTTTACCCCTAAGATCCCACATTTCATTTGCATATCATTCCACAAACAAGACCATGCTTTTTGATTTTTCTTAGGTCCCTTGTTGTTTCATACTTGCTTTATGTTTGTTTCTGTTTACTAACCTCTAACCAAAAGACCAAAAATATTTTTCAATTTTTGTTTTGTAGGGAGATTCATGGCAAAAGAACAGCTTAGAATCGAGTATAGCTATTCATGTGTAATTAAGGTCAAACTATCAGGGGATTACTTCATTTGCAAGTATCTGTATCAGTGGTCTATTTTCTCAAGAGATGATTATTCGAGGTCAAGTGGCCTTGAGGAGAATCATCAGTTTATCGAGCAGTGTTCTGTGAGAAGTTTGGCCCAGTTTTAATCAAAGATTCAGAGTTTTGTCTGTATAAGTCAGGTTTGGTGGATGTTCAATCAAGATGTTTGTTTTAGGATACAAGTCCAAAGTGCTCATTCTAGTGTGCCATTTCCAAGTGATTTTAAAGCATGATTGAAGGTTGTCAAGAGTTTAACAAGACAAGATGATTGTCACAATTCAAAGTCCAATTTTCAAATGTCATTCAAGTTTTCAAGACAGGACATGCATCATACAAGTTTTCAAGATCATTTTCAAGGCATAGTTATTATTCAAGGTCTTTCAAATATGGTTTGTGTTCAGCAGCTATCTAAATTAGAAGAGTGACAAATCAAGACTGGGTTGATAGAAATCTTCAGCAAGAGCTTTGGAGTCCACAAGCAAATCAGGAAGGATACGCCCCGTCTTCTGTTGAAGTTCTTGCTTGTGTAGTTTGTGGCCGTTTAAAAAGTGCATTTCAAATTGTTTCGCGAAGTGGAAGTGTGGCTGATGTTCAATATGTTGCTCATCAGGCACTGCATGCAAATGCACTTCCTGTGCTTGATATGTGTAAACAATGGTTGGCACACTATAGGTAATTCTTTGTTGGCAGAATTTGTGGGCTATCCAATGTGCATGTTTTAGTTTATTGTTGCACCAGACGTCTAGAAAGCAGGAGGTAGTTCATGGTCATTACTCGAGAGAAACTGCAGAAAAACACGTAAGAGAAACGGTACAAGCTCGCGAGAGATGGAAACAAGCAAGAGATTTTGCTAAGAAAGGTTCGGCGGGATTACAAAAGCAGTTGTCTCGAACCTTTTCGCGCAAGAAATCCAGTAAGCAAGGAGATCAATTTCAACCAACGCCACACTGATGCGATCACCTACGGTTCCAACTACGAGAAACCACCATCATCTTGGCTGGAATGCTTGACACATACTTAAATATCTTGGCTTTGGGGCTTTTGTTTCTTGTTTTTGCAAGTTGGGTGGCTTATGTGATTTTTGAAGATACAATACAGGGGAAAACAGTATTCACTTCTTATACTACAACGTTATATCAGATGTTTCTGTTATTTACCACAGCCAATAATCCAGATGTTTGGGTTCCTGCTTACAAGGCTTCACGTTGGTCTGGCATTTTTTTTCATTTTGTTTGTACTGGTGGGAGTCTACTTTGTTACAAATTTGATCCTTGCCATTGTTTATGATAGTTTTAAGAGTGAGCTTGTAAAACAAGTTTTTAAGATGGATCGTATGAGAAGAGCTATGTTGGAGAGAGCTTTTAATCTCCTAGATACATATAATGTTGGATATATCAACAAGGATCAAATCATTAGGCTCTTTGAGGAAGTGAACAAGTACAGGACTTTGCCAAAAATCTCCAAGGAAGAATTTGAGCTGATATTTGAGGATTTGGATGACAGCTCAAGTCTTGGGGTGGCAGCACCATTTTTGAAGTCTTTCATGCAAGTTGGAAGCAGGTTTGGGGATCATACGGTGGTGGGACAGTTCACGATTGGTGGTTGTCATGGCGGTCGTACCATCGGAAGCGGAATCCTCCGCAAACAGAAATCCACTCTCACACATCTATTTCGATTACCTCCGTAATCGATTATCCGCTTTCTATTTCTTCTCCCCGTCGAAATTTCTCTCAAATTTCACTTCTCCCTTCAGATCATCCCGCCGTCGAGAATGTCTCCCTCTCCCCTTACCTTCGACCTTTCTCGACTCTTCTATGAACAACACTAACGCATCGAGAGTTCATGCCGTTTTGAAAGATGTGTTGGAGCGTGTTTTGACGAACTTGCATCGCATTCAAAAGAATCTTCAGTTTTGGCAATCCATAGCTGAGAAATCAGATAATAGGAAAGCTTATTTCATGGTTTTTGAGAGAGGTCCTCGTGCTTTTATTGGCGAGACAGTTAAGTTGTTGCGCGGACGTGTTGTTCAAGATTCTTCCTTACAGAATCTATGTCAAGCTGCATCTGATCATGTTAATGAGAGAGTATCTGTTCTCAGTTCCTTAAGATGTTCATTGGCGATATTCTTGGCTCAGATTTACGTTGAAGTTGATAAAGTTGGAGAAGAGTTGTTAACAGATCCAGAGAATAAACTTCCATCATTGTTGGGTACAATTAATGATTTGTTCTCAACATTAGAAGCTTCAGTTGGACATCTACATGCAACGTGTCAGAGAAATTCTTCTGTTGATGGGACTTATTCAAGTCCCCTGATGTTTGAGGAGCTGCCAGAAATAAATCAGGATGGGTCCCAATGGACAGATTGTGAAATTAGAGATGCTATCAATTCCATTTACCATAATTTAGACAAGCTGGAATCTTACATATGTTTCCTTGTTGTCAAACATAGAAAAACCGATTTTATCCATCCGAGATGAGCTTTTTGAGACGTTCAGGGAGAGGCATCAAGGTCTTATGGACCTTGAAGAGGTGCGGTTGACTTCCGACTCGCTACACAGAATGTTGTTGGCTTTCAGTGAGCAGACAAAGGGTCAGAAATTTCCAGTGAATGCCTCAGATCAGAAAATGCTCGAGATAGTCATGGACAGGTATGAGAAGGAGCTCATGCATCCTATTCAAAACCTTGTCAGTGGAGAGTTGGCGCGGGCTATGCTTATTCAGGTTCAGAAGCTGAAACTGGATATTGAGACTGCAATGCTGGAGCTAAACCAAATTCTACGTGCAAATGAAATCAACTTTGCTGTTTTGGCTGCTTTACCTGCCTTCTTTGTCTCCCTTTTACTCATTATGTTAATCCGGGGATGGTTCAAACGGGATACAAAAGCTGAGGGAAGAGGTAGAATTGCTCGGATTCAAAGGAGGCTACTTGTTGCAGAAGCTGAGGAAAGGATTAGCAGATTCTGTTATGATAATGAATGGTATAAATGCTCCTAAAGTGGTTGAATTCTTGGGTTCTGATGGCTGCAGATATCAACAGCTTGCTGCTCATCAACGCACTCTTCAAAAAATACAGAAGTGTCACATTGACAGCATATTTACTGAGAGTAAATTTCTGCAAGCTAAATCTCTCGAACAGCTTGCAAAAGCGCTCATTTGGGCCGCAGGTCGACCTCAAAAAGTAAACAGCACACCAAAGGATAAAGAAGGAAGGCCTATACTTGTCTTGCCACCAACTGATATTCAATTGATTGAGTGTGAACAGTCAGAATCTGAACGGGACTTCTATGATGCTCTCTTCCTGAGATCTAAAGTCCAATTTGAGCAATATGTTGCACAAGGAAAGGTTCTTAACTACTATGCAAATATCCTTGACCTACTAACTCAGTTAAGACGTTGCTGCAACCATCCATTTTTGGTCATGAGTGGAGGTGATCCTGCAAAGTATGCAGATTTGAGCAGACTTGTAAGAAAATTCCTCAATTCTCATTCTGAATCATCTGATATGTGCTGTGAAAGTGATACACAGCAAAATGCAAAATTGAACAAACTTGCTAGTAGATTCCTATAGAATTCTATTTCTTCTTCCCATTGTATCCAATCTCATGGATACATTGATGAGGTGTTGGGTCATATTCAAAAGGGTGAAACTGTAGAATGCTCTATATGTTTGGAATCACCTGAAGATCCTGTTTTTACACCATGCGCACATCAGTTTTGTAGAGAATGCCTATTCAATTGCTGGGGGTACCTCAATGGGTGGAAACTGTCCAATCTGTCGTCAATCACTCAAGAAAAGTGATCTTATTGTACTTCCATCAGAAAGCCCATTCAAGGTTGATACTGAGACCAATTTGACGGGGTCTTCAAAAGTTTCAAGGCTGTTTGATTTCTTAGAACATATTCAGAAATATTCTGATGAAAAAAGCATTGTTTTTAGTCAATGGACTTCATTTTTTTGATCTGTTGGAAAATCCGTTAAGGAGGAGAGAGATAGGATTTTTAAGATTTGATGGAAAATTGCTGAAGAAGCAGAGCGAAAGTGGCTTGAAATTGAGGTTGAACCATGAAAGCCAAAGCCAAATCCCAACCGTGTTATAAAGTCAAGTGAGCCAGCTGCAACAAAGATAAAATAAATCCACGTCATCTCTTGAATAGAAGCTGCAGCAAAAATGAGTAGCATGTGAGCCAGTTAAAAAAACATCCCACGTCACCTAAGTGAGCTGCAAAAAGAAAGAACCAAAACGACAACAAAAATATTCACCAGAATTTCAACAAAGACACACGAGTAATGTATTGAACCAAAACGCAGAAAAAGTACGTAAACGGAAAATCACTGACCCTCACTCTCAATCTATAAATACAAGCCACATTCATTCATTTCTCTCAAGCTTTTCAAGCCAAAAAATCTCTGCTAATTTTCTTCCTCAATTCCTCACTACGAAACCTTTTGCTCATATTCTCTTCTCCTACTTCCTTCCACCAAATTAACTTTAATTAACCTCAAACAGAGATTAATTTCGAACCAGAATTTATTCAGAAGAAGAAGAAAGAAGAAGAGAGTTTCGATTTCATCATTTACCTGAGTTTGAAGGTAGTTTGAGCTTCACCGTCATTTTCGATCCGTTACTTTTGGTTGCATTTCTTTGAACTGTTGATACTGTTGTGGAGTGCTTTTGATTACGATCCATTTCGTGTGACTTTCGCGTCCCGCCGTTTTGATTTAAGCGAACGCCGAAGCATCCATGGCTGTGAACATTGTCGCGTGTGAGAGCTAGAAGAAGATGATGTTTCTGTTTATTTTCTCTTTCTCCTTTTCAATTGTTATTTCATTTATTTTCTTTTTTTTTTATTATTTCTTTTAAGAAAATTGGCCGTGTGGGCCTTTTCCTTTTTTTTTTATTGCTATTAGTTTATTTTTTTTAAAAAAATAATAATAATAATATTCTTGAAAAAACATTTAAAAAATGATTTGAAAAAATATTTTAGTTTTGGATTAATTGTTGTTTTGTTTTGGATCTTGAATTTTGATAAGATCTCATCAATATCAATGGACTTTGAGTGTTGATTTTATCCATTAAAAGAGGTGATTGATATTGATGATGATTTAATCAATTTAAGATTCAAATTGAAATTTCTTTTCATTCTAATTTTCTTTCTTCTTCTTTTTATTTTTGATCGATGAAATCTATGGATCATAGATTGTTGATTATCAAGGTTGTTTAATCTTCATTATTTCAAATCTATGGATGAATAATCATTGAGATAATTCTCCGTACTTTGGAATAGTGATAGATTACCTTTGATTAACTGATGAAAAATCTTGATTGTGATGAGATCATTACCTCTTTTCTTTTTGTGTGGCATGTTTTAGGAGAGTGATTTACATATCACTTCTCTAACATGTGTTAATACTAACATTATTATTGACCGGCCTCAGATAGTCGTGGTTTCTACATAAACCCGATTACGATTGCTTAACATAGCGCTAAAGTGTCCCTTAATTGGAAAATGATCATTCGTGGCTCAAACTTACGTTTAAAAGTCCAAGTATGTTTAGTTGCTTGTCTTAAGTCCAATACCTATGAAAATCATTGTTAGGAGGCTTTGATTCTATCAATTCTCTAATGAGTTTTCATTAACCTTGGTCTAAGTGCAAGAATTAATCATCATTGATCATATGTTCTAACCACTAATTACTAATTCACTAACAATATCCTTGTTTAATTTTGTTTATATTCTCTTCTTACTCCTTTATTTCTTTACTTTTATGTTTCCATATTACCATTTCATATCATATCTTTGTTTATGTTTATGTCATTTCTCTTTTGTCCACTTGGACCATACCTTGTTCAAAACACTAATAAAGGATAAAAAATATCTAAAAAACTTGGTGCTATTAACTTTGTGGTTATGCTCTTGGACTACTCTTAGACCTTGGACTTCGTGGACCTTTGGACTTAGGATTAGGACTTTCATTCCTATGCTTGGAGTATCGTGGATCTTAGCCTTTATTTGGCTCGCTCATTAGCTTATGCTTTAAATCGGATGGAATTCTTTTTGCTTGCTATGGAGTGTGCTACAAGTCGGTTAGATCTTTCTTACCTCTAGCTCTTATTTTGGTTTCTAGGATAGTCACTTCATCTCCTCCCTTTCTTAAATTTTCAAAACTTTCTTCCTCTTTCAAAACCTTCTTGGTTTCAAACTTCAAAACCGCTTTCGCAATAAAACCTTGACTTTCGTCAATTGATTTTCAAACTTTGTTCTTCTTAATAAAAGTCAATCAATGTTAATCATGCTTTGACCAATTTCAAAAGACATAAAAAATACAAAAACTCATCAACTCTTTTTGTGCCTTTTTGCACTTTTTCACTTTAAGACTTTTCATAAAGTTTAGACATGATTCATTTCTATAGTTGAGATGTAAGTCTCCTATTCCCCATATTATTAAGACTTTGACATTTTCCACGGTGATGTTGAGTGATAGTCTTGTTGATAATCCAAGCAAATCCTCCATCTTTATGTGACGTAGATGTTGTCTTAATACTCGTGGGTGAATAGTCGCAGTTTTCTCCTTAAAATGACGACTTGTCTTTACATCTAAAATCAATCAAAACCAACAAAATTTTGTCATTTGTACCACGAACTACGGGGTTTTGATCCCATATTGCACTTTGTGGGTACGTAGGCATGAGGCGATAAGTCTCTCCAAACACAAAAAATCTAAAAAATAATTCTCTTCTCATCTCCCCAATCTCTTTTCAAACAAACCATTTTTAAACCAAAAAACGTAAATATTTCAAAGGGCTCCTATAGAGTACTATAGACGTTTTGGGTGCTAACACCTTCCCATTGCGTAACCAACCCCCTTACCCCGATCTCTGTCTCCTGTTCTTATTTTAGAACTATTTGGTTTTGTTCGCTCTTTTTCCTTTCCTTTTTTGGATAAAATAAAAGTGCGGTGGCGACTCTTGTTCTTTTGAGTTAAGCTAATCAATAGCTTACACTCACGATTTTTTACCGCTACAGAAAAGTGGCGACTCTGCTGGGGATCATTTAGGTTCCTAGTGGGTTTCGCCTACTTTGATTTATTTATTGTTTTTTTTTACTTGTTTGTTATTGATTGTTCTGTTTTGGTGCCTGGTAATCTGTATGGTGAGATAAGTCCTATACCCGGACTTGAGTGCACTTACGATAGGAGGGTGGTATAGTCTTGTTGGCTTACGTGGAGTAGTCCTTACTAAGCTGACTTGAGATCCCCCGCTCGGTGGAGGCCCCTTTGGAATTACTGATGTCTTACGAGTAGTCGTAATTGATATTACTTTTTCCGACTGGGAGCCTGAGAAGCTGAGGACCTTAGAACCCTTTAACCCATCTTGGCCTTATTAGGACGTGGTGCGGTGGCTGTTCAGGTGTAGACTTGAATTAGTCGTTACGCGATACCACACTCAGATGAGTTTCTCTTGAGAATATTGTTGGCCGACGAGTAGTCGTTTAAGCCGATAATATCCAAAAGATGGAATTATGATTCTGGGAACTTTTTAGAACCTTGTTCTACAGGTGATGATATAACCATAGTACATACCATTGTGGGTTGGTTGGTTCTTACCTTTGGCTCCATGCTCGTGCCGAACCTTTGAACCTGTGTGCTTTGTATGTCTTGTTTGTGGGTGTTGCATCTTGCACTCATGCATTCATGAGCATTGTGTTTCAGTTGGTTTTTAAGGATCTCAGAGATTTTCCTTTGCAAACATCGCAGATATTGTTGATTATGGACATTGGAAGGAGAAACACTCAGAAGTACAGTTTTCGGGCTCCTGATCTTACAGAGTTGAGAAAGCTAGTATCCTTGGTAGATGATCGTTCAGGCTTCTTATCTCGTTATGGGAGACTTTTATTTGTTCTTTATACCAACATTGAAGATGGAATTCTGAATACCCTTATGCAGTTCTATGATCCTATTTACCGATGCTTTACTTTTCCCGATTATCAGCTCATGCCGACCTTGGAAGAATATGCTTATTTGTTGGGTGTACCGGTTTCTGATAAGGTTCCGTATACTGGTTTGGAGGAAGCTCTTAAGCCTCAAGATATTGCTGTAGCTACCCATTTGACGAAATCGAATATTGATGCAAATCTAAAGACTAAGGGAGGCCTCAAGGGTTTGACAGCTAAGTTCTTGATTGAGAAGGCCACTTTATTTGCTGACATTGGTCGCACATTGGCGTTTGAGGCTATATTTGCTTTACTCATCTACGGACTAGTCTTGTTTCCTAATGTTGATAATTTTGTGGATGTTAATGCTATTAGAATTTTCTTGATTGGGAACCCTGTTCCAACTTTGCTTGGTGACACTTATTTCTCCATCCATTGTAGGACTTCTAAGGGAAACAGTACCATTGTTTGCTGTCTACCTCTACTGTATAATTGGTTCGTTTCACACTTACCTCAGACATCTGCTTTTAGGAAAAACAAGGATTGCTTAAGGTGGTCTCAAAGGATTATGTCTCTTACGCATGTTGATATCACTTGGTCTTCTTCGGTTTATGATAATGTCCAGATTATTGATAGTTGTGGAGAATTCGCCAATGTTCCTCTTCTTAGAATACAAGGTGGAATTAACTACAACCCGAGTCTAGCTCGCCGTCAGCTGGGTTATATGCTGAAGGATAGGCCTAAGAATATTTTATTAGAGGGTTTATTCTTTCAAGGAGGGGATGATTCTCTTGGTTTGAGAAGAAAAATGGCTCATGCCTGGACTAAGATTCACAGGTTGGATAGAGGGGAGCTTGGAAGACAAGTTTGCATTGCCTTGGAACCTTATACGCTTTGGGTGAAGAAGAGGGCTATAGAGCTTAAGATGCCTTATCCTATTGAGAAACCCCTGACTACAGTGATCCCTACGCCACTCCCTGTTTCTTCTGATGATGTGAAGACACTTCAAGATGCTTTGGCTAAGATGAAGGAAGAGAAAGAGATGTGGGAAAGTAAGTTTCAAGCTTCTGACAAAGAGAAGATGGAATTGCAAAAACAGATGAAGGAGAAAGATGACTTGATAGAGTTACTTGAGCGGCGCGCTGTGAAGAGGCATGCAGAGGATTTATTTTCCTCTACTACTCCATCATCACATCCTCCTACTTCTGGTGCTTGGAAGGGTATTGTGGATCAGCTTGTGCTAGAGAAGATCACCATGAAGCATAGCTATGAGAAAGAGATTAAGAGACTCCGAAGGAAGTATCAGCTTGGATCGTCATCAGATGTTCCTTAGGACCTAGCTTTTTCTTATTTTGATATTATTGTATCTTGTACTTCCAAGTGTAACTCTTTCCAATAGTCAATAAAATGAGATGTTTATCAGTATTTCAAAAAAGTGTTATTATGATGTTTGTAATTGCTTTATATCTTAAAGATCCTTGAAAACTGGTTGAAACACCTGCATTTTGCATTTGCATTCGCATCATCGTGCATTGTGTGTTGCCTTTTTCAGATGTCTTATTTGTTTCTTTTGGCCTTCTTTCAGTCAAGCTGTCGCATCACTACAACACTCGGGCTAACTCTAATAAAAAGATGGATCAGTTGCAACAAGAGAACCGCGAGCTCCGTGAAGAGGTATCAACTCTGAAAGAGGGTTTAGAGAACTGTAATTTCTGAGATCGGATCAACGCCTATTTCTGTGGCCCCGATTAATACTTCTCAATATCAAATGCCTGTTGGTTTCCCTTGGGGCATGCCTACCAATTATGTGCCAGAGGGATATCGACCTCCTGTTCCCGAAGGTTCTAGAATCCCTGCTGTCATGGCTGTACCACCTCATGTGGTTAATGTTGTTCCTAATGCTGAAGTTCCGGTTGTTCCTACTGTCATACCTGTGCCACCGCCTGTAACTCACGCTATGCCTTATACTGAAGAACAAATTTTCCACACTGCTCCGAGCGAGAGTTTAGATGTTATGGATCAAATAGATGACTTTCAAGATCAGTTTGCTGAAATGCAAAGAGAAATCAGGGCTTTAAGGGGAAAGGAGTTATTTGGAAAGAATGCTCATGAGCTTTGTCTTGTTCCAAATGTGAAGATTCCCGCCAAGTTCAAAGTTCCGGATTTTGAGAAATACAACGGGAACACTTGTCCGCAAAGTCATTTGATCATGTATGATAGAAAGATGTCTACCTATACTGACAACCATCAGTTGTTGATCCACTATTTTCAAGATAGTCTTATTGGTGCTGCGCTGAAGTGGTATATGGGACTCGATAGTACACAAATCAAGACATTCAACGATCTTTGTGAAGCTTTTGTTCGTCAGTATAAGTATAATCTTGATATGGCGCCAGACCGTGATCAGCTCCGCGCAATGTCTCAAAAAGAGAAAGAAACTTTTAAAGAATATGCGTAGAGATGGCGTGAAATTGCAGCTCAGATAAGCCCTCCGCTTGAAGAGAAAGAAATGACCAAGATTTTTCTAAAGACTCTGGGTCCATTTTACTATGAAAGGATGGTTGCGAGCGCTCCTAGTGATTTCACGGAAATGGTTAATATGGGGATGATATTAGAGGAAGCTGTCCGTGAGGGACGTCTAATAAAAGAAGGAAATTCTGGAAGTACAAAAAAGCCTGGTGTTGGGTTCCCTAAGAAAAAAGAGGGAGAAACTAATGCTATATCTCAGGAAAGGTCTAGAAGACGCAGAGTTATGAACAACAATGGTAGTCGTCGTCAGCAACAAGTAGCATCTGTTACGCCTGTTATCAGTAACACCCCTACCGCTCAAGCTACTGCAAGTTATCAACCACGTTTCCAAGAGAAGACAACTCAACAAGGTCGTACACAGAGGAAAACACAATTTGATCCCATTCCAATGACGTATACTGAGCTATTTCCGGCTTTAATAAAGAAGAATTTGGTTCAACCTCGTGATTTGTCGACTGTTCCAACTGAAATTCCATGGTGGTATAAGCCAGATGCTCATTGTGCATTTCATCAAGGTGCCCCTGGACACGATATCGAAAATTGCTATCCTTTGAAGCATGAAGTTGCAAAGCTCGTAAAAAGCGGTATTCTGTCTTTTGAAGATACCAACCCTAATGTGCAATCAAATCCGTTTCCTAAACATGGTAATGCAACTGTCAATATGGTATATGGTTGTCCTGGTACATACCGTATTTTCGATATTCGCTGGATTCGGAGATCGCTTGTTGAAATGCATGCTACTTTGAGTGAGTTCCATGATATTGAGCATGATTATGCCGCCTGTTGTATTTGTTCTGTGAACCCTCGAGGGTGTGTGATTGTAAAAAGGGACTTACAAAAGATGATGGACGAGAATTTGATTCAGGTTACTGCAAACAGAAATGAAGTGGAGAACGAGGTGAATGTCATAGTCCCACGTTTCAATATTCCTGAGCGAGTTGTAATTTCTTACAATAGTCAGAAATCTGCTGTGACGCCTTTGGTTATCCGTTTGCCTGGCCCGACACCGTATGAATCCGATAAAGTTGTTCCCTACAAATACAATGCTACTATGTTGGAGGATGGAAAAGAGGTTCCCATTCCTTCTCTTCCCTCAGTTGTGACTATTGCTGATGTCGGACGTGTAACCAGAAGTGGTCGAGTATTTGATAATGTGCCTTCAAAGACAAGTGAAGATATTGTGGGTAAGCAAATTCAGTTGAAGACTTCTGTGGAGTCTGGTCAATCAAGTGATGTAAATCAGAAGTCAGATAATGATGAGGTATTGAAATTGATCAAGAAGAGTGAATATAATATGGTGGATCAACTGTTACATACACCGTCAAAAATATCTGTTTTATCTTTGTTAATGAGCTCTGAGGCTCATCGTGAATCGTTGCAGAAAATATTGGAACAAGCTTATGTAGATCATGATGTGACTGTTAACCAGTTTGATAGCATTGTTGCCAATATCACTGCGTGTAATAATCTGAGTTTTTGTGATGAAGAGTT
The DNA here is from genome assembly GCA_963859935.3 of Lathyrus sativus. Classification (NCBI taxonomy): domain Eukaryota; kingdom Viridiplantae; phylum Streptophyta; class Magnoliopsida; order Fabales; family Fabaceae; genus Lathyrus; species Lathyrus sativus. The sequence goes on along the minus strand of OZ012739.1, from coordinate 222,695,036 downwards.
GACCGAGCATGGAAGAAATCATAATTTGGCTCTCCATATTTCCATGAATTGCCAGGAAGACGCTCTATCCAATGTGCTGGTTGATACTAGGTCATCGTTGAATGTGATGCCAAAATCTACTTTGTCCAGATTATCTTATCAAGGTACTCTTATGAGGTTCAGTGGGGTCATTGTGAAAGCCTTTGATGGATCGAGGAAAACCGTGATTGGAGAGGTTGATCTCCCTATCAAGATTGGTCCGTGTTTTTTCCAGATCACTTTTCAAGTCATGGATATTCGTCCTGCTTACAGTTGTCTTCTAGGACGCCCATGGATCCATGAAGCTGGAGCTGTTACTTCGACACTGCATCAAAAGTTAAAATTCGTGCAGAATGGTAAACTTGTTGTTGTTGGTGGAGAACAGGCTATGTTGGTAAGCAGTTTGTCGTCTTTTTCTTATATCGATACGGAAGAGGATGTTGGAACTCCGTTTCAGGCTCTTTCTGTGGATAATAAAGCTGTTAAGAAGGATGGGGTATCCATGTCTTCTCTAAAAGATGCACAACATGTAGTGGATAATGGCCAAGCTCGTGGATGGGGCCGAATCATTGAAGTTGCTGAGAAAAAAGATAGAGTTGGTTTGGGTTTTACATCTGGTTCAACCCGAAAAGAGCTGAAAAATATTCATGAAGTTTTTTGAAGTGTTGGGTTCATCCATTGCAAAGATCATTCTACAGCTGCAATTCTTGAAGATGACCAAGAGGAAGAAATGCCCAACTTTGTGACACGTGGATTGATATGCCAGAATTGGATCGTTGTTGATGTTCCTACTGTTGTTCATGTTTCAAAGTAATTTGTTTTTGTTTCTTTCAAAAATCCTTTCACTCTGCCCAAGGTGAAAGTGAATTTGTGAGGGCTTTGTTTCAACTTTTATCATCATCAATAAAATTTTCTTCTGTTTATCCATATGTGGTTTTCCTTTTTTGCTTTACTTCTGAAAAATGGTAACATAAAAAAACGAAAAAAAGTATAATAATGTTATAATCACTCTTATCTGCATAATATTTTCATTTTTTTTGTTCATATTCTAAAATCAAACATAAAATCATTGTGCAGATTGATTGTTAAACCCATTGGAAATAATGACCATATGCCCTCTCCCAACTTTGAGTTCCCTGTGTTTGAAGCGGAAGAGGAGGATATTGAAGAAATTCCTGATGAGATTTCTCGATTGCTTGAGCACGAGGAAAAGGCCATTCAGCCTCATGAAGAGCCGGTGGAATTGGTTAATCTGGGTTCCGATGATGATAAGAAAGAAGTCAAGATTGGGGCACTGCTTCAGTCAGATGTTAAGAAGAGGATGGTAGAGCTTCTTAGAGAATATGTTGACGTGTTTGCTTGGTCCTATCAAGACATGCCTGGTCTTGATACTGGTATTGTGGAGCACCATTTGCCATTAAAGCCTGAATGTTCACCCGTGAAGCAGAAATTGAGAAGAACTCATCCTGACATGGCCGTGAAGATTAAAGAAGAGGTTCAAAAGCAGATTGATGCTGGTTTTCTTGTGACCGTCGAATATCCTCAATGGGTGGCCAATATTGTGCCTGTTCCAAAGAAAGACGGAAAAGTCCGAATGTGTGTTGACTATAGAGATTTGAATAAAGCAAGTCCAAAAAATGATTTTCCACTACCACACATTGATTTGTTGGTAGATAATACTGCTAAGTTCAATATCTTTTCATTTATGGATGGATTTTCCGGTTATAATCAAATAAAGATGGCACCTGAGGATATGGAAAAAACAACATTCATTACACCCTGGGGAACATTCTGTTACAGAGTGATGCCCTTCGGTTTAAAAAATGCTGGTGCAACGTACCAGAGAGCTATGACCACTCTGTTCCATGATATGATGCATAAAGAAATTGAGGTCTATGTGGATGATATGATTTGTAAGTCGAAGAGTGAAGAAGATCATATTAAAAATTTATTAAAGTTGTTTCAACGTTTGAGAAAGTTTAAGCTCCGTCTGAATCCTAATAAATGCACTTTTGGTGTTCGTTCTGGAAAATTGTTAGGCTTTATTGTCAGTAGAAAGGCATTGAAGTTGATCCTGGTAAAGTTAAAGCTATCCAGGAGATGCCTCCACCCAGAACAGAAAAACAAGTAAGAGGATTCTTGGGACGTTTGAACTATATCTCCCGATTTATATCCAATATGACTGCCACATGTGCACCGATTTTCAAACTTCTCCGCAAAGATCAGGGTTGTGTCTGGACAGAAGACTGTCAGAAAGCTTTCGAAAGAATTAAAGAGTATCTGCTTGAACCTCTTATTTTGTCTCCTCCTGTAGAGGGAAGACCTTTGATCATGTATTTGGCCGTGCTAGAAGAGTCTATGGGTTGTGTTCTGGGTCAACAAGATGAATCCGGGAGAAAAGAATTTGCCATTTATTATTTGAGCAAGAAATTCACTGATTGTGAGTCTCGGTACACGATGCTTGAAAAGACATGTTGTGCTCTAGCTTGGGCTGCCAAGCGCCTCCGCCAGTATATGTTGAATGGTACAACTTGGTTGATATCTAAAATGGATCCAATCAAGTATATCTTTGAAAAGCCTGCTTTAACTGGGAGGATTGCTCGTTGGCAAATGTTGTTATCAGAATATGATATCGAGTACCGAACTCAAAAGGCGATAAAAGGAAGTGTTTTGGCTGATCATTTGGCACACCAGCCCATTGATGATTATCAACCTATTCAGTTTGACTTTCCTGATGAGGATGTCATGTATCTAAAGGTTAAAGATTGTGAGGAACCATTACATGAAGAAGGACCTGAGCCTGGATCCCGTTGGGGTTTGATTTTTGATGGGGCTGTTAATGAATATGGCAGAGGTATTGGTGCAATTATTGTTACTCCTCATGGTTCTCATATTCCTTTCACTGCAAGGTTGGTTTTCACTTGCACAAATAATGCGGCTGAGTATGAAGCGTGTATTATGGGCTTGGAAGAAGCTATCGATTTAAGAATCAAGATTCTTGATGTGTATGGAGATTCAGCTTTAGTGATTAACCATATTAAAGGGAAGTGGGAGATACGTCAACCTGATTTGATTCCTTATCGTGATTATGCAAGAAGGTTGTCAACTTTCTTCAATAAAGTTGAGTTTCATCATATACCAAGAGCAGAGAATCGAATGGCAGATGCTTTAGCGACTTTATCCTCCATGATTGTGGTAAATCATTGGAATGATGTGCCAAAGATTAGTGTGATGCGTCTTGATAGACCAGCTCATGTGTTTGTAGTTGAAGAGGTTGTTGATGATAAACCATGGTATTATGATATTAAATGCTTTCTTCAGAATCAAGAGTACCCACTTGGGGCATCCAAGAAGGATAAGAAAACTTTGAGAAGATTGGATGGTAGTTTCTTCTTGAATGATGATGTGATGTATAAGAGAAATTATGACATGATCTTGCTCAGATGCGTGGATAGACACGAAGCAGATATGTTGATGAAAGAAATCCATGAAGGATCCTTTGGCACCCATGCCAATGGACACGCGATGGCTAAGAAGATGTTAAGGGCAGGTTACTATTGGCTGACAATGGAATCTGACTGTTGTAAATATGTGAAAAAGTGCCATAAATGCCAGATTTATGCTGACAAGATTCATGTGCCTCCAACTCCTCTCAATGTTATCTCTTCTCCATGGCCTTTTTCAATGTGGGGCATTGATATGATTGGAATGATTGAGCCTAAAGCGTCGAACGGACACCGTTTCATATTGGTGGCTATTGACTATTTTACCAAATGGGTTGAAGCGGCATCATATGCAAATGTGACTAAGCAAGTAGTGGTTCGGTTTATCAAGAATCAAATCATCTGTCGGTATGGTGTTCCGAGCAAGATCATCACTGATAATGGGTCGAATTTAAATAACAAGATAATGAAGGAATTATGCGACGAGTTTAAGATTGAGCATCATAATTCTTCTCCTTATAGACCCAAGATGAATGGGGCTGTTGAAGCTGCTAACAAGAATATTAAGAAGATTATTCAAAAGATGGTTGTTACATACAAGGATTGGCATGATATGCTTCCTTTCGCTCTGCATGGGTATCGTACATCCGTTCGCACTTCAACAGGGGCAACCCCTTTTTCTCTTGTTTATGGCATGGAAGCAGTGCTCCCGATAGAAGTTGAAATTCCTTCTATGACAGTTTTGATGGAAACTGAATTGTCTGAGGCTGAATGGTGTCAAAGTAGATATGACCAGTTGAATCTGATTGAAGAGAAAAGAATGATGGCCTTGTTTCATGGCCAATTATATCAACAAAGAATGAAGAAAGCATTTGATAAGAAGGTTCGACCTCGTGTATTCAGAGAAGGTGACCTCGTGCTCAAAAAGATCTCGACTTTTACTACTGATTCTAGGGGCAAGTGGACTCCTAATTATGAAGGCCCATATGTTGTTAAGAGAGCCTTCTCTGGCAGTGCATTAATTCTTACAACTATGGATGGAGAAGAGTTCACTCGTCCTGTGAATGCCGATGCAGTCAAGAAATACTTTGCCTAAAAAAATAAAAGAACAGCTCGCTAAGTTGAAAACCTGAAAGGGCGGCTTAGGCAAAAATGAGCGTCTCGGTGGATTGAAAACCCGAAAGGGCAGTCCAGGCAAAAATTAGAGACAAAACAGAAATAATCATCCCGGTAGATTGAAAACCCGAGAGGGCAATCTAGGCAAAAGTTAGGGATCATGGCAAGTAACTGCATCTGGCCAGTCTTGATCGTTTGAAGCAACATTTCCCATCAAAGGTTTTACTTCAATTATTCCTCGCTGAAGTCTCAAGCACAGTTGGAATTCAAAGTTGTTAGAGAGAATAATGGTCATTGTATTTCAATGTAGAACTTTCCATTGTACTTACCATTTTTCAAACTTTGTAATGATCCATGGAGTTACGCCATTTGTGGACTACCATTCTATCAATAAAATTTGGGCCTTTGTCCCTTTGTTTGCAATTCTTATTTTGTTTCTGTTTATAGAATTTCATTTTATTTTTGATGATGATTTTTGAAACAAATGTGAATAATTGATTTAAATTTTGAAAATTATAAAAATATTTTTCTTTGATTTGTGAAAATAAAAGAAAGGATGTCAACAGTAATCTCAAGAATGGTAGAATCTTGAAGCGAAAAGCGTAAGTGTTCTCTTCAGCAGGGTTCTTTCTTGCCTCTCTGGTAGAATTTATTGGCAGCTCCCCAGTAGAGTTGTGTTGATGTTTCCCCATTTGAGCTATATTGAGGTCTCTTAAGTAGAGTTTTGATATCCCCTTAGTAAAGTTTTTGTTTCTTTGGATAAACCAGTCGAGTGTTGAACGGTTTTCCACAACAAAGTCTTGATTCAAATGATGAATATGTTTTATTCATTCAACCAGATTATGATCGGACAGTTGAGAAATTTGAAGACCATTTCTCCCTGATGTTTTGCCCATGCGGAGATTTGTCTTTGATAATTCCTAACAGAGGTTATGCACATTTGCTTTGGATTATTCCCCAAGTAGAGAACAATGTTGTTTACTGCTAAGAAGTGTTGACATAGCAGTCGCATGTCGGGTTTTCTCTCACCTCGTGATTGTGTGTTGATTTAAAATCCCCCACAGTTTGACTTTTTGCTATGATGTTAACTTCTTATTCCCCTGACAGGGTTGGAAGATTTGTGGTGTTATATTTTCTCCAACAGTTTTTTTTCTCAAAGCAGAGTTCGTATTGTTGTTCCCTTTTGTTGGATTATTGATGGTTGAAGATTGATCTTTGGGGTCTTTTTCCAAGCGGTATCTCTGTCTCTTCAGCGAGATTTAAGCCTTGTAGTAGGATTTATTTTCCTTTGATGGCTCTTGTGTATCTCTTGCAGGTTTTCTGTTGCTGATCCCCAGCACGATCTCCAATGATATCTCTAACTTGCGGAGATTAGTCGAGTATTTCAGTGGTGTTGTGGTGTTTTGTTCACCTTCTGTTTCCCCTTTTTGTCTGATTTGTCAGCATATTCATATTCATATGCATTGCATGCGCATTCATTTTGGGTTGAGCATAGCATGTTTTTGTTGCATTGTGCATCCTGTTTTTGTTGTTATTTCCCTTTTCCCGATGTTGTTATCCCGCAGAATGCGTGTGTCCTCTCTTCATTAGAGTGTCGACTCCTAAGCAGAAAATACCTATCATTTTTAATTCCCCACTGAGTTTATGCCTCGTGGAAGATGTTTGTTTAGCTTTCTTCCCCAGCTTTTATCTGGATGGAATTGTTCCCCAGTTGAGTTATTTCCTCATTGGGTCGAGTCTTGTTTGACCGTTTCTTTCCAGTTTGTTCCTGGATTGAACTTTGGTCTCTTGCAACAGTTACTTTGGTTTTCCCTGGGCTGTGAAACCTGGATGTCGAGAAGGTAGTTTTGAGGATCTATTTTCCTCAGCAGGAATCTGTTATTGATCCCCATCAGAAGATGAAGATTTGATTTTCCCAGTAGTGTTTTGATAACACTCTCTTGGTAATTACTTATGCAACTTCATGTGGAAGCCTCTTTATTTGAGCAGCTTGTGTAATCTCCAGAAATTTACCTTCTCAATAAATAATATTTCTCTGGCTCATCCTCAACAGAGAAGTTTATTGTGAAATGATAGATCCTTATCTGACCAGCTTTTCTGTCAATTGGAATTTCTGTGGAATAACTCCCGATGAGAATTCTATTGCATGGTTCAACCTGCTCGTATCTCTTTTAAAGATCCCCGACAGAGTTGTTAATATCTTTTTCCAACAAATGGTTGTCTCTTTATTTGAGAAGTTTGTTGTGTGATTGGAGCTGCTCAGTAACAAGTAGCTGATGATATATCTCTTTCTCCTACCCAGTAAGAGGTAGTCAAACATGTTTGTCCTACCCAGTGTCAGGTAGTTGACCTTTATTTTCTTCTCCTACCCAATGACAGGTAGTCGAGTCTGTCCTACCCAGTAACAGGTAGTTGACATATTGTTTACCCTATCCAGTAACTGATAGTTGGTAACCCCTTTCATTCAAGTTTATTATTATCGCTAAACTACTCAGTAACCAGTAGTTGGCGTTGCTTCTTTTCCTACCCAGTAACAGGTAGTTGATTATATCTCAATGAGTGGATTACTTTTTACCCAGTAACTGGTAGTAAGTAATACATCTCTTTGTTTTCTAACCAGTAGCGGGTAGATAACAATTCTCTTGTGTTTTTTGCACTTATTTTCTACTCAGTAACCAGTAGAAAGTATTTTACCTATTATCTTCGGTTTGAATATCTTCGTCCAGTAACTGGCAGTTGGTATCTCGTTCCCTGTTGAGTCATTTCCTTTCCTTTATCGGAATAGGATCTTGTTTTTTTATTTTTCTCATGTGGAGTCTCTCTTTTTCTCCTGAGCTTTTGTTTGTCTCCTGTGGCATTTTATCCCCACAGAGGTCTTGTGTCTGCATATCATTAGCATAATCACATCATTTTGTGGTCACTTAGGGCCAAAAAATTGGGTTATTGTTATATTTAAGTCTCTTCTATCTAGTCGAGACAAACATGTCTATCTTCATATCTCCGAATAGAAGAATCTTAAATAGGGGCAGCTGTAATACCCTAATTTTTACCCCTAAGATCCCACATTTCATTTGCATATCATTCCACAAACAAGACCATACTTTTTGATTTTTCTTAGGTCCCTTGTTGTTTCATACTTGCTTTATGTTTGTTTCTGTTTACTAACCTCTAACCAAAAGACCAAAAATATTTTTCAATTTTTGTTTTGTAGGGAGATTCATGGCAAAAGAACAGCTTAGAATCGAGTATAGCTATTCATGTGTAATTAAGGTCAAACTATTAGGGGATTACTTCATTTGCAAGTATTTGTATCAGTGGTCTATTTTCTCAAGAGATGATTATTCGAGGTCAAGTGGCCTTGAGGAGAATCATCAGTTTATCGAGCAGTGTTCTGTGAGAAGTTTGGCCCAGTTTTAATCAAAGATTCAGAGTTTTGTCTGTATAAGTCAGGTTTGGTGGATGTTCAATCAAGATGTTTGTTTTAGGATACAAGTCCAAAGTGCTCATTCTAGTGTGCCATTTCCAAGTGATTTTAAAGCATGATTGAAGGTTGTCAAGAGTTTAACAAGACAAGATGATTGTCACAATTCAAAGTCCAATTTTCAAATGTCATTCAAGTTTTCAAGACAGGACATGCATCATACAAGTTTTCAAGATCATTTTCAAGGCATAGTTATTATTCAAGGTCTTTCAAATATGGTTCGTGTTCAGCAGCTATCTGAATTAGAAGAGTGACAAATCAAGACTGGGTTGATAGAAATCTTCAGCAAGAGCTTTGGAGTCCACAAGCAAATCAGGAAGGATACGCCCCGTCTTCTGTTGAAGTTCTTGCTTGTGTAGTTTGTGGCCGTTTAAAAAGTGCATTTCAAATTGTTTCGCGAAGTGGAAGTGTGGCTGATGTTCAATATGTTGCTCATCAGGCACTGCATGCAAATGCACTTCCTGTGCTTGATATGTGTAAACAATGGTTGGCACAGTATAGGTAATTCTTTGTTGGCAGAATTTGTGGGCTATCCAATGTGCATGTTTTAGTTTATTGTTGCACCAGACGTCTAGAAAGCAGGAGGTAGTTCATGGTCATTACTCGAGAGAAGCTGCGGCAAAACACGTAAGAGAAACGGTACAAGCTCGCGAGAGATGGAAACAAGCAAGAGATTTTGCTAAGAAAGGTTCGGCGGGATTACAAAAGCAGTTGTCTCGAACCTTTTCGCGCAAGAAATCCAGTAAGTAAGGAGATCAATTTCAACCAACGCCACACCAATGCGATCACCTACAGTTCCAACTACGAGAAACCACCATCATCTTGGCTGGAATGCTTGACACATACTTAAATATCTTGGCTTTGGGGCTTTTGTTTCTTGTTTTTGCAAGTTGGGTGGCTTATGTGATTTTTGAAGATACAATACAGGGGAAAACAATATTCACTTCTTATACTACAACGTTATATCAGATGTTTCTGTTATTTACCACAGCCAATAATCCAGATGTTTGGGTTCCTACTTACAAGGCTTCACGTTGGTCTGGCATTTTTTTTCATTTTGTTTGTACTGGTGGGAGTCTACTTTGTTACAAATTTGATCCTTGCCGTTGTTTATGATAGTTTTAAGAGTGAGCTTGTAAAACAAGTTTTTAAGATGGATCGTATGAGAAGAGCTATGTTGGAGAGAGCTTTTAATCTCCTAGATACATATAATGTTGGATATATCACCAAGGATCAAATCATTAGGCTCTTTGAGGAAGTGAACAAGTATAGGACTTTGCCAAAAATCTCCAAGGAAGAATTTGAGCTGATATTTGAGGATTTGGATGAAAGCTCAAGTCTTGGGGTGGCAGCACCATTTTTGAAGTCTTTCATGCAAGTTGGAAGCAGGTTTGGGGATCATACGGTGGTGGGACAGTTCACGATTGGTGGTTGTCATGGCGGTCGTACCATCGGAAGCGGAATCCTCCGCAAACAGAAATCCACTCTCACACATCTATTTCGATTACCTCCGTAATCGATTATCCGCTTTCTATTTCTTCTCCCCGTCGAAATTTCTCTCAAATTTCACTTCTCCCTTCAGATCATCCCGCCTTCGAGAATGTCTTCCTCTCCCCTTACCTTCCACCTTTCTCGACTCTTCTATGAACAACACTAACGCATCGAGAGTTCATGCCGTTTTGAAAGATGCGTTGGAGCGTGTTTTGACGAACTTGCATCGCATTCAAAAGAATCTTCAGTTTTGGCAATCCATAGCTGAGAAATCAGATAATAGGAAAGCTTATTTCATGGTTTTTGAGAGAGGTCCTCGTACTTTTATTAGCGAGACAGTTAAGTTGTTGCGCGGACGTGCTGTTCAAGATTCTTCCTTACAGAATCTATGTCAAGCTGCATCTGATCATGTTAATGAGAGAGTATCTGTTCTCAGTTCCTTAAGATGTTCATTGGCGATATTCTTGGCTCAGATTTACGTTGAAGTTGATAAAGTTGGAGAAGAGTTGTTAACAGATCCAGAGAATAAACTTCCATCATTGTTGGGTACAATTAATGATTTGTTCTCAACATTAGAAGCTTCAGTTGGACATCTACATGCAACGTGTCAGAGAAATTCTTCTATTGATGGGACTTATTCAATTCCCCTGATGTTTGAGTAGCTGCCAGAAATAAATCAGGATGGGTCCCAATGGACAGATTGTGAAATTAGAGATGCTATCAATTCTATTTACCATAATTTAGACAAGCTGGAATCTTACATATGTTTCCTTGTTGTCAAACATAGAAAAACCGATTTTATCCATCCGAGATGAGCTTTTTGAGACGTTCAGGGAGAGGCATCAAGGTTTTATGGACCTTGAAGAGGTGCGGTTGACTTCCGACTCGCTACACAGAATGTTGTTGGCTTTCAGTGAGCAGACAAAGGGTCAGAAATTTCCAGTGAATGCCTCAGATCAGAAAATGCTCGAGATAGTCATGGACAGGTATGAGAAGGAACTCATGCATCCTATTAAAAACCTTGTCAGTGGAGAGTTGGCTCGGGCTATGCTTATTCAGGTTCAGAAGCTGAAACTGGATATTGAGACTGCAATGCTGGAGCTAAACCAAATTCTACGTGCAAATGAAATCAACTTTGCTGTTTTGGCTGCTTTACCTGCCTTCTTTGTCTCCCTTTTACTCATTATGTTAATCCGGGGATGGTTCAAACGGGATACAAAAGCTGAGGGAAGAGGTAGAATAGCTCGGATTCAAAGGAGGCTACTTGTTGCAAAAGCTGAGGAAAGGATTAGCAGATTCTGTTATGATAATGAATGGTATAAATGCTCCTAAAGTGGTTGAATTCTTGGGTTCTGATGGCTGCAGATATCAACAACTTGCTGCTCATCAACGCACTCTTCAAACAATACAGAAGTGTCACATTGACAGCATATTTACTGAGAGTAAATTTCTGCAAGCTAAATCTCTCGAACAGCTTGCAAAAGCGCTCATTTGGGCCGCAGGTCGACCTCAAAAAGTAAACAGCACACCAAAGGATAAAGAAGGAAGGCCTATACTTGTCTTGCCACCAACTGATATTCAATTGATTGAGTGTGAACAGTCAGAATCTGAACGGGACTTCTATGATGCTCTCTTCCTGAGATCTAAAGTCCAATTTGAGCAATATGTTGCACAAGTTAAGGTTCTTAACTACTATGCAAATATCCTTGACCTACTAACTCAGTTAAGACGTTGCTGCAACCATCCATTTTTGGTCATGAGTGGAGGTGATCCTGCAAAGTATGCAGATTTGAGCAGACTTGTAAGAAAATTCCTCAATTCTCATTCTGAATCATCTGATATGTGCTGTGAAAGTGATACACAGCAAAATGCAAAATTGAACAAACTTGCTAGTAGATTCCTATAGAATTCTATTTCTTCTTCCCATTGTATCCAATCTCATGGATACATTGATGAGGTGTTGGGTCATATTCAAAAGGGTGAAACTGTAGAATGCTCTATATGTTTGGAATCACCTGAAGATCCTGTTTTTACACCATGCGCACATCAGTTTTGTAGAGAATGCCTATTCAATTGCTGGGGGTACCTCAATGGGTGGAAACTGTCCAATCTGTCGTCAATCACTCAAGAAAAGTGATCTTATTGTACTTCCATCAGAAAGCCCATTCAAGGTTGATACTGAGACCAATTTGACGGGGTCTTCAAAAGTTTCAAGGCTGTTTGATTTCTTAGAACATATTCAGAAATATTCTGATGAAAAAAGCATTGTTTTTAGTCAATGGACTTCATTTTTTTGATCTGTTGGAAAATACGTTAAGGAGGAGAGAGATAGGATTTTTAAGATTTGATGGAAAATTGCTGAAGAAGCAGAGCGAAAGTGGCTTGAAATTGAGGTTGAACCATGAAAGCCAAAGCCAAATCCCAGCCGTGTTATAAAGTCAAGTGAGCCAGCTGCAACAAAGATAAAATAAATCCACGTCATCTCTTGAATAGAAGCTGCAGCAAAAATGAGTAGCATGTGAGCCAGTTAAAAAAACATCCCACGTCACCTAAGTGAGCTGCAAAAAGAAAGAAGCAAAACGACAACAAAAATATTCACCAGAATTTCAACAAAGACACACGAGTAATGTATTGAACCAAAACGCAGAAAAAGTACGTAAACGGCAAATCACTCACCCTCACTCTCAATCTATAAATACAAGCCACATTCATTCATTTCTCTCAAGCTTTTCAAGCCAAAAAATCTCTGCTAATTTTCTTCCTCAATTCCTCACTACGAAACCTTTTGCTCATATTCTCTTCTCCTACTTCCTTCCACCAAATTAACTTTAATTAACCTCAAACCGAGATTAATTTCGAACCAGAATTCATTCAGAAGAAGAAGAAAGAAGAAGAGAGTTTCGATTTCATCATTTACCTGAGTTTGAAGGTAGTTTGAGCTTCACCGTCATTTTCGATCCGTTACTTTTGGTTGCATTTCTTTGAACTGTTGATACTGTTGTGGAGTGCTTTTGATTACGATCCATTTCGTGTGATTTTCGCGTCCCGCCGTTTTGATTTAAGCGAACGCCGAAGCATCCATGGCTGTGAACATTGTCGCGTGTGAGAGCTAGAAGAAGATGATGTTTCTGTTTATTTTCTCTTTCTCCTTTTCAATTGTTATTTCATTTATTTTCTTTTTTTTTATTATTTCTTTTAAGAAAATTGGCCGTGTGGGCCTTTTCCTTTTTTTTTTATTGCTATTAGTTTATTTTTTTTAAAAATAATAATAATAATATTCTTGAAAAAAGCATTTAAAAAATGATTTGAAAAAATATTTTAGTTTTGGATTAATTGTTGTTTTGTTTTGGATCTTGAATTTTGATAAGATCTCATCAATATCAATGGACTTTGAGTGTTGATTTTATCCATTAAAAGAGGTGATTGATATTGATGATGATTTAATCAATTTAAGATTCAAATTGAAATTTCTTTTCATTCTAATTTTCTTTCTTCTTCTTTTTATTTTTGATCGATGAAATCTATGGATCATAGATTGTTGATTATCAAGGTTGTTTAATCTTCATTATTTCAAATCTATGGATGAATAATCATTGAGATAATTCTCCGTACTTTGGAATAGTGATAGATTACCTTTGATTAATTGATGAAAAATCTTGATTGTGATGAGATCATTACCTCTTTCCTTTTTGTGTGGCATGTTTTAGGAGAGTGATTTACATATCACTTCTCTAACATGTGTTAACACTAACATTATTATTGACCGGCCTCAGATAGTCGTGGTTTCTACATAAACCCGATTACGATTGCTTAACATAGCGCTAAAGTGTCCCTTAATCGGAAAATGATCATTCGTGGCTCAAACTTACGTTTAAAAGTCCAAGTATGTTTAGTTGCTTGTCTTAAGTCCAATACCTATGAAAATCATTGTTAGGAGGCTTTGATTCTATCAATCCTCTAATGAGTTTTCATTAACCTTAGTCTAAGTGCAAGAATTAATCATCATTGATCATATGTTCTAACCACTAATTACTAATTCACTAACAATATCCTTGTTTAATTTTGTTTATATTCTCTTCTTACTCCTTTATTTCTTTACTTTTATGTTTCCATATTACCATTTCATATCATATCTTTGTTTATGTTTATGTCATTTCTCTTTTGTCCACTTGGACCATACCTTGTTCAAAACACTAATAAAGGATAAAAAATATCTAAAAAACTTGGTGCTATTAACTTTGTGGTTATGCTCTTGGACTACTCTTAGACCTTGGACTTCATGGACCTTTGGACTTAGGATTAGGACTTTCATTCCTATGCTTGGAGTATCGTGGATCTTAGCCTTTATTTGGCTCGCTCATTAGCTTATGCTTTAAATCGGATGGAATTCTTTTTGCTTGCTATGGAGTGTGCTACAAGTCGGTTAGATCTTTCTTACCTCTAGCTCTTATTTTGGTTTCTAGGATAGTCACTTCATCTCCTCCCTTTCTTAAATTTTCAAAACTTTCTTCCTCTTTCAAAACCTTCTTGGTTTCAAACTTCAAAACCGCTTTCGCAATAAAACCTTGACTTTCGTCAATTGATTTTCAAACTTTGTTCTTCTTAATAAAAGTCAATCAATGTTAATCATGCTTTGACCAATTTCAAAAGACATAAAAAATACAAAAACTCATCAACTCTTTTTGTGCCTTTATGCACTTTTTCACTTTAAAACTTTTCATAAAGTTTAGACATGATTCATTTCTATAGTTGAGATGTAAGTCTCCTATTCCCCATATTATTAAGACTTTGACATTTTCCACGTTGATGTTGAGTGATAGTCTTGTTGATAATCCAAGCAAATCCTCCATCTTTATGTGACGCAGATGTTGTCTTAATACTCGTGGGTGAATAGTCGCAGTTTTCTCCTTAAAATGACGACTTGTCTTTACATCTAAAATCAATCAAAACCAACAAAATTTTGTCATTTGTACCACGAACTACGGGGTTTTGATCCCATATTGCACTTTGTGGGTACGTAGGCATGAGGCGATAAGTCTCTCCAAACACAAAAAATCTAAAAAATAATTCTCTTCTCATCTCCCCAATCTCTTTTCAAACAAACCATTTTTAAACCAAAAAACGTAAATATTTCAAAGGGCTCCTATAGAGTACTATAGACGTTTTGGGTGCTAACACCTTCCCATTGCGTAACCAACCCCCTTACCCCGATCTCTGTCTCCTGTTCTTATTTTAGAACTATTTGGTTTTGTTCGCTCTTTTTCCTTTCCTTTTTTGGATAAAATAAAAGTGCGGTGGCGACTCTTGTTCTTTTGAGTTAAGCTAATCAATAGCTTACACTCACGATTTTTTACCGCTACACTGGGGAACATTTTGCTATAAGGTAATGCCTTTCGGTCTGAAGAACGCAGGGGCCACTTACCAACGAGCAATGGTTACTTTGTTTCATGATATGATTCACCATGAGATTGAAGTCTATGTGGATGACATGATTGCAAAGTCCCAAATGGAGGAGGGACATCTGGTCAATTTGCTGAAGCTTTTTGAGAGGCTTAGGAAGTTCAGGTTGAGGCTGAATCCTAACAAGTGTACTTTCGGAGTACGGTCCGGAAAACTACTTGGGTTTATCGTGAGTGAAAGAGGCATCGAGGTTGATCCTGCGAAAATAAAAGCGATACAAGAAATGCCAGCGCCAAAAACCGAAAAAGAAGTTCGTGGCTTCTTGGGCAGAATAAACTACATTGCAAGGTTTATTTCTCAGCTCACGGCTACGTGTGAACTGATGTTCAAACTGCTGAAAAAAGATCAGGCGATTATTTGGAACGAGGATTTCCAGAAGGCATTTGATAAGATAAAACAGTATCTACAGGAACCTCCGATCTTGATACCCCCAGTGGTCGGAAGACCCCTAATCATGTACTTGACAGTTCTTGAGAATAGTATGGGGTGTGTTCTCGGTCAGCACGACGAGACGGGCAGAAAGGAGCATGCCATTTACTACTTGAGTAAAAAGTTCACAGATTGTGAATCTCGTTACTCGATGCTGGAGAAGACGTGTTGTGCACTAGCCTGGGCTGCCAAACGTTTACAACAGTACATGCTCAATCACACAACCATGCTAATTTCGAAGATGGATCCGATCAAGTACGTCTTCGAGAAGCAAGCGCTTTCGGGCAGGATTGCCTGATGGCAAATGGTGTTGACGGAATATGATATTCAGTACGTTGCCCAGAAGGCCATCAAGGGCAGCGTATTGTCTAAATACCTTGCCGAACAGCCGATCGAGGATTATCAGCCGATGAAATTTGAATTCCCTGATGAGGATATCATGTTTCTCAAAGCGAAGGATTGCGATGAACCGTTGCCCGACGAGGGTCCAGATAGGAAATCCCAGTGGAAATTGATATTTGACGGGGCGGTTAACTCTTATGGAAGTGGCATAGGGGCAATCATCACGACTCCCCATGGATCCCACATCCCGTTTACTGCGAGACTGACGTTTCTGGTCACCAATAACGAAGCGGAGTACGAAGCATGCATCATGGGTCTAGAAGAGGCAATTGATTTGAGAATCAAGAACCTAGATGTATATGGTGACTCGGCACTTGTGATCAACCAGATTAAAGGGGAGTGGGAGACTCGTCAATTGAATTTGGTGCCGTACATGAACTATGCCAGAAGGCTACTTCCGTTCTTTGATCGAGTGGAACTCCATCATGTGCCCAGGGCCGAAAACCAGATGGCTGATGCCTTAGCCACGTTGGCTTCGATGTATAAAGTTAATTTTTGGAATGAAGCTCCAAGGATTGTCCTTTCTCGTCTTGATAGACCTGCATTTGTCTTTGCGATCGAGGAAGCCTCCGACGGCAAGCCATGGTTCCATGATATCCAGACCTTCCTTATGACTAAGGAGTATCCTGCGGGAGCGTCAACCCAGGATAAGAAGACTCTGAGGAGGCTGTCTGGGAACTTTTATCTCAATCCTGATGGAGTTTTGTATAAAAGAAACCACGATCTCGTGCTACTCAGATGTGTAGATGAGAAAGAGACGAGTATGCTCATGGAAGAGGTCCATGAAGGCACATGTGGTACGCACGCCGGCGGGCATGCTATGACAAGAAAGATCCTGAGAGCAGGATATTACTGGCTGACGATGGAGTCGGATTGCTTCAAATTCGCGAAGAGATGCCATAAATGCCAGATTTATGCTGATAAGATTCATGTGCCTCCGTGCCCGTTAAATGTTATGTCCTCCCCGTGGCCGTTCTCCATGAGGGGCATCGACATGATAGGCAAGATCGAGCCCACTGCATCTAACGGTCATTGCTTTATTCTAGTAGCTATCGACTACTTCACCAAGTGGGTGGAGGCAGCCTCATATGCTAATGTGACCAAGCAGGTGGTAGCTAGATTCATAAAGAGGGACATCATCTGTCGTTACGGAATTCCCGAGCGGATCATTACTGATAATGGTTCGAATCTGAATAACAAGATGATGAAGGAGCTGTGCCAGAGTTTCAAGATTGAACACCACAACTCATCTCCTTACCGGCCGAAGATGAATGGCGCCGTTGAAGCGGCCAATAAGAACATTAAGAAGATTGTGCAGAAGATGGTTGTGACCTATAAGGATTGGCACGAGATGCTGCCATTTGCACTGCACGGTTATCGTACGACGGTACGCACGTCAACCGGGGCAACTCCTTTCTCACTAGTGTACGGTATGGAAGCTGTCCTACCGTTAGAAGTTGAGATTCCTTCTTTGCGAGTTTTGGTTGATGTGAAACTCGACGAGGCAGAATGGATTAAGAACCGACTAAACCAACTTAGCCTGATGGACGAGAAGAGGTTAGCATCGATTGCATATGGTCGTCTGTACCAAAGCCGAATGAAGAAAGCTTATGATAAGAAGGTGCGTCCTAGAAGCTTTCAGACGGGTGATCTCGTCCTGAAGAAGATTCTTCCTCCACACTCCGATCACTGGGGCAAGTGGACTCCCAATTACGAAGGTCTGTACATCGTCAGCAAGGTCTTCTTGGGAGGAGCCTTGTTGCTATCCATGATGGATGGCGAAGATTTTGCATCCCCGGTGAACGCGGACGCAGTTAAAAAATACTTTGCTTAAAAAATGACCCGCTGGAAAGAAAAAGAATATCCAGGCAAAAATGGGGCATCCCGGCGAACCATAAAAAAGGAAAAAGGTTCGGGCAAAAATTAGGGATATAAAGAAAGAATGTACACCCGCAAGGTCGAAAACCTGGAAGGGCGACTTTGGCAAAAAAGGGTATCCCGGTGAATCGAAAACCCGAAAGGGCGATTCAGGCAAAAGTTAGGGATTTGAAAAAGCAAATGACTGCGTTCCGTGTGTGGACTTTCATTGTTTAGTGGTTTGGAAGACCTGAGGGCCGTTTATCTGAATCAATCTCTTCTGAAGCTGAAGCGTCGGAGAGGTATCGAAGTCGAGTGGGTCATAGAGGGATCAACTCATGGTGTTCGTCTACGCCTCGTTGCCGACATTTGTATATACTGATGTATATTTATGTTTTTATGTTTGCGCGACTTCCTCATTCCAGGAGCTTGCATCTGTTGTAAAACATTTTTACCCATTCAGGGGTTCGTTATCAATAAAATGTATACTATTCAACAATTATGTTTGTCTGTTTAGCATATATTTGTTTTGTTTGCGAAAAAGAACGCCGATGTTTTTGATAAAATGCGCATACATAAACCTACTGGCCTAGGCCACTGATTGTGGAAACAATGAATTACTTGAACATTGTCACAAGATGATAACCTTGATAGGTCCCTTTGAGAAGGGTACCTCGTCTGTTTGTTTGTGTTGTTGCAGGTATAGCATATACCAGGCAGTAGGCCGTATGCATCCCCAAGCAGGATGATTCCTTCCTCTCCAGCAAAGTTCAGCAGCCTATCCCCATAGAGTCTGAGCAGGAGATCGTCAAGCATTGATATGTCTCCCCAGGCAGAGAAGATTCTCTCCCCAATCAGATGTATCCTGAAGGTTCATCATTTCCCCAGCTGAGTCATGCGCTGAAGTGTATACCCGTCCCCAGCACTGGGGCAATATGCAGATTCTCATAGAAAACTATCCGCAAGCATGTTGCACTCGATAGCTCAAGACTGAAGTCTCCAGCGGAATTGAGATTCCCCATAGAGTTGTACTCTCCCCAGTAAGCAGGATGATTTCTTCTTCCCCCAGTCGAGTAGGCAGATCCCCAAGAGAGCCGAGTCCTTGGAAAGCAGTTGGGGTCATGATTGGTTTTCCCCAGTAGAGTGTTGAATAGCTGATGCTGTATTTCCCCGCCGGAGTCGTTACCTCCAGGAAGGGTTGGCTGCGAATGTCGTGCAATTTATTTCTGTGATTGACATCACTTTCCTCAGCAGGTCCAGGTTCTCGTAGAGCTTCGTTCCCCTGTGTTGCACCCCAAAATTTGACCAACACTTAGTTACCAAGCTTGTGTCCACTAGCATGATCATCTGCATCTCATTGATATGTGTGCAGTAGGTCAGGAGGTATAATTACCCAGAAAGAGTTATATGAGACTTTGAAGCTAGCCGATAAGGTTATTCAAGTGTTCAAAGGTTGATATCTTTGTCAGAGAACTCAAGAGATCCTCAGAGAGATTGGTTGAAACCAAGGTTGTGTGTCTCATAACTTGAGAGTTGTGGGAGCTCCTCAGATGATTCTGAGGCTATGAGGATGGACTTGAAGCTTTGAGAAAGCTTATGAGATGTCTTGAAAGCCATCATGAAGCCTAGAGAGGTCATTGTACAAGAATTCAGAAGATTCAGCCATGAGTGGTGGAATTAGGGTTTGACTGGGTCAACCCTAGGTCAACTGAGGATTTGGAGAGGGTTGAGACTTAATCCAAGAGCCATGTGATCATGGAATGATGCATTGAGATGCTATAAGGATGATTCCTATACCAACTCATCATGATTGAGGAGTTTGAGAAGTTTTAAGCTAGGGTTTCTAAGGCTTGACAGTGTAAAATCCCCTAGTTTGATCCCTATCTTCAAGGCAGTTTAGCTCAAGATGTGATTGTCATCTCATCTTCCCCACAACATGAATGTTGTAGAGCTTGCTCTTAGCTTTAATTTTAGTACTAGAAGTCCTTGATAGGATTTGTAGAGCTCAAGTTATGACTTTGACAAATTACAGGTCATCTGAGGTATGTGAATCTGGGTCCTTGAAAGTCACCCAACTTGCATCCAACTTTTGCCCTAGTAGGATGATTCCTATGAATTCTTGGTCAACATGAATGTTGTTCCTCATCTTCTTATCTTTCTAGAGAGTACTATAAGTCATTGATAGGATTTGTAGAACTCAACTTATGGCGTTGACAAGTCAAGGGCATTTTGGTCATTTGGAAGTTATAGGTCATTTCAAGCATAAGGCCATATCTCCTATTTCCAAGCTTCAAATGGAAAAATCTTCAACATAAAACTTGCTTAGAATGATGTTTTAAGGCTATTAAGGAGGTCATGAGAGGTTTAAAAGGCTTGTATCAAAAAATGATAAAAATGGCCTAAAATGGAGGCATAAGTTAAATAAGTTGAAATTGAAAATTGGAAATCACAAGTTATACATCCAAACCATGTCATATAATAGGTCATTTTGACTCTAAAAGACATTCTAAAAACAATGGTTCAGCCACAATTTTGATTTGAGGCTTAGATCATAGGGCTGCTTTGGAAATGGCTTACTTGCATCTTAAGGCACCAAGGCAAAACATGAAAAAACTCAATGTACAAGTTAGTTAAGGGTTGTAACACACCATACATCTCATGTGGGGAGAATTTCAAGTCAGAATTGGTGGTTACAAGAGGCTTGGCATGAGATAGCATATGGTATGAGATGAAATCAAAATATCATGAGATGAGAAGCCCAAATACTCATTGGATTGTTCCAGAAGGTTCTGGACAGTTCTAACAAGTCCTATATAATGGTTAGAGCTTGCTCAGATGCAAGGTTGGTGAGAAAAGTGAGAAAGGAGAGAGAGTGCTATCTTGTTGCTTCCATTGCAAGTCAAGTTCCATTTCTACATTCTTCTTCAATTCCGTTCATTCTTTCCATTCAAACACATTCCATAGATCATAGTGAAGGTGTCCACATTGATTTGAGAGCAAATCCATGGTGAATTGAAGAGTTGGTGATTGAACTCTCAAGGTAGCAAGTCATAATCGAATTCTGAGATTGAAGCCTCCTCCATCAAATTTGTTGCAAACAATAGCAAGATTAGCATCCAAGGAAACTTTCTGAAGAGTTTCAAGGCTTGAAGTGAAGGATTTCACCATCTGTTGATCAAGAATAACCAGGTTTGCAAATTCTCCACTACACCATATTTTATGCATAATTAGGTTAGTTTGTTATTATAGAAAGGTTAGAGACACATAAGTGATGGATTTTGGAGAGTTAGGGATCAATTGGTGAAGATAGAATATTGGACACCATTTCTTTGATGATCAAGAACTCGAGTTATATTGAGATGTAGAATGAACTAGACATCAAGAATCAATCAGTGTGAGTTGGTGATTAATCTGAGGTAGGTAATTTCAAGAACCATGATAGTTGATGATTAAGCATATTTTGGATCTTGGATCGGGTTCAGTGATTTAGGATGATTCAGTTGATTTTAAGAGCATGGTTGGATTCAACATAAAATTCTAGGAAAGATAGGGTCTTGAATTTATGTTTTCCATGAAGAATTGATGGAGTTCGTGTTTGAGGAAGAAAGAGCTTGAATCTCTGCATTTTCATGGATTCTCCAAGAACCCTAGCTGGAGGTTGAAGACGAGTTCAGGGCCGTTGGATGGTGAGCTGACCATTGACTATTTCTTGATCCATTGGCCACGATTAAATTCCAATTTGAGAGGGAATTCTGAAGCTAGTATGAAACGCTCCGTTTCATTAAAGGAGCTTCTTGGGCTTAAGTTTGCTGAACACTATCCACACCCCCAATCCTGGCCCATTGCAAAAATACACTGTATTTGGTTTCTATTCGCACCGTTCATTTTCTATTTTCTTTTCATTTTCTAATTGATTTTCTGATGATGATTGGGCTTAGCTCGTTACTACCTGCACCCCTCATTTGTAGCCCATTGTTAATTTGAATTGCATCTGGTTGCTAGATACACCACCTCCTTTCATATTTTCATTTTATTTTCTTCCATTTTTTGTTAAACTTTGAAAATTCATAATAAATTGAAAATTAAATATTTTTTAATGGGAATTTTTGCTCCCATTTCATAATAATGTCTAGAAAATTATAAAATAAAAATATTTTCATTTCATGCATTTTTGATATTTTTTGTGTATTTTCTACTTTTATTGCATTTTATTTCTTTTATGTTGACACATGAATTTGTAGAATTTTGTTTAGGTAGTTCCCTTAGTATTTTTAGGCCATTCTTTTTAGGATAGTTAGATATAAGCTTTAGCTTCCCCCCTGGATTTATTCCATAATTTTGTGATGAATTTTAGGTTAGTTTTGATTAGATGACATTAGGTTGTGTAGAATTAGGTTAATCCTTAACATAGGTCCATAATAACATTAGAATTTTGGGTTTCTAGGTCAAGTTAGATATGGGGGCATATAAGGGTATTAAGGGTAGGTATATAGGATCCCTTAGGAATTATATTAGGTTTTAATATAGTGGTATACTATTTTTAGTTGATTTTTGTAGTGGATGATTGCTTGTGTTGCCCTTGTGGGCTTGAATTTTTGTTTACTTTGCTTTATGGGCTTGGAGAGCTTGGGATTGCTTGGAGTAGCACTAAGGAGCATAGTAGGAGCATTGAGGAGCATTGAGGAGCTTGAGAGCTTGACCTTATTTGTTTTGTTGATTGTTTTAGGGTTAGGGATTAGGAAGAGTTTAGACTTAGATAACTTCTTTCTTAAACATGGATGGTATCTTTCACCTCCATTCCTCCCTATGATTCAAAGTCCTTCCATGGTATACACCTCTCTCCTTTGGAGGGATAAGTGATTGTACCTAGGAAGTAGAACTTTTGAGGGAACCATTCCTTTGATGTTGAACCCTTATAGGTCACCTTTGGTGGTCAATAAGCAGTTCAATATCCCCAGCTTATCAAGTAAGTGATTTCCTCTGGTTTGATTATCTTGAGAGATGTTGAGCTTGAGTTTGAAGATGAAGACTCCATTGAAGAGTGTAGAAGAGGATGAATCCTTGAGCATTGCCATTCCAGCTGAAGCTTGAAGAGCAACAAGAGCAAGTTGATACTTGAAGACCCCTGAAGATTAGGTGAAGCCTGGAGGTAGAGATGATCAAGAAGCTGAAGCTTAAAGGAGAAGATAAGTTGAAACATATGTTGAAGGGTTGAAACCTGGAAAAGCAAATTGGTACTTGTCAAGAGTGATGGGAGTCTGAAGACTGAGTTGCTGTTGGAAGAGCTGAAGCTTGAAGTTGAGAGAGGAGTTCTTTTCTCTGTTTTTCTTTTCTGTATTGATGTGTTTTGTTTGATTTGCTTGATGCATTAGAATAAGTTCATATCTAGAATAGGTAGAATCTAGGAGCATGATTGCACTAGAGGTTGATTTGCTCCCTCTGCTAGTATTGTTACTGTGTGGCTTTGCTTGCGGGTATTCGGTAGAGCCCAGCTCCCTTGCCCATGTGGTTTGTTTGTCTGATGGCATTTTATTTTCTTTTTCATCTGTATGATTGCAGTTTACTGTTTTGCTTGATAGCATGTTATTTATATTTCAGTATGATTACTGTTATCCATTCTGGCTTGAGGTTGAGATGAGCTTGTGGAGGCTGAAGCCCCACACACATTTCCTCCCTCACTTGCATTGCATGCATTTTACTGTTAAGCTGATGCTTTGTCTGTTTTGGTGTATCATTGACATGATCCCTTAGGACTCTCATTTCCTTTGATAAGGAACTAATGATAGAACTGTAGGTTGAAACCTATGCATGACAACTTCTAGGAGTTCCCTGTTCAAACCTCAACCATAGGATGAATCCATGGTATGACAATAGTAGGACTTGATAGTCTCCCTCCTAGTTGGGCCTATTCTCTTCTCATCTCAAAACAGTTTAAGATACAGTAATCATGAATGATTTCTTTCGTATGTTACGAGCCTTAAGCTATCTTAGAAAGGATTGTGGGAGAGTTTCTTTTCCACAGTCTGGATGTTTAGCATGGTACCTTTTGGGTGACATGCGACGCATTCACTCTCAGGTCGTAGTCTCTAGTGCGATTGAAATTGCAAACACAATAAAAAACACTTCTTTCGTAAAGGACAGGAAATAAACCGTAGTTTCCCGAACTACGTGAGCTCTGATCTCTCATACCTGTTGAGAGTACGTAGGCATAATACTGATGTATTGGTGAGCTACCTTCCCCCATAACCCGTCGTAGGCCGAACTACGTTGACTCTGATTTCTCATTCTCTGATGAGAATACGTAGGCATAAAGTGCGACGCTTTGCCGAGTCATTTTCTTTTCTGTTTAAGCCAGCCTTGATAGGTAGATAGAATAAAACCAACCCGTCCAAGTAAACACAACAAGCGTGGATCCCGTCGAGTAAGACGGACGTGAGGGGTGCTAATACCTTCCCCTTGCGTAACCGACTCTCGAATACAGACAATGGTCGCGACGACCTTGTCTTACCCTTTTTCGTAAGGTTTTTCCGATCGTTTCCTTTCCCGCTCTGAGGGATAAATAACGAAAGGTGGCGACTCTTCTGTTGTGCTGGCACCTTATTTTCGCGTAAGCGACAGCTGGCGACTCTGCTGGGGACTCCAACGGTTCCCTATGCGAGTCAATCCTAACGCTTGTATGTTTACTTGATGGGTTGCGTTTATTTATCGCATTTTACTTCTCGCACTTTATTTCCTGCATTTTATATTCAGTATAATATGATTATCTGTGTTGTTGTGGGATGGGAGTTCTGATGAGTGAGAAGCCAGACCCAGGCTTGAGTGCACCATAGAATTAGTTGTGGAAATAAGTGGGCGCGTGCTTGCTTTGCAGGCACTAGTGTTTCATGAAATCCACGCTCAGGCGAGGCTCATCCGGTTGGCTTCTCTTTCAACCCTTTGGGTTGAGACGGTTGCTGGTTTGGTGGATTGTCGACTCTGGGGACCGATCATTTGTGATTCAGCCGAGTGAGGCCGCTTCATGAGATGGTGATGCCACACCTTCTGGGTATCGTATCACCCCTCTTGAATGTCTGTGACGCTGATGAATGCATATGATGCCGAACTTGAGTCAGTTTAGGTCCATACCTGTGAGCAGGGTTGGGTTTATTGCAGGAAACCTTGACTTTTAGACTACCTGGTTTTCTTGACAGTGAATCAGTTTTGTTGGTACCAGGGTTTCTCAGTTGCAGATTTGTCTGTTCTTGATAGAGCAGGTTTTGATCAGAGGATCTTATCATCAGATGTGTATTTGTTCTTGATAGAGCAGGTTTTGATCAAAGGATCTTATCAGCAGATGTTGTTTGTTCTTGATAGAGCAAATTTTTGATTGGGGTCTGAAGATCTCATCAGCAGATGTTGTTTGTTCTTGATAGAGCAGATTTTTGAGTGGGGTCTGAAGATCTCATCAGCAGCTGTATGTTTGTTCTTGATAGAGCAGATTTTTGATTGGGGTCTGAAGACCTCACCAGCAGATATTTCTTGATCCTACATCAGAGGTCCTTATTATCAGACATTTGTTCTTGACAGAGCAGAATTATGATCCTATGTATATGGCCCTATCAGATGGTTGTTCTTGACAGATCAGATTTGTGGTCCTACACCGGGGTTCCCTTATTATCAGATGTAGCGGTTGTTCTTGATAGAGCAAGATTATGGTTTTGTTGACACAGAATCTCCACAACACCAGTCGCCTTGGCCTCTTATTGCATGATTGCATTTTGCATTAGTTTGCATGTTCATTTGCATTTCATTAACGTGTGTCTGTGTTGCAGGTGCCGTTTTCCCCGATCCAGGATTTCTTGCCTCCTATTATATTATTATGGGTCCTCTGAGGAAGACCGTGGCTTACAAGTTCCCTGTCCCCGATGTGGTTAAGCTGACTGGTTTGATAGCTCTAGCAGATGATTCTGTGAGGGATGAGTTCAGGAAATCTTACGGCAGGTTGCTCAATTTGGTTCATAAGCCTTCTGTGTTCGAGTTGAATGGGTTGCACGCTTTGCTGCAGTTCTACGACCCTCCGCTGAGATGTTTTACTTTTCAGGATTTTGTTCTCGCACCTACGCTGGAAGAATATGCTGATTTGCTAGGTGTGCCTATCAAGAGGCAGATGCCTTTTGTTCACATGGATGCTGAGCCTAATCTGGCTGGTTTAGCTCCTTCACTTCATCTGGACGCCTCCGAGTTAGTATTGACTAGTTGGAACAAGGTTCCTGGGTTCTCCTTGCAGTTTCTAGTGGGTAAGGCTCAGCAGTGTGCCAAGGACGGATGTTGGGTCGCGTTCAATGCCATCCTTGCTCTGTGCATATATGGCATCATCCTGTTCCCTAATATGCCCGATTTTGTAGACTTTGATGCGTTTCACATCTTTGCTTCAGGGAATCCAGTCCCTACCTTGATAGGAGATGTCTATCATTCAGTCCACTACACAAACGAGAACAGGAGGGGAAAGAATGTCTCATGCTGCGTACCTTTGCTTTATAAATGGCTTGATAGTCATCTGCCCAAGAGGGGTCCTTTTGTCTCGTCTGCAGCCACAGCTGAGTGGCCTGAGCGTCTGATGAGCTTATCTGCAGAGGATATTGACTGGTTCGACAGAGACAGGTTGGGTACTGAGGTTATCTTCAGTTGCAGCGGGTTTCCAAATGTGCCTTTGGTAGGCAGGAAGGGCTGTATAAACTACAATCCGTCGTTGCTGGTTCGACAGTTTGCGTATGCTTTGAGAACTCCGCCGAAGGATGAAGAGGTACAGGAATCTCTGTACCTCACTGGTCTTCTAGAGGGGGATCTGTTGTCCAAACTTCAGCGCGCGTGGAATAGTATCAGTAAGCGAGGGAAGCCTTTGCTGGGGAAAAGCAACAGTCAAGCCTACCCTCCGTATGTGACTTGGATCAGAGCCAGGGCAGATGCTATAGGGATGCCGTTTCCTCATGCCAAGCCAGAAAGCCCTCCCATGATTGAAGAGCCTACTATTGTGCCCATTCAGCAGCATAATCAGGTGTTAGCCGAGCGGGATGAATTGAAACGGGCAAACAAAGAACTGGAGAAGGAATTGGCTCAACTTCGAAGTGAGAGGAACGAAGTCGTTCATTCTTTCAAAAGGCAGACAAAGTTGGTGAACCAGCTGGGCACAGACCTTACTAAGCAGATAGCCGAGCGTGAACGCATGGGTCGAGACTTCAAAGCTGTCAACGACGTACTGGCTACGAAGTAGCAGCACTTGGACGAGGCATATCGGAGGATATCCAAGTTCAACCAGCACTGGAAGGCTTCCCTGGCCACCAAGAAAGAGCGGGAGGATAAGCTGATGCTGCAGATCTCCAAGCTGGAAGCCCAGGTGAAGGACAGTGAGCAGAGGTTTGATGAAGAAACCGCCCGCAGATACGCCACCGAAGGCCAGCTCAACAAAGCTCTCGCTAACCTGAAGGAGAGCAAGCTGACGTTTGAGTCCAAGAAGCGGAAATTAGAAGATTGCTTCGGCGAAGGAGCATGGGAAAGTTCGGTTGAAGGACTTCAGTATACCATTGTGCGGAGGGAATTGCTCGTCGAGGGGTTGCTCACTCTGCCAGATCATCCAGAGACGAAGGAGTTGTTAGAAGAGTATTGCGCCCGTGGTCGTACTTGACTATTTGTATTCCTTTTGTTTTGATCATTGTTGTATGTTGACCATCACCAGGCTTGTTGGCTGAGGTCGCGCTGTTGATTCATCTTGTACTCGCTGATGCTATGTACTGCCTTGATAGGCTTTCTTTATATATGAGATTGTTGTTTCCATGATTTGACTCGGACTTCTTCTTATTATTATTATCAGCACTGGCACTCAGGCACTAGGATCGGGGGAAATCTCCCAAACACACAAACACACGCATGCATTTGCATTAAGCATTTGCATGACGAACATTTTGTTGTTTTTCCTAACCCTTCTGTGTTTACCAGGTTTTTCAGGTTTACAGGTTGTCCCAGGTGGTTTTCAGTGGTTCCAGGATTGATCAGAGGCTAATTCATTGTTATCCGACTAGAGCTAATCAGACCAGGATCATGGATCAAGTGCAAATAGATGTTCAGGAGCTCCGCGAGAGGATGGATCGCTTCATGGAGCTCATGCAAGTGGTCGCCAATGGCCAGGACCAGCTCAGGACTTTGGTTCATCCTTTGATCTCCAGGGTTGATAGCAACGGCATACTCCACGGTGGGACCGTGCCTACTCCTCTACCAGTTGATACTCCACAGAATGGTGTCCCCGTGGTCGGGGGCAACGGCAGTGCTAATGGCAATGTGATGGCCAACATCGGACTCAATACGATGGGCGTCGGTAATGGGAGTCTGGGAGCTAATGTCAATATCGGGCCGGGCAACGGCAATGCAGGCGTCGGGAATCTGTTGGTGCCTCAGCCATGGCTTGAGGATCATCAGGATGATGTGTTCTCTCAAAGAGGTGCTGAGGGGGAGCTGAATGCTGAAGCGCGGCTCAGATTCAAAGCACTTGAAGATAAAATGAGAGATATCGAGAATCAGAATACTTTGGGCGTTGATATGTCCAAGCTGGGATTAATTGCTGATTTCAAGGTACCTCCTAAGTTCAGGGTACCCGAATTCGAAAAATATAAGGGCACCACTTGCCCTCGTGTCCACCTGAGATCGTACTACAGGAAGATGTCTGCTCATTCTGAAGACGAGAAGTTGCTGATGCACTTCTTCCAAGACAGTCTTTCCGGGCCATCCCTCGAGTGGTACATGGGTCTGGAGCCCACTAGTGTTCGCACATGGAAAGATCTCGCTGAAGCGTTTGTGCACCATTACCAGTACAATAGCGACTTGGCCCCGAACCGAGTCCAGCTGCAGAACCTGTCGCAGAGGAATAATGAAGGATTTAAGGAGTACGCCCATCGGTGGCGTGAGTTGGCCGCTCGGGTTCAACCGCCGATGGTTGAACGCGAGCTCGTGCAGATGTTTGTTGCCACCCTCCTAGGGGTTTACTATGAAAAGTTCGTCAGCGGTATGTCTGGGACGTTCTCAGCTCTCATTATCATGGGCGAGCACGTTGAGAATGGAATCAAGATCGGGAAAATTCAAGGTGAGTCATCCTCAGCTGGAGGAGGCGGAAAGAAACCTTATGCTGGTAAAAGGCGAGAAGGAGATGCGAGCGTTGTGACCAACGCTCGAAGGAAGGGCAAGGGCCCTCAACAGCAGGTAGCCAGTATAAATATCCCGGCAGCTCCGCAGCAGCAGCAGCAGCAGCAGCAATCGAATTAGCAGGGATATAGAAAGTACCAGAACCGGGCATCTTTGGCAAACCGTCACTTCGAGGCACCGCCCATGTCCTACGCACAACTCCTGCAGACTTTGCTACAACTTCAGTTGGTTCAGAAGAGGACGATGGCTCCTTTGACAGGGGCACCTCCACCAGGGTACGACGCCAATGCCACTTGCGATTTCCACTCAGGGGCACCAGGCCACACAATTGAGAACTGCAAAGCCTTCAAGCACAAGGTGCAGGATTTGGTGGATGCCAAGATCATCAACTTCTCCGATAATGTGCCCAATGTCACGAAGAATCCTATGCCGAATCATAGGGGAGGCGGAGTGAACGCCATTATCGAAGAAGAGAGTGCAGATCTGTTGACTGATGTCAAAGATCTAAAGACGTCGCTTACCTTCGTTAAAGTTAAGTTGCTGAAAAGAGGGTTCTTTCCAGGATGCGGAGAGTTATGTATGGACTGTGCCACACATTTTGATGGATGTGAGCAGTTGGTAGAAGGAATTCAAAGTCTGATGACTGAGGGGATTCTGCAGTTTAGCCGGAGGGCTGAGAGTGGATCAGGAGAGGTAGTGCTGAAGCAGGCCGATGAAGTCGCCACCATCACCATCCCTCGCCGGCCAATAACTATTTCTGCGCCCAGGCCGCCTACAATTACTATTACCAAAGCTGGGCCGATACCATTCGAGAGCACTAACGCCGTTCCGTGGCATTATGGGGCTGAAGTCTATTGCAACGGACAGAAGTTGGAGCTGGAACCATATGGGACGACTGTGGAGAATCTCGCAGGAATCAGTGGCATTACTCGCAGCGGAAGAGTATTCGCACCACCAGAGGTTGTGGCGGATAAAGCGGTCAGAGCTGATGCGGCCGATAAGGGTAAAAGCAAAGTCGTCGAAGAGGCCCCGTGTGGGGTAGAAAAAGACTTGCTTGTCAAAGACGCCGAGGAGTTTATGCGGTTGATCAAAAAGAGCGACTACAAGATTGTAGACCATCTCCATCAGACGCCCTCGAAGATTTCCATTCTAAACTTGTTGTTGTGTTCTGAGGCACACTGCAATGCGCTACTAAAGGTATTGAACGCTGCCCACGTACCGCAAGAGATATGGTGAATCAGCTAGAAGAGGTGGTAGCCCACGTTAATGCTGGCAATGGGCTAGGTTTCACAGACTTAGAGCTGACGCCAAAAGGGAGAAATCACAATAGCGCCCTGCACATCTCGATAGAGTGTAGGGGCATAATCATGTTGCACGTGCTGGTGGACACGGGTTCGTCGCTTAATGTTCTTCCGAAGAAGGCATTAATGAAGTTAGATACTCGTGGAGTGCTCTGCACACCCAGTGATCTAGTTGTGAAGGCGTTCGACGGAACTAAACGCCACGTTTTCGGGGAGGTGACCCTGCCGATCCAAGTCGGTCCGGAAACGTTCGATACGGTCTTTTATATTATGGACATCATGCCTGCCTACAGTTGTCTCTTGGGCCGGCCATGGATCCATGCTGCTGGTGCCGTGACCTCCACGTTGCACCAAAAACTCAAATATGCTGTCGGGGGAAGCATCGTAACCGTGTGCGGCGAGGAGGACATAATGGTGAGCCATTTGTCATCCTTCAAGTATGTGGAAATGGATGGCGAAATCCATGAAACTCTTTGTCAAGCATTTGAAGCTGTCAAGGTGAAAGAAGTAGCTCCTGTAGTCACAGAAAAGACAGAGATGAATCTCTCCTCATTCAAAGAAGCTCGGGCCGTCGTCCAAGCTGGATCTACCCCAGGCTGGGGGCGAATTTTAGAGATACCCAACAAGCAGGATAAGTTTGGGTTGGGGTATTCTCTTGGAGCTGAAGCTTCTTCTTCTTCTTCTTCTAGTGCATCTCAAGGTAAAGGGCCGATCCAATTTACCAGTGGCGGAGTGATCTTCGAAAGCATCAACGCGACGTCTGAAGACAGCGGGGATAGCGATTGTGACCTCGACTCTTGGATTCAGCCAAGCAAGCCAGACGAGGGCCTCACCAATTGGACCATCAAGGATATCATCCAAATGACAAGTGAAGAGTAATGATTTACTTTTTCCAATCATTGTACAACCCTATGTCTTACCCGAGGCATAGCGGTTTTATTGTCAGGGCCTTGTTGGATTATGTACATGCATTTTGTTAATAAATCAAAGGCGTTTTCTTCGTATTCAAATTTTGTGATCTCTGTTATTCCTGCTTTATATTTGTTTTGAAAAACAGTAAAATGGCAACGGGGTTTGTGCTAACCTGCACATCCTTGTTTTAAACTTAACCCTTGTTATTGCAGGATCCACATAACAGATGACATCGACTCTGGACCTTCTACGGCTCACTTCGACTTCGATTGCCCGATCTATCAAGCCGAAGAAGAGATTGATGAAGACGAAGACCTTCCTGAAGAGTTGGACCGCTTGTTGAAACAAGAGGAAAAAGTTATTCTGCCTCATGAGGAGGAGATCGAAATCGTGAACCTGGGTTCTGAAGAGCTCGTCAGAAACGTCAGGATAGGGGGTGCGCTGCAGAGTGATGTCAAGCAGAGATTGGTCGAGATGCTAAGAGAGTATAGTGACGTCTTTGCTTGGTCATCCGAAGATATGCCCGGACTTGACACGGACATCGTGGTCCACCACCTGCCGCTACGAGAAGATTGCCCTCCCGTTAAGCAGAAGCTTAGGAGGACGAGACCAGACATGGCCGTTAAGATCAAAGAAGAAGTGCAGAAACAGCTTGACGCTGGCTTCTTAGCGGTCACCACTTACCCTCCGAGGGTCGCCAACATAGTGCCTGTACCGAAGAAGGACGGTAAGGTACGCATGTGCGTCGATTATCGGGATTTGAATAGGGCGAGCCCTAAAGATGATTTCCCGTTGCCTCATATCGATGTGTTGGTCGACAATACAGCCCAGTTCTCCGTGTTTTCGTTCATGGATGGCTTCTCCGGTTACAATCAGATCAAGATGGCGCCGGAGGACATGGAGAAAACGACGTTTATCACCCCCTAGGGAACATTTTGCTATAAGGTAATGCCCTTCGGTCTGAAGAACGCAAGGGCCACTTACCAACGAGCAATGGTAACTTTGTTTCATGACATGATTCATCATGAGATTGAGGTCTATGTTGATGACATGATTGCGAAGTCCCAAACGGAGGAGGGACATCTGGTCAATTTGCTGAAGCTTTTTGAGAGGCTTAGGAAGTTCAGGTTGAGGCTGAATCCTAACAAATGTACTTTCGGAGTACGGTCCGGAAAGTTACTGGGGTTTATTGTGAGTGAACGAGGCATCGAGGTTGATCCTGCGAAAATAAAAGCCATTCAAGAAATGCCAGCGCCGAAAACAGAAAAAGAAGTTCGTTGTTTCTTGGGCAGAATAAACTACATTGCAAGGTTTATCTCTCAGCTCACGGCCACTTGTGAACCGATGTTCAAGCTTTTAAAGAAAGATCAGGCTATTACTTGGAATGAGGATTGCCAGAAGGCATTCGATAAGATAAAGCAGTATCTTCAAGAACCTCCAATCTTGATACCCCCAGTGGCTGGACGACCATTGATCATGTACTTGACAGTTCTTGAGAATAGTATGGGGTGTGTTCTCGGTCACCACGACGAGACGGGCAGAAAGGAGCATGCCATTTACTACTTGAGTAAAAAGTTCACTGACTGTGAATCTCGCTACTCGATGCTGGAGAAAACGTGTTGTGCACTAGCCTGGGCTGCCAAACGTTTACGACAGTACATGCTCAATCACACCACCATGCTAATTTCGAAGATGGATCCGATCAAGTACGTCTTCGAGAAGCAGGCTCTTTCGGGTAGGATTACCAGATGGCAAATGGTGTTGACGGAATATGACATTCAGTACGTTTCCCAGAAGGCCATAAAGGGAAGCGTATTGTCTGATTACCTTGCCGAACAGCCGATCGAAGATTACCAGCCGATGAAATTTGAATTCCCTGACGAGGATATTATGTTTCTCAAAGCGAAGGATTGCGATGAGCCGTTGCCCGACGAGGGGCCAGATAGGAAATCCCAGTGGAAGTTGATATTCGACGGGGCGGTTAATTCCTATGGAAGTGGCATCGGGGCTATCATCACGACTCCCCACGGATCCCACATCCCGTTTACTGCGAGACTGACGTTTCCAGTCACCAATAATGAGGCGGAGTACGAAGCATGCATCATGGGTCTAGAAGAGGCGATTGATTTGAGAATCAAGAATCTAGTCGTATATGGTGACTCAGCGCTTGTGATCAACCAAATTAAAGGGGAGTGGGAGACTCGTCAATCGAATTTGGTGTCGTACATGAATTATGCCAGAAGGCTACTTCCGTTCTTTGATCGAGTGGAACTCCATCATGTGCCCAGGGCTGAAAATTAGATGGCTGATGCCTTAGCCACGTTGGCTTCAATGTATAAAGTCAATTTTTGGAATGAGGCTCCAAGAATTGTCCTTTCGCGTCTTGATAGACCTGCATTTGTCTTTGCAATCGAGGAAGCCGCCGACGGCAAGCCATGGTTCCATGACATCCAGACCTTCCTTATGACTAAGGAGTATCCTGCGGGTGCGTCAACCCAGGATAAGAAGACTATGAGGAGGCTGTCTGGAAATTTTTATCTCAATCCTGATGGAGTGTTGTATAAAAGAAACCACGATCTCGTGCTACTCAGATGTGTAGATGAGAAAGAGGCGAGTATGCTCATGGAAGAAGTCCATGAAGGCGCATTTGGTACGCACGCCGGCGGGCATGCTATGACGAGAAAGATCCTGAGAGCAGGATACTACTGGCTGACGATGGAGTTTGATTGCTTCAAATTTGCAAAGAGAAGTCATAAATGCCAAATTTATGCTGATAAAGTTCATGTGCCGCCGTTCCCGTTGAATGTCATGTCCTCCCCGTGGCCGTTCTCCATGTGGGGCATCAACATGATAGGCAAGATCGAGCCCACTGCATCTAACGGTCATCATTTCATTCTAGTAGCTATCGACTACTTCACCAAGTGGGTGGAGGCAGCCTCGTATGCTAATGTGACCAAGCAGGTGGTAGATAAATTCATAAAGAAGGACATCATCTGTCGTTACGGAATTCCCGAGCGGATCATTACTGATAATGGTTCGAATCTGAATAACAAGATGATGAAGGAGTTGTGCCAGAGTTTCAAGATTGAACACCACAACTCATCTTCTTACCGGCCGAAGATGAATGGCGCCGTTGAAGCGGCCAACAAGAACATAAAGAAGATTATTCAGAAGATGGTTGTGACCTACAAAGACTGGCACGAGATGCTGCCATTTGCATTGCACGGTTATCGTACGACAGTATGTACGTCGACCGGGGCAACTCCTTTCTCCTTAGTGTACGGTATGGAAGTTGTCCTACCGTTAGAAGTGGAGATCCCTTCTTTGCGAGTTTTGGTTGATGTGAAACTCGACGAGGCAGAATGGATTACGAACCGACTGAACCAACTCAGCCTGATGGACGAGAAAAGGTTAGCATCGATTGCGTTTGGTCGTCTGTACCAAAGCCGAATGAAGAAAGCTTATGATAAGAAGGTGCGCCCTAGAAGCTTTCAGACGGGTGATCTCGTCCTGAAGAAGATTCTTCCTCCACACTCCGATCACCGGGGCAAGTGGACTCCGAATTACGAAGGTTCGTACGTCGTCAGCAAGGTCTTCTTGGGAGGAGCTTTGTTGTTATCCACGATGGATGGTGAAGATTTTGCATCCCCGGTGAACACGGACGCAGTTAAAAAATACTTTGCTTGAAAGAGACCCGCTGGACAAAAAAGGAGAGTCCAGGCAAAAATGGGGCATCCCGGCGAACCAAAAACAGAATAAAAGGTACGGGCAAAAATTAGGGATATAAATTGAAAAACGTACACCTGCGAAGTCGAAAACCTACACTGGGCGGCTTCGGCAAAAAAGGGTATCCCGGTGAACTGAAAACCCGCAAAGGGCGGTTCACGCAAAAGTTAGGGATTTAAAAAAGCAAATGACTGCGTTCCGCGTGTGGACTTTCTTTGTTTAGTGGTTCGGAAGACCTGAGGGCCGTTTATCTGAATCAATCTCTTCCGAAGCTGAAGCGTCGGAGAAGTATCGAAGTCGAGTGGGTCATAGAGGGATCAACTCATGGTGTTCGTCTACGCCTCGTTGCCGACATTTGTATATACTGATGTATATTTATGTTTTATTTTTGCACGGCTTCCTCATTCCAGGAGCTTGCGTCTGTTGTAAAACATTTTTTACCCATTCAGGGGTTCGTTATCAATAAAATGCATACTATTCAGCAATTCTGTTTGTCTGTTTAGCATTTATCTGTTTTGTTTGCGAAAAAGAACGCCGATGTTTTTGATAAAATGCGCATACATAAACTTACTGGCTCAGGCCACTGATTGCTGAAACAATGAATTACTTGAATACTGCCACGAGATAATAACCTTGATAGGTCCCTTTGAGAAGGGTATCTTTTCTGTTTGTTTGTGTTGTTACAGGTGTAGCATGTTCCAGACAGTGCGTCGTGCGCATCCCCGAAGAAGGAGGATTCCTCCTCCTCCAGCAGAGTTCAGCAGCCTCTCCCCGCAGAGTCTGAAGGCGAGATCGTGAGTATTGATATGTCTCCCCAGGCAGAGATGATTCTCTCCCCAATCAGATGTATCCTGAAGGAACGTCATCTCCTCAGCTGAGTCAGGCGCCGAAGCGCGTGTTCATCCCCCAGCACCGGGTCACAAGTGCAGGTTTCGTAGGAAACTATTCGTTCACTGAAGTGTGCAGCAACTGATAGTCCAGACTGAAGTCTCCAGCGGAATTGAAATTCCCCCGCAGAGTCGTACTCTCTCCAGCGAAGTAGAATGATTTCTCCTTCCTCGACCGAGTTTGCAGATCCCTAAGAGAGCCGAATCCTTGGAAGCTGCTCAAGCCATGATTGGCTCTCCCCAGTGGAAGGTTGAACAGCCAAAGTTGTTTCCCCGCATAGCCGTTATCTCCAGAGAAGTAGCCATGAAGGCCACACAGGGTATTCCCGCGATTGACATCGCCTTCCCTCAGCAGGTCCAGATTCCGGTAGAGCTTCGTTCCCCTGCAGCAATCAACTGAAGTTGTTTCCCCCGCAGCAGTCAACTGAAGTTGTGTCCCCTGCGGAGTCCAATTGATATTGGCATGACCATGTTCTCCTCAGCAGGATGATTCCTCTATCTGAGTAGTTCTTTCTCCTTGATAGGAGGATTCTCCCTTTGGCATTTATTTTGCTGACGGGATCACATCATTGTGCATGATTGCATAGCATTTATCATAAACGCATAGCATTTCCACCGTGTGGAGCATTGCACCATTGCCGAAGCATATGCATAATAAACATGATCTAGGTTGCTACCGTTCTTGTTTTGCAGGTGTTCCGCCGCAGAACTGATTGCTCAGGATGGTTCCTGACATTCTCCCCAACGAAGTCGCTTGCTCAAGATGATTCTTGAGATCCCCAGCAAAGTCTTCGGTTCAAGATGATTCTTGAATTCCTCAGCAGGGTCGTTTGCTTAAGATGATTCTTAAGTACCCCAGTGCAGTCACCAGAGTTGGTTGCTCAAGTTGATACTTAGAGTCCCCAGTAAAGGTTGCCCAGGATGATTCCTGAAATCCCCAACAGAGTGCTCGCTCAGGATGATTCCTGAAAGCTCCAACATGGTTACCGGTGCAAGATGATTCTTGAAGGTCCCCGGCGTAGTTATTTGTCCAAGATGATTCTTGAAGTCCTCAGCAGAGTTGATTCCTCCAGAATGATTTCTGGACCCCCGGAGCGGAGTTACTTG
The DNA here is from genome assembly GCA_963859935.3 of Lathyrus sativus. NCBI lineage: Eukaryota > Viridiplantae > Streptophyta > Magnoliopsida > Fabales > Fabaceae > Lathyrus > Lathyrus sativus. Next base: position 222,658,237 of record OZ012739.1, on the reverse strand, counting down.
ATAGTTCTCCAGATTCCCCAGCGGCGATGCGTCATCCCCAGCAGGTTTCTAACGGCGAAGTTGGAACCTCCCTTGAAGACTCCATGATTGAAGTCTGACCGTGTTAATGAAGCAGTTCTCTCAGCTGATGCGAAGTGCCTGATGGCAGAGGTTTAGATGTTCCCAGTTGGCTCATGATTGACCAAGAATTCTATTCCCGACTTGCTGATGAAGTCCGACTGATGCCCGACAGATGTCTTTGAATGCCTGATGGCATGATCAACCTGATGGTTGAAGTCCGGCTGATGCCCGACAGATGTCTTTGAATGCCTGATGGCATGATCAACCTGATGGTTGAAGTCCGGCTGATGCCCGACAAGCTCTTTGGATGCCTGATGGCATGATCGACTATGTATTACCAGTTACCGTGTGACCAATTATCCAGCTGGTTGCCGTGCAGCTATTATTTCAGTGTTCGAAGATTTGTTCCCACCAGAGTACCGTGTGCTTGTGCAGTTGGCAAATTTCCGGGTTTATCGGTATTCAACCGTCTCGCACCTTGATTGGCTGAGAGCCGTCCGCTCCTCACCCAGTCAGATTCAAGCCGTTTGAATAGGGGCAACTGTTGCACCCTAAAATTTGACCAACACTTAGTTACCAAGCTTGTGTCCACTAGCATGATCATCTGCATCTCATTGATATGTGTGCAGTAGATCAGGAGGTATGATTACCCAGCAAGAGTTATATGAGACTTTGAAGCTAGCTGAGAAGGTTATTCAATTTTTCAAAGGTTGATAACTTTGTCAGAGAACTCAAGAGATCCTCAGAGAGATTGGTTGAAACCAAGGTTGTGTGTCTCATAACTTGAGAGTTGTGGGAGCTCCTCAGATGATTCTGAGGCTATGAGGATGGACTTGAAGATTTGAGAAATCTTATTATATGTCTTGAAAGACATCATGAAGCCTAGAGAGGTCATTGTACAAGAATTCAAAAGATTCAGCCATGAGTGGTGGAATTAGGGTTTGACTGGGTCAACCCTAGGTCAACTGAGGATTTGGAGAGGGTTGAGACTTAATCCAAGATCCATGTGGTCATGGAATGATGCATTGAGATGCTATAAGGATGATTCCTAGACCAACTCATCATGATTGAGGAGTTTGAGAAGTTTTAAGCTAGGGTTTCTAAGGCTTGACAGTGTAAAATCCCCTAGTTTGATCCCTATCTTCAAGGCAGTTTAGCTCAAGATGTGATTGTCATCTCATCTTCCCCACAACATGAATTTTTTAGAGCTTTCTCTTAGCTTTAATTTGAGTACTAGAAGTCCTTGATAGGATTTGTAGAGCTCAAGTTATGACTTTGACAAATTACAGGTCATCTGAGGTATGTGAATCTGGGTCCTTGAAAGTCACCCAACTTACATCCAACTTTTTCCCTAGTAGGATGGTTCCTATGAATTCTTGGTCAACATGAATGTTGTTCCTCATCTTCTTAGCTTTCTAGAGAGTACTATAAGTCATTGATAGGATTTGTAGAACTCAACTTATGGCTTTGACAAGTCAAGGGCATTTTGGTCATTTGGAGGTTATAGGTCATTTCAAGCATAAGGCCATATCTCCTATTTCCAAGCTTCAAATGGAAAAATATTCAACATCAAACTTGCTTAGAATGATGTTTTAAGGCTAGTAAGGAGGTCATGATAGGTTGAAAAGGCTTGTATCAAAAAATGATAAAAATGGCCTAAAATGGAGGCATAAGTTAAATAAGTTGAAATTAAATATTGGAAATCACAAGTTATACATCCAAACCATGTCATATAATAGGTCATTTTGACTCTAAAAGACATTCTAAAAACAATGGTTCAGCCACAATTTTGATTTGAGGCTTAGATCATAGGGCTGCTTTGGAAATGGCTTACTTGCATCTTAAGGCACCAAGGCAAAACATGAAAAAACTCAATGTACAAGTTAGTTAAGGGTTGTAACACACCATACATCTCATGTGGGGAGAATTTCAAGTCAGAATTGGTGGTTACAAGAGGCTTGGCATGAGATAGCATATGGTATGAGATGAAATCAAAATATCATGAGATGAGAAGCCCAAATACTCATTGGATTGTTCCAGAAGGTTCTGGACAGTTCTAACAAGTCCTATATAATGGTTAGAGCTTGCTCAGATGCAATGTTGGTGAGAAAAGTGAGAAAGGAGAGAGAGTGCTATCTTGTTGCTTCCATTGCAAGTCAAGTTCCATTTCTACATTCTTCTTCAATTCCGTTCATTCTTTCCATTCAAACACATTCCATAGATCATAGTGAAGGTGTGCACATTGATTTGAGAGCAAATACATGGTGAATTGAAGAGTTGGTGATTGAACTCTCAAGGTAGCAAGTCAGAATCGAATTCTGAGATTGAAGCCTCCTCCATCAAATTTGTTGCAAACAGTAGCAAGATTAGCATCCAAGGAAACTTTCCGAAGAGTTTCAAGGCTTGAAGTGAAGGATTTCACCATCTGTTGATCAAGAATAACCAGGTTTGCAAATTCTCCACTACACCATATTTTATGCATAATTAGGTTAGTTTGTTAGTGTAGAAAGGTTAGAGACACATAGGTGATGGATTTTGGAGAGTTAGGGATCAATTGGTGAAGATAGAATATTGGACACCATTTCTTTGATGATCAAGAACTCGAGTTATATTGAGATGTAGAATGAACTAGACATCAAGAATCAATCAGTGTGAGTTGGTGATTAATCTGAGGTAGGTAATTTCAAGAACCATGATAGTTGATGATTGAGCACATTTTGGATCTTGGATCGGGTTCAGTGATTTAGGATGATTCAGTTGATTTTAAGAGCATGGTTGGATTCAACATAAAATTCTAGGCAAGATAGGGTCTTGAATTTCTGTTTTCCATGAAGAATTAATGGAGTTCGTGTTTGAGGAAGAAAGAGCTTGAAGCTCTGCATTTTCATGGATTCTCCAAGAACCCTAGCTGGAGGTTGAAGACGAGTTCAGGGTCGTTGGATGGTGAGCTGACCATTGACTATTTCTTGATCCATTGGCCATGATTAAATTCCAATTTGAGAGGGAATTCTGAAGCTAGCATGAAACACTCCATTTCATTAAAGGAGCTTCTTGGGCTTAAGTTTGCTGAACACTATCCACACCCCCAATCCTGGCCCATTGCAAAAATACACTGTATTTGGTTTCTATTCGCACCGTTCATTTTCTATTTTCTTTTCATTTTCTAATTGATTTTCTGATGATGATTGGGCTTAGCGCGTTACTACCTGCACCCCTCATTTGTAGCCCATTGTTAATTTGAATTGCATCTGGTTGCTAGATACACCACCTCCTTTCATATTTTCATTTTATTTTCTTCCATTTTTTGTTAAATTTTGAAAATTCATAATAAATTGAAAATTAAAGATTTTTTAATGGTAATTTTTTCTCCCATTTCATAATAATGTCTAGAAAATTATCAAATAAAAATATTTTCATTTCATGCATTTTTGATATTTTTTGTGTATTTTCTACTTTTATTGCATTTTATTTCTTTTATGTTGACACATGAATTTGTAAAATTTTGTTTAGGTAGTTCCCTTAGTATTTTTAGGCCATTATTTTTAGGATAGTTAGATATAAGCTTTAGCTTCCCCCCTGGATTTATCCCATAATTTTGTGATGAATTTTAGGTTAGTTTTGATTAGATGACATTAGGTTGTGTAGAATTAGGTTAATCCTTAACATAGGTCCATAATAACATTAGAATTTTGGGTTTCTAGGTCAAGTTAGATATGGGGGAATATAAGGGTATTAGGGGTAGGTATATAGGATCCCTTAGGAATTATATTAGGTTTTAATATAGTGGTATACTATTTTTAGTTGATTTTTGTAGTGGATGATTGTTTGTGTTGCCCTTGTGGGCTTGAATTTTTGTTTGCTTTGCTTTGTGGGCTTGGAGAGCTTGGGATTGCTTGGAGTAGCACTAAGGAGCATAGTAGGAGAATTGAGGAGCATTAAGGAGCTTGAGAGCTTGGCCTTATTTGTTTTGTTGATTGTTTTAGAGTTAGGGATTAGGAAGAGTTTAGACTTAGATAACTTCTTTCTTAAACATGGATGGTATCTCTCACCTCCATTCCTCCCTATGATTCAAAGTCCTTCCATGGTATACACCTCTATCATTTGGAGGGATAAGTGATTGTACCTAGGAAGTAGAACTTTTGAGGGAACCATTCCTTTGATGTTGAACCCTTATAGGTCACCTTTGGTGGTCAATAAGCAGTTCAATATCCCCAGCTTATCCAGTAAGTGATTTCCTCTGGTTTGATTATCTTGAGAGATGTTGAGCTTGAGTTTGAAGATGAAGACTCCATTGAAGAGTGTAGAAGAGGATGAATCCTTGAGCATTGCCATTCCAGCTGAAGCTTGAAGAGCAACAAGAGCAAGTTGATACTTGAAGACCCCTGAAGATTAGGTGAAGCCTGGAGGTAGAGCTGATCAAGAAGCTGAAGCTTAAAGGAGAAGATAAGTTGAAACTTATGTTGAAGGGTTGAAACCTGGAAAAGCAAATTGGTACTTGTCAAGAGTGATGGGAGTCTGAAGACTGAGTTTCTGTTGGAAGAGCTGAAGCTTGAAGTTGAGAGAGGAGTTCTTTTCTCTGTTTTTCTTTTCTGTATTGATGTGTTTTGTTTGATTTGCTTGATGCATTAGAATAAGTTCATATCTAGAATAGGTAAAATCTAGGAGCATGATTGCACTAGAGGTTGAGTTGCTCCCTCTGCTAGTATTGTTACTGTGTGGCTTTGCTTGCGGGTATTCGGTAGAGCCCAGCTCCCTTGCCCATGTGGTTTGTTTGTCTGATGGCATTTTATTTTCTTTTTCATCTGTATGATTGCAGTTTACTATTTTGCTTGATAGCATGTTGTTTATATTTCAGTATGATTACTGTTATCCATTCTGGCTTGAGGTTGAGATGAGCTTGTGGAGGCTGAAGCCCCACACACATTTCCTCCCTCACTTGCATTGCATGCATTTTACTGTTAAGCTGATGCTTTGTCTGTTTTGGTGTATCATTGGCATGATACCTTAGGACTCTCATTTCCTTTGATAAGGAACTGATGATAGAACTTTAGGTTGAAACCTATGCATGACAACTTCTAGGAGTTCCCTGTTCAAACCTCAACCATAGGATGAAACCATGGTATGACAACAGTAGGACTTGATAGTCTCCCTCCTAGTTGGACCTGTTCTCTTCTCATCTCAAAACAGTTTAAGATACAGTAATCATGAATGATTTCTTTCGTACGTTACGAGCCTTAAGCTATCTGAGAAAGGATTATGGGAGAGTTTCTTTTCCACAGTCTGGATGTTTAGCATGGTACCCTTTGGGTGACATGCGACGCATTCACTCTCAGGTCATAGTCTCTAGTGCGATTGAAATTGCAAACACAATAAAAAACACTTCTTTCGTAAAAGACAGGAAATAAACCGTAGTTTCCCGAACTACGTGAGCTCTGATCTCTCATACCTGTTGAGAGTACGTAGGCACAATACTGATGTATTGGCGAGCTACCTTCCCCCATAACCCGTCGTAGGCCGAACTACGTTGACTCTGATTTCTCATTCTCTGATGGGAATACGTAGGCATAAAGTGCGATGCTTTGCCGAGTCATTTTCTTTTCTGTTTAAGCCATCCTTGATAGGTAGATAGAATAAAACCAACCCGTCCAAGTAAGCACAACAAGCGTGGATCCCGTCGAGTACGACGGACGTGAGGGGTGCTAATACCTTCCCCTTGCGTAACCGACTCCCGAATCCAGACAATGGTCGCGACGACCTTGTCTTACCCTTTTTCGTAAGGTTTTTCCGATCGTTTCCTTTCCCGTTATGAGGGATAAATAACGAAAGGTGGCGACTCTTCTGTTGTGTCGGCACCTTATTTTCGCGCAAGCGACACCCTGCAGCAGTCGACTGAAGTTCATTTCCCCAGGCGGCGTCCAATTGAGATTGGCGTGACTTCTTCTCCTTGGCAGGATGAGTCCTTCCTCCACCAGAGTGGTTATTTCTCTTTGACAGGAGGATCCTCCCTTCAGCATTTATTTTGCTGATGGGGTCGTAGCATTTTGCATGATTGCATAGCATTTACCCAGAAAACGCGTAGCATTTCCACCGTGTGGAGCATTGCGCCATTGCCAAAGCATACGCATATGAAACACGAGCTAGGTCGTTAATGTGCTTGTTTTGCAGGTGTTCCTCCGCAGAGTCGCTTGCTCAAGATGATTCTTGAATCCCCCAGCGAAAGTCGTTTGCCCAAGATGATTCTTGAATTCTCCAGCGAAGGCGCTCGTTTAAGATGATTCTTAAAATCCCCAGTGAAGTCGCAAGAGTTGGTTACTCAAGTTGACGCTTAGAGTCCCCGGCAGAGTGTTTGATCAGGATGATTCCTGAAATCTCCAACAGAGTTATGGGTTCAGGACGATTCTTGAAGTCTCTGGCGGAGTTATTGGTCCAAGATGATTCTTGCAGTCCTCAGCAGAGTTGATTCACCCAGAATGATTTCCGGATCCCCGGAGCAGAGTTACTTGATAGTTCTCCAGAATCCCCAGAGGAGATGCGTCATCCTCAGCGGGTTTCCGAACAGCGAAGTTGAAACTTCCCTTGAAGACTTGATGATTGAAGTCCAACCGTATTGACGAAGCAGTTCTCTCAGCTGATGCGGAGTGCCTGATGGTAGAAGTTTGGATATCCCTAATTGGTTCATGATTGACTGAGAATTTTATTCCCGACTTAGTGACGAAGTTCGGCTGACGCCCAAATTTCTTTGAATGCCCGATGGCACGATTAACTGGATTGATAACCTGACGAGTCCCGAGGAGTCTTGATGCCTGACGGCATGATCGACCATGCATTACCGGTTACCGTGTGACCAATTCCCCCTGCTAGTTGTCGTGCAACTATTATTTCGGTTTCCGAAGATTTGTTCCCATCAGAGTACCGTGTACTTGTGCAGTTGGCAAATTTCCGGGTTTGTTGGTATTCAACCGTCTCGTACCTTGATTGTTTGAGAGCCGTTCTCTTCTCACCCAGTCAGGTCCAAGCCGCTTGAATAGGGGCAGTTGTTGCACCCCAAAATTTGCCTAACATTTCTTTACCTAGCTTGTGTTTCATTTCATGCACATTAGCATTATCATTTGCATTTCATTGACATGTGTGCTGGAGATCAAGAGGTATGATTACCAATCAAGGGCTACACAAGACTATGAAGCTATCTAAGAAGGTTATTCAGGTGTTCAAGGGTTGATATCTTTGTCAGAGAAGTTAAAAGATCCCCAGAGAGAGTGGTTGAAACCAAGAGGGTGTGTCTCCTAACTTGAGAGTCGTGGGAAGTCATCAGATGATTCTGAAGCCATGAAGATGGAATGGAGGTCTTGAGAGAGCTCATGAGAAGTTTTTAAGATCACTTTGAGGCCTAGATAGGTCATTGTGCAAGATTAAGAAGACTCAGCTATGAGTGGTGCAATTAGGGTTTGACTGGGTCAACCTTAAGTCAACTGATGATTTGGACAAGGTTGAGACCTAATCCAAGAGCCATGTGATCATGGATTGATGCATTGAGATGTTATAAGGATGATTACAAGGTCAAATCATCATGATTGAAGAGTTTGAGAAGTTTTAAGCTAGGGTTCCTAAGGCTTGACAGTGTAAAATCCCCTAGTTTGACCCTTATCTTCAAGGCAGTCTAGCTCAAGATGTGATTGTCATCTCATCTTTCCCCCAACATGAATGTTGTAGAGCATGATCTTATCTTTAATTTGAGTTCTAGAAGTCCTTGATAGGATTTATAGAACTCAAGTTATGACTTTGACAAGTTACAGGTCATCTGAGGTATGTGAATTTGGGGGCTTGAAAGTTGTCCAACTTGCATGAAACGTTTTCCCTAGAAGGATGATTCCTATGAACTTTTGGTTAACATGAATGTTGTTCCTTATCCTCTTAGCTTTCTAGATAGTACTAGAAGTCCTTGATAGGATTTGTAGAACTCAAGTTATGGCTTTGACAAGTCAAGGGCATTTTGGTCATTTGGAGATTATAGGTCATTTCAACCATAAGGCCATAACTCCTATTTCCAAGCTTCAAATGGGAAAATGTTCAACATCAAACTTGTTCAAAATGATGTTTTAAGGCTATTCAATAGGTCATGAGATGTTGGATTTGCTTTTAACTCAAAGTTTCAAAAATGACCTAAAATGAGGGTATAAGTTAAATGAACCAAAGTTGGAAATTGATACTTTTGATCTACACATCCAAACCAAGGCATGTAATAGGTCATTTTGAATCTAAAAAGCATTTTAAGAACATTGGTTTAGCCACATCTTTGAATTAAGGTCTAATTTGTGGACTTGCTTTGAAAAGTAGTTACTTACATCTTAAGTAACATTTGCAAAACCAAAATGCAAGGCATAATCAAGGTCCCTTGCAAGCCAAACACTTCCAAAATGTCATGAGGGGAGAAATTGGAAAGAATTGAGAATGGTTTCAAGCTGTTAACAGAAGTTGTGCACACCATGGCATATAAGTGAACTTCTCATGTCATGAGAGATTGAATTTCTCCTTGGAAGGATCTAGAGGTTTCTAGATCATCCCTACACACTCTATATATGGAATAGAAGTGGTTCAGATCATTTTTTGGTGATGATTGAGAGAGAAAACGGAGCTTGCACTTTGAACTTTCTCATTGCAAAACAAAATCGGTTACAAGGTTAGAGGCCATTTCAGCCCAAGAAATTGATCTCAATAGCTTGCTCTGAGGTTGGTGATCAATTCCAGATCAAATTCAAGGCACTGTGGTGGAAGAATCGTGAAGTAGCCATTGGAGAGTGAAGCTTGCAACTCAGAATCGGGTTTGATAATTCAAGAAGATTCAACTATTTTCTTTGCATTCAGAAGATTAATTGTGATTCAGTGAAGGATTCTGCAAGTTCTTGAAGGCTGATTTGGAGATTCAACCCTTCTGTTTGCTCAAATTTACCATGTATGCAACTCTTGTGCTATGGCTTAAATTAGGTAGAATTAAGATGAATAGTTATGGTAGATGCATAGTAGGATGGTGTAGGAAGATTTTTGGATCATCAATTTGGGGATTAGTGACCAATTAGGGTTCATGGAATTTTCGATTGAGATTGTTATTCTTGGATTCTTGAACTGTTAGCATGATTAAATGGCATAGGAAGATTCCTTGTGAAAATTGGAGTGAGTTTCATGTAGAGACCTCTTGGAATGGAGGCCTGTGGAGAGAGTTAGGGTTGGGGATGATGACCGGAGCACCACCGGCGGTGGCCGTGGCTGCGCGCGAGGTTCAGAGATTCCAAAGGTTGAAGATGATCCCAGAGCCCTTGGATCAGGGTAGGACCTTTGACCAAATAAAGATCCAATAGCCACGAATGGATTTCAATTTGTGAAGAGTTCTGAGTGATGAAACGCAGCGTTTCATTTAAGTTGTGTTTTGGGCTTCGTGAAATAACTGATAACCACAACCCCCTGATGGCCCAATCCATGAATTGAATTGATTTTCATTACTATCTGCACCGTGTGTTTACCATTTTATCTTGATTTTCTTTATTTATTTTTTTCATTGTATTCATGGTTCTTGATTAAATCATAAAAAATGGAAAAATAGTTCAATTAATCCCATTCTTTTTGCATTTGATTCATGATAGACTCTAGTATTTTTTAGATAAAAAATATTTTTATTTCATGCATTTTCTGATTTTATGGGAATTTTCACATTTTAATTGATATTAAAATAGTCATGTTTGATGCTTGATTTTATGGAATTTTGTGTGATCATGTGATGATGATTTTGATCTTGATTTTTTGTGAGTAGTTAGCATAGATATACATGCTCCCCATAGGTTTTTCTCACATTTTTGTGATGAACATAGGTGGTAGTTTAGGTTGAAACCTTTAGAAGCTCCATTTTTAGGGTTTATGGTTGATACCTTTGAATTTAGGACTTAATTTTAGGACTTAATAGATGATTTAGTCCCTGGTTTTTGTAGGAGGCATTCTTAATTGAATTAGGATCCATTAGGAATTTTTGTAGAAATTTATAATATAGTTTACTATTTTTGATTGATTTTAGTTTGAGTGCTAGTTTTAGATGATTCTGATGCACTAACTCAACTAGATTAACATCTTTAGTTCCCTTAGATTAGGGTTTTGCTTTGCTTGTTCTTGGATGATGATGGAGGCAAGTTGAAGATGCATTGGATTGCTTGAAGAGGCTTGGATTTGAAGATCTTCCCTTCTTGTGGTGTAGTTTGGATTAGGTTAAGATTAGGGTTTTGTAGGCAGAGCTTCTAGATAGTTCTCTTCCTTCATAAACATGGATGATGTTGATCACTTCCATTCTTCCCTGTGATGAAAGGTCCCTTTGTAAAGGCCTCATCCCTCCTTTGGTAGGATGTGTGGCTCTTTGCAAATTGGTAGAACCTTTGAGGGTCCCTTTCTCTGATGACAGGATGCTCAGTGGTGACCTTTGGTCTTCACTCTGCTACCAATCATCCCAACTTTGCTCTTGATAGATGCATCTTTCTCCTTGGTTAGAGGATGGAGTCCCTTTCTTGAAGAGTTTGAAGGATGAAGTTGATACTTCCATGTGATTGAAGATTACCTTGAGAAGCTGAAGCTTGTAGGAGAAGAAGACCAAGTTGATACTGGTAAAGAGGAGAGAGCTGAAGCAAGAAGAACAAGTTGATACTTGTGAAGAAGATCCAATTGAGATTGAGTGATGAGCTGAGGCTTGAGGAATGAAGGATAAGTTGACACTTACATTGATACATTGAGAGCCTGAAGGAATCAAGTTGATACTTGTAGTTATGAGTGAAGCCTGAAGGTGGAATTGACTGAAGAGCTGAGGCTTGGAGAAGATGGAACAAGTTGATACTTATGTTGATGTATTGTAAGCTTGTAGATGAAGAGGAGCAAGTTGATACCTGCTATTGAAGATGATAGCCTTGAAGGGTGGTTGAAGATTGAGGACTGAACTGCTGTTAAAGGATTGCTTTGCTGTGAAGCTGTGGAAGCTGTTGATCTGCTTTCTTTTCTTGTCTGTTTTCTTTTCTGTATTGATGTGCCTTGTTTGACTTGCTTGATGCATTAGAATAAGTCCATATCTAGACTGATGTAAGCTAGGAGCATGATTGCACTAGAGGTTGAGTTGCTCCCTCTGCTTGTATTTTTCCTGTATGGCTTTGCTTGCGGGTATTCGGTAGAGCCCAGCTCCCTTGCCTAGGTGGTTTGTGATTTGCTTGATAGCATTTCATCTCTTCTGTATGATTGCAGTTTATTATATTTTGCTTGATAGCATATTATTTCTTCTGTATGATTGTAGTTATTCATATCTGGCTTGAGGTTGAGATGAGCTTGTGGAGGCTGATGTCCCACACACATTTCCTCCCTCACTTGCATTGCATGCATTTTACAGTCGTTTACTGTTTACTGTTTAAGTTGATGCTTTATCTGTTTCCGTTTATCATTGACATGATCCCCTAGGAATCTCACTTCCTTTGATAAGGAAGTGATGATTAGAACTTTAGGTTGAAACCTATGCATGATAACTTCTAGGAGTTCCCTGTTTTAAACCTCAACCATAGGATGAATCCTTGGCATGACAACATTAGGACTTGATAGTCTCCCTTTAGTTGAGCCTGCTCTCTTATCATCTCAAAACAAATTAAAATACCGTAACAAAGGTTAACTGACGTCGCACGTTACGAGCCTTAAGCTATCTGAGAAAAGATTGTTGGAGAGTTTCTTTTCAACAGTTTGGATGTTTAGTATGGCACCCTTTGGGTGACATGCGACGCATTCACTCTCAGGTCATAGTCTCTAGTACGATACTAGTTGCAAACACCATAAAAACAGTTCTTTCGTAAAAGACAGAAAACAAACTTCAAACCTTTTTGCCCCGTGGGCCCATAATTCAAAGGAAGATTTTCTGAAGAAAAGAGTGTCGTTAAACTTCAGCGCCGCCGCAAACAGGCTTTGTCCCTAACTGCTGGAACTGCTGTTTAACCCTACTCGATAAAACAGATGAATCTGAATTCCCGTAATCCGTATTATCTCGAACTACGTAAGCTCTGATCTCTCATATCTGTTGAGAGTACGTAGGCACAATACTGATGTATTGGCGAGCCACCTTCCCCGTAACCCCGTAGTTAGCCGAACTACGTTGACTCTGATTTCTCATTATCTGATGAGAATACGTAGGCATAAAGCGCGACGCTTTGCCGAGTCATTTTCTTTTATTTTTAGACCGGCCTTGATAGGTAGATATATAAACCAACCCGTCAGATAAACACAACAAGCATGGATCCCATCGAGTACGATGGACGTGAGGGGTGCTAATACCTTCCCCTTGCGTAACCGACTCCCGAACCCAGACAATGGTTGCGATGACCTTGTCTTATACCTTTTCGTCAGGTTTTTCCGATCGTTTCCTTTCCCGCTCTGAGGGATAAATAACGAAAGGTGGCGACTCTTCTGTTTTGCCGGCACCTTATTTTCACGGAAGCGACAACATGCAAATGTCACAATAGAGGTCATGACATTGGTCATGACATTGGCACAATTTAAAGAAATTTAAATTGTTCATGATCTGCCCTCGTCCTTGTTTCAGCAGAGATCAATGTTCTTGGGACATCTGAAATCTGCATTCCAGAATTTCAATTGGTATCAGAGCAGGCGTCCTGTCTATTCTAGATGAGATCTTGGGAGATACTTTCTGGTGATTTAAATAAGGAGAAGTGGTGGCTGATTTGCTGATCTTGCTAAATGGGAAAGCTACTGCTTATGGAGTTAAGGAGAAGTGTGTGTTCACTCCTGCTGATGAAGGATCACGTGTATCTGTTAATGTGCCTCTGATATAAAAGCCCCAATGACCTGTTGAATGCTCTGACAGCTTTTTTAGGGCATGTTGAAGATGTTCTTTTGGTGGTTCCGCTGCATATTTTTCTGATGAAAGAACTCTGGTAGCCCTGATAGAAGATTGGCCTATATACAGTGTGATGCATGGTTGTGGTAGTTTTGTAGATAATTGGTAGATGGTGTGCTTGGGCTGTTCTGCTGTGTATTACAAAGGTTGTTTTAGAAAGGATAGTGGGAGGTGATTTATTTTCACCACTCATGACTTGCAAAGGCTCCTTCAATAGAGGAAGTCATAGGCAGGTTGAGTCAAGGGTGTCAGCCTTGATGTTTCAGCCTTGGTATTCCTGAAGTTGTCTGGATTTAAGATCAATTGCTATTTGTGGTCTACACATGTATTTAATTGATTATCCATGAAGTTCAGAGAAGGATCTATTACAAGGATTTAAGATTCATTTCTATTTGAGATATTCTCAAATATTTAATGGATTATCCTTAGTTGATGATCAAGTTGTCTCATCAGTTATTGCTCAAGCATCAGGCCCCAGATCTACTCTGTCTGCTTCAAGGATCTGATGTTCAACTAGATGTTAAGACATTCCATCAGCAAAGATTGTGCAGAATTCTATTAATTCAAGGAGTGAATCACATGTACCATACGCATGTGTGGTAGGATCTGACTTTATTCTAGTAAGTTTCCTAGCAAGAAACTAAGACTAAAATGTAGTGTTGATGGAAGTGGAGATAAAGACAGCTTATTGGAGTGCAGCAGGTGTGTTCTAGTCTCTGAAGAATATCTAGAAAGTTTTCTGACAAGAAACCGGTCTAGAAGATGGTGCTGGTAGCTCTGCTTGGGTCAGTTTATTTCTGATCTAAGTGCACAAGAGCATGAGATCTTGCTTAGCTTGGAGGTCAAGGATAAGTGGCAGTTATCTCTAATTTTCTGAAGACGTCTCTACTTAAGGAAAGCGGGATTCCTTTTGTAAAGATTTACTTTATCCCTCCTCTCTGAAGAATCAAACTTTGGCATGATTGGTTTCTCTAAAGAAGAGTTCCTAAAGCAAATGCACTTCAAGGTACAACAAAGCAGAATAGAGGTCGTCTACTCCAACTTGATATCAAGTCTATGTACTCTTGTTTTGATAGAGTGATGAGGATTTTCCAAGTGGAAGAATGAAAGCCTGAACTCTCCAGCAGGATGTCGTATCCGATGTAATGACATCAAGCTGGTGGAACTGTGAAGATCTTCAGTTGGATTACTAGGCAGTAGTAAGTCCAGTATGGGCACATAAAGAACCATGGGATGGTATGAACCATCTGGTTTGTAAAGATCTGTTGTGGAACTTGTGATTCACATCTTGACTAAGAAGTACTCTATCTTGTCATACGGGAGAATGATGAGGTAAAAGGATGTGAAGACATTATACAAGACTGGAGTGGATCATTGGCTGATTGCATCCTGATGTGGCATATGGAAGTGATCAAGTCACTAGGAGACTCAGAAGTGTTCTAACCCATCATATGGGAGAATGATGAGGTAAATAAAATCTTGGAGTATGGGAGATCCATCTTAGGCTCTAGAATGAAGTGGAACCGTTTGATACCCTCTCACTGTATGAGCAGGGAGTTGGTCTTGAGATATAATGATCTTAGAGCATCATTTGTCAAAGATAGGGGGAGAGCTTTTAGTTGATGTGTGTACTATTTGCTTATGGTGAATGCGTTCAACATGTGTGTTGAACAGAGAATGAGTTCTTGAAGACATGAAGATGCGTCTTATGTTTTCCATTCATGTGCACTGGTTACCCTTAATATGGGGAGCTATACTTCTATCTAGGATGTGTTGCTGCAAAAGTGAAGTTATGTGCCAAGATTGGTTATGGTTTCAAACAGTTTGGGATTTTATGAAGATAGAATGTCAGACAAGATGTTTTGACATTGGGTTACTGCTCCAAGCTCATGGTGAACATGACAAGTGCCTTCCTTTTGGTTCTGTCCTTAGGATGTCCATGGATCCAGTCAAGTCTGTAGGCCTCTATCCTAGTGTGTCTAGTGAAGATAAAGATCAAGACATCATCAGCTCTGATCCTGTACAGATGGAAGGACCTTTACCCTAACATCTTGGAAATCTTCCAGATAGTTATTCAGCAACTCTTCTGCTATCTGTTCCAGTATGGTTTGTAGGAATGTAAAGCTGCAGTATGAAGATGTTGAAGAAAGTCTTCATACGTGTGGATTCTCTCTTTCAGGGGGAGTACTGAGTATTCATGACAGAGGGAGTTGTGTACATGTGCTAATATGGAGTTGTATGCAAAGGGTGTGACTCTCAGGCAAGCTTGTGTTCTGCAGAATTTTTGTGTCTCAAATTGAGGATTTAAAATCAATTGTTACTTGTGGCAAGTAGTTAATTGATTATACTTTAATTGGTGATGTCAAAAGTGTCATTCCTGAAGGTTTAGCTTCAGGCAAGGCAAGAACCCAAGATCCAATGACAATGGTCATGGGGTAACTCCATGCCGAAATATGATGTGGAGGAAGCACACATCAGGATTGAGCCTACAACATTTTGATGGTGCAGTTTTCAAGCAGCTTGTGTATCTCATAGGAGAGTGTGAGATGACTGAATTTTTGGAGATCATGTGCAGTTTGTCAGCTGAGTCCTGCGTTAAAGCATGGTGATTATGGTACACTTACTCCATTTGTTGTCAATTTTTGACTAAACCAAGGGGGAGAAAAAGTGCTCTGCTATCTGTTGCAACTATTAAGGGGGAGTATTTAAGCAAGCTACTGATGTTGCTGTCGTTGCTGCCCTGACAAGTCTTCTTGGGTGTTTTAGCCAAAATATGCCAAAGAGAGAGATTGTTAGTACCATGGTTCTATCGTTCTGGTTCTAGGATTGGCTAAATTTTGGTAAAACATGATCCTGCACTGATGTTAAGCAGGATATTATAACATCTGCATCTGCTGAGGTGTCAGAACTGCTATGGAGAGGTTTAATGAGAATGTCATGTTGTTGTCGTGACATCCATCTGCTGTCATGACAGAACTGCCGTCATGTGTTGCTAACAGCATGTCATTACCAATATCATGACATCTGGTGCAGCAAGAGCTATGTGCAGCAGGAGCTAACAAGAGCAGATGACAGAACTGTTGTCATGGATGCAGAAGGAGCTGATGACAGAACTGTTGTCATGGATGTCATTACCAATGTCATGACATCACTACTGGTGCAGCAGGAGTTGATGACCCAACTGCTGTCATGGATGTCATACTGAATGTCATGACATAAATGTCTGGTATTGTCGCTACTGCGAAAATCGGCGCCGACTGAACAGAAGAGTTGCCACCGTGCGTTATTTATCCCAAAGGAGGGAAAGGAAACGCTCAGAGTAAACCTCACGCAAAGACGGGAAAGGAATGGTCATCGCAACCAAATCCTGGATTCGGGAGTCGGTTACGCAAGGGGAAGGTATTAGCACCCCTCACGTCCGTTGTACTCGACGGGATCCACGCTTGTTTTCTAGTACGAATTGTTATTCTATCTATTCTACAGGTCGAGGGTTAAAAGAAAAGAAAATGACTCGGCAAAGTATCGCACTTTATGCCTACGTATTCCCGTCTGGAACGAGAAATCAGAGTCAACGTAGTTCGCCTACCTACTGGAAAGAAGGGGAAGGTTGCTCGCTAGGATATCACATCCTATGCCTACGTACTTTCATACAGCATGAAAGATCAGAGCAAACGTAGTTCGGGCTACGGAAAGACACAAGCTTGCATGAATGTTTTTTATCTCCTTATGAAAGGGTTTTTCTGATTAAGAGTCCAAGCGGACAAAAATGACACTTTGATGTTTGTTTTCAGTCTTTTACGCAAGAACTGTTTTTTATGATGTTTGCAATCTCTGACGCACTAGAGACTATGATTTGAGGGTGACTACGTCGTATGTCACCCTAAGGGTAACACACTAAGCAATCAGATTACTGAAGAGTGACCCTCCAGCAACCTTTCTCAAATAGCTTAAGGCTCGTAGCGTACGACATCGATTATCCTTATTACTGTGTTTTGAATTGTTCTGAGATAGAAGAGAAAGAAGTTCTAAAAGCCCTAGGGTTAGAAATGGGAATCAAAACTACCCTAATGTTATCATGCATGGATTACAACCTAATGTCTGTCATAATTCCCTCCTGCACAGAGGAAATCAGAGATCCTAGGGGATAAACGGAAAAGAAACAACAAAAATACAATAAACAGTAAAATGCATGAGATGCAGCAAAACAAGCGAGGCAAAGGAATCACTCAACCTCGAACCTTATAAAACAACAGGCAAAGTGAATCAACTTCACTTCAAGCCTAAAGGGCAAGCAGCACAAGCCAACAGACAATGCAGAGAAAAACAAAAGATACAGAGGAGGCAGCCCAAGCAGCAGCAACAAACTCCTACAACAAACAGCAACAACAAGCTCTGAACAGCAAAGTTGAAATGACAGCAAAAGTCTTATCTTTGAGCTAGATTCCATCTTCAAGCTTCTTCACTCTTCATCTCCAAGCTTTAGCAGGCACACTCCAAGAAGAGATTTGTCATCAAGATCAAGTTGCAATGTTGGCATATTTGTTGAAAACCAAAGGAATTCAACAAGAACCAACATCGAAGTGGAAGTGTATCCTCAAAAGTTCTACTCTCTAGGGTATGTCCCACTTCCCTCCTAAGGAGATATAGAACTTCCCTAAGAGGACTTTGCATCATAGGATAGAATAGAAGCAAACAATGCATTCTATGTTTGATGGAAGAAATGAACTAATTCTACAAAAGCTCTCCCTAAAAGCCTAATTCTACCAACTCCTAAAACAAACTTAAAAGAGAAAGAAAGCTCCACTCCAAGCCCCACTCTTCTATACAAAACATCTTCATCATGTCCAGAAGCTCTTCTAAAAAGGAATCCAAATTCTTCAAGCTCCAAGTCCACCAAACGCTCCAAACAAGGCAAAGCACTCAAGAGAGAACACCGAAAGCAACAATCATTTGCAAAACCCAAAAAAAATAGCAAACTAAATTGTAAAATTCTAATAAAATTCCTATGTGAACATGCATGTTTGATCATTCTAACATTCCAGAATCAGGACCTAAACAAATTTTTAGGTCATCTAAACAATTACTAAATGAAATTTGGTGATGGGAAACCATTATTTGGGAAGGCTCTAAACTACACGCCTAAAACAGAATCTAATCAATTTTACAAATTCTAAGAAAATTCCTGGGGAAAACTATGGATGTCCTCTAAATCATATCGAAAGAATCAGCTCAAAAGCATAAAGAATCAAAGAGAACAAAATTAAACAAACAACAATATCAATTATGCATAATAATGGATAATAGCACAAAAGAAAATTCTTAAATAATTCAAATAAAATCCTAAAAATGCAAACTCAACTCCTACAGTTTGTTAAGACAATCAAGATCTACAGAAAAAAATTTCATAATTTTTTGATCATTTTTATTATTTTTAACGCAATTAATCCAAACAGCTATTAAAACAGAAAAAAAAGAACGAAAATAAATTAAATTAAATTTCACATACCGGCTTCGGAGCGTCGAAACAGAGTAGTTGGAGCTCGTTTTTTCTTGCCAAAAAGTGCGGAAAACCTTTGAAGTTTGTTGGATAATATTAAATTCTTGATAACTCTTGAAAATGCTTTGATCTCTCAGTTTTTCTCTTCCAAACTCCAATGTCAATCTATGGTTTTTGCACAAATGAATCACCAACCCCTTGCTTTGAACCTCTTCACAAGTATATATAGAATGTATTTGAAGACCCTAGAAAGTTCTAGATTGATCCAATGATAATGTATTTGAAGACCCTAGAAAGTTCTAGATTGATCCAATGAGAATGTATTTGAAGACCCTAGAAAGTTCTAGATTGATCCAAGGAGAAAATCAACTTCTCATGTCATGAAAATCTCTTCTTATGCTATGCACATACCATCTCATGTTTTTGGCTTGAAATTAACTTGGTTATGAGTTTAAATTCTCTCCAAATGAGATATTGGAGGTGTATGGATGGAAAGGAGCCTTGCATTTGCTTGGAAGTGTGGTTTTGCAATTGTGCCTTATGGTTCAAGTAACCAATTTACAAAGCAAGTCCTTGAAATAACCCTCAATTCAAAATTGTGGCAATTCCATTGTCTTTAAAATGCATTTTACAATCAAATTGGTATGTCATATGGCTTGTTTGTGACATCTAACCCAAAATTTGATTTTTTTCACCACACTTTATTTGACTTATTCCCTTTTTTTAGGCCATTTTAAGTGACTTTTTTGAAATAAGCTGATCAATCCACCATGATGACTTATTTGACCTAAAAACATAATTTTAAGCACATTCCATGTTGAACAATTTTTCATTTGAGAAGTGGAACATGGAGATTTTGACCTATGCTAAAAAATGACCGATAATTCAACTTTCCCAAAATACCCCTGTATTGCCAAGACCATAACTTGAGTTCTACAAATACTCTTGAGGACTTATAGTACTCAAATTAAAGCTAAGATCAAGATCTACAACTCTTATGTTGGCCAATAATCCATTTGAAAACTCCTTGATGGGCAAAAGTTGCTTGGAAGTCAAGTGACTTTCACAGATAAATTTCAGTATCCTCGGGGGACCCATAACTTTGCAAGAACCATAACTTGAGTTCTATAAATCTCCTTGAAGACTTATAGTACTCAAATTAAAGCTATTGAGATGCTCTACAAGTTTCATGTTGACCAAGACTTCATTTGAAACTTGCATTTTGACTTATCTGGCTTGGAAGTTAGGCCTGAATTAGGGTTTTTTTACACTGAAACCCTAATCTAGTAACTCCTCTTCTTCTTGATTCCTTTTGATTTCTCCTTGGCACAACACCACAAATATATCCACATATCAAATCATGAATTCCAAAACCTTCCATTAAGCCTTGATGCTCTTCAATCACTCAGTTGACCTAGGGTTGACCCAGATGAAACCCTAGTTGACTGCACTTCAACTCTGGCTCTTGTACTTGTATCAATGACTTGTCTCATCTTCAAAATGACCCTCTAGGTCTTCCATGATCTTTGTACACCTTCCATGGCTCACACACTCATTGATGATCTTCAACATATCCCCAAGATTGGGAGAAAAATCCACTGGTTGACCTTCAAACTTTTCAACTCATTTCTTGATTACTTGGATGGTCTTGAACTTGAATAAAACCCCTTGATGGGCCTCTTTCTGATAAGAATGGCACTAGATCCCCTGTTAGATGACTTGTTATGCTATGCTATACAAATTTCTAGACTATGTACATGACTTATTATGCAAATGCCAATGCAATTGAAACATAAACCAAGTGAAATAGGTTGAGCAAATTTTAGGGTGCAACAGCTGCCCCTATTCAAGAGGCTTGGACCCGCCTGGGTGAAGAGCGAACGGCCTTCAAACATTCGGGGTACGAGATGGTTGAATACCAAGAACCCGGAAATTTGCCAATCGTAGAGATAAGCTGCACCACTGCTTGGGGAACAACACTCGTCGATTGAACCTGATTGTTACGGTAACCACTGATCAAGCACCTGATACCGATCTGATTAACTGCCTGCGCAACACCAAACTTGTCAATATAGGAATAACCTGGACAACTTCACTGGGGAAGTACTTCTGTCAACAAACATAACTCTGCCAACGATACAGGAAAAGAGCTCTGCCATCACTACGGGAAATACCACCGCCACCACTGCGGGAAATACTCTAGGAAAATAACACTGCCATCGCTACGGGTAATACTCTGCCATCACTACGGGAAATAACTCCGGCATCACTACGGGAAATAACTCCGCCATCACTACGGGCAATAACTCCGCTATCACTACGGGAAATACTCCGCCATCACTACAGGAAATAACTCCGCCATCACTACGGGAAATAACTCCGCCATCACTACGAGAAATACTCCGCCATCACTACGGGAAATAACTCCGCCATCACTACGGGAAATAACTCCGCCATCACTACGGGAAATACTCCGCCATCACTACGGGAAATAACTCCGCCATCACTACGGGCAATACTCCGCCATCACTACGGGAAATAACTCCGCCATCACTACGGGAAATAACTCCGCCATCACTACGGGCAATACTCTGTCATCACTACAGGACATAACTCCGCCATCACTACGGGCAATACTCTGTCATCACTACAGGACATAACTCCGCCATCACTACGGGCAATACTCTGTCATCACTACAGGACATAACTCCGCCATCACTACGGGAAATACTATGTCATCACTACATGACATAACTCCGCCATCACTACGGGCAATACTCTGTCATCACTACAGGACATAACTCCGCCATCACTACGGGCAATACTCTGTCATCACTACCGGACATAACTCTGCCATCACTACGGGCAATACTCTGTCATCACTACAGGACAAAACTCCGCCATCACTACGGGCAATACTCTGTCATCACTACAGGACATAACTCCGCCATCACTACGGGCAATACTCTGTCATCACTACAGGACATAACTCCGCCATCACTACGGGCAATACTCAGTCATCACTACAGGACATAACTCCGCCATCACTACAGGAAATACTCTGTCATCACTACAGGACATAACTCCGCCATCACTACGGGAAATACTCTGTCATCACTACAGGACATAACTCCGCCATCACTACGGGCAATACTCTGTCATCACTACAGGACATAACTCCGCCATCACTACGGGCAATACTCTGTCATCACTACAGGACATAACTCCGCCATCACTATGGGCAATACTCTGTCATCACTACAGGACATAACTCCGCCATCACTACGGGCAATACTCTGTCATCACTACAGGACATAACTCTCGAATACAGCTCCTCTGCCCATATTTGCAGTAGCTAACTCCATCAGTCAAATGGGTAACACATAATGGTCCAA
Organism: Lathyrus sativus; assembly: GCA_963859935.3. Lineage (NCBI taxonomy): Eukaryota > Viridiplantae > Streptophyta > Magnoliopsida > Fabales > Fabaceae > Lathyrus > Lathyrus sativus. The sequence continues at coordinate 222,636,372 of OZ012739.1, read as the reverse complement.
TCTTTCAATCTTTAATGTTGACACTGCAATAAATCTGAGAAGGACTCTACTGGGGATTTTCTGAACTCAAACTGCCAGACACTTACTGCGACATAAGTGGCAACTTCCAAAAATCGATTCGCGAAACCTTTTGATAATGTCATAACAACAATCTTGAAGAAATACTCCGCTGGAGGGGTAAGATAAACTTGAACAAGCAACTTTGTGGGGAATAATGACAAGGCAAACATTATCGCCACTTGTCTCATGCTGAGATATTTAATATTTGGTAATTGATCTGAGCAAGAGCTCTCTCCACCTGCAAGGGAAACAACACTTGGATACCAAAGGTTAACCAACCTGGCCTATGTTTCAAAATGCACATGTTTGAGAATGGCGTAATGCTCCGTACAGCACGGATATGCTACGCGTTTTTTGGGTAGATGCAAATATGACACTATATGCAAATGTGAATGCGGGCTCAAGCTGCTGGGGAAACTTTGACAAGCTTGCTTCACCACGGCTATTGAAAGAAAATACCCCCATGCTAGGGGATGAACAGGTATCATACAGTCCTCCGGCCAAAATAAATGTCGGGCATACAACCAACTCTGCCGAGGAGATTAAACCTTGATTTCCACTGGGCAGAAAGAACACCTGCTGGAGAGAGTAACTCCACTGGGGAAGAATCGACTGTCTTGGGGAAAGTAAACTGACTGAGCAAGAAACGAATCAGCTGGGGAACGAGGAAATCCTTTTGGAGGAAACGATGTTGTCCGGGCACGGCTTACAAGCTTGGAGCCACCACTCCGCTGGGGATAATCATCCTGACGAAGGCATGACGACCTGCGGGAAGAAAAACCGTCTTCTATGGGAGTAATCTTTCTGAACCAACTATGACTTGGCTAAACACTACGGGAATCCTCCAAGCTGGGGATTGATCATTCACATACTCGACTCTCTAGGGAGTGCAACCTCTGCAAGGGATACTGATCTTAACTGGCTGGGGATATCCTCTAGGGATAAGCTGCGACTAGCTGGGGAAATTGATCCCTCTGGGGATGAAATGCGACCTGCATGGGGATTAGCATCAACTGAAATCAGGCTCTTCATCAAAAGATTTTGACTGGGGATCCACGAGTTCCATCCACCTTCTCGGAAATTTGCCCCAGAAATGCCAACATGCCCCAGTCTGAACACTTCGTCTTGAAGGGAAAAGCTAGCCATGGTGCTACCTCACAATACCTTGCCCCCGAACCGACACCAATTTCCTGATAAAGACTCTTTGATTTCTGTACCCTAACGGTTAGATATGAATTGCTTCTGCACGTCAAACCCAAAAGGATGTCCCAACAAAACCTTTTGTTCTTAGGGTGATCTGCCCTGGTCTTGCAATAACCTTTTGCCCCTGATCGGTCAATTCGTGAAGCAATACCCCCTAGCTGTGAGAGATCTGCCAAATCTCGACCTAATTGGCCCCCAGATTAACTGATTCTTGGGTGGCTGACTCCCACTGGGGATTAACGGATATATCCTGCCCTGGCTCACGAAACATTCAGACATTCTGCATTCTATCCTGATCAGACTTCCCACTGTAGGAAACTTTCCTGCTGCATGCGCTTACTCGCAAGTAAAACTAGTTGTCCTGCATAAAGGATATATTAAATTCAATGCATATGACAGTTTTGAAAATCCAGTTCGATTTGTTGGAAAAGTTTTCTGACCTACAACGAAACAATCATTAACATATCCACATTAATACAATGTCGCAAGAGGAATCCTTTTAGGAGTCAGTTTCGATGCGATCTTTACCGGAGTATGCTCTTGAACTAAACCTGTTTCAATTAGGACTTCTTCGGGTTGTAACGTGGTCAGGTTCACGGTTAACAAGGAAAGATACAGGCTCAAAGTTTATTTCAACCCGCCCATTCTCCGTGATGTTCTCCAATCCTATGTTCAGCTAATTTGACTTCAGCATTCACCTATTAAAGGTGGCGTGATAGTTCAAGAAATCATTCTTTTTCGAAGTGACATTCACTCTCTTTTCGTCTTTGTTTGGGCACCGGTAGCCATACGATTCTGAGGATTTTCTTTCGTGATCCTTTTTTGCTTTTCATTTCTTCGCTTTTTCGTTTTCCCCTAACTTTTGCCTGGACTAACTCTTTTGAATTTCTTCGTTTTTTTTTTAGTCCAGCGGGGTACCCTAATTTTTGCTTAAGTCGCTTGCTTTCAAGATTCGACTTAGCGGGCTTTTTCTTTTCGATTTTTCTTTTTTCTTTTTTTTTTGAACAAATCGTATGGCCTCGGCTCGTATGACTTGCTAAAGAGATTGTGATTGTTTCACTCTTGATCGGCCAGGTCTAACCATCATGGTTTTTAGGTACGACCTATAACGGCGTGATTTACCCTCGAACGGACACTCGTTTTGTTATTTGAACGCTTGGTCAAATTAACTGACACCTACCCTGCCCCGGGTTAAGATTGAGGGTTTTTCATTTTCAGAAAGAAACTCCTACTACTAGGTTCAAAGGGGTTAACAAGGGATTATCTTCCTTATATCTCCGGTGTTTATGGATTGAAACAATGCCTGTACATCATCAACAGGTTTTGATCCAAAAGCATACAATCGGAAGCTTATTCGTCATCTGTTTTTGTCATCCTCCCCGGATTCTACTTAACAAGCGTTTGAAATAAATGAAAACACAAAGAGTGAACACGACTGGATTAATTCAAAACATGCATATTTATTTCATTTATCAATATCAGTTGAAAAACAAGTTTTACAAACGAAATTTACAATTGAACAGAAAGGCAACTACAAATGCAAAGACATGAACAAGATAACATGAAAAATGCCGGTGTCCCAGGAACGGACTTCTTGGTGCCTGACTTATTGGCGAGTCAACCATCCTCAGAAACAATTGTTGGAGGTAGCCTGCTGCTGTCTTGACCTGTTTTCCACGGCCCGACCAAATTTAGGAACCTCTTTCATCAATCCGACTTTCGCTTGTCTGTGGCCCTGCACCACATTGGGGACCCTACCAAAGAAGTTGATAGCTTTACTGTCAATCAAATCTTGGACCTTATGCTTGAAAGCGTGGCAACTCTCAATATCATGTCCGGGTGCCCCGGAATGAAACTCACAATGCTTACTGGCGTCGAAACCAGATGGAGGTTCGCCCGTTGGTGGGGCCATCGTTCTCTTTTCAACAAGGTTCATCCCTAACAAGGTCTGAAGGAGTTCAACATACGTTGATGGGGGTGCCTCAAATACTCTCTTTGACTTCCCCTCCTGAATTCTTCGCTGAGCAGGATGCTGGTGTTTCATGCGCTGCTGGTTTTGATCAACCCATTCCTTAGACTCATGCACTGTCATCCTCAAATTCAGCCCAGGCATTGGCAACTGTTGTGGACCTAGAGATTCAGTTTCCAATGATTCCAGGATATGCCTCGATTCTTTTGCAACTTCCGGTGGGGAAATAAGAATATCGGTCCCTGAGACCTTTATACCGCCCGACACAAATTCAAATGTCTTCTCATCCAGCAAATATTGAATCTTTTGCTTGGACGACTTGCAGTTCGCGATGTTATACCCCGGTGCACTGGAGTGGAAGACACAATGGGCGTTCACATCATAGCCTGGTGGTGGCTGCCCAGTCAATGGCGCCAAAGTGCGGGGTTTAATCAGTTGAAGTTGGAACAAGAGTTGCACCAATTGATCGTAATCCACCGGAATCTCATCAAATACCCTGCCAGAGAGCTTCATCCTTTTATCATACCCCCCTGAGTTATCCTGAGAAATCAGTCGCGACTGCCGACGAGGAGAATCCCGAGCTTCGAATTGTGTAGAGGGTCTCTTAGGCCTATCATGCCTGGGCCCTGGTTCATCCGACCCCTGTGGGGCAAGTAAACCGACCACAGCTTCAGACATTTGCTCACCTTCTCTTCTGAGTACATTCCTCAATATTTCAGCCATCAATCCTACTTGAGCCTTCAATCAGTAATTCTCCTCTTCGAGCATCTCTTGATTCGAGCGCAACGCGTGCATGTCCTTCTTGAATTGCCCCAGTTGGCCTCGAACTTCAATTAACTCAGCTTGAACATGCTCCATGTCTATCTCTGCAAGTCGGCGTCCAAAACCCTGGAGGAAACCCTGACGGTCAGCAGTACTATCATTAGCCCGTGCAATCAGAGGTTGTACAATAGCCTGCAGCTGCGCCTGGCCCTTGCCCATGGTTTCCATTGCTTGTATGAATTGCGTCATGTTGCCGCGCATCTCCTGCATCTCATTCTGAACTTGATCCATTATCTTCTTGCAGTTGTTTCTGCTTGAATAGCGATGAACTCTTTGTTCGTTAATCCTGGAAAACCTGAAGATGCAGGAAATAAGATACAAATTCAAGGATACCGGTCATGCAATATGAATGCAGATGCAATTGTGTAAATATGCTACAGGTTATATCCCCCCCCGCTGACTTTAGTCTCGGAGAGAAGGCCACCACGACAATGGAGTCCCTATCAAGCAAGCAAGGAATCAGAAAACCCTCATACATAAACAAATGCCAAGAGGCAGAGTCAACATGTATAAAGGGCATCTGGTCTAACACATGAACTCCCAACATCGCAGAATATTCCTCCAAAATGGGTGCTAGAATATAGTCTGGAAATAAGAAACATCTCAGCTGCGGTTCATAAAACTGCAACAAAGTATATACCCCCAGTCGTCTCAAATGCAGAAGGTCTGTACAACAAGCTAAGCAATCTCCCATAAGATACTCTGAACTCAGCCCTCACACTCTCATCTGCCAGAGCAACTAAACCCAGTAATGAACTGATGTCTGGTGAATGCAACCGGTAAGCAACTGTCTTCTTTAGGGACTCCATGTCTGGCTAGAAGATATACTAGAATCAGAGGCGAATGACCACCTGCAACATAAATACATGTTAATGAAATGCAATCATGAAAATGCACGTGCATATGCAAACAAGGGACCAAATGCAATGCTGGTAGACTGGGTTGCTCTGTACTGAAGCTTGAGAACCATCCAATCTTTATCTCAAACCAAACCAACCGCTCAAAAGAACCCTGTAACCACATCTTACTGACAGAGATAAACCAGGTGTTCTGAGGTCAAAGGTTTCCTGCAAACAGACCCACCTACCCCTCACAGGTATGTACTTAACTCGCAGACGAGGTACGACATCCTATGCGGGTTCAACGTCACAGACTTTCAAGAGCGATGATACGATACCCAGAAGGTGTGGCATCATCATCCCTTGAAGCGGCCTCACTTAGTTGAATCCCAATTGATAGGTTCCCAGAGTCGACAATCCTCGGGTCAGACAACTTGTCGAGCCCTAAGCACCAGGCAAGAAGCATCAAAGAGAATCTCTTCCGAGCGTAAATTTCGTGGCTATCTGGTGCGAGCTAAGCAAGCAGGCTAACCACTACTCTCTACTTCTAAGTCTATGTGTAACCTCAAGCTCAGGCCCGACTTATCTCTCAACAGATTACCCCATTCCCACAGCAGCAATAACAGTATAAAGCTGATAAATAAAATGCGGAAAGTAAAGACAGGAAAGTAAATCTATACAACCCCCATGACGGGAAAACAAGCGCTAGGATTGACTCGCATAGGGGATATTCCTGTCCCCAGCAGAGTCGCCAGCTGCTGGGGACAGGCCTAGACAGCTAGGAAGAACAAGGCGAGACTGCAAAAAGAAGATCCCCAGCAGAGCCGCCAGCTGTCGCTACTGTTGCACCCCAAAATTTGACCAACAACTTGTTTACCTAGCTTGTGTTTCATTTCATTCACATTATCATTATCATTTGCATTTCATTGACATGTATGCAGTAGATCAAGAGGTATGATTACCAGTCAAGAGCACCACAAGACTTTGGAGCTAGCCAAGAAGGTTATTCAAGTGTTCAAGGGTTGATATCCTTGTCAGAGAAGTTAAGAGATTCTCAGAGAGATTGGTTGAAACCAAGGTTGTGTGCCTCCTAACTTGAGAGTTGTTGGAAGACCTCAGATGATTCTGAAGCCATGAAGAAAGACTTGAGGTCTTGAGAGAGCTCATGAGGAGGCTTGAAAGCTATCATGAGGCCTAGACAGGTCATTGTACAAGATTAAGAGGACTCAGCCATGAGTGGTGCAGTTAGGGTTTGACTGAGTCAACCCTAGGTCAACTGATGATTTGGAGAGGGTTGAGACCTAATCCAAGAGCCATGTGATCATGGATTGATGCATTGAGATGCTATAAGGATTATTCCAAGGTCAACTCATCATGATTGAGGAGTTTGAGAAGTTTCAAGCTAGGGTTTCTAAGGCTTGACAGTGTAAAATCCCCTAGTTTGACCCCTATCTTCAAGGCAGTTTAGCTCAAGATGTGATTGTCATCTCATTTTACCCCCAACATGAATGTTGTAGAGCTTTCTCTTAGATTTAATTTGAGTACTAGAAGTCATTGATAGGATTTGTATAGCTCAAGTTATGACTTTGACAAGTTACAGGTCATCTGAGGTATGTGAATCTAGGGCCTTGAAAGTCACCCAACTTGCATCCAACTTTTGCCCTAGAAGGATGATTTATATGAAATTTTGGTCAACATTAATGTTGTTCCTTATCTTCTTAGCTTTCTAGAGAGTACTATGCGTTCTTGATAGGATTTGTAGAACTCAACTTATGGCTTTGACAAGTCAAGGGCATTTTGGTCATTTGGAGATTATAGGTCACTTCAAGCATAAGGCCATAACTCCTATTTCCAAGCTTCAAATGGAAAAATCTTAAACATAAAACTTGCTTAAAATGATGTTTTAAGGCTAGTAAGGAGGTCATGAGATGTTGAAAAGGCTAGTAGCTCAAAATGGTAAAAATGACCTAAAATGGAGGCATAAGTTAAATAAGTCAAAGTTGGAAATTGAAACTTCCAAGTTACACATCCAAACCATGGCATGTAATAGGTCATTTTGACTCTAAAAAGCATTTTAGAAACAATGGTTCATCCACATTTTTGATTTGAGGTTTAGATCATGGACTTGCTTTGGAAAATGGTTGCTTGCATATCAAGGTACAAATGCAAAACACAAGGAAAGGCAATGTACAAGCTAGTAAAGTATCTTAACACTTCATATATCTCATCTAAGGAGATTTTCAAGTCACAACAAGTTGCTACAAGAGGCATAGCATGAGATGGCATGTGAGAGGAGATGAAATCAAAAACTCATGGCATGAGAATCCCAATTTCTCATTGGATGATTCCAGAAAGTTCTGGATGGGTCTGAACCATCCTATATAGTGTTTAGAACTTGCTCAGATGCAAGGTTGGTGAGAGATTAGAGAGGAGAGTGAGATAGCCATTTTAATTTCTTCCATTGCAAGTTGAAATCAAATTCTACTTTCCACACCATTTCCATTGCTTCTTTCAATCCCAATACATTCCATTGATCATACTGAAGGTGTGCATACCAAATTGAGGGCAAGATCATGAAGAATTGAAGAGTTAGCTTTTGGATTTTGGGAGCTGCAAGTCACCATCGAGTTTGGAGATTCAGGCTTTCTTGATCAAATTTTTTGCAAACAGAAGCTTTATCATCAATCAAGGAAGGTTTCTGAAGAGTTTGAGAGGTTGAAGTGGAGGTTTGACCCATCTGATATTCAAGATTTAACAGGTTTGTAACTTTTCTTCTACACCATAATTTAAGCATGATTAGGTAGAATTGTTAGGTTAGAATGGTTAGAGACAAGTAGGAGATGGATTCTGGGAAGTTTGAGATCATTTGGTGAAGTTTGAGTTAGTGACACCATTTTTATTTTGATCAAGAACACGATGGATAGTGAGCTATAACATGAGTGTGATATCAAGAATTAACCAGTGTGAGGTGGTGATCATTCTGAGGTAATCAATTTCAAGAATTATTAGAATTGAAGTTTGAGCATAGCTTCGATCTTGGATCGGATTTAGAGATTAAGGGCATTTCAATTGATTCTAAGGCTATGGTTAGATTCAGGGTTGAATTTAGAATGGATTAGGGTTTTGAACAATGGATTTTGGTTGAGTTTGGATGGAGTTCGAATTAGGGATTGGAGCTCTGCAACTATGGAGCTTTCCCTCCATTTCCATGGCTGGAGGAAGAAGACAATGCTATGGCCGTTGGATCATGCGTGGACTCATTGACTAGGGTCAGATCTGAGGGCTGTGATTTAATTTCATGTTTGAAGGGAAGTCTGAAGATGCCCCAAAACGAAGCGTTTCATTAAATGGGATATTGGGCTTAATTGATACCCACACCCCCATCCATGGCCCATTGATGTTTTGAACTGAATTTCTTTACTCTTTGCACCGTGGTCTTTTCTTTTTCTTTATATTTTATGAATTGATTTTATGATGAAAATTGGGCCTAGCGCACATTGATAGTTACACCCCCATTTTAGGGCCCATTCCCATAATGATCTGCACTGAATTGCTATCTGCACCAATGTTTTCACATTTTAATTTCTTTTTCTCCATTTTATTTTAATCTTTGAAAAATCATATTAAATAGAAAAATGATGATTTTTGCATGGGGATTTTTTCTCCCATTTCATGTTCATGTCTAGAAAATTACAAAATCAAAATATTTGCATTTCATGCATTTTTAATATTTTTTGTGTATTTTCTCTTTTAATAGCTTTTTAATTCCTTTTATGTTGATGCGTAGATTTGTAGAATTTTGTTTAGCTAGTTCACTTTGAATTTTTATGCCATTCTTTTTAGGATAATTAGATTAGGACTTTAGCTCCCCTCTGGATTTATTCCATGATTTTGTGATTAATTTTTTATTAGTTTTGATTAGATGACTTTAGGTTGTGTAGAATTAGGTCAATCCTTAACATAGGTCCACAATAATACTAGAATTTTGGGTTTCTAGGTCAAGTTAGATATTGGGACATATAGGGTATTAAGGGTAGGTATATAGGATCCCCTAGAAGTTATATTAGATTTTAATATAATAGTATACTATTTTTAATTGATTTTTGTAGTTGATTGTGGTTGTGTTGCCCTTGTGGGCTTGTATCTTGTTTTGCCTTGCTTTATGGGTTTTTGCTTGGCTTGGTGGGCTTGGTCTTGCTTTGAGGAGCATGGAGGAGCATAGTAGAAGACATGAAGATTGAAGGAAGAGCTTGAGAGCTTGAAGGCTTGTTTGTTTTGTTGTTGTTTTAGGGTTAGGGATTAGGAAGAGCTTAGACCTAGTTAACTTCTTTCTTAAACATGGATGGTATCTGTCACCTCCATTCTTCCCCATGATTCAAGGTCCTTCCATGGTATTCACCTCCCTCCTTTGGAGGGATAAGTGATGGTACCTAGGAAGTAGAAACTTTGAGGGAACCATTCTTTTGATGTTAAACCCTTATAGGTCACCTTTGATGGTCAATAAGCAGTTTAATATCCTAGCTTATCCAGTTAAGTGATTTCTCCTGGCTTGAGTATCTTGAGAGATGTTGGGCTTGAGAGTGAAGAGGAAGACTTCATTGAAGAGTATGGAAGAGGATGATTCCCTGGGCATTGCCATTGCAGCTGAGGCTTAAAGGCTGAAGGATGAAGTTGACATTTCTAAATGATTAAAGACTACTCTGAGAAGCTGAAGCTTGTAGGAAGAGAAGACCAAGTTGAGACTGGTAAAGCAGAGAGAGCTGAAGCTTGAAGAATGAGTTGATACTTATGAAGAGGATTCAATTGAGATTGACTGAAGAGCTGAAGCTTGAAGAACAAAGGATGAGTTGATACTTACTTTGAAGCTTGGAGATCCTAAAGGAATCAAGTTGATACTTGTGGTTAAGAATGAAGCCTGAAGGTGGAACTGATTAAGGAAAGCTGAAGCTTGAAGAGGAAGAATAAGTTGAAACTTATGTTGAGGTGTTGAAACCTGGAGAAGCAAATTGATATTTGTCAAGAGTGATGGAAGTCTGAAGACTGAGTTGCTGTCAGAAGAGCTGAGGCTTGGAGTTAGAAGAGAGAGTTGTTGATCTGCTTTCTTTTCTGTTTCCTTTTCTGTATTGATGTGCCTTGTTTGACTTGCTTGATGCATTAGAATAAGTCCATATCTATACTAGCTTTAATCTAGGAGCATGATTGCACTAGAGGTTGGGTTGCTCCCTCTGCTTGTATTGTTACTGTGTGGCTTTGCTTGCGGGTATTCGGTAGAGCCCAACTCCCTTGCCCATGTGGTTTGTTTTGCTTGATAGCAGATTTTATTTCTTCTGTATGATTGCAGTTTATTATATTCTGCTTGATAGCATGTTGTTATTATTTCAGTATGATTACTGTTATTCATTCTGGCTTGAGGTTGAGATGAGCTTGTGGAGGCTGCTGCCCCACACACATTTCCTCCCTCACTTGCATTGCATGCATTTCACAGTCGTTTACTGTATTACTGTTTACTGTTTAAGCTGATGCTTTATCTGTTTCTGTTTATCATTGACATGATCCCTTAGGACTCTCATTTCCTTTGATAAGGAAGCGATGATAGAACTTTAGGTTGAAACCTATGCATGATAACTTCTAGGAGTTCCCTGTTCAAACCTCAACCATAGGATGAATCCTTGGCATGACAACAGTAGGACTTGATAGTCTCCCAGTAGTTGAGTCTGTTCTCTTCTCATCTCAAAACAGCTTAAGATACAGTAATCATGAATGATTTCTTTCGTACGTTACGAGCCTTAAGCTATCTGAGAAAGGATTGTTGGAGAGTTTCTTTCCAGCAGTCTGGATGTTTAGTATGGTACCCTTTGGGTGACATGCGACGCATTCATTCTCAGGTCATAGTCTTTAGTGCGATTGAAATTGCGAACACAATAAAAAAACACTTCTTCCGTAAAAGACAGAAAACAAACTTCAAACCTTTTTGCCCCGTGGACCCATAACTCAAAGGAAAGCTTTTCTGAAGAAAAGAGTGTCGTTAAACTTCAGCGCCAACGCAAACAGGCTTTGTCCCTAACTGCTGGAACTGTTGTTTAACCCTACTCGATAAAACAGATGAATCTGAATTCCTGTAATCCGTAGTATCCCGAACTACGTAAGCTCTGATCTCTCATACCTGTTGAGAGTACGTAGGCACAATAGTGATGTATTGGCGAGCCACTTTCCCCGTAACCCGTCGTACGTCGAACTATGCTGACTCTGATTTCTCATTCTCTGATGAGAATACGTAGGCATAAAGTGCGACGCTTTGCCGAGTCATTTTCTTTTCTTTTTAAGCCAGCCTTGATAGGTAGATAGATAAACCAACTCGTTCAGTAAACACAACAAGCGTGGATCCCGTCGAGTACGAAAGACGTGAGGGGTGCTAATACCTTCCCCTTGCGTAATCGACTCCCGAACCCAGACAATGGTTGCGACGACCTTGTCTTACCCTTTTTCGTTAGGTTTTTCCGATTGTTTCCTTTCCCGTTCTGAGGGATAAATAACGAAAGGTGGCGACTCTTCTGTTTTGCCGGAACCTTATTTTCGCGGGAGCGACAGCTGCCGACTCTGCTGGGGATCGAACCCAGAATCTCTGGTTCTCCGGTTCCCCACGCGAGTCAATCCTAGCGCTTGTATGATTACTTGTTGGGTTGTGTTTATTTATCGCATTTTTACTTCCCGCATTTTATTTTCAGTATGATATGATTATCTATGCTGTTGTGGGAAGGGCATTCTGATGAGTGAGAAGCCAGACCCAGGCTTGAGTGAACATAGCATTAGTTGTGGAAATTAGTGGGCGCGTGCTTGCTTTGCAGGCACTAGTGTCTCATGAAATCCACGCTCAGACGAGGTTCTCCCGGTTGGCTTCTCTTTCAACCCTTTGGGTTGAGACGGTTGCTGGTTTGGAGGATTGTCGACTCTGGGGACCGATCATTTGTGATTCAGCCGAGTGAGGCCGCTTCATGAGCTGGTGATGCCGCACCTTCTGGGTATCGTATCACCCCTCTTGAATGTCTGTGACACTGATGAACGCATAGGATGCCGAACTTGATTCAGTTTAGGTCCATACCTGTGAGCAGGGTTGGGTTTATTGCAGGAAACTTTGACCTTCAGACTACCTGGTTTTCTTGATAGTGGATCAGTTTTGTTGGGATATGAGGATCTTATCTGCAGATATGATTGTTCTTGATAGAGCAGGTTTTGACCAGAGGATCTTATCATCAGATATGATTGTTCTTGATAGAGCAGGTTTTGATCAGAGGATCTTATCATCAGATCTGTATTTGTTCTTGATAGAGCAGGTTTTGATCAGAGGATCTTATCATCAGATGTGTGTTTGTTCTTGATAGAGCAGGTTTTGATCAGAGGATCTTATCATCAGATATGATTGTTCTTGATAGAGCAGGTTTTGATCAGAGGATCTTATCATCAGATGTGTATTTGTTCTTGATAGAGCAGGTTTTGATCAGAGGATCTTATCATCAGATGTGTGTTTGTTCTTGATAGAGCAGGTTTTGATCAGAGGATCTTATCATCAGATGTGTATTTGTTCTTGATAGAGTAGGTTTTGATCAGAGGATCTTATCATTAGATATGATTGTTCTTGATAGAGCAGGTTTTGATCAGAGGATCTTATCATCAGATATGATTGTTCTTGATAGAGCAGGTTTTGATCAGAAGATCTTATCATCAGATGTGTATTTGTTCTTGATAGAGCAGGTTTTGATCAGAGGATCTTATCATCAGATGTGTATTTGTTCTTGACAGAGCAGGTTTATGACTGGGGTCTGAGGATCTCATTATCAGATGTTTGTTCTTGATAGAGCAGAGTTTTGGTCATCAGTTGTTTGTTCTTGACAGAGCAGATTCATGATTGGAGTCTGAAGATCTCATCAACAGATGTATGTTTGTTCTTGATAGAGCAGAGTTTTATTATCAAATGTTTGTTCTTGACAGAGCAGTTTTTGTGGTCCTGTATCAGAGGTCCTTTTTATCAGACGTTTGTTCTTGACAGAGCAGAATTATAATCCTATGTATATGGCCCTATCAGATGGTTGTTCTTGACAGAGCAGATTTGTGGTCCGATACCAGGGTTTTTCTTATTATCAGATGCAGTAGGTGTTCTTGATAGAGCAGGATTATGGTTTTGTTGATACAGAATCTCCACAGCACAGTTGCCTTGATCTCCTGCTGCATGACTGCATTTTACATTATTTTGCATACTCATTTGCATTTCATTAACGTGTGTCTGTGTTGCAGGTACCGTTTTCCCCGATCCAGGATTTCTTGCCTCCTATTGTATTGTTATGGGTTCTCTGAGGAAGACCGTGGCTTACAAGTTCCCTGCCCCTGATGTGGTTTGGCTGACCGGTTTGATTGCTTTAGCAGATGATTCTGTGAGGGATGAGTTCAGAAAATCTTACGGCAAATTGCTCAGTTTGGTTCGTAAACCTTCTGCGTTCGAGTTGAATGGGTTGCATGCCCTGCTGCAGTTCTACGACCCTCCGTTGAGATGTTTCACTTTCCAGGATTTTGTTCTCGCACCCACGCTAGAGGAATATGCTGATTTGTTAGGTGTGCCTATCAAGAGGCAGATGCTTTTTGTTCATATGGATGCTGAGCCTGATCTGGCTGGGCTAGCTCCGTCACTTCATCTGGATGCCTCCGAGTTGGTATTGACTAGTTGGAACAAGGTTCCTGGTTTCTCCTTGCATTTTTTAGTGGGAAAGGCTCAGCAGTGCGCTAAAGACGGATGTTGGGTCGCGTTCAACGCCATTCTCGCTCTGTGCATATATGGCATCATTCTGTTCCCCAATATGCCCGATTTCGTGGACTTCGACGCATTTCATATCTTCGCATCATGGAATCTAGTCCCTACCTTGATAGAAGATGTCTACCATTCTATCCACTACAAAAACGAGAACAGGAGGGGCAAGAATGTCTCATGCTGTGTACCCTTGCTCTTTAAATGGCTTGATAGTCATCTGCCCAAGAGGGGTCCCTCTGTTTCGTCTGCAGCCACAGCTGAGTAGTCCGAGCGTCTGATGAGTTTATCTGCAGAGGATATTGACAGGTTCGACAGAGATAGGTTGGGTACCGAGATTATCTTCAGCTGCAGCGGGTTTCCAAACGTGCCTTTGATAGGCAGGAAAGGCTGTATAAACTACAATCCGTCTTTGCTGGTCCGACAGTTCGCGTATGCTTTGAGAGCTCCGCCGAAGGATGAAGAGGTACAGGAATCTCTGTACCTCACTGGTCTTCTAGAAGGGGATATGTTATCCAAGCTTCAGCGCGCCTGGAATGGTATCAGTAAGAGGGGAAAGCCGTTGCTGGGGAGAAGCAACAACCAAGCCTACCCTCCGTATGTGACTTGGATCAGAGCCAGAGCAGATGCTATAGGGATGTCGTTTCCTCATGCCAAGCTGGAAAGCCCTCCAGTGATTGAAGAGCCTACTACTGTGCCCATTCAGCAGCATAATCAGGTGTTAGCTGAGCGAGACGAATTGAAGCAGGCGAATGAGGAACTAGAGAAAGAGTTGCCTCAGCTCCGAAGCGAGAGGAACGAAGTCGTTCATTCTTTCAAAAGTCAAACAGAGCTGGTGAACTGGCTGGGGACAAACCTGACTAAGCAGATAGCCGAGCGTGAACGCATGGGTCAAGACTTCAAAGCTGTCAACGACGTACTGGCTACAAAGAAGCAGCACTTGGACGAAGCATATCGGAGGATATCCAAGTTCAACCAGCACTGGAAGGCTTCCCTGGCCACCAGGAAAGAGCGGGAGGATAAGCTGATGCTACAGATCTCCGAGTTAGGAGCCCAGGTGAAGGATAGTGAGAAGAGGTTTGATGAGGAAACCGCCCGCAGATACGCCACCGAAGGCCAGCTCAACAGGGCTCTCGCTAACCTGAAGGAGCGCAAACTGACGTTTGATTCCAAGAAACAGAAGTTAGAAGATTGTTTCGGCGAAGGAGCGTGGGAAGGTTCGGTCGAAGGTCTTCAGTACACCATTGTGCAAAGGGAGTTACTCGTCGAAGGGTTACTCACTCTGCCTGATCATCCAGAAACGAAGGAGTTGTTAGAAGAGTATCGCGCCCGTGGCCGTACTTGACTATTTGTATTCCTTTTGTTTTGATCATTGTTGTATGTTGACCATCACCAGGCTTGTTGGATGAGGTCACGCTGTTGATTCATCTTGTACTCGCTGATGCTGTATACTGCCTTGATGGGCTTTCTTTATATATGAGATTGTTATTTCCATGATTGGACTTGGACTTCTTCTTATTATCAGCAAGGGCACTCAGGCACTAGGATCGGGGAAAATCTCCCTAACGCACAAACACACGTTTGCATTTGCATGAAGCATTTGCATAACGAGCATTTTGTTGTTTTTCCTAACCCTTCTGCATTTTATAGGTTGTTTCAGGTTGTCTCAGGTTGTCTCAGGTGGTTCCAGGATTGATCAGAGACCTATTCACCGCTATCCGACCAGAGCTAATCAAACCAGAATCATGGAGCAAGTGCAAACTGATGTTCAGGAACTCCGTGAGAGAATGGATCGCTTCATGGAGCTCATGCAAGCGGTCGCCAATGGCCAGGATCAGCTCAAAACTTTGGTTCAGCCTCTGATTCAGAGGGTTGATAGCAATGGCGTACTTCATGGTGGGACTGTGCCTACTCCTCCACCAGTTGAAACTCCGCAGAATGGTGTTTCCGTGACCGGGGGAAACGGCAGTGCTAACGGCAATGTGATGGCCAACCTGGGACTCAATACGACGGGCGTCGGTAATGGGAGTCTGGGAGCTAATGTCAATGTCGGGCTGGGCAACGGCAATGCAGGCGTCGGGAATCTATTTGGGCCTCAGCCATGGCTAGAGGATCGTCAGGACAATGTGTTCTCTCAGAGAGGTGCTGAAGGGGAGCTGAATGCTGAAGCGCGGCTTAGATTCAAGGCACTTGAAGATAAGATGAGGGATATCGAGAATCAGAATACTTTGGGCGTTGATATGTCCAAGTTGGGGCTAATTGCTGATTTCAAGGTGCCTCCCAAGTTTAAGGTACCTGACTTTGAAAATTATAAGGGCACCACTTGCCCTCGTGTCCACCTGAGATCGTACTACAGGAAAATGTCTGCTCATTCTGAGGACGAGAAGTTGTTGATGCACTTCTTTCAAGACAGTCTTTCTGGGCCATCTCTTGAATGGTACATGAGTCTGGAGCCTACTAGTGTGCGCACGTGGAAGGATCTTGCTGAAGCATTTGTGCACCACTACCAATACAATAGCGACTTGGCCCCGAACCGAGTCCAGCTGCAGAATCTGTCGCAGAGGAACAATGAAGGGTTTAAGGAATACGCCCAGCGGTGGCGTGAGTTGGCAGCTAGGGTTCAGCCGCCGATGGTTGAACGTGAGCTCGTGCAGATGTTCGTAGCCACCCTCCCAGGGGTTTACTATAAGAAGCTGGTCAGCGGTATGTCTGGGACGTTCTCAGATCTCATTATCACGGGTGAGCACGTCGAAAATGGGATCAAGATCGGGAAAATTCAAGGTGAGTCATCCTTAGCTAGGGGAGGCGGAAAGAAACCTTATAGGGGCAAAAGACGAGAAGGAGAAGCGAGCGTTGTGACCAACGCTCGAAGGAAGGGTAAAGGTCCTCACCAGCAGGTGGCCAGTATAACTATCCCGGCAGTTCCACAGCAGCAGCAACAACCGAATCAACAGGGATACAGAAAATATCAAAATCGGGCACCTTTGTCGAACCGTCACCTCGAGACCCCGCCCATGTCGTACGTGCAACTCTTGCAGACTTTACTTCAGCTACAGTTGATCCAGAAGAGGACGCTGGCTCCCTTGACATGGGCACCTCCGCCAGGGTACGACGCGAATGCCACTTGTGAGTTTCACTCAGGGGCACCAGGCCACACAGTAGAGAACTGCAAAGCCTTCAAGCATAAGGTGCAGGACATGGTGGATGCCAAGATCATCAACTTCTCCGATAATGTGCCTAATGTCACGAAGAATCCTATGCCGAATCATAGGGGAGGCGGAGTGAACACCATTATCGAAGACGAAAGCTTAGATTTGTTGACTGACGTCAGAGATCTGAAGACGCCGCTTAGCTTCGTTAAAGCTAAGTTGATGAAAAGAGGGTTCTTTCTAGGTTGCGGAGAGCTATGTATGGACTGTGCCACACGTTCTGATGGATGTGAGCAGTTGGTAGAAGGAATTCAAAGTCTGATGACTGAAGGGATTTTACAGTTTAGCCGGAGGGCCGAATGTGGATCAGGAGAGGTAGTGCTGAAGCAAGCCGATGAGGTCGCCACCATCACCATCCCTTGCTAGACGATAACTATTTCTGCGCCCAGGCCGCCCACAATTACCATCACCCGAGCTGGGCCAATACCCTTCGAGAGCACTAACGCTGTCCCGTGGCATTATGGGGCTGAAGTCTACTGCAATGGACAGAAGTTGGAGCTGGAACCGTTTGGGTCGACGGTGGAGAACCTTGCGGGAATCAGTGGTATTACTCGCAGCGGAAGAGTGTTTGCACCACCAGAGGTCGCGGCGGATAAAGCAGTCAGAGCTGATGCGGCTGATAAAGGTAAAAGTAAAGTCGTTGAAGAGGTCCCGCGTGGGGCGGAAAAAGACTTACTTGTTAAAGATGCCGAGGAGTTTATGCGGTTGATTAAAAAGAGTGACTACAAGATTGTGGATCATCTCCATCAGACGCCCTCGAAGATTTCCATTCTAAACTTGTTGCTGTGTTCTGAAGCACACCGCAACGCGCTGCTGAAGGTGTTGAACGCCGCATATGTACCGCAAGAAATATCGGTGAATCAGCTAGAAGAGGTTGTAGCCCACGTCAATGCTGGAAATGGGCTAGGTTTCACAGACCTGGAGCTGACGCCAAAAGGGAGGAATCACAATAGCGCCCTGCACATCTCGATAGAGTGTAGGGGCACAATTATGTCACACGTGTTGGTGGACACGGGTTCGTCACTTAATGTTCTTTCGAAGAAGGCACTAATGAAGTTGGATACTCGTGGAGTGATTTGCACACCCAGTAATCTGGTGGTGAAGGCGTTCGATGGGACTAAATGACATGTTTTCGGGGAGGTGACCCTGTCAATCCAAGTAGGCCTGGAAACGTTCAACGCGGTCTTTTATATTATGGACATCATGCCTGCCTACAGCTGTCTCCTGGGCCGGCCGTGGATCCATGCTGCTGGTGCCGTGACCTCCACGTTGCACCAGAAACTCAAATATGCTGTCGGGGGTAGCATCGTAACCGTGTGTGGCGAGGAAGATATAATGGTGAGCCATTTGTCGTCCTTCAAGTATGTGGAGATGGATGGCGAAATCCATGAGACTCTATGCCAAGCGTTCGAAGCCGTCAAAGTGAAGGGCGTAGCTCCTATAGTCACTGAAAAGCCAGAGATGACTCTCTCCTCATTCAAGGAAGCTCGGGCCGTTGTCCAAGCCGGATCTACCCCAGGCTGGGGGCGAATTTTGGAGATACCTAACAAGCAGGATAAGTTTGGGTTGGGATATTCTTTTGGAGCTGAAGCTTCTTCTTCTTCTAGCAGTGCGTCGCGAGGTAAGGGGACGATCCAGTTTACCAGTGGCGGGGTGATTTTTGAAAGCATCAATGCAGTGTCTGAAGACAGCGGAGATAACGACTGTGACCTCGACTCTTGGATCCAGCCAAGCAAGCCAGGCGAGGGCCTCAACAATTGGTCCGTCAAGGATATCATCCAGATGACAAGTGAAGAGTAATAATTTACTTTTTTCCAATCATTGTACAACCCTATGTCCTACCCGGGGCATAGTGGTTTTATTGTCAGGGCCTTGTTGGATTATGTACATGCATTTTGTTAATAAATCAAAGGCGTTTTCTTCGTATTCAAATATTGCGATCCCTGTTATTCCTGTTTTATATTTGTTTTGAGAAACAATAAAATGGCAATGGGGTTTGTGCTAACCTGCATATCCTTGTTTTAAGCTTAACCCTTGTTATTGCAGGATCCACATGACAGATGACATCGACTCTGGACCTTCTACGGCTCACTTCGACTTCGATTGCCCGATATATCAAGCTGAAGAAGAGATTGATGAGGACGAAGACCTTCCTGAAGAGTTGGCCCGCTTGTTGAAACAAGAGGAGAAAGTTATTCTGCCTCATGAGGAGGAGATCGAGATCGTGAATCTGGGTTCTGAAGAACTCGTCAGAAATGTCAGGATAGGGGCTGCATTGCAGAGTGATGTCAAGCAGAGATTAGTCGAGATGCTGAGAGAGTATAGTGACGTCTTTGCTTGGTCATACAAAGATATGCCCGGACTTGACACGGACATCGTAGTCCACCACTTGCCGCTGCGAGAAGATTGTCCTCCCGTTAAGCAGAAGCTTAGAAGGACGAGACCAGATATGGCCGTTAAGATCAAAGAAGAAGTGCAAAAGCAGCTTGATGCTGGCTTCTTAGCGGTCACTACTTACCCTCCGTGGGTCGCCAACATAGTGCATGTACCGAAGAAGGACGGTAAGGTACGAATGTGCGTCGATTATCGGGATTTGAATAGGGCGAGCCCTAAAGATGATTTCCCGCTGCCTCATATTGATGTGTTGGTCGACAATACAGCTCAGTTCTCCGTGTTTTCGTTCATGGATGGCTTCTCTGGTTACAATCAGATCAAGATGGCGCCGGAGGACATGGAGAAAACGACGTTTATCACTCCCTGGGGAACATTTTGCTACAAGGTAATGCCTTTCGGTCTGAAGAACGCAGGGGCCACTTACCAACGAGCTATGGTAACTTTGTTTCATGACATGATTCATCATGAGATTGAAGTCTATGTTGATGACATGATTGCGAAGTCCCAAACTGAGGAGGGACATCTAGTCAATTTGCTGAAGCTTTTTGAGAGGCTTAGGAAGTTTAGGTTGAGGTTGAATCCTAACAAATGTACTTTCGGAGTACGGTCCGGAAGGTTACTGGGGTTTATCGTGAGTGAAAGAGGCATCGAGGTTGATCCTGCGAAGATAAAAGCCATACAAGAAATGCCAGTGCCAAAAACAGAAAAAGAAGTTTGTGGTTTCTTGGGCAGAATAAACTACATTGCAAGGTTTATCTCTCAGCTCATGGCCACGTGTGAACCGATGTTCAAGCTTTTAAAGAAAGATCAGGCGATTATCTGGAATGAGGATTGCCAGAAGGCATTCGACAAGATAAAGCAGTATCTTCAGGAACCTCCAATCTTGATACCCCCAGTGGCTGGACGGCCATTAATCATGTACTTGACAGTTCTTGAGAATAGTATGGGGTGTGTTCTCGGTCAGCACGACGAGACGGGCAGAAAGGAGCATGCCATTTACTACTTGAGTAAAAAGTTCACTGACTGTGAATCTCGATACTCGATGCTGTAGAAGACGTGTTGTGCACTAGCCTGGGCTGCCAAACGTTTACGATAGTACATGCTCAATCACACCACCATGCTAATTTCGAAGATGGATCCGATCAAGTACGTCTTCGAGAAGCAAGCGCTTTCGGGCAGGATTGCCAAATGGCAAATGGTGTTGACGGAATATGACATTCAGTACGTTTCCCAGAAGGCCATCAAGGGAAGCGTATTGTTTGAGTACCTTGCCGAGCAGCCGATCGAGGATTATCAGCCGATGAAATTTGAATTCCCTGACGAGGATATTATGTTTCTTAAAGCGAAAGATTGCGATGAGCCGTTGCCCGACAAGGGGCCAGATAGGAAATCCCAGTGGAAATTGATATTTGACGGGGCGGTTAATTCCTATGGAAGTGGCATTGGGGCGATCATCACGACTCCCCACGGATCCCACATCCCGTTCACTGCGAGACTGACGTTTCCAGTCACCAATAACGAGGCGGAGTATGAAGCATGCATCATGGGTCTAGAAGAAGCAATTGATTTGAGAATCAAGAACCTATATGTATATGGTGACTCGGCGCTTGTGATCAACCAAATTAAAAGGGAGTGGGAGACTCGTCAATCGAATTTGGTGTCGTACATGAATTATGCCAGGAGGCTACTTCCGTTCTTTGATCGAGTGGAACTCCATCATGTGCCCAGAGCAGAAAATCAGATGGCTGATGCCTTAGCCACGTTGGCTTCGATGTATAAAGTCAATTTTTAGAATGAGGCTCCCAGAATTGTCCTTTCTCGTCTTGATAGACCTGCATTTATCTCTCAGCTCACGGCCACGTGTGAACCGATGTTCAAGCTTTTAAAGAAAGATCAGGCGATTATCTGGAATGAGGATTGCCAGAAGGCATTCGACAAGATAAAGAAGTATCTTCAGGAACGTCCAATCTTGATACCCCCAGTGGTTGGACGACCATTAATCATGTACTTGACAGTTCTTGAGAATAGTATGGGGTGTGTTCTCGGTCAGCACGACGAGACGGGCAGAAAGGAGCATGCCATTTACTACTTGAGTAAAAATTTCACTGACTGTGAATCTCGATACTCGATGCTGGAGAAGACGTGTTGTGCACTAGCCTGGGCTGCCAAACGTTTACGACAGTACATGCTCAATCACACCACCATGCTAATTTCGAAGATGTATCCGATCAAGTACGTCTTCGAGAAGCAAGCGCTTTCGGGCAGGATTGCCAGATGGCAAATGGTGTTGACGGAATATGACATTCAGTACATTTCCCAGAAGGCCATCAAGGGAAGCGTATTATCTGAGTACCTTGCCGAGCAGCCGATCGAGGATTATCAGCCGATGAAATTTGAATTCCCTGACGAGGATATTATATTTCTTAAAGCGAAAGATTGCGATGAGCCGTTGCCCGACGAGGGGCCAGATAGGAAATCCCAGTGGAAATTGATATTTGACGGGGCGGTTAATTCCTATGGAAGTGGCATTGAGGCGATCATCACGACTCCCCACGGATCCCACATCCCGTTCACTGCGAGACTGACGTTTCCAGTCACCAATAACGAGGCAGAGTACGAAGCATGCATCATGGGTCTAGAAGAAGCAATTGATTTGAGAATCAAGAACCTAGATGTATATGGTGACTCGGCGCTTGTGATCAACCAAATTAAAGGGGAGTGGGAGACTCGTCAATCGAATTTGGTGCCATACATGAATTATGCCAGGAGGCTACTTCCGTTCTTTGATCGAGTGGAACTCCATCATGTGCCCAGAGTAGAAAATTAGATGGCTGATGCCTTAGCCACGTTGGCTTCGATGTATAAAGTCAATTTTTAGAATGAGGCTCCCAGAATTGTCCTTTCTCGTCTTGATAGACCTGCATTTGTCTTTGCGATCGAGGAAGCCGCCGACGGCAAGCCATGGTTCCATGACATCTAGACTTTCCTTATGACTAAGGAGTATCCTGCGGGAGTGTCAACCCAGGATAAGAAGACTCTGAGGAGGCTGTCTGGAAATTTTTATCTCAATCCTGATTGAGTGTTGTACAAAAGAAACCACGATCTCGTGCTACTCAGATGTGTAGATGAGAAAGAGGCGAGTATGCTCATGGAAGAAGTCCATGAAGGCACATTTGGTACGCACGCCGGCGGGCATGCTATGACAAGAAAGATCCTGAGAGCAGGATATTACTGGGTGACGATGGAATCAGATTGCTTTAAATTCGCGAAGAGATGTCATAAATGCCAAATTTATGCTGATAAAGTTCATGTGTCGCCGTGCCCGTTAAATGTCATGTCCTCCCCGTGGCCGTTCTCCATGTGGGGCATCGACATGATAGGCAAGATCGAGCCCACTGCATCTAACGGTCATCGCTTCATTCTAGTAGCCATCGACTACTTCACCAAGTGTGTGGAGGCAGCCTCATATGCTAATGTGACCAAGCAGGTGGTGGCTAAATTCATAAAGAGGGACATCATCTGTCGTTACGGAATTCCCGAGCGGATCATTACTGATAATGGTTCGAATCTGAATAACAAGATGATGAAGGAGTTGTGCCAGAGTTTCAAGATTGAACACCACAACTCATCTCCTTATCGGCCGAAGATGAATGGCGTCGTTGAAGCGGCCAATAAGAACATAAAGAAGATTGTTCAGAAGATGGTTGTGACCTACAAAGATTGGCACGAGATGCTGCCATTTGCATTG
The DNA here is from genome assembly GCA_963859935.3 of Lathyrus sativus. Lineage (NCBI taxonomy): Eukaryota > Viridiplantae > Streptophyta > Magnoliopsida > Fabales > Fabaceae > Lathyrus > Lathyrus sativus. The sequence continues at coordinate 222,613,334 of OZ012739.1, read as the reverse complement.
CACGGTTATCGTACAACGGTACGTACGTCACCGGGGCAACTCCTTTCTCCTTGGTGTACAGTATGGAAGCAGTCCTACTGTTAGAAGTGGAGATCCCTTCTTTGCGAGTTTTGGTTGATGTGAAACTCGACGAGGCATAATGGATTACGAACCGACTGAACCAACTCAGCCTGATGGACGAGAAGAGGTTAGCATCGATTGCGCATGGTCGTCTGTACCAAAGCCGAATGAAGAAAGCTTATGATAAGAAGGTGCGTCCTAGAAGCTTTCAGACGGGTGATCTCGTCCTGAAGAAGATTCTTCCTCCACACTCCGATCACCGGGGCAAGTGGACTCCCAATTACGAAGGTCCGTACGTCGTCAGCAAGGTCTTCTCGAGAGGAGCTTTATTGTTATCCACGATGGATGGTGAAGATTTTGCATCCCCGGTGAACGCGGACGCAGTTAAAAAATACTTTGCTTGAAAGCGACCCGCTGGACAGTAAAAAGAGAGTCTAGGCAAAAATGGGGCATCCCGGCGAACCATAAAAAAGGAAAAAGGTTCAGGCAAAAATTAGGGATATAAATTGAAAAAATGTACCCCCGCAAAGTCGAAAACCCGGATGGGCGACTTTGGCAAAAAAGGGTATCCCGGTGAACTGAAAACCCGCAAAGGGCGGTTCACGCAAAAGTTAGGGATTTGAAAAAGCAAATGACTGCGTTCCGCGTGTGGACTTTCATTGTTTAGTGGTTTGGAAGACCTGAGGGCCGTTTATCTGAATCAATCTCTTCCGAAGCTGAAGCGTTGGAGAAGTATCGAAGTCGAGTGGGTCATAGAGGGATCAACTCATGGTGTTCGTCTACGCCTCGTTGCCGACATTTGTATATACTGATGTATATTTAGGTTTTCTTTTTGCGCGGCTTCCTCATTCCAGGAGCTTGCATCCGTTGTAAAACATTTTTACCCATTCAGGGGTTCGTTATCAATAAAATGTACACTATTCAGCAATTCTGTTTGCCTTTTTAGCATTTATCTGTTTTGTTTGCGAAAAAGAACGCCGATGTTTTTGATAAAATACGCATACATAAACTTACTGGCCTAGGCCACTGATTGTTGAAACAATGAATTACTTGAACATTGTCACGAGATAATAACCTTGATAGGTCCCTTTGAGAAGGGTATCTTGTCTGTTTGTTTGTGTTGTTACAGGTGTAGCATATTCCAGACAGTGCGCTGTGCGTATCCCCAAGTAGGATGATTCCTCCTTCTCCAGCAAAGTTCAGCAGCATCTCCCCGCAGAGTCTGAACACGAGATCATGAGCATTGATATGTCTCCCCGGGCAGAGAAGATTCTCTCCCCGATCAGATGCATCCTGAAGGAACGTCATCTCCTCAGCTGAATCGTACACCGAAGTGTGCAGCAATTGGTAGTTCAAGACTGAAGTCTCCAGCGGAATTGAGTTTCCCCATAGAGTCGTACTCTCCTCAGCAAGTAGAATGATTTCTTCTTCCTCAGCCGAGTTTGCAGATCCCCAAGAGAGCCGAGTCCTTGGAAGCAGTTGGGACCATGATTGGTTTTCCCCAGTGGAGCGTTGAATAGATGATGCTGTATTTCCCTATCGGAGCCGTTGTCCCCAGGGAAGTAGCCGTGAAGGCCGTGCAGGTTATTCCCGCGATTGACATCGCTTTCCCTCAGCAGGTCCAGGTTCTCGTAGAGCTTCGTCCCCCGCAGCAGTCAACTGAAGTTTGTTTCCCCTGCGGAGTCCGATTGAGATTGGTGACCTTGTTCTCCTCAGCAGGATGATTCCTTCCCCCTATCTGAGTGGTTCTTTCTCCTTAACAGGAGGATTCCTCCTTCAGCATTTATTTTGCTGACGGGATCGCATCATTTTGCATGACTGCATAGCATTTATCATAAGCGCATAGCATTTCCACCGTGTGGAGCATTGCGCCATTGCCGAAGCATATGCATAGTAAGCATGATCTAGGTTGTTACCGTTCTTGTTTTGTAGGTGTTTCGCCGCAGAATTGATTACTCAAGATGATTCTTGAATTCTCCCCAACGGAGTCGCTTGCTCAAGATGATTCTTGAATTCCCCAGCAAGGTCGTTTGTTTAAGATGATTCTTAAAACCCCCCGGTGCAGTCACCAGAGTTGGTTGCTCAAGTTGATGTTTAGAGCCCCCGGCAGAGTGTTCGCTCAGGATGATTCCTGAAATCTCCAGCATAGTTATCGGTTCAGGATGATTCTTGAAGTCCCCGGCGGAGTTATTGTCCAAGATGATTCTTGAAGTCCTCAGCAGAGTTGATTCATCCAGAATGATTCCTGGATCCCCGAAGCAGAGTTACTTGATAGTTCTCCAGAATCCCCAGCGGAGATGCGTCGTCCCCAGCAGGTTTCTGAGCAGCGAAGTTGAAACTTCCCCTGAAGACTTGATGATTGAAGTCCGACCGTGTTAATGAAGCAGTTCTCTCAGCTGATGCAGAGTGCCTGATGGCAGAAGTTGGATATTCTCCAATTGGTTAATGATTGACCGAGAATTCTATTCTCTACTTACTGATGAAGTCCGGCTGATGCCCGAAAGTTTTCTTTGAATGCCTGATGGCATGATTAACGTGATTGTTGACCTGATGAGTCCCGAGGAATCTTGATGCCTGATGGCATGTTCGACCATGTATTACCGGTTACCGTGTGACCAATTCTCCAGCTAGTTGCCGTGCAGCTAATATTTCGGTGTTCGAAGATTTGTTCCCATCAGAGTACCGTGTACTTGTGTAGTTGGCAAATTTCCGGGTTTGTCGATATTCAACCGTCTCGCACCTTGATTGGCTGAGATCTGTTCGCTTCTCACCCAGTCAGGTCCAAGCCGTTTGAATAGGGGCAGCTGTTGCACCCCAAAATTTGACCAACAACTTCTTTACCTAGCTTGTGTTTCATTTCATTCACATTATCATTATCATCTGCATTTCATTGACATGTATGCAGTAGCTCAAGAGGTATGATTACCAGTCAAGAGCACCACAAGACTTTGAAGCTAGCCAATAAGGTTATTCAAGTGTTCAAGGGTTGATATCCTTGTCAGAGAAGTTAAGAGATTCTCAGAGAGATTGGTTGAAACCAAGGTTGTGTGCCTCCTAACTTGAGAGTTGTGGGAAGACCTCGGATGATTCTGAAGCCATGAAGAAAGACTTGAGGTCTTGAGAGAGATCATGAGGAGGCTTGAAAGCCATCATGAGGCCTAGACAGGTCATTGTACAATATTAAGAGGACTCAGCCATGAGTGGTGCAGTTAGGGTTTAACTGAGTCAACCCTAGGTCAACTGATGATTTGGAGAGGGTTGAGACCTAATACAAGAGCCATGTGATCAAGGATTGATGCATTGAGATGCTATAAGGATTATTCCAAGGTCAACTCATCAAGATTGAGGAGTTTGAGAAGTTTCAAGCTAGGGTTTCTAAGGCTTGACAGTGTAAAATCCCCTAGTTTGACCCCTATCTTCAAGGCATTTTATCTTAAGATGTGATTGTCATCTTATCTTACCCCCAACATGAATGTTGTAGAGCTTTCTCTTAGCTTTAATTTGAGTACTAGAAGTCCTTGATAGGATTTGTAGAGCTCAAGTTATGACTTTGACAAGTTACAGGTCATCTGAGGTATGTGAATCTGGGGCCTTGAAAGTGACCCAACTTGCATCCAACTTTTTCCCTAGAAGGATGATTCCTATGAACTTTTGGTCAACATGAATGTTGTTCCTTATCTTCTTAGCTTTCTATAGAGTACTAGAAGTCCTTGATAGGATTTGTAGAACTCAACTTATGGCTTTGACAAGTCAAGGGCATTTTGGTCATTTGGAGATTATAGGTCACTTCAAGCATAAGGCCATAACTCCTATTTCCAAGCTTCAAATGGAAAAATCTTCAACATAAAACTTGCTTAAAATGATGTTTTAAGGCTAGTAAGGAGGTCATGAGATGTTGAAAAGGCTAGTAGCTCAAAATGGTAAAAATGACCTAAAATTGAGGCATAAGTTAAATAAGTCAAAGTTGGAAATTGAAACTTCCAAGTTACACATCCAAACCATGGCATGTAATAGGTCATTTTGACTCTAAAAAGCATTTTAAAAACAATGGTTCAGCCACATTTTTGATTTGAGGTTTAGATCATGGACTTGCTTTGGAAAATGGTTGCTTGCATATCAAGGTACAAATGCAAAACACAAGGAAAGGCAATGTACAAGCTAGTAAAGTATCTTAACACTTCATATATCTCATCTAAGGAGATTTTCAAGTCATAACAAGTTGCTACAAGAGGCATAGCATGAGATGGCATGTGAGAGGAGATGAAATCAAAAACTCATGGCATGAGAATCCCAAATTCTCATTGAATGATTCCAGAAAGTTCTGGATGGGTCTGAACCATCCTATATAGTGTTTAGAACTTGCTCAGATGCAAGGTTGGTGAGAGATTAGAGAGGAGAGTGAGATAGCCATTTCAATTTCTTCCATTGCAAGTTGAAATCAAATTCTACTTTCCACACCATTTCCATTGCTTCTTTCAATCCCAATACATTCCATTGATCATACTGAAGGTGTGCATACCAAATTGAGGGCAAGATCATGAAGAATTGAAGAGTTAGCTTTTGGATTTTGGGAGCTGCAAGTCACCATCGAGTTTGGAGATTCAGGCTTTCTTGATCAAATTTTTTGCAAACAGAAGCTTTATCATCAATCAAGGAAGGTTTCTGAAGAGTTTGAGAGGTTGAAGTGGAGGTTTGACCCATCTGATATTCAAGATTTAACAGGTTTGTAACTTTTCTTCTACACCATAATTTAAGCATGATTAGGTAGAATTGTTAGGTTAGAATGGTTAGAGACAAGTAGGAGATGGATTTTGGGAAGTTTGAGATCATTTGGTGAAGTTTGAGTTAGTGACACCATTTTTATTTTGATCAAGAACACGATGGATAGTGAGCTATAACATGAGTGTGATATCAAGAATTAACCAGTGTGAGGTGGTGATCATTCTGAGGTAATCAATTTCAAGAATTGTTAGAATTAAAGTTTGAGCATAGCTTCGATCTTGGATCGGATTTAGAGATTAAGGGCATTTCAATTGATTCTAAGGCTATGGTTGGATTCAGGGTTGAATTTAGAATGGATTAGGGTTTTAAACCATGGATTTTGGTTGAGTTTGGATGGAGTTCGAATTAGGGATTGGAGCTCTGCAACTATTGAGCTTTCCCTCCATTTCCATGGCTGGAGGAAGAAGACAATGCTATGGTCGTTGGATCATGCGTGGACTCATTGACTAGGGTCAGATCTGAGGGCTGTGATTTAATTTCATGTTTGAAGGGAAGTATGAAGATGCCCCAAAACGAAGCGTTTCATTAAATGGGATATTGGGCTTAATTGATACCCACACCCCCATCCATGGCCCATTGATGTTTTGAACTGAATTTCTTTACTCTTTGCACCATGGTCTTTTCTTTTTCTTTATATTTTCTGAATTGATTTTCTGATGAAAATTGGGCCTAGCGCGCATTGATAGTTACACCCCCATTTTAGGGCCCATTCCCATAATGATCTGCACTGAATTGCTATCTGCACCAATGTTTTCACATTTTAATTTCTTTTTCTCCATTTTATTTTAATCTTTGAAAAATCATATTAATGAGAAAAATTATGATTTTTGCATGGGGATTTTTTCTACCATTTCATGTTCATGTCTAGAAAATTACAAAATCAAAATATTTGCATTTCATGCATTTTTAATATTTTTTGTGTATTTTCTCTTTTAATAGCTTTTTAATTCCTTTTATGTTGATACGTAGATTTGTAGAATCTTGTTTAGCTAGTTCACTTTGAATTTTTATGCCATTCTTTTTAGGATAATTAGATTAGGACTTTAGCTCCCCTCTGGATTTATTCCATGATTTTGTGATTAATTTTTGATTAGTTTTGATTAGATGACTTTAGGTTGTGTAGAATTAGGTCAATCCTTAACATAGGTCCACAATAACACTAGAATTTTGGGTTTCTAGGTCAAGTTAGATATTGGGACATATAGGGTATTAAGGGTAGGTATATAGGATCTCCTAGAAGTTATATTACATTTTAATATAATAGTATACTATTTTTAATTGATTTTTGTAGTTGATTGTTGTTTGTGTTGCCCTTGTGGGCTTGTATCTTGTTTTGCCTTGCTTTGTGGGTTTTTGCTTGGCTTGGTGGGCTTGGTCTTGCTTTGAGGAGCATGGAGGAGCATAGTAGAAGACATGAAGATTGAAGGAAGAGCTTGAGAGCTTGAAGGCTTGTTTGTTTTGTTGTTGTTTTAGGGTTAGGGATTAGGAAGAGCTTAGACCTAGTTAACTTCTTTCTTAAACATGGATGGTATCTGTCACCTCCATTCTTCCCCATGATTCAAGGTCCTTCCATGGTATTCACCTCCCTCCTTTGGAGGGATAAGTGATGGTACCTAGGAAGTAGAACCTTTGAGGGAACCATTCTTTTGATGTTAAACCCTTATAGGTCACCTTTGGTGGTCAACAAGCAGTTTAATATCCTAGCTTATCCAGTTAAGTGATTTCTCCTGGCTTGAGTATCTTGAGAGATGTTGGGCTTGAGAGTGAAGAGGAAGACTTCATTGAAGAGTATGGAAGAGGATGATTCCCTGGGCATTGCCATTGCAGCTGAGGCTTAAAGGCTGAAGGATGAAGTTGACATTTCTAAATGATTAAAGACTACTCTGAGAAGCTGAAGCTTGTAGGAAGAGAAGACCAAGTTGAGACTGGTAAAGCAGAGAGAGCTGAAGCTTGAAGACTGAGTTGATACTTATGAAGAGGATTCAATTGAGATTGACTGAAGAGCTGAAGCTTGAAGAACAAAGGATGAGTTGATACTTACTTTGAAGCTTGGAGATCCTGAAGGAATCAAGTTGATACTTGTGGTTAAGAATGAAGCCTGAAGGTGGAACTGATTAAGGAAAGCTGAAGCTTGAAGAGGAAGAATAAGTTGAAACTTATGTTGAAGGGTTGAAACCTGGAGAAGCAAATTGATATTTGTCAAGAGTGATGGAAGTCTGAAGACTGAGTTGCTGTCAGAAGAGCTGAGGCTTGGAGTTAGAAGAGAGAGTTGTTGATCTGCTTTCTTTTCTGTTTTCTTTTCTGTATTGATGTGCCTTGTTTGACTTGCTTGATGCATTAGAATAAGTCCATATCTAGACTAGCTTTAATCTAGGAGCATGATTGCACTAGAGGTTGGGTTGCTCCCTCTGCTTGTATTGTTACTGTGTGGCTTTGCTTGCGGGTATTCGGTAGAGCCCAGCTCCCTTGCCCATGTGGTTTGTTTTGCTTGATAGCAGATTTTATTTCTTCTGTATGATTGCAGTTTATTATATTCTGCTTGATAGCATGTTGTTATTATTTCAGTATGATTACTGTTATTCATTCTGGCTTGAGGTTGAGATGAGCTTGTGGAGGCTGCTGCCCCACACACATTTCCTCCCTCACTTGCATTGCATGCATTTCACAGTCGTTTACTGTATTACTGTTTACTGTTTAAGCTGATGCTTTATCTGTTTCTGTTTATCATTGACATGATCCCTTAGAACTCTCATTTCCTTTGATAAGGAAGCGATGATAGAACTTTAGGTTGAAACCTATGCATGATAACTTCTAGGAGTTCCCTGTTCAAACCTCAACCATAGGATGAATCCTTGGCATGACAACAGTAGGACTTGATAGTCTCCCAGTAGTTGAGTCTGTTCTCTTCTCATCTCAAAACAGCTTAAGATACAGTAATCAAGAATGATTTCTTTCGTACGTTACGAGCCTTAAGCTATATGAGAAAGGATTGTTGGAGAGTTTCTTTCCAGCAGTCTGGATGTTTAGTATGGTACCCTTTGGGTGACATGCGACGCATTCATTCTCAGGTCATAGTCTTTAGTGCGATTGAAATTGCGAACACAATAAAAAACACTTCTTCCGTAAAAGACAGAAAATAAACTTCAAACCTTTTTGCCCCGTGGGCCCATAACTCAAAGGAAAGCTTTTCTGAAGAAAAGAGTGTCGTTAAACTTCAGCGCCAACGCAAACAGGCTTTGTCCCTAACTGCTGGAACTGTTGTTTAACCCTACTCGATAAAACAGATGAATCTGAATTCCCGTAATCCGTAGTATCCCGAACTACGTAAGCTCTGATCTCTCATACCTGTTGAGAGTACGTAGGCACAATACTGATGTATTGGCGAGCCACTTTCCCCGTAACCCGTCGTACGTCGAACTACGTTGACTCTGATTTCTCATTCTCTGATGAGAATACGTAGGCATAAAGTGCGACGCTTTGCCGAGTCATTTTCTTAACTTTTTAAGCAAGCCTTGATAGGTAGATAGATAAACCAACTCATTCAGTAAACACAACAAGCGTGGATCCCGTCGAGTACGACAGACGTGAGGGGTGCTAATACCTTCCCCTTGCGTAATCGACTCCCGAACCCAGACAATGGTTGCGACGACCTTGTCTTACCCTTTTTCGTTAGGTTTTTCCGATCGTTTCCTTTCCCGTTCTGAGGGATAAATAACGAAAGGTGGCGACTCTTCTGTTTTGCCGGCACCTTATTTTCGCGGGAGCGACAGCTGGCGACTCTGCTGGGGATCGAACCCAGAATCTCTGGTTCCCTGGTTCCCCACGCGAGTCAATCCTAGCGCTTGTATGATTACTTGTTGGGTTGTGTTTATTTATCGCATTTTTACTTCCCGCATTTTATTTTCAGTATGATATGATTATCTATGCTGTTGTGGGAGGGGCATTCTGATGAGTGAGAAGCCAGACCCAGGCTTGAGTGAACATAGCATTAGTTGTGGAAATTAGTGGGCGCGTGCTTGCTTTGCAGGCACTAGTGTCTCATGAAATCCACGCTCAGACGAGGTTCTCCCGGTTGGCTTCTCTTTCAACCCTTTGGGTTGAGACGGTTGCTGGTTTGGAGGATTGTCGACTTTGGGGACCGATCATTTGTGATTCAGCCGAGTGAGGCCGCTTCATGAGCTGGTGATGCCACACCTTCTGGGTACCGTATCACCCCTCTTGAATGTCTGTGACGCTGATGAACGCATAGGATGCCGAACTTGAGTCAGTTTAGGTCCATACCTGTAAGCAGGGTTGGGTTTATTGCAGGAAACTTTGACCTTCAGACTACCTGGTTTTCTTGATAGTGGATCAGTTTTGTTGGGATATGAGGATCTTATCTGCAGATATGATTGTTCTTGATAGAGCAGGTTTTGACCAGAGGATCTTATCATCAGATATGATTGTTCTTGATAGAGCAGGTTTTGATCAGAGGATCTTATCATCAGATCTGTATTTGTTCTTGATAGAGCAGGTTTTGATCAGAGGATCTTATCATCAGATGTGTGTTTGTTCTTGATAGAGCAGGTTTTGATCAGAGGATCTTATCATCAGATATGATTGTTCTTGATAGAGCAGGTTTTGATCAGAGGATCTTATCATCAGATGTGTATTTGTTGTTGATAGAGCAGGTTTTGATCAGAGGATCTTATCATCAGATGTGTGTTTGTTCTTGATAGAGCAGGTTTTGATCAGAGGATCTTATCATCAGATGTGTATTTGTTCTTGATAGAGTAGGTTTTGATCAGAGGATCTTATCATCAGATATGATTGTTCTTGATAGAGCAGGTTTTGATCAGAGGATCTTATCATCAGATATGATTGTTCTTGATAGAGCAGGTTTTGATCAGAAGATCTTATCATCAGATGTGTATTTGTTCTTGATAGAGCAGGTTTTGATCAGAGGATCTTATCATCAGATGTGTATTTGTTCTTGACAGAGCAGGTTTATGACTGGGGTCTGAGGATCTCATTATCAGATGTTTGTTCTTGATAGAGCAGAGTTTTGGTCATCAGTTGTTTGTTCTTGACAGAGCAGATTCATGATTGGAGTCTGAAGATCTCATCAACAGATGTATGTTTGTTCTTGATAGAGCAGAGTTTTATTATCAAATGTTTGTTCTTGACAGAGCAGTTTTTGTGGTCCTGTATCAGAGGTCCTTTTTATCAGACGTTTGTTCTTGACAGAGCAGAATTATAATCCTATGTATATGGCCCTATCAGATGGTTGTTCTTGACAGAGCAGATTTGTGGTCCGATACCAGGGTTTTTCTTATTATCAGATGCAGTAGGTGTTCTTGATAGAGCAGGATTATGGTTTTGTTGATACAGAATCTCCACAGCATAGTTGCCTTGATCTCCTGCTGCATGACTGCATTTTACATTATTTTGCATACTCATTTGCATTTCATTAACGTGTGTCTGTGTTGCAGGTACCGTTTTCCCCGATCCAGGATTTCTTGCCTCCTATTGTATTGTTATGGGTTCTCTGAGGAAGATCGTGGCTTACAAGTTCCCTGCCCCTGATGTGGTTCGGCTGACCGGTTTGATTGCTTTAGCAGATGATTCTGTGAGGGATGAGTTCAGGAAATCTTACGGCAAATTGCTCAGTTTGGTTCGTAAACCTTCTGCGTTCGAGTTGAATGGGTTGCACGTCCTGCTGCAGTTCTACGACCCTCCGTTGAGATGTTTCACTTTCCAGGATTTTGTTCTCGCACCCACGCTAGAGGAATATGCTGATTTGTTAGGTGTACCTATCAAGAGGCAGATGCCTTTTGTTCATATGGATGCTGAGCCTGATCTGGCTGGGCTAGCTCCGTCACTTCATCTGGATGCCTCCGAGTTGGTATTGACTAGTTGGAACAAGGTTCCTGGTTTCTCCTTGCATTTTTTAGTGGGAAAGGCTCAGCAGTGCGCTAAAGACGGATGTTGGGTCGCGTTCAACGCCATTCTCGCTCTGTGCATATATGGCATCATTCTGTTCCCCAATATGCCCGATTTCGTGGACTTCGACGCATTTCATATCTTCGCATCATGGAATCCAGTCCCTACCTTGATAGTAGATGTCTACCATTCTATCCACTACAAAAACGAGAACAGGAGGGGCAAGAATGTCTCATGCTGTGTACCCTTGCTCTTTAAATGGCTTGATAGTCATCTGCCCAAGAGGGGTCCCTCTGTTTCGTCTGCAGCCACAGCTGAGTAGTCCGAGCGTCTGATGAGTTTATCTGCAGAGGATATTGACTGGTTCGACAGAGATAGGTTGGGTACCGAGATTATCTTCAGCTGCAGCGGGTTTCCAAACGTGCCTTTGATAGGCAGGAAAGGCTGTATAAACTACAATCCGTCTTTGCTGGTCCGACAGTTCGCGTATGCTTTGAGAGCTCCGCCGAAGGATGAAGAGGTACAGGAATCTCTGTACCTCACTGGTCTTCTAGAAGGGGATATGTTATTCAAGCTTCAGCGCGTCTGGAATGGTATCAGTAAGAGGGGAAAGCCGTTGCTGGGGAGAAGCAACAACCAAGCCTACCCTCCATATGTGACTTGAATCAGAGCCAGAGCAGATGCTATAGGGATGTCGTTTCCTCATGCCAAGCCGGAAAGCCCTCCAGTGATTGAAGAGCCTACTACTGTGCCCATTCAGCAGCATAATCAGGTGTTAGCTGAGCGAGACGAATTGAAGCAGGCGAATGAGGAACTAGAGAAAGAGTTGCCTCAGCTCCGAAGCGAGAGGAACGAAGTCGTTCATTCTTTCAAAAGTCAAACAGAGCTGGTGAACTGGCTGGGGACAGACCTGACTAAGCAGATAGCCGAGCGTGAACGCATGGGTCAAGACTTCAAAGCTGTCAACGACGTACTGGCTACAAAGAAGCAGCACTTGGACGAAGCATATCGGAGGATATCCAAGTTCAACCAGCACTGGAAGGCTTCCCTGGCCACCAGGAAAGAGCGGGAGGATAAGCTGATGCTACAGATCTCCGAGTTAGGAGCCCAGGTGAAGGATAGTGAGAAGAGGTTTGATGAGGAAACCGCCCGCAGATACGCCACCGAAGGCCAGCTCAACAGGGCTCTCGCTAACCTGAAGGAGCGCAAACTGACGTTTGAGTCCAAGAAACAGAAGTTAGAAGATTGTTTCGGCGAAGGAGCGTGGGAAGGTTCGGTCGAAGGTCTTCAGTACACCATTGTGCAAAGGGAGTTACTCGTCGAAGGGTTACTCACTCTGCCTGATCATCCAGAAACGAAGGAGTTGTTAGAAGAGTATCACGCCCGTGGCCGTACTTGACTATTTGTATTCCTTTTGTTTTGATCATTGTTGTATGCTGACCATCACCAGGCTTGTTGGCTGAGGTCACGCTGTTGATTCATCTTGTACTCGCTGATGCTGTATACTGCCTTGATGGGCTTTCTTTATATATGAGATTGTTATTTCCATGATTGGACTTGGACTTCTTCTTATTATCAGCAAGGGCACTCAGACACTAGGATCGGGGAAAATCTCCCTAACGCACAGACACACGTTTGCATTTGCATGAAGCATTTGCATAACGAGCATTTTGTTGTTTTTCCTAACCCTTCTGTGTTTTATAGGTTGTTTCAGGTTGTTTCAGGTTGTTTCAGGTTGTCTCAGGTTGTCTCAGGTGGTTCCAGGATTGATCAGAGACCTATTCACCGCTATCCGACCAGAGCTAATCAAACCAGAATCATGGAGCAAGTGCAAACTGATGTTCAGGAACTCCGTGAGAGAATGGATCGCTTCATGGAGCTCATGCAAGCGGTCGCCAATGGCCAGGATCAGCTCAGAAATTTGGTTCAGCCTCTGATTCAGAGGGTTGATAGCAATGGCGTACTTCATGGTGGGACTGTGCCTACTCCTCCACCAGTTGAAACTCCGCAGAATGGTGTTTCCGTGACCGGGGGAAACGGCAGTGCTAACGGCAATGTGATGGCCAACCTGGGACTCAATACGACGGGCGTCGGTAATGGGAGTCTGGGAGCTAATGTTAATGTCGGGCTGGGCAACGGCAATGCAGGCGTCGGGAATCTATTTGGGCCTCAGCCATGGCTAGAGGATCGTCAGGACAATGTGTTCTCTCAGAGAGGTGCTGAAGGGGAGCTGAATGCTGAAGCGCGGCTTAGATTCAAGGCACTTGAAGATAAGATGAGGGATATCGAGAATCAGAATACTTTGGGCGTTGATATGTCCAAGTTGGGGCTAATTGCTGATTTCAAGGTGCCTCCCAAGTTCAAGGTACCTGACTTTGAAAATTATAAGGGCACCACTTGCCCTCGTGTCCACCTGAGATCATACTACAGGAAAATGTCTGCTCATTCTGAGGACGAGAAGTTGTTGATGCACTTCTTTCAAGACAGTCTTTCCGGGCCATCTCTTGAATGGTACATGAGTCTGGAGCCTACTGTGTGCGCACGTGGAAGGATCTTGCTGAAGCATTTGTGCACCACTACCAATACAATAGCGACTTGGCCCCGAACCGAGTCCAGCTGCAGAATCTGTCGCAGAGGAACAATGAAGGGTTTAAGGAATACGCCCAGCGGTGGCGTGAGTTGGCATCTAGGGTTCAGCCGCCGATGGTTGAACGTGAGCTCGTGCAGATGTTCGTTGCCACCCTCCCAGGGGTTTACTATAAGAAGCTGGTCAGCGGTATGTCTGGGACGTTCTCAGATCTCATTATCACGGGTGAGCACGTTGAAAATGGGATCAAGATCGGGAAAATTCAAGGTGAGTCATCCTTAGCTAGGGGAGGCGGAAAGAAACCTTAGAGTGGCAAAAGACGAGAAGGAGAAGCGAGCGTTGTGACCAACGCTCGAAGGAAGGGTAAAGGTCCTCACCAGCAGGTGGCCAGTATAACTATCCCGGCAGTTCCACAGTAGCAGCAACAACCGAATCAACAGGGATACAGAAAATATCAAAATCGGGCACCTTTGTCGAACCGTCACCTCGAGACCCCGCCCATGTCGTACGTGCAACTCTTGCAGACTTTACTTCAGCTACAGTTGATCCAGAAGAGGACGCTGGCTCCCTTGACATGGGCACCTCCGCCAGGGTACGACGCGAATGCCACTTGTGAGTTTCACTCAGGGGCACCAAGCCACACAGTAGAGAACTGCAAAGCCTTCAAGCATAAGGTGCAGGACATGGTGGATGCCAAGATCATCAACTTCTCCGATAATGTGCCTAATGTCACGAAGAATCCTATGCCGAATCATAGGGGAGGCGGAGTGAACACCATTATCGAAGACGAAAGCTTAGATTTGTTGACTGACGTCAGAGATCTGAAGACGCCGCTTAGCTTCGTTAAAGCTAAGTTGATGAAAAGAGGGTTCTTTCCAGGTTGCGGAGAGCTATGTATGGACTGTGCCACATGTTCTGATGGATGTGAGCAGTTGGTAGAAGGAATTCAAAGTATGATGACTGAAGGGATTTTACAGTTTAGCCGGAGGGCCGAATGTGGATCAGGAGAGGTAGTGCTAAAGCAAGCCGATGAGGTCGCCACCATCACCATCCCTCGCCAGACGATAACTATTTCTGCGCCCAGGCCGCCCACAATTACCATCACCCGAGCTGGGCCAATACCCTTCGAGAGCACTAACGCTGTCCCGTGGCATTATGGGGCTAAAGTCTACTGCAATGGACAGAAGTTGGAGTTGGAACCGTTTGGGTCGACGGTGGAGAACCTTGCGGGAATCAGTGGTATTACTCGCAGCGGAAGAGTGTTTGCACCACCAGAGGTCGCGGCGGATAACGCAGTCAGAGCTGATGCGGCTGATAAAGGTAAAAGTAAAGTCGTTGAAGAGGTCCCGCGTGGGGCGGAAAAAGACTTACTTGTTAAAGATGCCGAGGAGTTTATGCAGTTGATTAAAAAGAGTGACTACAAGATTGTGGATCATCTCCATCAGACGCCCTCGAAGATTTCCATTCTAAACTTGTTGCTGTGTTCTGAAGCACACCGCAACGCGCTGCTGAAGGTGTTGAACGCCACATATGTACCGCAAGAAATATCGGTGAATCAGCTAGAAGAGGTTGTAGCCCACGTCAATGCTGGAAATGGGCTAGGTTTCACAGACCTGGAGCTGACGCCAAAAGGGAGGAATCACAATAGCGCCCTGCACATCTCAATAGAGTGTAGGGGCACAATTATGTCACACGTGTTGGTGGACACGGGTTCGTCACTTAATGTTCTTTCGAAGAAGGCATTAATGAAGTTGGATACTCGTGGAGTGATTTGCACACCCAGTGATCTGGTGGTGAAGGCGTTCGATGGGACTAAATGACATGTTTTCGGGGAGGTGACCCTGTCAATCCAAGTAGGCCTGGAAACGTTCAACGCGGTCTTTTATATTATGGACATCATGCCTGCCTACAGCTGTCTCCTGGGCCGGCCGTGGATCCATGCTGCTGGTGCCGTGACCTCCACGTTGCACCAGAAACTCAAATATGCTGTCGGGGGTAGCATCGTAACCGTGTGTAGCATCGGGCATAGTAGTTTTATTGTCAGGGCCTTGTTGGATTATGTACATGCATTTTGTTAATAAATCAAAGGCGTTTTCTTCGTATTCAAATATTGCGATCCCTGTTATTCCTGTTTTATATTTGTTTTGAGAAACAATAAAATGGCAATGGGGTTTGTGCTAACCTGCATATCCTTGTTTTAAGCTTAACCCTTGTTATTGCAGGATCCACATGACAGATGACATCGACTTTGGACCTTCTACGGCTCACTTCGACTTCGATTGCCCGATATATCAAGCTGAAGAAGAGATTGATGAGGACGAAGACCTTCCTGAAGAGTTGGCCCGCTTGTTGAAACAAGAGGAGAAAGTTATTCTGCCTCATGAGGAGGAGATCGAGATCGTGAATCTGGGTTCTGAAGAACTCGTCAGAAATGTCAGGATAGAGGCTGCATTGCAGAGTGATATCAAGCAGAGATTAGTCGAGATGCTGAGAGAGTATAGTGAAGTCTTTGCTTGGTCATACGAAGATATGCCCGGACTTGACACGGACATCGTGGTCCACCACTTGCCGCTGCGAGAAGATTGTCCTCCCGTTAAGCAGAAGCTTAGAAGGACGAGACCAGATATGGCCGTTAAGAACAAAGAAGAAGTGCAAAAGCAGCTTGATGCTGGCTTCTTAGCGGTCACTACTTACCCTCCGTGGGTCGCCAACATAGTGCATGTACCGAAGAAGGACGGTAAGGTACGAATGTGCGTCGATTATCGGGATTTGAATAGGGCGAGCCCTAAAGATGATTTCCCGCTGCCTCATATTGATGTGTTGGTCGACAATACAGCTCAGTTCTCCGTGTTTTCGTTCATGGATGGCTTCTCCGGTTACAATCAGATCAAGATGGCGCCGGAGGACATGGAGAAAACGACGTTTATCACTCCCTGGGGAACATTTTGCTACAAGGTAATGCCTTTCGGTCTGAAGAACGCAGGGGCCACTTACCAACGAGCTATGGTAACTTTGTTTCATGACATGATTCATCATGAGATTGAAGTCTATGTTGATGACATGATTGCGAAGTCCCAAACTGAGGAGGGACATCTAGTCAATTTGCTGAAGCTTTTTGAGAGGCTTAGGAAGTTTAGGTTGAGGCTGAATCCTAACAAATGTACTTTCGGAGTACGGTCCGGAAGGTTACTGGGGTTTATCGTGAGTGAAAGAGGCATCGAGGTTGATCCTGCGAAGATAAAAGCCATACAAGAAATGCCAGTGCCAAAAACAGAAAAAGAAGTTCGTGGTTTCTTGGGCAGAATAAACTACATTGCAAGGTTTATCTCTCAGCTCATGGCCACGTGTGAACCGATGTTCAAGCTTTTAAAGAAAGATCAGGCGATTATCTGGAATGAGGATTGCCAGAAGGCATTCGACAAGATAAAGCAGTATCTTTAGGAACCTCCAATCTTGATACCCCCAGTGGCTGGACGGCCATTAATCATGTACTTGACAGTTCTTGAGAATAGTATGGGGTGTGTTCTCGGTCAGCACGACGAGACGGGCAGAAAGGAGCATGCCATTTACTACTTGAGTAAAAAGTTCACTGACTGTGAATCTCGATACTCGATGCTGGAGAAGACGTGTTGTGCACTAGCCTGGGCTGCCAAACGTTTACGATAGTACATGCTCAATCACACCACCATGCTAATTTCGAAGATGGATCCGATCAAGTACGTCTTCAAGAAGCAAGCGCTTTCGGGCAGGATTGCCAGATGGCAAATGGTTTTGACGGAATATGACATTCAGTACGTTTCCCAGAAGGCCATCAAGGGAAGCGTATTGTTTGAGTACCTTGCCGAGAAGCCGATCGAGGATTATCAGCCGATGAAATTTGAATTCCCTGACGAGGATATTATGTTTCTTAAAGCGAAAGATTGCGATGAGCCGTTGCCCGACGAGGGGCCAGATAGGAAATCCCAGTGGAAATTGATATTTGACGGGGCGGTTAATTCCTATGGAAGTGGCATTGGGGCGATCATCACGACTCCCCACGGATCCCACATCCCGTTCACTGCGAGACTGACGTTTCCAGTCACCAATAACGAGGCGGAGTATGAAGCATGCATCATGGGTCTAGAAGAAGTAATTGATTTGAGAATCAAGAACCTAGATGTATATGGTGACTCGGCGCTTGTGATCAACCAAATTAAAGGGGAGTGGGAGACTCGTTAATCGAATTTGGTGTCGTACATGAATTATGCCAGGAGGCTACTTCCGTTCTTTGATCGAGTGGAACTCCATCATGTGCCCAGAGCAGAAAATCAGATGGCTGATGCCTTAGCCACGTTGGCTTCGATGTATAAAGTCAATTTTTAGAATGAGGCTCCCAGAATTGTCCTTTCTCGTCTTGATAGACCTGCATTTATCTCTCAGCTCACGGCCACGTGTGAACCGATGTTCAAGCTTTTAAAGAAAGATCAGGCGATTATCTGGAATGAGGATTTCCAGAAGGCATTCGACAAGATAAAGCAGTATCTTCAGGAACGTCCAATCTTGATACCCCCAGTGGTTGGACGACCATTAATCATGTACTTGACAGTTCTTGAGAATAGTATGGGGTGTGTTCTCGGTCAGCACGACGAGACGGGCAGAAAGGAGCATGCCATTTACTACTTGAGTAAAAAGTTCACTGACTGTGAATCTCGATACTCGATGCTGGAGAAGACGTGTTGTGCACTAGCCTGGGCTGCCAAACGTTTACGACAGTACATGCTCAATCACACCACCATGCTAATTTCGAAGATGGATCCGATCAAGTACGTCTTCGAGAAGCAACCGCTTTCGGGCAGGATTGCCAGATGGCAAATGGTGTTGACGATGACATTCAGTACGTTTCCCAGAAGGCCATCAAGGGAAGCGTATTATCTGAGTACCTTGCCGAGCAGCCGATCGAGGATTATCAGCCGATGAAATTTGAATTCCCTGACGAGGATATTATATTTCTTAAAGCGAAAGATTGCGATGAGCCGTTGCCCGACGAGGGGCCAGATAGGAAATCCCAGTGGAAATTGATATTTGACGGGGCGGTTAATTCCTATGGAAGTGGCATTGAGGCGATCATCACGACTCCCCACGGATCCCACATCCCGTTCACTGCGAGACTGACGTTTCCAGTCACCAATAACGAGGCAGAGTACGAAGCATGCATCATGGGTCTAGAAGAAGCAATTGATTTGAGAATCAAGAACCTAGATGTATATGGTGACTCGGCGCTTGTGATCAACCAAATTAAAGGGGAGTGGGAGACTCGTCAATCGAATTTGGTGCCATACATGAATTATGCCAGGAGGCTACTTCCGTTCTTTGATCGAGTGGAACTCCATCATGTGCCCAGAGCAGAAAATCAGATGGCTGATGCCTTAGCCACGTTGGCTTCGATGTATAAAGTCAATTTTTAGAATGAGGCTCCCAGAATTGTCCTTTCTCGTCTTGATAGACCTGCATTTGTCTTTGCGATCGAGGAAGCCGCTGACGGCAAGCCATGGTTCCATGACATCCAGACTTTCCTTATGACTAAGGAGTATCCTGCGGGAGTGTCAACCCAGGATAAGAAGACTTTGAGGAGGTTGTCTGGAAATTTTTATCTCAATCCTGATTGAGTGTTGTACAAAAGAAACCACGATCTCGTGCTACTCAGATGCGTAGATGAGAAAGAGGCGAGTATGCTCATGGAAGAAGTCCATGAAGGCACATTTGGTACGCACGCCGGCGGGCATGCTATGACAAGAAAGATCCTGAGAGCAGGATATTACTGGCTGACGATGGAATCAGATTGCTTTAAATTCGCGAAGAGATGTCATAAATGCCAAATTTATGCTGATAAAGTTCATGTGTCGCCGTGCCCGTTAAATGTCATGTCCTCCCCGTGGCCGTTCTCCATGTGGGGCATCGACATGATAGGCAAGATCGAGCCCACTGCATCTAACGGTCATCGCTTCATTCTAGTAGCCATCGACTACTTCACCAAGTGTGTGGAGGCAGCCTCATATGCTAATGTGACCAAGCAGGTGGTGGCTAAATTCATAAAGAGGGACATCATCTGTCGTTACGGAATTCCCGAGCAGATCATTACTGATAATGGTTCGAATCTGAATAACAAGATGATGAAGGAGTTGTGCCAGAGTTTCAAGATTGAACACCACAACTCATCTCCTTATCGGCCGAAGATGAATGGCGTCGTTGAAGCGGCCAATAAGAACATAAAGAAGATTGTTCATAAGATGGTTGTGACCTACAAAGATTGGCACGAGATGCTGCCATTTGCATTGCACGGTTATCGTACAACGGTACGTACGTCACCGGGGCAACTCCTTTCTCCTTGGTGTACGGTATGGAAGCAGTCCTACTGTTAGAAGTGGAGATCCCTTCTTTGCGAGTTTTGGTTGATGTGAAACTCGACGAGGCATAATGGATTACGAACCGACTGAACCAACTCAGCCTGATGGACGAGAAGAGGTTAGCATCGATTGCGCATGGTCGTCTGTACCAAAGCCGAATGAAGAAAGCTTATGATAAGAAGGTGCGTCCTAGAAGCTTTCAGACGGGTGATCTCGTCCTGAAGAAGATTCTTCCTCCACACTCCGATCACCGGGGCAAGTGGACTCCCAATTACGAAGGTCCGTACGTCGTCAGCAAGGTCTTCTCGGGAGGAGCTTTGTTGTTATCGACGATGGATGGTGAAGATTTTGCATCCCCGGTGAACGCGGACGCAGTTAAAAAATACTTTGCTTGAAAGCGACCCGCTGGACAGTAAAAAGAGAGTCTAGGCAAAAATGGGGCATCCCGGCGAACCATAAAAAAGGAAAAAGGTTCGGGCAAAAATTAGTGATATAAATTGAAAAAATGTACCCCCGCAAAGTCGAAAACCCGGATGGGCGACTTTGGCAAAAAAGGGTATCCCGGTGAACTGAAAACCCGCAAAGGGCGGTTCACGCAAAAGTTAGGGATTTGAAAAAGCAAATGACTGCGTTCCGCGTGTGGACTTTCATTGTTTAGTGGTTTGGAAGACCTGAGGGCCGTTTATCTGAATCAATCTCTTCCGAAGCTGAAGCGTCGGAGAAGTATCGAAGTCGAGTGGGTCATAGAGGGATCAACTCATGGTGTTCGTCTACGCCTCGTTGCCGACATTTGTATATACTGATGTATATTTATGTTTTCTTTTTGCGCGGCTTCCTCATTCCAGGAGCTTGCATCCGTTGTAAAACATTTTTACCCATTCAGGGGTTCGTTATCAATAAAATGTACACTATTCAGCAATTCTGTTTGCCTTTTTAGCATTTATCTGTTTTGTTTGCGAAAAAGAACGCCGATGTTTTTGATAAAATACGCATACATAAACTTACTGGCCTAGGCCACTGATTGTTGAAACAATGAATTACTTGAACATTGTCACGAGATAATAACCTTGATAGGTCCCTTTGAGAAGGGTATCTTGTCTGTTTGTTTATGTTGTTACAGGTGTAGCATATTCCAGACAGTGCGCTGTGCGTATCCCCAAGTAGGATGATTCCTCCTTCTCCAGCAAAGTTCAGCAGCATCTCCCCGCAGAGTCTGAACACGAGATCATGAGCATTGATATGTCTCCCCGGGCAGAGAAGATTCTCTCCCTGATCAGATGCATCCTGAAGGAACGTCATCTCCTCAGCTGAATCGTACACCGAAGTGTGCAGCAATTGGTAGTTCAAGACTGAAGTCTCCAGCGGAATTGAGTTTCCCCATAGAGTCGTACTCTCCTCAGCAAGCAGAATGATTTCTTCTTCCTCAGCCGAGTTTGCAGATCCCCAAGAGAGCCGAGTCCTTGGAAGCAGTTGGGACCATGATTGGTTTTCCCCAGTGGAGCGTTGAATAGATGATGCTGTATTTCCCTATCGGAGCCGTTGTCCCCAGGGAAGTAGCCGTGAAGGCCGTGCAGGTTATTCCCGCGATTAACATCGCTTTCCCTCAGTAGGTCCAGGTTCTCGTAGAGCTTCGTCCCCCGCAGCAGTCAACTGAAGTTTGTTTCCCCTGCGGAGTCCGATTGAGATTGGTGACCTTGTTCTCCTCAGCAGGATGATTCCTTCCCCCTATCTGAGTGGTTCTTTCTCCTTAACAGGAGGATTCCTCCTTCAGCATTTATTTTGCTGACGGGATCGCATCATTTTGCATGACTGCATAGCATTTATCATAAGCGCATAGCATTTCCACCGTGTGGAGCATTGCGCCATTGCCGAAGCATATGCATAGTAAGCATGATCTAGGTTGTTATCGTTCTTGTTTTGCAGGTGTTTCGCCGCAAAATTGATTACTCAAGATGATTCTTGAATTCTCCCCAACGGAGTCGCTTGCTCAAGATGATTCTTGAATTCCCCAGCAAGGTCGTTTGTTTAAGATGATTCTTAAAACCCCCCGGTGCAGTCACCAGAGTTGGTTGCTCAAGTTGATGCTTAAAGCCCCCGGCAGAGTGTTCGCTCAGGATGATTCCTGAAATCTCCAGCATAGTTATCGGTTCAGGATGATTCTTGAAGTCCCCGGCGGAGTTATTTGTCCAAGATGATTCTTGAAGTCCTCAGCAGAGTTGATTCATCCAGAATGATTCCTGGATCCCCGAAGCAGAGTTACTTGATAGTTCTCCAGAATCCCCAGCGGAGATGCGTCGTCCCCAGCAGGTTTCTGAGCAGCGAAGTTGAAACTTCCCCTGAAGACTTGATGATTGAAGTCCGACCGTGTTAACGAAGCAGTTCTCTCAGCTGATGCAGAGTGCCTGATGGCAGAAGTTGGATATTCCCCAATTGGTTCATGATTGACCGAGAATTCTATTCCCGACTTACTGATGAAGTCCGGCTGATGCCCGGAAGTTTTCTTTGAATGCCCGATGGCATGATTAACGTGATTGTTGACCTGATGAGTCCCGAGGAATCTTGATGCCTGATGGCATGTTCGACCATGTATTACCGATTACCGTGTGACCAATTCTCCAGCTAGTTGTCGAGCAGCTAATATTTCGGTGTTCGAAGATTTGTTCCCATCAGAGTACCGTGTACTTGTGTAGTTGGCAAATTTCCGGGTTTGTCGGTATTCAACCGTCTCGCACCTTGATTGGCTGAGATATGTTCGCTTCTCACCCAGTCAGGTCCAAGCCGTTTGAATAGGGGCAGCTGTTGCACCCCAAAATTTGACCAACAACTTCTTTACCTAGCTTGTGTTTCATTTCATTCACATTATCATTATCATCTGCATTTCATTGACATGTATACAGTAGCTCAAGAGGTATGATTACCAGTCAAGAGCACCACAAGACTTTGAAGCTAGCCAAGAAGGTTATTCAAGTGTTCAAGGGTTGATATCCTTGTCAGAGAAGTTAAGAGATTCTCAGAGAGATTGGTTGAAACCAAGGTTGTGTGCCTCCTAACTTGAGAGTTGTGGGAAGACCTCAGATGATTCTGAAGCCATGAAGAAAGACTTGAGGTCTTGAGAGAGCTCATGAGGAGGCTTGAAAGCCATCATGAGGCCTAGACAGGTCATTGTACAAGATTAAGAGGACTCAGCCATGAGTGGTGCAGTTAGGGTTTGACTGAGTCAACCCTAGGTCAACTGATGATTTAGAGAGGGTTGAGACCTAATACAAGAGCCATGTGATCATGGATTGATGCATTGAGATGCTATAAGGATTATTCCAAGGTCAACTCATCAAGATTGAGGAGTTTGAGAAGTTTCAAGCTAGGGTTTCTAAGGCTTGACAGTGTAAAATCCCCTAGTTTGACCCCTATCTTCAAGGCAGTTTATCTCAAGATGTGATTGTCATCTTATCTTACCCCCAACATGAATGTTGTAGAGCTTTCTCTTAGCTTTAATTTTAGTACTAGAAGTCCTTGATAGGATTTGTAGAGCTCAAGTTATGACTTTGACAAGTTACAGGTCATCTGAGGTATGTGAATCTGGGGCCTTGAAAGTGACCCAACTTGCATCCAACGTTTGCCCTAGAAGGATGATTCCTATGAACTTTTGGTGAACATGAATGTTGTTCCTTATCTTATTAGCTTTCTATAGAGTACTATAAGTCCTTGATAGGATTTGTAGAACTCAACTTATGGCTTTGACAAGTCAAGGGCATTTTGGTCATTTGGAGATTATAGGTCACTTCAAGCATAAGGCCATAACTCCTATTTCCAAGCTTCAAATGGAAAAATCTTCAACATAAAACTTGCTTAAATTGATGTTTTAAGGCTATTAAGGAGGTCATGAGATGTTGAAAAGGCTAGTAGCTCAAAATGGTAAAAATGACCTAAAATGGAGGCATAAGTTAAATAAGTCAAAGTTGGAAATTGAAACTTCCAAGTTACACATCCAAACCATGGCATGTAATAGGTCATTTTGACTCTAAAAAGCATTTTAGAAACAATGGTTTAGCCACATTTTTGATTTGAGGTTTAGATCATGGACTTGCTTTGGAAAATGGTTGCTTGCATATCAAGGTACAAATGCAAAACACAAGGAAAGGCAATGTACAAGCTAGTAAAGTATCTTAACACTTCATATATCTCATCTAAGGAGATTTTCAAGTCAGAACAAGTTGCTACAAGAGGCATAGCATGAGATGGCATGTGAGAGGAGATGAAATCAAAAACTCATGGCATGAGAATCCCAAATTCTCATTGAATGATTCCAGAAAGTTCTGGATGGATCTGAACCATCCTATATAGTGTTTAGAACTTGCTCAGATGCAAGGTTGGTGAGAGATTAGAGAGGAGAGTGAGATAGCCATTTCAATTTCTTCCATTGCAAGTTGAAATCAAATTCTACTTTCCACACCATTTCCATTGCTTCTTTCAATCCCAATACATTCCATTGATCATACTGAAGGTGTGCATACCAAATTGAGGGCAAGATCATGAAGAATTGAAGAGTTAGCTTTTGGATTTTGGGAGCTGCAAGTCACCATCGAGTTTGGAGATTCAGGCTTTCTTGATCAAATTTTTTGCAAACAGAAGCTTTATCATCAATCAAGGAAGGTTTCTGAAGAGTTTGAGAGGTTGAAGTGGAGGTTTGACCCATCTGATATTCAAGATTTAACAGGTTTGTAACTTTTCTTCTACACCATAATTTAAGCATGATTAGGTAGAATTGTTAGGTTAGAATGGTTAGAGACAAGTAGGAGATGGATTTTGGGAAGTTTGAGATCATTTGGTGAAGTTTGAGTTAGTGACACCATTTTTATTTTGATCAAGAACACGATGGATAGTGAGCTATAACATGAGTGTGATATCAAGAATTAACCAGTGTGAGGTGGTGATCATTCTGAGGTAATCAATTTCAAGAATTGTTAGAATTAAAGTTTGAGCATAGCTTCGATCTTGGATCGGATTTAGAGATTAAGGGCATTTCAATTGATTCTAAGGCTATGGTTGGATTCAGGGTTGAATTTAGAATGGATTAGGGTTTTGAACCATGGATTTTGGTTGAGTTTGGATGGAGTTCGAATTAGGGATTGGAGCTCTGCAACTATTGAGCTTTCCCTCCATTTCCATGGCTGGAGGAAGAAGACAATGCTATGGCCGTTGGATCATGCGTGCACTCATTGACTAGGGTCAGATCTGAGGGCTGTGATTTAATTTCATGTTTGAAGGGAAGTATGAAGATGCCCCAAAACGAAGCGTTTCATTAAATGGGATATTGGGCTTAATTGATACCCACACCCCCATCCATGGCCCATTGATGTTTTGAACTGAATTTCTTTACTCTTTGCACCGTGGTCTTTTCTTTTTCTTTATATTTTCTGAATTGATTTTCTGATGAAAATTGGGCCTAGCGCGCATTGATAGTTACACCCCCATTTTAGGGCCCATTCCCATAATGAACTGCACTGAATTGCTATCTGCACCAATGTTTTCACATTTTAATTTCTTTTTCTCCATTTTATTTTAATCTTTGAAAAATAATATTAAATAGAAAAATGATGATTTTTGCATGGGGATTTTTTCTCCCATTTCATGTTCATGTCTAGAAAATTACAAAATCAAAATATTTGCATTTCATGCATTTTTAATATTTTTTGTGTATTTTCTCTTTTAATAGCGTTTTAATTCCTTTTATGTTGATGCATAGATTTGTAGAATTTTGTTTAGCTAGTTCCCTTTGAATTTTTATGCCATTCTTTTTAGGATAGTTAGATTAGGACTTTAGCTCCCCTCTGGATTTATTCCATGATTTTGTGATTAATTTTTGATTAGTTTTGATTAGATGACTTTAGGTTGTGTAGAATTAGGTCAATCCTTAACATAGGTCCACAATAACACTAGAATTTTGGGTTTCTAGGTCAAGTTAGATATTGGGACATATAGGGTATTAAGGGTAGGTATATAGGATCCCCTAGAAGTTATATTAGATTTTAATATAATAGTATACTATTTTTAATTGATTTTTGTAGTTGATTGTTGTTTGTGTTGCCCTTGTGGGCTTGTATCTTGTTTTGCCTTGCTTTGTGGGTTTTTGCTTGGCTTGGTGGGCTTGGTCTTGCTTTGAGGAGCATGGAGGAGCATATTAGAAGACATGAAGATTGAAGGAAGAGCTTGAGAGCTTGAAGGCTTGTTTGTTTTGTTGTTGTTTTAGGGTTAGGGATTAGGAAGAGCTTAGACCTAGTTAACTTCTTTCTTAAACATGGATGGTATCTGTCACCTCCATTCTTCCCCATGATTCAAGGTCCTTCCATGGTATTCACCTCCCTCCTTTGTAGGGATAAGTGATGGTACCTAGGAAGTAGAACCTTTGAGGGAACCATTCTTTTGATGTTAAACCCTTATAGGTCACCTTTGGTGGTCAATAAGCAGTTTAATATCCTAGCTTATCCAGTTAAGTGATTTCTCCTGGCTTGAGTATCTTGAGAGATGTTGGGCTTGAGAGTGAAGAGGAAGACTTCATTGAAGAGTATGGAAGAGGATGATTCCCTGGGCATTGCCATTGCAGCTGAGGCTTAAAGGCTGAAGGATGAAGTTGACATTTCTAAATGATTAAAGACTACTCTGAGAAGCTGAAGCTTGTAGGAAGAGAAGACCAAGTTGAGACTGGTAAAGCAGAGAGAGCTGAAGCTTGAAGACTGAGTTGATACTTATGAAGAGGATTCAATTGAGATTGACTGAAGAGCTGAAGCTTGAAGAACAAAGGATGAGTTGATACTTACTTTGAAGCTTGGAGATCCTGAAGGAATCAAGTTGATACTTGTGGTTAAGAATGAAGCCTGAAGGTGGAACTGATTAAGGAAAGCTGAAGCTTGAAGAGGAAGAATAAGTTGAAACTTATGTTGAGGGGTTGAAACCTGGAGAAGCAAATTGATATTTGTCAAGAGTGATGGAAGTCTGAAGACTGAGTTGCTGTCAGAAGAGCTGAGGCTTGGAGTTAGAAGAGAGAGTTGTTGATCTGCTTTCTT
Source organism: Lathyrus sativus (assembly GCA_963859935.3). NCBI lineage: Eukaryota > Viridiplantae > Streptophyta > Magnoliopsida > Fabales > Fabaceae > Lathyrus > Lathyrus sativus. Next base: position 222,586,539 of record OZ012739.1, on the reverse strand, counting down.
TTCTGTTTTCTTTTCTGTATTGATGTGCCTTGTTTGACTTGCTTGATGCATTAGAATAAGTCCATATCTAGACTAGCTTTAATCTAGGATCATGATTGCACTAGAGGTTGAGTTGCTCCCTCTGCTTGTATTGTTACTGTGTGGCTTTGCTTTCGGGTATTCGGTAGAGCCCAGCTCCCTTGCCCATGTGGTTTGTTTTGCTTGATAGCAGATTTTATTTCTTCTGTATGATTGCAGTTTATTATATTCTTCTTGATAGCATGTTATTATTATTTCAGTATGATTACTGTTATTCATTCTGGCTTGAGGTTGAGATGAGCTTGTGGAGGCTGCTGCCCCACACACATTTCCACCCTCACTTGCATTGCATGCATTTCACAGTCGTTTACTGTATTACTGTTTACTGTTTAAGCTGATGCTTTATTTGTTTCTGTTTATCATTGACATGATCCCTTAGGACTCTCATTTCCTTTGATAAGGAAGCGATGATAGAACTTTAGGTTGAAACCTATGCATGATAACTTCTAGGAGTTCCCTGTTCAAACCTCAACCATAGGATGAATCCTTGGCATGACAACAGTAGGACTTGATAGTCTCCCAGTAGTTGAGTCTGTTATCTTCTCATCTCAAAACAGCTTAAGATACAGTAATCATGAATGATTTCTTTCGTACGTTACGAGCCTTAAGCTATCTGAGAAAGGATTGTTGGAGAGTTTCTTTCCAGCAGTCTGGATGTTTAGTATGGTATCCTTTGGGTGACATGCGACGCATTCATTCTCAGGTCATAGTCTTTAGTGCGATTGAAATTGCGAACACAATAAAAAACACTTCTTCCGTAAAAGACAGAAAACAAACTTCAAACCTTTTTGCCCCGTGGGCCCATAACTCAAAGGAAAGCTTTTCTGAAGAAAAGAGTGTCGTTAAACTTCAACGCCAATGCAAACAGGCTTTGTCCCTAACTGCTGGAACTGTTGTTTAACCCTACTCGATAAAACAGATGAATCTGAATTCCTGTAATCCGTAGTATCCCGAACTACGTAAGCTCTGATCTCTCATTCCTGTTGAGAGTACGTAGGCACAATACTGATGTATTGGCGAGCCACTTTCCCCGTAACCCGTCGTAGGTCGAACTACATTGACTCTGATTTCTCATTCTCTGATGAGAATACGTAGGCATAAAGTGCGACGCTTTGCCGAGTCATTTTCTTTTCTTTTTAAGCCAGCCTTGATAGGTAGATAGATAAACCAACTCGTTCAGTAAACACAACAAGCGTGGATCCCGTCGAGTACGACGGACGTGAGGGGTGCTAATACCTTCCCCTTGCGTAATCGACTCCCGAACCCAGACAATGGTTGCGACGACCTTGTCTTACCCTTTTTCGTTAGGTTTTTCCGATCATTTCGTTTCCCGTTATGAGGGATAAATAACGAAAGGTGGCGACTCTTCTGTTTTTCCGGCACCTTATTTTTGCGGAAGCGACAGCTACTGCGAAAATCGGCGCCGGCTGAACAGAAGAGTCGCCACCGTGCGTTATTTATCCCAAAGGAGGGAAAGGAAACGCTCAGAGTAAACCTCACGCAAAGACGGGAAAGGAATGGTCATCGCAACAAAATCCTGGATTTGAGTGTCGGTTACGCAAGGGGAAGGTATTAGCACCCCTCACGTCCGTCGTACTCGACGGGATCCACGCTTATTTTCTAGTACGGATTGTTATTCTATCTATTCTACAGGTCGAGGGTTAAAAGAAAAGAAAATTACTCGGCAAAGTATCGCAATTTATGCCTACGTATTCCCGTCTGGAACGAGAAATCAAAGTCAACGTAGTTTGCCTACCTACTGGAAAGGAGGGGAAGGTTGCTCGCTAGGATATCGCATCCTATGCCTACGTACTTTCATACACCATAAACGTAGTTCGGGCTATGGAAAGACACAAGCTTTTCTGAATGTTTTTTATCTCCTTATGAAAGGGTTTTTCTGATTAAGAGTCCAAGCGGACAAAAATGACACTTTGATGTTTGTTTTCAGTCTTTTACGCAAGAACTGTTTTTTATGATGTTTGCAATCTCTGACGCACTAGAGACTATGATTTGAGGGTGACTACGTCGTATGTCACCCAAAGGGTAACACACTAAGCAATCATATTACTGAAGAGTGACCCTCCAGCAACCTTTCTCAAATAGCTTAAGGCTCGTAGCGTACGACATCGATTATCCTTATTACTGTGATTTGAATTGTTCTGAGATAGAAGAGAAAGAAGTTCTAAAAGCCCTAGGGTTAGAAATGGGAATCAAAACTACCCTAATGTTATCATGCATGGATTATAACCTAATGTCTGTCATAATTCTCTCCTGCACAGAGGAAATCAGAGATCCTAGGGGATAAACGGAAAAGAAACAACAAAAATACAGTAAACAGTAAAATGCATGAGATGCAGCAAAACAAGTGAGGCAAAGGAATCACTCAACCTCGAACCTAAGAAAACAACAGGCAAAGTGAATCAACTTCACTTCAAGCCTAAAGGGCAAGCAGCACAAGCCAACAGACAATGCAGAGAAAAACAAAAGATACAGAGGAGGCAACCCAAGCAGTAGCAACAAACTCCTACAACAAACAACAACAACACGCTCTGAAGAGCAAAGTTGAAATGACAGCAAAAGTCTTATCTTTGAGCTAGATTCCATCTTCAATCTTATTCACTCTTCATCTCCAATCTTTAGCAGGCACACTCCAAGAAGAGATTTGTCATCAAGATCAAGTTGCAATGTTGGCATACTTGCTGAAAACCAAAGGAATTCAACAAGAACCAACATCGAAGTGGAAGTGTATCCTTAAACGTTCTACTCTCTAGGGTATGCCCCACTTTCCTCCTAAGGAGATATGGAACTTCCCTAAGAGGACTTTGCATCATAGGATAGAATAGAAGCAAACAATGCATTCTATGTTTGATGGAAGAAATGAACTAATTCTACAAAAGCTCTCCCTAAAAGCCTAATTCTACCAACTCCTAAAACAAACTTAAAAGAGAAAGAAAGCTCCACTCCAAGCCCCACTCTTCTAGCCAAAACATCTTCATCATGTCCATAAGCTCTTCTAAAAATGAATCCATAGTCTTCAAGCTCCAAGTCCACCAAACGCTCCAAACAAGGCAAATCACTCAAGAGAGAACACCGAAAGCAACAATCATTTGCAAAACCTAAAAAAAAATAGCAAACTAAATTGTAAAATTCTAATAAAATTCCTATGTGAACATGCATGTTTGGTCATTCTAACATTCCAGAATCAGGACCTAAATCAATTTCTAGGTCATTTAAACAATTACTAAATGAAATTTGGTCATGGGAAACTATTATTTGGGAAGGCTCTAAACTACACGCCTAAAACAGAATCTAATCAATTTTAAAAATTCTAAGAAAATTCCTGGGGAAACCTATGGATGTCCTCTAAATCATATCGAAAGAATCAGCTCAAAAGCATAAATCATCAAAGAGAACAAAATTAAACAAACAGCAATATCAATTATGCATAACAATGGATATTAGCACAAAAGAAAAATTCGTAACTAATTCAAATAAAATCCTAAAAATGCAAACTCAACTCCTACAGTTTCTTAAGACAATCAAGATCTACAGAAAAACATTTCATAATTTTTTGATCATTTTTACTATTTTTAACGCAATTAATCCAAACAGCTATTAAAACAGAAAAAAAAGAACGAAAATGAATTAAATTAAATTTCACATACTGGCTTCGGAGCATCGAAACGGAGTAGTTGGAGCTCGTTTTTTCTTGCCAAAAAGTGCGGAAAACCTTTGAAGTTTGTTGGAGAAGATTAAATTCTTGATAACTCTTGAAAATGCTTTGATCTCTCACTTTTTCTCTTCCAAACTCCAATGTCAATCTATGGTTTTTGCACAAATGAATCACCAACCCCTTGCTTTGAACCTCTTCACAAGTATATATAGAATGTATTTGAAGATCCTAGAAAGTTCTAGATTGATCCAATGAGAATGTATTTGAAGACCCTATAAAGTTTTAGATTGATCCAATGAGAATGTATTTGAAGACCCTAGAAAGTTCTAGATTGATCCAAGGAGAAAATCAACTTCTCATGTCATGAAAATCTCTTCTTATGCTATGCACATACCATCTCATGTTTTTGGCTTGCAATTCACTTGGTTATGAGTTTAAATTCTCTCCAAATGAGATATTGGAGGTGTATGGATGGAAAGGAGCCTTGCATTTGCTTGGAAGTGTGGTTTTGCAATTGTGCCTTATGGTTCAAGTAACCAATTTACAAAGCAAGTCCTTGAAATAACCCTCAATTTAAAATTGTGGCAATGCCATTGTCTTTAAAATGCATTTTACAATCAAATTGGTATGTCATATGGCTTGTTTGTGACCTCTAACCCAAAATTTGATTTTTTTTCACCACACTTTATTTGACTTATTCCCTTTTTTTAGGCCATTTTAAGTGACTTTTTTGAAATAAGCCGATCAATCCACCATGATGACTTATTTGACCTAAAAACATCATTTTAAGCACATTCCATGTTGAACAATTTTTCATTTGAGAAGTGGAACATGGAGATTTTGACCTATGCTAAAAAATGACCGGTAATTTAACTTTCCCAAAATACCCCTGGATTGCCAAGACCATAACTTGAGTTCTACAAATCCTCTTGAGGATTTATAGTACTCAAATTAAATCTAAGATCAATATATACAACTCTTATGTTGGCCAAGAATCCATTTGAAAACTCCTTGATGGGCAAAAGTTGCTTGGAAGTCAAGTGACTTTCACAGATAAATTTCAGTATCCTCGGGGGACCCATAACTTTGCAAGAACCATAACTTGAGTTCTATAAATCTACTTGAAGACTTCTAGTACTCAAATTAAAGCTATTGAGATGTTCTACAAGTTTCATGTTGAACAAGACTTTATTTGAAACTTGCATTTTGACTTATCTGGCTTGGAAGTTAGGCCTGAATTAGGGTTTTTTACACTGAAACCCTAATCTAGTAACTCCTCTTCTTCTTGATTCCTTTTGATTTCTCCTTGGAACAACACCACACATATATCCACATATCAAATCATGAATTCCACAACCTTCCATTAAGCCTTGATGCTCTTCAATTACTCAGTTGACCTAGGGTTGACCTAGGGTTGACCCAGATGAAACCCTAGTTGACTGCACTTCAACTCTGGCTCTTGTACTTGTATCAATGACTTGTCTCATATTTAAAATGACCATCTAGGTCTTCCATGATCTTTGTACACCTTCCATGGCTCACACACTCATTGATGATCTTCAACATATCCCCAAGATTGGGAGAAAAATCCACTGGTTGACCTTCAAACTTTTCAACTCATTTCTTGATTACTTGGATGGTCTTGAACTTGAATAAAACCCCTTGATGGGCCTCTTTCTGATAAGAATGGCACTTGATCCCCTGTTAGATGAATTGTTATGCTATGCTATACAAATGATTAGACTATGTACATGACTTATTATGCAAATGCCAATGCAATTGAAACATAAACCAAGTGAAATAGGTTGAGCAAATTTTAGGGTGCAACAGGTATAGCAGGGGCTGCTGTGTTATATCTCTTGACAGAAGTGTTTTGGTCCTGTTGGATATTCCTCATCAGTATGTACAGGCCAAAGTGATTCATTAGGAACAAAGTGAATATTTAATTAGTGTTCATAAAAAGGATCTTTGAGACTTTTTAGGAAACTACAATATGCTTGTTTCTACTGTCATGAAGAAGATTCTACAGAAGTGTTCAGCAGGGCAAGCTGGAAAGCTAAGAGAAACCTGTTATGGCTTCTTCGTTATCTCAGGCGAGTTTCTAGTCAGGGCTGGACATAACATGAAGATTACATGAAGATGTTGTGACCTAATTTGACAACACCTTGAATTATGGAAATTAGGTTTACTTTGTTAAACCTAATGTTTGTTACTTGTGACCAGCCCAAGCCCAGTCTGTAGTGCTATAAAAGAAGGAGCAAAAGCAGAGGAAATAAATCACTCACATCAAGAAAAACAAGAGTGTAATATAAAGGTCTAGGGTTTGAGAGTCCCTTGTGTGTAAGTCACCCTTTGTATCTGTTGATATATTGTGGTAGACATATTTGTGAGTGAAGAGTGTTACTCTTCACGTATGTTTTGTGAGTGAAGAACTTTGTCCTTCACGTGTGTCTAGGGATCTTAGAATTCCTTGTGTGCCAAGCAATTGTATGCTGAATAGCTGCTTTGGTTATGGTGTATGAACTGTTGTGTTCATTGTGTCACTCAAAGTGAGAAGTGCAAACTGGTTGTTTGACTTTGAATTGATTCTGCTAATAGTGAGTTTCCTCCCTGGCTTGGTAGCCTTCAGATGTAGGTGATGTTGCACCGAACTGGGTAAATAGTTATTATGTTATTTATCTTTCAGCATTTACAATTCTACACAATTTAAATGTTTAGATAAATAGTCTGTCAGTATGCAGATGTCACAACAGAGGTCATGACGTTGGTAATGACATTGGCACAATTTAAAGAAATTTAAATTGTTCATGATTTGTCCTCGTCCTTGTTTCAGCAGAGATCAATGTTCTTCATACATCTGAAATCTGCATTCTAGAATTTCATGATCATTTTCTACAGATTTGAAATTATGAAGATTAGCGACTTCGATAAATCGACATTTACGAATGTAAAGACTTCATCGACCGCAAAAATAGGCGAAGATCAAAATAAATTCGAAAATAAAATCAAACCTCGTCTTAATCGCAAACTTCATGTTAACTAGTCGAAGGGAACCTTTCACGATCTTGAAGTAGAGAAAATGACCCAAATGGTCATTTTCCTTAGATTTGAAATAACGAAGGTTTCAACATCCTCGAGGATTAACGTTTGAGAATCGGAGACTTCATCGGTTCGAAAGCAAAGATTGAAATGAAGGAGAAACGAGGAGAGAAAGAAGCTGGTCTTGGATCTAACATTATTTATCAATAGTTTGACTAGTAATGATTTACGGAGGTCTCGTCATCGACCGGCGAAATAAAATGAAGATAAAGCCTCAAAGATAAATAAATCCTAAAATCTAATTTTTAGAAGAATATATTAAAAACTTTAGAAACTAAAATTAGAAAGAAAAAAAAACAAAACTCTAAGAATCTATCTTATTATTAAAAAAATATTATCTATATAAAAAAAGAATTTGTTTAGAAAATGAAGTTTAAAAATCTAAAAACCATTTTTATAAAAAAGAATTAAAAATCTAATAACATGGTGAGGGTAAAAAAAAACGGAATCATATGGGCTTTCAGCCCATCATCCATTCTCACGGTTAACTAAAAAAGGGTGGAGAGAGGAAGATATAATATGGGCGAAGCCCATCAAGCTAACATAATATCCAGTTCAACCATGTACTAGGGTTATATTTCACAACACCAACAACACGGTCAACGAATATGCTGCTTTTGTTATCATTCAGAAAAATGGTAAAAAAGATGAAGCCAATGGAAACACGTTCAACAAGACAACCTTCAAAACATATACGAGTTTTCTGCATTATTCAGATCGTGACAGAAAACAGTTCCCACCTTCTTCGTTCAAGATGTCTTGTGGGTTTGAAAAATTGTTGCTTGATGAAGATTTGAAGGTGGTATTGAGGAAGGGTTATAGGCGAAACTGAGGAGTCGATTTGATTGCAAGAGGAAGATGGGTCGTTTTGAGGAAAACGACACCGAGGGGTTTGAAGAGAAGAATGAGTATAGGAATGGTTTATAGTTGGAGATGGGCCTTGCAGAAGAAGATTCGCGATGGAGGGGATGGGTTTATATGGTTGGTTATGGAGGAATGGTGGCGGAAGAGAGAGTTCTGGGTTGAAGAAGACTGGGGCGAGCGGTTTTGGAGGAGATTTGAAGAGTGTGGAATTGTTTCAAGAAGAAGAAAAATGGGTTGAGAATCGCGGTAGAGATTGGGAGGAGAATGTGAGCGAGATTGAGCGGTCGGTTAGGGTTCTGTGTGAAGAAGAAAATGAACAGGGAAATGGGGGAAAATCTGGCGGAAGAGGACCGAATTAGGTTTTACGGCTAGCTTCTTTAGGGTTTGAAAATTGATGATGATGAATAGTAGATCGAAAAGGGGCCGCTAGGGTTTCTCTGTGGATCACAATGAATAGTGACTGGGGCTTTATACTCAAGCCACGTTTCACTTGTTTTGCTGTCTTTGTCCTTTTTTATTTTTTTTATTTTTTTTTTAATATTAATTTTGTACTATATAAATGATAAAACTCTAATTAACTAACTAATATTCTATTCTAACTTAATTCTAATTCTAATTAATATCCTAATCTAATTAATTAATAAAATTCTAGTTAAGTTCTATTCCTATTTCTAATCTAAATTAAAACTAAATGATTTTCTAAATTAAAAATCTAAATTCTAATTCTAATAATTCTATACTAGACTAATTAATTAATTCTAATATTAAAAAAATCTATAAAAATTCTATGTAATTTCTAAATAAATAAATTCTATTTCTAGTCTATTTTAAACTAGAATTCTAATCTAAATTTCTAAAAATTTAAATTCTATTTAAATTCTAATTCTTAATTCTATTTTCTAAATACAAACTCAAATTCTAACTAATTTCTAAAAAAACTATTTAATTAAATTCTAAAAAAGTCCTAAATTAAACTCTAAATCCTATTTTAATCTAATTAAACTAAATTAATTCAAATTTCTCAATCAAAATTCTATTCTAATATTAAAATCTAATTAAACTTCTATGATAATTAAATAGTAAATAACTATTCTTATCCTAAATTCTTAATAAAAAGTCTATTTCTAAAAATCTAAAGAAAATCTAAATTCTAAAAAACAAATTCTATTTTTAAACTAATTAAAATTCTATATTAAATAAAAATCCTAAGTAAATTCTAAACAAATAAAATAAACCTATTAAATGAAATGAAATAAATCACAAAAAACCATGAAATAAAAACGGAAAAAACGGGCGAAAGTCGAAACACGACAAAATTATCAGCATGGCCTGAACCAACAGGAAGAGAACAACTTTCGTTCGATTTCGACATAAATCTCATCATTTGAACTGGTTTAAATTGTCTAAAACGCGAACAAAGCGATTGTACTCGCGATAAATCTATTCTGGCTGATAACAGGAACAGTATGCAAGAAATGATCGACCTATATGATATGCAGATGAAATGCGAAGCAAAAGCCAATCAAAGATAAAAACGCAAGGGAAAATTTTGGGGTGCAACAACTTCCCCTATTCAATCGACTTGGACCTGAAGGTATGAAAAGCAACCACTTTCAAATATTCAAGGTAAAAGGTGATTGAATACAAACGAACCCAGAAATTTTGCACACGACGGTATGGTACACAATAGAGCTTGCCAGCCGAAAGTGGACTATAAAATAACGGGTACCAACCAAGAGCTGGAATGATCGAAATAGTAACCGATCACAATGATAATGAGGGCTACTAACCAAAAGTCAGAGTCGTCAGGGAATACCATCGATCAAAAGTTGGAACAAAAACCGCTAACCAAAAGTTAGACAGTCTCGACACGAAGTCGGAACAAAAACTGCTAACTGGAATTAGACAGCCTCGACACAAAGTCGGAACAAAAACTGATAACCAAAATTAGACAGCCTCGATACGAAGTCGAAATAAAAACTGCTAACCAAAATTAGACAGCCTCGACACAAAGTCGAAACAAAAACTACTAACAGATATTAGACAAGCTCGACACGAAGTCGGAAAAAAAAACTGCTAACTGAAATTAGACAGCCTCGACACGAAGTCGGAACAAAAATTGCTAACTGAAATTAGACAGTCTCGACACGAAGTCGGAACAAAAAATGCTAACCGAAATTAGACAGCCTCGACATAAAGTCGGAACAAAAACTGCTAACCGAAATTAGACAGCCTCGACACGAAGTCAGAACCAAAAAAAACTGCTAACCGAAATTAGACAACCTCGACATGAATTCAGAATAAGATCCAGGATAAGCCGGAGGTAAAATCAACCGATTTACAACCTGAAAAGAGAATTCCGCTGGGGAAAGAGAAACTTAAACAAGCAAACTCTATTGGGGAGCAAAAGATAAGACGAAAACATCCACCAATGAGTTTTGCTGGGGTCTGGTACCACAAAGGCTCACGAATTATGACGTTATCTGGTGGAAAGATGTCTGGCAACCAAAGTATCAAACCTGGCTTATGCTTCGCATGCATATGTTTGAATATGGTGTAATGCTCCATACAAAATGGAAATGCTACGCATTTGGGAGGATGCTATGCAAAAATGAAAATGCAAAGGAGCAACACCAAGAAAAGGTGTCGAGAGAAACGGTGTCGCTACTGCGAAAATCGGCGCCGGCTGAACAGAAGAGTCGCCACCGTGCGTTATTTATCCCAACGGAGGGAAAGGAAACGCTCGAAGTAAACCTACCGCAAAGACGGGAAAGGAATGTTCATCGCAACCAAATCCTGGATTCGGGAGTCGATTACGCAAGGGGAAGGTATTAGCACCCCTCACGTCCGTCGTACTCGACGGGATCCACGCTTGTTTTCTAGTACGTATTGTTATTCTATCTATTCTACAGGTCTGGGGTTAAAAGAAAATAAAATGACTCGGCAAAGTATCGCACTTTATGCCTACGTATTCCCGTCTGGAACGAGAAATCAGAGTCAACGTAGTTCGCCTACCTACTGGAAAGGAGGGGAAGGTTGCTCGCTAGGATACCACATCCTATGCCTACGTACTTTCATACAGCATGAAAGATCAGATCAAACGTAGTTCGGGCCACGTACGACACAAGTTTGTCTTGATTTTTTTTTATCCTTCTGAAAAAGGTTTTCTCCTGATTACGGGTCCAAGCGGACAAAAATGACTCTTTGATTGGTTTACAGTCTTTTACGCAAGAACTGTCTTTTATTGATGTTTATCCTTTTATTGTATTTTTGATTGTTTTGAGAAAGAAGAGACAGAACTCTAAAACCTATGGTTGAAAAGGGAATCAAAATCTACCCTAATGTGATCATGCATGGATGAGAACCTAATGTCTGTCATATTTCTCTCTTGCACAGAGAGAAACAGAGATCCTAGGGGGATAAACGGAAAAGCAACAACATATATACAGTAAAGCAGTAAAATGCATGAATGCAGCAGTACAAGCGAGGCAAGGGAGTCCCACTCGACCTCGAACCTAGAAAGCAATGGGCAAAGTGAAACAACTTCACTTCAACCCTATGGGAAAATTAACAAACAATATAGCAAAGAAAACAAACCCCACACCAGCCCTGACAGCACAACCCCAGCTCCTACAACAGCAACTATGAAAAACAGCAAACTCTGACAGTTGATAAACAACAATCTTCCAATGAACCCCAAAAATCCAACTCTAATGATACCCAAGCTACAACAAGCTTCCATCTCCAAGAAATCACCAAGCTCAAGCAAGCACAAAATCTTAACCAGTTGATAGCATCAGACAACAGATAGCTCCAGACAGCAGTAAACCCTAGCTTTAACAGTTGCACAGCTTTGACATGAACAATCTTCATCTTTGTCAATCTTTAATTTTCATCCCTATCTTCACTGGCTTCTTTCTTCAAGGCAAACTCTCCAGCAAAGAATTGATTTTATCAGAAGAAATTGAATGTCAAACAGTTCATTGACGACCAAAGGAAGTCTATGAATAGTTGACATTGTAACAGACTGTTTCCCTCAAAGTTCTACCTCCTAGATAAAACCACTTATCCCTCCAAGGGAGGGAGGTGAATATCATAGAGGGACTTTTAAACATTGAGAAGAATGGAAGCACAAGAAGCTTTCCATGTTTGTACAAAGAATTTGTCTATTCTAAGCTCTTCCTATTTCTCCTAAGCCTTCAATCAGCATCTTCAATCCAAGCAATCTTCATGCATCAACCTTGATCTTTGTATTAAATCTTCTCCATTGATTCTTCATGCTTCCACAAGCCCAAACCAAGCCCACACCCCAAATAAAAACCCAAAAGCCCAAGCAACCAACATAAACCCCAAATGGGAACACCAAACAATCACACACTTTGCAAAATATACTAAAAATAGTAAAATAGTATTTAAAATTCTAGGATTTATTCTAAGGGGATTTCTATATCTACCCTACATACCCTATATGTTCCATAACCTAATTCATGTTAAAAAAACCCAAAAATAAAATGTTAGAATGCACCTATGTTGAGTTTAAAACCTAAAACTATCCCTCTAATGTTCTCTAACCAAAACTAATCAAGATTTAATCACAAAAATATGAAATAAATGTCTAAGGGAACTTAATGCTCTAATCTAGCTAGTACAAAAAGAATGGAATCAAAATATGAATTTAAATTGCTAAACAAAATTCACCAAAATGTATGTGTGAACAAGATGAAAATAAAAATAATAAAATGTGAAAATTCACCATAAATGGAAAAAATGCCTAAAATACTATTTTTATTTTCTCACAAATTTCCTGACATCATTATTGAAATGGAGGAAAAAATCCCATGTTGAAATGATCATTTTTTGATTTATTATGAATTATTTTGAACTATATACAAATGTGAAATAAAAGAAAAATCAATTAAAATTGGAAAACAGGGGGGGTGCTAGAAGCAGCTATTTACCTTCAGAATATACGTTGGGCCCAGGAGGGGGGTGCAGTTAACACTGCGCTGGGCCCATGTCTTATTCAAAAAAACACCAAAAAATAAGCAAGCAGGGGGGGGGGGGCAAATAGCAGCAAATCCACTTGTATCTCGTTTGGGCCTCCAAACGGGGGGGTGTTAATAGCAGCAACATGGCTTAGAGCCCAAACCACATTACACGAGGGGAGGGGTGTCACGAGAAACCCAGGGAGTAGATCAGCAAATTCTCCAATGGGCCTAATGCCCGAGCCCACTTCCAATCCATCTTCAGCAAAGTAAAACCCTAATATTCCTCTAACACTTCTAATGCTACTGTTCACCTTCCCCAAAATCAACCCTAAATGGCGCCTCTCAAACCTCTCTCTCTGAAACAAAACATCTCACCACATTCTTCATCTCTAAGCTCAACCTACTCTTCCCTAACACAAACCTCACCAAAATTCCATCGCGAACTCTCAAACAGATTGGCCTATCCTAAACAAACCCTAGTTCCACAACTAAACAATCAACAAACTAAACAAGTTTAACGGATTTCGAAGGAAACCTGGGGATACGAAGTAGTTGATGGTGCCGGAAACGGTGACGAGCAATAATCTTCCAATATGCGTGTTCTGGATGCGTGGAGCAGCTTCAACGGATCTTGAAGAATCAGCGACCCTGGGAACTTCTTCTTCAACGTCAGAAGGTGTTCAACTTTGGTAGTGCCCTTGCGAGTACCAGACGAAGACGATCTTGCCGTCCTGTGGATCTTGACGCGCGAGGAAGCGACTTCGCTGAAGTTTTTGAAGCAATTTCTGGAGAAAAAATCTTGAACGGACGAAGAACGATGAATCTAACGGTGAACGACGATGATCCTGAAGATCTGGGTGACTTGGAGATTGATGAAGCAAACTACGGAGATCTTGAACTTCCCGATGAACACCTTTGAAGATCCTACATGAAGATCTCAAAGAATCTGGCAAATTGTATGAAGCTGTCTAGGATCCTGATGAAGATTCGTTACAGATCCGGAAGATGAATGTTGCGTTGAAGTAATATGAACTTCCGATGAGCTTCTGGAAAATTGGATGAATAAGGTGGAGGCGAGCTTGAAGATTCCGGCGACGAGGGATGGAGGATGATCGGTGAGGAAGATGAAGTTGGAAGAATTTTTGGCGAAATCTGGAAATTTACAGATTCCGGTGAATTCACCGGTCTCCGGCGAAAGTTGCGGTGGAGGGAGGTGGTCCGGTGGGTTGTTGCATGGCCGGCGGTGAGAGGACCGGAGAGGTGGCAGGTGGCAGAGGGAGTGGTGAGGGCGAGCCACGTGTGGAAGTGGGAGAAGGAAAGGGAGACGCGTGTGGAGGAGAGAGGGTAAGTGGGTGGTGACGTGGAACGCATGCAGAGTGAGAGAGAGTGAGGTGGAAGAAGTTCTGGTTGCACGCGTGGCAAGGCCATATATAGGACACGTGGCCTCTGCGAAAATAGACTTGGACTCTGGGCTTTAATGACTTGGATAAATGGCCCAATTAAAACTTAACCTGATTAGTGACTTAAAACGTGATTAAACTCTAAAATAAAACAAAAAGTAATACTGAAAAAACCTAATTAAACTATAAAACAAAAATTAACATATAAAACCTAATTAAAATCTATTATTAAACTTAATTAATCCTAAAACAAAATTAAAAATAAATCCTAATTAAAATCTAATAAACCCTAATTAAGACCTGATATTAATCCTAACGCATCTATTAAAATGAAAATTAAAAGATAAACTCCTAATTAATCAAAAAAGAAAAATTTAATATCTAAAAAAAAATCTAATTAATTCTGAAAAAACAAAAACACTAAACATTTAATTCCCTATTTAAAAAATCTGAACAAAAACAATTAAATCTAAAAATCTAAAAAAATAATACTATCTATTTTTAAAATCTATTCTATTAATTTTGAAAAAACAATAAAACTCTAATAAAATCTAAAACACTAATATCTATTTTTTTGAAATATATTCTATTAAAAGAAAAATAATGTCTAAAAAGAATTAAAATCTCTAGAAGATTTATTTAAAACTCTAAAAATTACAAAAAATCTATTAAATCCAGAAAAATCCAATTAAATGCATTAAAATCCAGAAAAATGACAGAAAAATCCTAAAAATTGCCAGGAGGCCAATTAAACCGATAAAAACCTAATTGCGCAACCGTAGCGAAACCCGGGCACCGAGATGGCCTGAAATCACAAGAAACGAACACCAATTCTCAACAGACTTTTATTCAAACCGGCCTGCACTGCATGAAACGCCAGGGGCTATAATCCCGATAAAAATCAATCTGACTGAGGAAAATGCCATGTATGCAATATGCGAATGCGAATGTAAAATGCGTCGAAACATAAACCAGATATGGGGACCGGTTGGTCAAATTTTAGGATGCAACAGCTGCCCCTATTCAAGCGGCTTGGACCTGAAGGGTTGAAGAGCGAACAACCTTCAAACATTCAAAGGTAGAAGACGGTTGAATACAAAATAAACCCGAAAATTTGCCAACCGCAGAAATAAACTGCGCCCTCGCTCGGGGAACACTATCCAGAGAACTGAATCCAATTATTCTGGCAACAAAAATGATCAATCACCTGATAAAGAGATTTAACTTCAACACCAGTTACTTGTGTGACACCACAAATAACAAACCCGAAGGTTGGATCAACATGCACTTGATCACCTCCCATCATCTACTGATAGACGGAGACACCATCCCGCAGGAAAACAATAACCATACTTACATCTTCTACAGATAGAGAGAAAGGCACCATCCCGAAGGAACACCATATCCATATTTACATTGTCTACAGATAGACAGAAATGCACCATCCCGAAGGAACACCATATCCATATTCACATTGTCTAAGGATAGACAGAAAGGCATCGTCCCGAAGGAAAACCAATATCCATTACTCACATTGTCTACAGATACACAGAAAGACCCCTTCCCGAAGGAAAACCATATCCATACTCTTATTGTCTAAGGATAGACAGAAAGGCACCTTCCCGAAGGAAAAATAATATCCATACTCACATTGTCTAAGGATAGACAGAAAGACCCCTTCCCGAAGGAAAACCATATCCATACTCACATTGTCTAAGGATAGACAGAAAGGCACCGTCCCGAAGGAAAACCAATATCCATTACTCACATTGTCTACAGATAGACAGAAAGACCCCTTCCCAAAGGAAAACCATACCCATACTCACATTGTCTAAGGATAGACAGAAAGGCATCGTCCCGAAGGAAAACCAATATCTATTACTCACATTGTCTAAGGATAGACAGAAAGGCACCTTCCCGAAGGAAAAATAATATCCATACTCACATTGTCTAAGGATAGACAGAAAGACCCCTTCCCGAAGGAAAACCATATCCATACTCACATTGTCTAAGGATAGACAGAAAGGCACCTTCCCGAAGGAAAAATAATATCCATACTCACATTGTCTAAGGATAGACAGAAAGACCCCTTCCCGAAGGAAAACCATATCCATACTCACATTGTCTAAGGATAGACAGAAAGGCACCTTCCCGAAGGAAAACCCGTCAGCGGAAAGAGAACCATATTCATCACCACCCATCAAATTTCAGAATCCTTTCGTCTACAGGAATTGATGGAAAGAACAATATCTTCAAAGGGGCCACATCATCAATAAGGATTGACAGGAAGAAAAACCACCTCCAAAGAGCCATGCCGTTGATAAAGATCAACAACTAGGAAAACCACACATTCTTCGAAGAGCCTCGACGTCAATAAGGATCGACGGTCAGGAAAACCTTCTAGAAATGCCATCTCGTCCAATAAACAGAAAGAACGCCAATATCTGAAAGATCGCCTTGAAACCTCTCAACGTCTAAGGATAGACGGAGAAAACCATATCCCAACTCCCGAAGTCTAATGATAGACGGAGAAGGCCTGCTGGGGGAAACCCATCGTCAATAGGAACTGACGGGAAGAGAAGTCTGTCAATATCAGACGACTGATGAGTAAAGCATAACCATTGCATGATCTGAGAATCAAATACCAAAGAGCTGTCTGAATAAAGCTGCTGGATAAATGCCCCTGAATTGATTACAGAGTACTTCATGTTGCCACTGAAGGCTGATAGAAAAACTGGCTTATGCTTCATATGCATATGCGTATGTTTGAATTTTTCTATGGCGTAATGCTCCATATGGGATGGAAATGCTACGCGTTTGAGGATGAAATGCAAGTATGATGCAAATATGATGATATATGCAAATGCAAATGCAGGCTCGGGTCGCTGGAGAATTTGGATACAGAAAACCGCTTCAGCAAAATAAATGCTAAAGACAAAGCCAACTCCGCTGGGGATAACCAGACATCACAGAATTATTCCAGCAAAATAAATGCTGGGAAAGTGAAGCCAACTTCGCTGAGGAATAACTGAATGCGCCAATCATGATTGGACTTCTGTCAGGGACAGCTTACCCGTGCCAATGAAAATTGGACTTTTGCTGGGGAAAACAGACGGAGTCTTCCTGCGTACCAATGAAGATTGGATTTTGAAACATTGTGCCACCACAGGTTGGGCCTCACAATGATTGCCAATAGGGATTGGACTTTTTGAAAATTGCCAATAAGGATTGGACTTTAGGCCATCTGTGATGGGTCATGTACGACTGACTCTGGAAAACGTCTTGTCTGAGTTCACAGTTTCTGATTGAAGGGTCACGGGATGGTAACACAATTTCCCGACATTCGACTCGCACTTGGAGATTAGTTGAATCTGCTCGAATAGCTCTAAGTAGCTCTGAGTAACCCTGACGACACGGAGAAAAACAATTCCTTCGCTTCCGATATGCCCCAGCTTGTGGGACCTCTGTGGGGATAGTCCTCAAAAGGAAATCTGAAAATCTGTACCCTGACGGTCTGATATGAAATGCCTCAGCATTCTGAATCTCGGCAAAACTTCAAATCAAATGCCTCTTGAATGAAAAAATAAATTTTGCGCTCTTAAGATGGTCTGCCCCTGTCTGCAGTGACTTTGCCCCTGATCGGTTGATTCGGTGTAGAGACTCTAGCAACGAGAGATTTACCGGATCTCGACTTGATTGCCCCAGAATAACTGCTTTGGATGGCTGACCTCACTGGGGATCACTTGATAATAGCTTGCCCCGGCTCTCGGACCATTCGGGCATCCTGCATTCTATCCTGATCAGACTTTCCATTGTAGGAAACTTTCCTGCTGTCAAGCGCTTACTCGCAAGTAAAACCAGTCGTTCTGCATAAAAGATGCATTAATGCAATGCGTATGACAGTTTTAACATCCAATCTGTTCACTGGAAAAATGGAAAAACAGTTTATGGCATGTAATGCACACATCATTTATCAGAATACCCACATCAGTACCGACATGGTAAGAAGAACCCTTTTAGGAGTCAGCTTCGACGCGATCTTTACCGATGTATTCCTTCAAAACAGACTTGCTTCAATTAGGACTTTTGAATGTTGTAACATGGTCAGGTTCACGGTTTTGGAAGAAAGGATAAAGGCTCAAAGTTGAATTTTAACCCACCCATTCTCCTTGATGTTCTCCGATCCTACGTTCAGCTAATTCGACCTTAGCGCTCTCCTCTTAGAGGTTGAAATATAGGAGTGATAGTTCGAGAAACTAAGAGCTTTTGGAGTGACAGTCACCCGCTCTTCGTCTTTGACACTTGGGGTCACACGACTTGTGTTTCATTTGAGGACTTTTCTTTTGTAATCCTTTTCATCTTTTCTTTTTCTTTCCCTAACTTTTGCCTGGACTGACTCTTTTGAGTTTCTTTTGATTTGCCAGTCCAGCGGGATGCCCCTATTTTTGCCTAAGTCGTTTATTTTCAAGTTTTGACTTAGCGGGCTTTTGATTCTTTTCACTTTTCGTTTTTTTTCGAACAAGTCGTGTGACACTGGTTGTCTGACTCTTTGGGGAATAATGTGACTGGGTCACTCCTGACGCTTAACCACTGCGGCTTTTTTAGGCACGACCTATGGAGGTGTGATTGATCCTCGAACGGACACTCCTCTTGCAATTTGGACGCTCGATCAAATTAGCTAACACCTACCCTACCCCAGGTTGAGATTGAGGGTTTTTCATTTTCAGAAAGAACTCCTACTGCTAGGCTCAAAGGGGTCAACAAGGGATTATCTTCCTTATATCTCCGGTGTTTATGGATTGAAACAATGCCTGTACATCATCAGCAGGTTTTATTTCAAAAGCATACAATATCGGAAGCTTGCATGTCGTTCATTTTCGTCATCCTCCCCGGATTCTGCTTAACCAAGCGTTGGATATCTGTAAAAAATCAATTAGTGAACACGAATGGATTTAATCAAAACATGCATACTCATTTCATTATCATCAATTGAATGAAAACAACAAGTTTTACAAACCAGATTGCAATTTAACAATAAAGAAACTACAAACATAAAGAAATGACAAGATGAAACACAGGAAAATGTCAGCTTCCGAGAACCGGGCTTTCACATCTGACTTGCTGCTGAACCAACCATCTTCAAGGTTGCCTATTGAAACCATAATGCTTAACACAGATGCCTGGTGAATTGCCTTTCTGACTGCATTAGGCTCTGTCTAGCACGCAGGTTTGACCGATAGTGATAAGACTGCTGACTCTGGAAAGGAGTTGACGTCTGTTGCGAAGACTGGACAGATTGTTGACTTTGATCAGTCGAACCACTTGGAGGTCGAGTCTAAACTATCAGGGACTCCTTTTGTTCAAGCGCTTTCATCCTCAGGCTTGGTCTAGGCAGCAACTGAGAACAGGGGAATTCTAACACCAATGATTGCAGAATATACTTCTGATCTACGGCAGCGTCGGGAACGTCCATCTTTTTAGCACCAACTGGGGTAAGACCATTAGGTACAATTACGCCGCCCGGCGTGAGTTCAATTACTTTTGCGTCAATCAAGTCCTGAACGTTGTGCTTAAAAGCGTGACAACTTTCCACATCATGTCCGGGTGCCCTAGAATGAAATTCGCACTGCTTACTGGTGTCATACCCATAAGGAAGCGTCATTCCTGTGAGCGGCTCCAGTGTTCTTTTTTCAACCAGCTTCAAATTCAATAAAGTCTGAAGGAGCTTAGCATATGTTGAAGGCGGCGCTTCAAATATCCTCCTTGGCCTTTGTCGAATCGGATGTATCTTTTGTTGTTGTTGTTGGCGTCGATCAACACATCTTTTAAGCTCAGGTTCCACAGGAACGGGCACCACAGGCACAGGTGGAACAAACTCCTTCACTGCAGCTTCAGATAGCTGACCATCCTCTTTCCTAATCACATTCTTGACTACTTCCATGATCAAGCTCATTTGGGTCTTCAGCTGATTATTTTCCTCTTTGAGTATCTTCTGATCTAGACGCAACTCTTGCATGTCTTTCATCATCTGCCTTAGCTGGCTTCGGACTTCAATCAATTCAGCCTGATTCTGTTCCATATCTCTGATGGAATTCCTGCAACAAACTGGAGATAGGAAATAAGACCCACAGTTCTGATGTACCTGTTATGTGATAATGCAATGCAGAAATCAAACACATATTCAAGACAAGACAAAATACACCCCAAGCTACAAACAGGGGGATAAACACCTCACACCACTATGCAAAGCCAATCAAGAGCAGCAAACAAGCACACCCAAGTACAAAATACAATGACCCCAGCCAACAAGCCTGGTGGTGGTCAGCAAACAACAATGCACGAAAGCTAAACAGATGTGACGCCCGGTGCAGAAACCTCTAGCAACTTCCTCCATATTCAATTGAGCTCTCAGTTGGACATTCTTCCAAACATACACTCTCAGTGGAGTATCCCATAACATTGACTGACGGACCCACACGACTGGATGAAGGATAATCAATAATCCGAACAAAACCCTGAGGCGTGATAAAGATCTTGTTAGAGTCTTACAGATTTTGAACTTGGCTTCTAAGCACCTTACAATCATCTGTCGAATTCCCCTGTACCACAACATGGTACTCATAGCGGGCACTGGCATCAGAACCTAGAGGATAAGACGGGATTGTTGAACTAGTCTCTTTCGGCACTATTAATCCACTTTCGACCAAATCTGGCAACAAATTACTGTATGACACCGGTAGCTGAGTAAACTGCCTTTCAGGCTTCCTTGGTCTTTGTCGGGCGTGACGACACGGCTGACGATAATATGACTGCTAATTTGAAGTGTCTGAAAACTGAGCCTGAGGCGCTAGAGATTCTGAGACAACATCGCTTCCTTCTTCCCACTCCTCTTGAGAACTGATAACTGATTCATTCTTATCGACTGGAGCATCTCGAAGCTTTCCATTCTTGAGTCCTCTCTCAACAAGCTCTCCCATTCTCATCAAGCCTTCAAAGTTTGTACAAGTTAACATCATGTCGTAATAACAGCCCTTCAGAGTATCCAAAAAGAGGCTAACCATTTCTCTCTCCTGAATCGGTGGTTGAACACGAGCAGCCAATTCTCTCCATCTTTGCACATACCCCCTAAAGGATTCATTCTTCGCACGAGATAATTCTTGCAACTGCACGCGAAAAGGAGCCATTTCCAGGTTGTAGTTGTACTGCTTCACGAAGGCATTGGCTAAGTCCGACCATGATTTAATACTATCACTCTGCAAGTGCAGGTACCAGTCCAAAGATGCTTCGATCAAACTATCTTGGAAACAGTGAATCATGAGCTTGTCATTGGTGATATGCGGAGTCATTCTTCTGCAGAACATAACCAAATGTAGCTTCGGACAACTATCCCCTTTGTATTTCTCAAAATTGGGCATCTTGAACTTCGGAGGCAATACAAGACCTGGCACCAAACACATGCCTGCAGCATTCAGATCAAGAGTATTCTTATTCACCAGGGCGGCAATCTGATCTTCCACCGTCTGAAGTCTCCTCATATACTCAGCAGTCAGTGGGACCTGAATATTAACCTGCGGAACAACTCTTGGAGATGGAACAATCCTTGGAGAATCTGGCGTAGAGAAAGTGGAATTGTGACACTCTGCGTCATTGAAGAGATATGGACCTTTGGCAGGGGTTTGCACTGGCTGGGCAACATTGTTCATCTGAGCTCTTTGACCATTGTTTCCTCCTCC
Organism: Lathyrus sativus; assembly: GCA_963859935.3. Lineage (NCBI taxonomy): Eukaryota > Viridiplantae > Streptophyta > Magnoliopsida > Fabales > Fabaceae > Lathyrus > Lathyrus sativus. The sequence continues at coordinate 222,564,704 of OZ012739.1, read as the reverse complement.
ATTTATAGCTGCTATGGCTTCCATGACCTGACTCACCTGGTACTTCAACAATTCAAACTCCGCCCGAGTAACAACCAAGTTCTGCTCTCCTGAAGCCATGATCTTTCCAGATGCTAACTCAAGCCCAATACGAATGTCGGGAAATCAACTGATGAAGCGGACAAAAACGGGTAAGCTCCCTGTTCCGGCTGAGGATGAATATGCAAAATAAAATGCCAATGCAAACAGTCATGCAAGATGCAAAATGCCCACACAAGGGACCAAGTGCCCCTGGCTGAGAAGAATCCACCATACTGGTCTTAGTCAGACCCATAACACTGCTCAACCCGGGTCTCAACAAGCCAAAATGGTACTCCAACTTGGTCTCTAACAAACCCTATAATGCTGTCTTCAAACACCACTGAATCTCAATCAAGAAAAACCGGTAATCTGGAGGTCAAGTTACCTGCATGCCCCAACCCCTCTCACAGGTAGGTGTCCTAATAACTGACACAAAGTATGGCATCCTATGCGGTCGTTGGCGTCACAGACTTTCAAGACTGATGATACGATACCCAGAAGGTGTGGAATCATCATGTCCTGAAGAGGCCTCACTTAGCCAACTTCCAAATGATCGGTCCCCGGAGTCGACAATCCAACTAACCAACAACCCCCTCAACCCAAAGGGTTGAAAAAGAAGTCAACCAGAAGAACCTCATCCGAGCGTGGATTTCATGAGACACTAGTACATGCAAAGCATGCACGCACCCACTAATTTCCACTCTAATTCTAGGTGCACTCAAGCCCAGGTCCGGCTTATCTCTCAATCATAGAACCCCCTCATACCCACAGCAATAATAACGGTAATATAATGCTGAATGTAAAATACAGAAAACGTAAATCCATACAAAATCCTCGACGGGAAAACAAGCGCTAGGATTGACTCGCGTAGGGAACCGTTGGAGTCCCCAGCAGAGTCGCCAGCTGTCGCTACTGCGAAAATCGGCGCCGGCTGAACAGAAGAGTCGCCACCGTGCGTTATTTATCCCAACGGAGGGAAAGGAAACACTCGAAGTAAACCTACCGCAAAGACGGGAAAGGAATGGTCATCGCAACCAAATCCTGGATTCGGGAGTCGATTACGCAAGGGGAAGGTATTAGCACCCCTCACGTCCATCGTACTCGACGGGATCCATGCTTGTTTTCTAGTACGGATTGTTATTCTATCTATTCTAAAGGTCTGGGGTTAAAAGAAAATAAAATGACTCGGCAAAGTATCGCACTTTATGCCTACGTATTCCCGTCTGGAACGAGAAATCAGAGTCAACGTAGTTCGCCTACCTACTGGAAAGGAGGGGAAGGTTGCTCGCCAGGATACCGCATCTTATGCCTACGTACTTTCATACAGCATGAAAGATCAGAGCAAACGTAGTTCGGGCCACGTACGACACAAGTTTGTCTTGATTGTTTTTTATCCTTCTGAAAAAGGTTTTCTCCTGATTACAGGTCCAAGCGGACAAAAATGACTCTTTGATTGGTTTACAGTCTTTTACGCAAGAACTGTCTTTTATTGATGTTTATCCATTTATTGTATTTTTTATTGTTTTGAGAAAGAAGAGACAGAACTCTAAAACCTATGGTTGAAAAGGGAATCAAAATCTACCCTAATGTGATCATGCATGGATGAGAACCTAATATCTGTCATATTTCTCTCTTGCGCAGAGAGAAACAGAGATCCTAGGGGGATAAACGGAAAAGCAACAACATATATACAGTAAAGCAGTAAAATGCATGAATGCAGCAGTACAAGCGAGGCAAGGGAGTCCCACTCAACCTCGAACCTAGAAAGCAATGGGCAAAGTTAAACAACTTCACTTCAACCCTATGGGAAAATTAACAAACAATACAGCAAAGAAAATAAACCCCACACCAGCCCTGACAGCACAACCCCAGCTCCTACAGCAGCAACTATGAAAAATAGCAAACTCTGACAGTTGATAAACAACAATCTTCCAATGAACCCCAAAAATCCAACTCTAATGATACCCAAGCTACAATAAGCTTCCATCTCCAAGAAATCACCAAGCTCAAGCAAGCACAGAATCTTAACCAGTTGATAGCATCAGACAACAGATAGCTCCAGACAGCAGTAAACCCTAGCTTTAACAGTTGCACAGCTTTGACATGAACAATCTTCATCTTTGTCAATCTTTGATTTTCATCCCTATCTTCACTGGCTTCTTTCTTCAAGGCAAACTCTCCAGCAAAGAATTGATTTTATCAGAAGAAATTGAATGTCAAACAGTTCATTGACGACCAAAGGAAGTCTATGAATAGTTGACATTGTAACAGACTGTTTCCCTCAAAGTTCTACCTCCTAGATAAAACCACTTATCCCTCCAAGGGAGGGAGGTGAATATCATAGAGGGACTTTTAATCACTGAGAAGAATGGAAGCACCAGAAGCTTTCCATGTTTGTACAAAGAATTTGTCTATTCTAAGCTCTTCCTATTTTCTCCTATTTCTCCTAAGCCTTCAATCAGCATCTTCAATCCAAGCAATCTTCATGCATCAACCTTGATCTTTGTATTAAATCTTCTCCATTGATTCTTCATGCTTCCACAAGCCCAAACCAAGCCCACACCCCAAATAAAAACCCAAAAGCCCAAGCAACCAACATAAACCCCAAATGGGAACACCAAACAATCACACACTTTGCAAAATATACTAAAAATAGTAAAATAATATTTAAAATTCTAGGATTTATTCTAAGGGGATTTCTATATCTACCCTACATACCCTATATGTCCCATAACCTAATTCATGCTAAAAAAAACCCAAAAATAAAATGTTAGAATGCACCTATGTTGAGTTTTAAACCTAAAACTATCCCTCTAATGTTCTCTAACCAAAACTAATCAAGATTTAATCACAAAAATATGAAATAAATCTCTAAGGGAACTTAATGCTCTAATCTAGCTAGTACAAAAAGAATGGAATCAAAATATGAATTTAAATTGCTAAACAAAATTCACCAATATGTGCGAACAAGATGAAAATAAAAACAATAAAATGTGAAAATTCACCATAAATGGAAAAAATGCCTAAAATACTATTTTTATTTTCTCACAAATTTCTTGACATCATTATTGAAATGGAGGAAAAAATCCCATGTTGAAATGATCATTTTTTGATTTATTATGAATTATTTTGAACTATATACAAATGTGAAATAAAAGAAAAATCAATTAAAATTGGAAAACAGGGGGTGCTAGAAGCAGCTATTTACCTTCAGAATATACGTTGGGCCCAGGAGGGGGGTGCAGTTAACACTGCGCTGGGCCCATGTCTTATTCAGAAAAACACCAAAAAATAAGCAAGCAGGGGGGGGGGCAAATAGCAGCAAATCCACTTGTATCTCGTTTGGGCCTCCAAACTGGGGGGTGTTAATAGCAGCAACAGGGCTTAGAGCCCAAACCACATTACACGAGGGGAGGGGTGTCACGAGAAACCCAGGGAGTAGATCAGCAAATTCTCCAATGGGCCTAATGCCCGAGCCCACTTCCAATCCATCTTCAGCAAAGTAAAACCCTAACATTCCTCTAACACTTCTAATGCTACTGTTCACCTTCCCCAAAATCAACCCTAAACGGCGCCTCTCAAACCTCTCTCTCTGAAACAAAACATCTCACCACATTCTTCATCTCTAAGCTCAACATACCCTTCCCTAACACAAACCTCACTAAAATTCCATCGCGAACTCTCAAACAGATTGTCCTATCCTAAACAAACCCTAGTTCCACAACTAAACAATCAACAAACTAAACAAGTTTAACGGATTTCGAAAGAAACCTGGGGATACGAAGGAGTTGATGGTGCCGGAAACGGTGACGAGCAATAATCTTCCAATATGCGTGTTCTGGATGCGTGGAGCACCTTCAACGGATCTTGAAGAATCAGCGACCCTGGGAACATCTTCTTCAACGTCAGAAGGTGTTCAGCTTTGGTAGTGCCCTTGTGAGTACCAGACGAAGACGACCTTGATGTCCTGTGGATCTTGACGTGCGAGGAAGCGACTTCGCTGAAGTTCTTGAAGCAATTTCTGGAGAAAAAATCTTGAACGGACGAAGAACGATGAATCTAACGGTGAACGACGATGATCCTGAAGATCTGGGTGACTTGGAGATTGATGAAGCAAACGACGGAGATCTTGAACTTCCCGATGAACACCTTTGAAGATCCTACATGAAGATCTCAAAGGATCTGGCAAATCGTATGAAGCTGTCTAGGATCCTGATGAAGATTCGTTACAGATCTGGAAGATGAACGTTGCGTTGAAGTAGTATGAACTTCCAGTGAGCTTCTGGAAAATTGGATGAATAAGGTGGAGGCGAGCTTGAAGATTCCGGCAACGAGGGATGGAGGATGATCGGTGAGGAAGATGAAGTTGGAAGAATTTTTGGCGAAATCTGGAAATTTGCAGATTCCGGTGAATTCACCGGTCTCCGGCAACAGTTGCGGTGGAGGGAGGTGGTCCGGTGGGTTGTTGCATGGCCGGCGGTGAGAGGACCGGAGAGGTGGCAGGTGGCAGAGGGAGTGGTGAGGGCGAGCCACGTGTGGAAGTGGGAGAAGGAAAGGGAGACGCGTGTGGAGGAGAGAGGGTAAGTGGGTGGTGACGTGGAACGCATGCAGAGTGAGAGAGAGTGAGGTGGAAGAAGTTCTGGCTGCACGCGTGGCAAGGCCATATATAGGACATGTGGCCTCTGCGAAAATAGACTTGGACTCTGGGCTTTAATGACTTGGATAAATGGCCCAATTAAAACTTAACCTGATTAGTGACTTAAAATGTGATTAAACTCTGAAACAAAACAAAATGTAATACTGAAAAAACCTAATTAAACTATAAAACGAAAATTAACATATAAAACCTAATTAAAATCTATTATTAAACCTAATTAATCCTAAAACAAAATTAAAAATAAATCCTAATTAAAATCTAATAAACCCTAATTAAGACCTGATATTAATCCTAATGCATCTATTAAAATGAAAATTAAAAGATAAACTCCTAATTAATCAAAAGAAAAATTTAATATCTAAAAAAAAAATCTAATTAATTCTGAAAAAACAAAAACACTAAACATTTAATTCCCTATTTAAAAAATATGAACAAAAACAATTAAATCTAAAAATCTAAAAAACAATACTATCTATTTTTAAAATCTATTCTATTAATTTTGAAAAAACAATAAAACTCTAATAAAATCTAAAACACTAATATTTATTTTTTTGAAATATATTCTATTAAAAGAAAAATAATGTCTAAAAAGAATTAAAATCTCTAGAAGATTTATTTAAAACTCTAAAAATTACAAAAAATCTATTAAATCCAGAAAAATCCAATTATATGCATTAAAATCCAGAAAAATGACAGAAAAATCCTAAAAATTGCCAGGAGGCCAATTAAACCGATTAAAACCCAATTGTGCAACCGTAGCGAAACCCGGGCACCGAGATGGCCTGAAAACACGTGAAACGAACACCAATTCTCAACAGACTTTTATTCAAACCGGCCTGCACTGCCTGAAACGCCAGGGGCTATAATCCCGATAAAAATCAATCTGACTGAGGAAAATGCCATGTATGCAATATGCGAATGCGAATGTAAAATGCGTCGAAACATAAACCAGATTTGGGGACCAGTTGGTCAAATTTTAGGATGCAACAAACGGCAAGCAAACTTGTTGAGGAAAACGCCCTGAATGGCTTTCTGGAATTGAACTCTTCTAGGGATAATTCCAATCTGCCGGGGATAGATGCACTGAAGGTAGGAAAAACACTTAGAAGGGGGGTTTAATAAGGGTTTTAAAACAATTAAGATGATAGAAAAATAACACAGTATTTTTATCCTGGTTCGTTTGAACTCAAACTAATCCAGTCCACCTTACCAAGGTGATTTGCCTTTCTCAACAAGGACTTAATCCACTAAATCAAACTGATTACAGTGTTAACCACTAAGACAACTGTCTTAGTCTTCTCAAGAATTCTGGCCACACTTGATCTCTTAAGGAATCTTTTACAAAAGATAAACTAACAATGTGTTTAAGATTTGCTTCTAAAAAGCTATATCACAACAGTGATTTTTACACAAGTTAAAGAACGAAAATAAATAATTCAGCTTTTGAAGAAAGTTTGTATGATTTGTTTGCCAAGTGATTTTTCAATAGTCCTGTCAACCTTTGAAGTGATGCTAAGACTTGCTTTTATAGTACTTTGAAATCCATTTCTCAAAGACTGTGCAACCTGTGCATTTTGTTCTTTTTGTCTTCTATTGACTTTTCCTTTCTCAGAAGAGGAATGTTCTGACAAATCCTTTTTGTCTGAAATCCTGTGTCATGCACTAATGAGGAAAGAGCCGTTTGGATAATGACAAAGAATATGCCAACGGATCTTTATTTGAACATCATCTTCTTCAACAACTTTGGAACGTCTTGCATCAGAACTTCTGATGATGTTTCTAGTTCTTCAGATCAGAGTTAACTCACTCAGAGTTTCTCTATCAGAGTTTGCAGCAAAGTGCTTTAAACGTGAAATTCTTATCAGATCATACTTGCTTATCAGAGCTTCTGTGCTTGCAGCTTTAAGTACTTCCAGAGTCTTCTGAAGCTTTACGTATGTTCTTTAGTCAAGTTCTTCTCAGCTTCGCTCAGAGTCACTGTAGCAGATCAGAGTCTTCTGATGAGTTGCTTCTGACGCTCAGAGCTTTTTTGTTATGTAGTGTTCAGAGGCGTTCTTGCTTCCAGAATAATATTAATTTTGATATCTGAAACAAATAAACACTTGAACAAAATTAGAGTATATAAATTCTCTATACAAAATTTCATTAATGTTATCATCAAAACAATGAGATGTATTAAACATCAATCTGTGTTCTAACATGCACATCACTATTGGTGAGACACTTCCAATTTGGAAACAGTTCTTGGTATGCAACAATGGCTATTTCAGCCATCGTCCATGACATCATTCAAATAAATCATCGTTTTAATTATAGTTAGCAAAGCCCCAAAAGTTTATGTATGCAAAGTTTATCAAAAACTTCAGGCGTCTTTTCGCACACAAAACAGTACAAAGCAAAAACAAGCACGAAAAAACTCTTTGTGGAAAATACTTCATTGACTAAAAAGGGCCTGTATATAGGAAAATTACAATGGATGCAACTCCTGAAAAGAGAAAAGTGCACAAAAAGTACAAATAACAAAGATATACAAATGTCGGCAATATGGAAACATACAACCACCATGTGTCGATTCGACTATGACTCGCATGTTTTCGATGCTTCACCAATGCTCTGCCTTCTTAAGAGACTGACTCTCTAGAAACCTAATTATGTTCACAGGTCAGACGCGGACGGTAGTCATTTGCTTTTAAATCCCTAACTTTTTCCTGAATCACCCTTGCGGGTCTTCGATCCACCGGGATGCCCATTTTTGCCAAAGTCACCCTTTCAGGTTTTCACCTCCGCAGGTTTATTCATTTTTATTTTATCCCTAACTTTTTCCCGAACCTATTCTTTTTATGGTTCTCCGGGATGCCCCATTTTTTCCTGGACTTTTCTTTTTATGTCCGGCGGGTCTCTTTTTTAAGCAAAGTATTTTTCGACTACGTCTGCATTCACAGGGGACGTAAAATCTTCACCGTCCATAGTTGATAGTAATAAGGCTCCTCAAGAGAAAACTTTCCTTATCACATATGGACCTTCATAATTGGGAGTCCATTTTCCCCTGTGATCTGTTTGTGGAGGGAGGATCCTTTTCAGCATTAATTCACCTGCCTGAAAATGTCCAGGGTGCACCTTCTGATCGAATTCCTTCTTCATTCTACTCTGGTAAAGTCAGCCATGGGCGATTGCCACCAATCTCTTTTCTTCAATCAAACTAAGTTGATTCAACCTAGCTTTTACCCATTCTACGTCATCAAGCTTCACATTAGACAACACCCTTAGAGAAGGAATATCAACTTCTAATGGTAGGACAACTTCCATACCATACACCAACGAGAAAGGAGTTGCCCCATTCGACGTACGCACCGAAGTACGATAACCATGTAAAGCAAAGGGCAACATCTCGTGCCAATCTTTTTAAGTCACCGCCATTTTCTGCACAATCTTCTTGATATTCTTATTGGCTGCCTCAACAGTACCATTCATCTTCGGACAGTACGGAGAAGAGTTGTGGTGTTCAATCTTAAAATTATGACATTATTCTTTCATCATCTTATTGTTCAAATTCAAACCATTATCAGTAATGATTCATTTTGGCACTCCATATCGGCAGATGATGTCTTTCTTTATAAAGTAAGCAACTACTTGTCTGGTCACATTGGCGAAGGAAGCCGCCTCTACCCACTTAGTGAAATAATCGATGGAGACAAGTATGAAACTATGTTCGTTGGAGGTCTTCGGTTCAATGTTACCAATCATGTCAATGCCCCATGTAACGCCCATTTTAATTATCTCGTTTTTCCGTGTTATTTTATGTTTCAGCGTGTTTTTTGGGGGGTATTTCAGTGTGATTGTGTGTAGCCCTCAAGTTGGAATTAATTAATAATTTTGGACTTTAAGACTAATAATAAAATTATTAGTGATAATGATAAATTAATGACTAATAGTAATATTATTAATATATTATTATTGTTATTATTATTATTATTAATATTATTATTAAGTAAAAGAAATGGAATAAAAAGAATTGGGATGAGGGGTATTGTAGGAATATTGGAAAGGGAAGGAGGAGGAAACACGTTAGAAGGAGAAGAGGAAGAAGAGCACGATTAAGGAAAGAAAAATTTGGAGAAGAAGAGCAAGGTGAATTGGAGCAAGAGGAAACTAGGAATCACCTTCGGAGCAAGAATTCATCAGATTGTTCGAGTTATCGAGGTAAGGGGGTGGGAAATCGGGTCGAATGGTATGTTGCATGAATACTAGGTAGAAGGGGATTTCCCTAACCCCATTAGGTTGTTATGATTTTGTTGGTATGTGTTGGAAATTCTGAGTTGTGGATGATATGTTGAATCTGTTGCATGTGTTATTTGATCGATTTGGGGGTTTCCGGGTAGTTTGAAGTTTTATGCCGAAATTGATTAAGTGAGTAGAGCTGACATTTAATCGGGTTAAATCGAGGATAGATTATGTAGTTAGGTCGTAGAATATTGGTCTGATATGACGGGGACTAGTTTGGAGTAGAATCGGCTGAGTTCGGAGAGTCTTGCCGACTCAAAACAGTGGAATTTTTTTGAATTCGCAGACGTTCGCCAGCACCTTCGCTGAGCGAAATGGGGGCGAACCTTCTCCAGGGTTTCGCCAGGCGAACTGGGCAGCAAGTGCTTCCAGTAGCCACTGTCTTCATTCGCTAGGGAGTTCGCTGGGCGAGCTAGTAGCGAGTCTTCGCTAGGGGATTCGCCGAGCGAATGGATAGCGAGTATTCGCTGTGGGGCCTCGCCAGGCGAATGAGCCAGCGAGCGTGACAGTATGTTTGTGTTTTGAGCTGTGCTGTTCGGTTATCTCGTGATGTTGGACCTTTGTTGGTCATGGTTGATTATTTAATTGGTATTGAACTATGGGGAGTATATGTGTGGTGTAGAATATGATTTCCTTAATATTCGTTTAATTTGAATGATTGAATTGATGTATGTTATTATACATGATTGTGGTGATGCGTGATATGTATATACATGATACATGATGGAATGTGATTGAAGGATCGTGTGCACCGTGTGTGCCGGTGTTTGTTGTGTGCATTTAGGTCTTGCATAAGCATATTGACGGGGTGAATCATTGCTCAGTGGAGTGTATGTGATTCACTCACGTGCTCAAGGAGGAGCGTGGTAGGGATAGATCGCTGCTCGGTGGAGTGTATGCGATCTATCCTGAGACTGATTATGCTCAGTGGAGTGTGATAGGGATAGATCATTGTTCGGTGGAGTGTATGTGATCTATTCCGGGTTATTTGCCCGTACTCCGAAGGGGAGCTTGTAGGGGTAGATCGTTGCTCAGATGGAGTGTATGCGATCTATCCTGAGTTTGAGTCGGTACCGCATATCATAGTATTGAGTTGCATGTGTTGCATTGTTTGTATGTTGTGTTGGTGTGGGACAGTAGGTCCGGGTTGACGTATGTGAAATGATAATTGTATGTTTACTGCCTTTTATTCATGTACGTTTTTACTGTTATATTTTGATCGCGATTTCTCACCCCTTGCTTTTGTTGTGGTCTGTGCTTCTTCAGAAGTACAGATAATCCAGGTGTGTAGCTAGCTTGGTTTGTGGCGAGTGGTAGGGATGCTCTGATACCTAACACCGGGGCTTTGGGGAGTTTTATGTTTATTTGATGATTTTGCATGCCTCTGTGGCGTATCATGTTTCGATGAATCTTTTTTGGTGAACATATCTTGTATATTTTGGGCAGTTGGCCGAGCACGATGTATATGATGTTTATATATATATATATATATATATATATATATATATATATATATATATATATATATATATATATATATATATATATATATATATATATATATATATATATATATATATATATATATATATATATATATATATATATATATATATATATATATATATATATATATATATATATATATATATATATATATATATATATATATATATATATATATATATATATATATATATATATATATATATATATATATATATATATATATATATATATATATATATATATATATATATATATATATATATATATATACACACACACACACATATATACATATACATATATATATGATGACAAATTTCCGCTGTGTTATATTTGTTGAAAATCATTTAATGAAAATGTTTTGTGTTGAGTTTATTTCTGTGACATCCCGTTTTGGTATGAATACTCTGATAATTGTTTATTTTAATTGCATTTATGTTATTTTGGGGAATGGGGTGTTACAAGCTGGTATCAGAGCAGGTCGGTCCGTCCGGCCAGTGTAGTAGTTGAGTATGTCTATAGGATAGAGTTTGTTTGTTTTTCTGTTAACCTGGCGTTGTTGTTGTTGAGCAGTATGGCGGGAAGGAATAATGTTGCGTTGGTTGCAGCTATGCAAGCGATGGCGCAGGTGTTTGCTAATCAGAACCATGCTGCGGGTGCGCAATTCAGGGATTTGGCGCAGTTGCAGAGTAACAAGCCGCCGACGTTTCAAGGAGGAATTTTGGACCCTGAAGCAGCGCAGAAGTGGCTTAAGGCGATAGAGAAGATCTTCAGAACGATGGGTTGCAGCGATGAGCAGAAGGTGAGGTTTGGTACTCACATGTTAGAGGGAGAAGCTGAAGCTTGGTGGGACAACAGTCGCTTGAGGTTGGAGACTGCAGGGACTCCAATTACCTGGGATGTGGTCCGTACTGGTTTTCTAGAGAAGTATTTTCCAGAGGATACCAGGAGTGCTAAGGAAATCGAGTTTCTAGAGCTGAAGCAGGGCAATATGACGGTGGCCGAGTATGCGGCCAAGTTTTAAGAGTTAGTGCAATATTGTCCTCATTACAATACTGATGGAGCGATGACCTCCAAGTGTTTGAATTTAGAGAATGGGCTGCGTCCGGAAGTGAAGATGGGAATAGCTTGTCAGAAGATCAGGGATTATCCTGAGCTGATAAGCAAAAGCAAGATTTATGATAATGATAATCGGGCGAGGATCGCGCATTACAAGGCTGCAAATGACCGTAAGGGTAAGTAGAGGTTCGGTGGTACGCCTTATAGTGTTCCTACTGATAAGGGGAAGTTTAAGGGTGTTGCTGATAAGAAGCCCAGAGAAGGGAGATCGTTTACTGGTGGGAAGTGTTTCCGGTGCGGTGGCGCGGGTCATTGTGCCAATGATTGTCCTCATGAAGTGAAGAAGTGCTTCAAGTGTGGTAAGTCGGGCCATGTGATGGTTGATTGTCGGACTACTATGCCTACTTGCTACAACTATGGTGAGAAGGGCCACATCAGTATGCATTGTGAGAAGCCGAAGTCGTCTCAGGTGTCTCAGACCAGTGGCAAAGTGTTTGTGGTGGTGGGAACTCAAGTTGCTAGTGAGGATCGTTCTATCCAAGTTACTTGTATCATCAGTAATATTCCCTTGTCTGCTATGATTGATACGGGTGCGACCCACTCGTTCATCTCTGTTGATTGTGTGAAGAGGTTAGGTTTGGTGCCGACTACTCTTGAGCGGCGGATGACTATTGAGACTCCCTCTATTGGATCAGTGACTACTTCTTTGGTGTGTTTGAAGTGTCCACTGACTATTTTCGGTAGATCCGTCAAAGGTGAGTGCAGTGTTACAATGGGAACCGCCGAACACAACGACGGAGGTTAGAAGCTTCTTGGGTTTAGCAGGGTACTATCGAAGGTGGAGCACCAGAAGCCTAGTGGATTGATGCAATCGTTAGAGATTCCAGTTTGGAAGTGGGATTGTATCACCATGGATTTTGTTACGGGTTTGCCGAACACGGCAAGAGGACTTGATGCCATTTGGGTAATTGTGGATCGGCTTACGAAGTCTGCACATTTTGTGCCGGTTAATATCAGTTTTCCGTTGGAGAAGCTGGTAGAGATTTATATTCGGGTGATTGTGAAGCTACATGGTGTGTGTCGCTACTGCCAAAAGACAACCGGCGGAAAAAACAGAAGAGTCGCCACTTTCGTTATTTATCCCAAAGAGAGGGAAAGGAAACGATCGCAAAAACCTAAAGAAAAAGGGAAAGACAAGGTCATCGCAACCATGTCTGGATTCGGGAGGCAGTTACGCAAGGGGAAGGTATGAGCACCCCTCACGTCCGTCATACTCGACGGGGTCCACGCTTGGGTTTCCTAGTCTATGGGTGAAAAACAATCTATCTACGACTGCTAAAGCTAAACGGAAAGAACTGACTCGACAGAGCATCGCCGCTCTATGCCTACGTATTCCCTCGTGCAATGGGAAAGACAGAGTCAATGTAGTTCGGGAAACTACGGGGGGAGATTGCTCGCCAAGACGTCGCGTCTTGTGCCTACGTATTCTCATCTGGCATGAGAAATCAGAGCAAAACGTAGTTCAGGCTAACTACGGGTAAACGAGGGTGTTCTCGATCACACGGGGGTGAGAGAAAAGGTTGACGATACTAGCATGCGCATTCTAGAAGTTAGGTGTATGTTGCTCGATCATTGGAGACTTAGGCGTTACCTGTTTGCGGTAGAATGGATGTAGTATGTCGGGGTTTAAAGGTACGGGAACTAGAACTACGGTCTGGTCTCGATTGCGCTAGGGCAAGAGAAAGGGAAGATTAGTCGTCAGCGGGAAAGTCTCAATCGCACGGAAGTGAGAGAACAGAGAAGTTAGTTGTTAGTGTGCTTGCTAGGATATTGCATCCTATGCCTACATATTCTCGTCTGGTACCAGAAATCAGAGCAGCTGTAGTTCAGCCAACTACAAGAAAAGGGGAAAAGTGCTCGCTAGGATTATCGCAATCCTATGCCTACGTACTCTCAACAGATATGAGAGATCAGAGCAGCCGTAGTTTGGCACAACTACAGAAAACGGTTTCGATTGCATGGGGGCAAGAGAAGGGATCTCAATCGCCAGAACGCGAGAGAAAAGGGGAAGTCTCAATCGCCAGGACGCGAGAGAAAGGGTTCGGAATGGGACACACACGCGGAGTCCTAAGACGTAGGAGCGAATGCGTCGCATATTATCTAAAGGGCATACACTAAATACTCTAGACGAGTGAGAGGCAGCCACCCACTCATCATTTCCCACGTATCTAAAGCTTACGGCTCACAACGCTCGAAGGGTGAAAAGAAAGAGATGAAAGAAGTGAAATAAAAACAATGTTACCGAACGGAGTGGTTCCGTTGACCCTTGACTTTTTCGTGCAAGCTCCATTCCCAAGCTCTACTCTTTTATCCTTGATGATGATATTTCGAACCAGAACCAATGTGACGTTGAACCGTCATAATTCGACTTATAAAAGAAGTCAAACCCCAAGAGGTAACGTATTGATATCCGTGTCAAAGACAAGATGGAGAAATGATATTGAGAATCATTCTCCGATTAAATCATGTCACACGGACAGCACAACAGAAAAGCAAAATAAAATCAGAAGAAGAAGAAAAGATGAGGAGAGAAAAAGCGGTCTCAGATCCTACATCATCCATCAACAAGTTGATTTATAATGGTTTACGGAGGTCTCGTCATCGACCTACAAAAAAAACATGGTGAGAAAAATCTAATAATAAAATGGAAATAAGAAATCAACTTTTAAAATGAATATGAAACTTCTAAAAAGAAAATAAATTCTAAATGTAATTATTAAAAGAAATTACAAAGAAAATATAATATAAAATTAAGTATCTATTATATAAACATATATTATTCTATAAGAAAAATACTAATAATAATATTCTGAAAAATATGTACAAAATAAAAATATATTACAAAATAATTATAAAAATAAAATCAGAAGGGGGTGCAGCCCAGAATCAGGGGGGATGGTTCAGCAAAACAATTAAGTACAAAAAAAAAGCAATGGGCTTAGCCCAAATCCCAAAACAATACAGCAAACGGGGGGCGAAAACGGGAAACGGGGGGTGTATGGACTGAATCAAATAATTGGGCCTCACGGCCCACTAACCCCATATCAGAAAATCCATCCATCTTCCTCCCTTGGTTCAACAGGAAACCCTATCTCTCTTCTTCCACTTCGTTCATCACCCCCCGCTGCCGGTCAAAGAAACACTCTCTCCTCTGAGCCTCTGAACTTCTTCCACTAAACCTCTCTAATCAAACCTCTCTAATCGGATACCAAACTATTGATTAGTTCGAATCTTTAATTCAATTTGCAACCAAACTTTGATTTGTCCAAAGGAAGGGATAAAGATCGAAATTCCCACTATGCAATGCAAATGCAAGCTAGATTGTTTTAGGTTCGGGGGTTGGTTAAACTTAGGGAAGGTACTAGCATCCTAAGTTTCTGTAGTATCCTACAAGAACCTCTTGTTTTATGTTTGTTTACTGCTATGCGTTATCTGCTTAAAGGATTAGAGACCCTAGTGGTTTATTTCTAAGTATACTCGATAAGGTATCGCACCTTGTGCCTACATATCCTTACGGGAGTGGAATCAGAGTATGTTGTAGTTCACCCTAAAGGGTTAGAGGAGTTCTTTGACTGTGGTCAAAGTTCCTACGGGTTTAGGGTAGTTGATTGATTGGGTCTAGGAGAAGAGATGAGTCTTCATGTTAAGGGAGAGATAACCACCACAAATGTAAGAGGGGTTGTAGGAAATGGTCTTTGCATCGTCTTAAGAAAAGGTCTTACATACTCGGATGGTCGCCAAGTATGCCTTTGTCGTTCTTAAGGCAAAGTCCCTACATGTTTGATTGTATTGTTGTGGGGGTGGAGATTATATCTCACTTAAGATGATTAACATCTATTCTCTAAATGTGTTTGTAAAAGTTGTGTTGTATATTGTTTTGTGTTTGTCTAAGTTGTAAAGATAAAGAACAGTCCTTCCTATGGGGTAGGATCTATCCTAAGTGATCAACTTGAAGAATCAAGGATCTAAGGGGATATGATGCATATGATGTGCAACTACACACAACGTTGAATTATGTGTAGGTTTTTCCTTTGGACGGAATGCGATGCATGGATATGAATTGATAATGTAAATGAATTGCGATAATGTAAATTGCAGAAAGATAAACCATACACGAACGCATGAAAGCGCTAAGGTGCAGGTGTGCATTGTGAATAAAAGCAGATAAAGATAAATAATATATACGCATGAAAGCGCTGAGTGTAAGTGCAGGTGTCGTGAGTGCACGATTGATTGTATTACGATGTTGATTTGATTTTAGGTAGTTGATTATTGATTTCGGTTTGAAATAAAGGTTTGATTTTGGATGGAAAGGTTGTATTTGTTTTTATTAAAGATTATTTCCTGATAATGAGATGGTATTTAGATTTTAAAGGTTTTATCCCAAATTTAAAACGGTTATGTGCATTTTTATTATAAGAAAAGCTCTTATTTGTTAATTATTTTCCTTAAAATAAAATAGATTTTACACATTATATAAAAACAAGAGTTTATATAAAAAGTTATTATAAAAAATGTAACATGAATATATTGTCACTTATTTAGAAAAATTAGTTTTTAAAGGGTGTTTTAAAAAAACTAATTAAAGTGGATTAGTTAATTACTAAAAAACAAGAGTTTTAAAAAACTGATTAGCGGCTTGATTAAGAATCAATGGGGGAAAGCATGCGATTAGTGTGTGTGTGTGTGTGATTAGTGATTTAATATTACAAGATAAAATAATAAAAATAAGAAAAACGAGTGGAAACGGAGAAACCCTTAATCCCCTTTCCCTCCCGCGATCGCCATTCTCAGTCTCTCCTCTCTCTCGCTCAAATTTCGGTCTGCTTACGATTTCTTCTTCCGCTTCCCCAAACCTGAAACATAAACACACAAATCACAAGCTTCAATAAATTAGACGGAAAAGGATGGGTTACCGCGAGTTAAGGGCGTCGGAGGATCTGCTTTGGTTCCGACGGTGTGGTTGAGGTCTTGCGGTGGAATTTGAGAGCTTGGATCGGTCTCTGATGATGGCTTGGAATCGCGGCGGCTGGTTTAAGGCTCTTTCAATAGAGAAGATAAGTTTTCTGTTTCCAATCTCTTGTGATTTTTTGATCTAGGGTCTTGGGTTTGTGCTATCGATCCTCTTTATAGGCTTTTTTCAGAAATCAATCTTGAGATTTGGTTTAAAAGGCTTTGAAAATTTGATTGGATTTCCTATTTCGGTTTAGGCAAATATCTGGAACCTTTCCTTTCCTGTCCGATTCTTAATGATTTGATTAACTGACCTTTTACTCTGTACTTTAATTTCAGGATTTGATTCATTCTTTGAGTAGGATATTCTCCCCTAAGGAATATTCTTCAATTAACTCGCTGATTCCTTGGATTTTGCCTTTGAACAACTTCGACAAAGCGGATAGGACTGTGACTCTGTCGGTAAGAACCTCAACTCTTGTGTCATCAAAATTCTTCCCAATTTTATTCGAATGTTTTGCTGACCAATCACTTTACCTGAACTGTAATACTAGGGTTAAAACGCCTTCATCGTGAGACGGATTGTGGAGCACGCTATCGACAGTTGTTGCGAGCTTCAAGACTAGAACTTGGCTTTGCTTGTGGTATTATTCGAGAATCTTACTGGACTGATCATGTCTTCTCTTGTGAATTGGTCCTTAACAGTAGCCGTCGGGTCAGCTCGTGAGGGAGGTTCTTGGAGCTTCGCACTTCAACGCAGGGTAAACTTCTTTCCCGTCTAAACTTAATTCATAAGGTCTTTGCTTAAACTGATGCATACTTGTTTCTGGAACTGATAATGGCGTTATCCTATTCATTAAGGCGTCCGGTAATCATTTTAGGAAGCAAGTCGTCGGTGCTCGAAGAGTCAAGTGTAAGAGGGCTCATAATCTTCTTCTGCAACATCTACGTGCAGGCATACATTAAAATGAGGTATCTTCTGTAAAAGACCAATCGATGGAGTGACTAATCTTGCCGCATAATTTGTTTAACATCTCATTTAATTTCCTTCTGTTGTAGATTTCTATGCAAGAACTGATTATGTTGCCTTGGCGAGAACTCGGAGAAAGGCTGGAAGTATTTTCAAGGACCATGAATCCTACTTGTTCAACCAAAATCGACGGGGGTCCGAGCGAGCTCATATTGCCTCCTGTCCTGGCCAATTCTAACACTTAAAAGTTAAGGATTCCAATTTTTCATGTTCTTGTTCAACACCTGATGACTGTTAGCTTTACACATTCCATTGTCCTTCATCCAAACTAATTTTGTTAAACTGGCAACACCATCTTCTTTCTTCTCTTTACTGTAAGCAATTGGGGAATGTCAAAGTTTGATCTCCTCAGACACTTTGGTTTCTTTTGCCATGCAGGTGCGATCGTTCGAATGTCATAGGAGATGGCATAATCGAAAGTTGTATGCACTTCAACTTGGAGTGAATCTGCTCTTGTTCTTGTCGACATTGTGGATTCGAAAAGAGGTACCGGCATAGCTTACTCTTGCAATATCTATGATCTGGCTCCTGTCTTTAAAACAAACTTATTTAAGCCTTGAATTTCCCCTTGTTCTGATGGAGTTGGTGTTGTTTTGCGTCTGTTGTAAACATTGTGTAAATCATTGACCGTTTGGTTACTTGCAGGAATCCATTGTGAACACGACACAACTCCTATGGATGTGAGAAAGAAACAGTATGGAAGGTAAGGGTTATATCCGTGCTCTTTGAACTATTTCGCTCTGTTTTCAAGGGTTGATGGGCTGCTTCAATTTGTATTGGTGGCAGTAGCGACAGTGCTGGCTGGTAATTTGCGGCAGCTTACGGTGAAAACACTTTGTTGCTTTGAGAATTAATGACGAAAGTCTGGTTGTGAAATAATGCAGGTTGTTACTAGCAGCTGTTCTGATAAATTCATGGTGGGTTCATGGTGTATTCACTTGGAATTGGCTACTAGTAGTAACTTTTTGACTAATCTGCTTCCGTTCAAACATGTTTTAATGTTGATTTATAGGACGCACCACGAAGTCTTGGGGACAGGAGTTACCGAATGAAGACGAGGCTTGAGTTTTAACATGTCCTGCTGGTGAGACCTTGTGGATTATGGAACAGCGGAGCAGCGTAGACAAGTCCAAACCAATATGAGAAGGTAAATCACTTGGCCTGATCTCAGTGTCTGATATCGAAATTCCTGATAAACTGTAACCCTCTAAAGACAAATTTACAACATTTCAGAAGTGCTCGGTTGATCTTGCGGAGGCAAACAATGTGATAGGCTGAATCCTCTTTATTGAGATATACCAACTTAGCTTTTACTTTTCTCATGTTTATTGTCATGCAGGTCAGCATTTACGATGTTTTGTGGTACTCGTACTTAGTGTTACAAAGTTGGCGTGATGTCCAAAAATGTCTCCTTATGGTTCGAGTTCGAACTTTGAGTACGGAATTATGGATGAAAATTATTATGGTGACGGGATGAAGCCTGAGGTGCTTTAATTCCAGCAATGGCGATTAACCTTCATGTTATACAAAGACACTTTGCTGGGTCACTCAATACTCTGTTAGCTTCCACAATTGGCTTGAAAGCAGCCTTTGCCCCAGCAGATTTGTTTATCAGGATGAAGTAGCAGCGCGAGCTCTCTATACTGTTTCTTTATCATAGCTTCTTTTAGCAAATTCGGTTAGAAGAATTCCATACCAGTCCATGTCAGGCGCAAAGGGTTTGTTCTGTGCGGCTTAATGATGTCAGCGGTGGTGTCGTAGGACACATGAAATAGCACTGGAGCAGAGCACTCCGTTACTTTGGCATCTTATGAATCTTAGGCCCTTTATTTGAACTTGATAGATGTATGGAAAAATTATCCTTTTGTAGGAAACTAATGAACGATGATGTATTGTATTTTGAAATTAGCTCATTCCAAATAATTTTCTTATTGTGAATTTAAAGTTCACGACCTTGGGATCTCTTGAGTTTGGATCTTGATTCGAAATATATGTAAGTCCTCTTAATTCCATAACTTGAGTACACCATGTTTCATGCCTTGGATCTTGAAATTCCATGCTTGATCCTTTAAATTTGAGCTTTTAACAACCTTCTGCATTACTCTTGAGTCTTGTAAGGCAACTAGACCTTATATCCATATATGCAAAGTTTGGCGCTTGTCATGAACTTTTGAAAAGAACATGGATCTTAAATATCTAACTTGGTAAATTTCAAAGATGAAACTCTTGTCATGAATTTTGTGGATATTTCAAATTGAATCATGACTTGATTTTGAATTTCCCCCTTTTTTGCACTTCATGAGCATAATGGATCAATCTTGAATTTTAGCCTCATAAATCCCTGGTATGGAGCTTATTGGTTGTATTTTGAACAATGGTAGACAACCCTCGACAACAAGATGGCATAAACCCCAATCCTTGAATAATAGGCCTTTATAGGTATTGCTTCGTGATCCCCTGAATTGCCAGTAGTAACCTATCTTTCACACGATAACCAAACAAGTTGGTTAAAACGGTTAGCTATGCATAAATGATTGACTGAGAATGAATGTTATCTCCACTCGATATTACTGCGTCTGCACGAATTGGTTAGTCACATAGATATAAAATATTTTAAAATAAAGTCAAATAATAATATAAAAAGCGCAAAAAGAGGTGGCATCTTACGGTCAAAAATTAGGGTGCAACAGATGCCCCTATTTAAGTTACTCCTATTCGGAGATTCGGAGACTGAAATCTCTGTCTCGACGAGATAGGAGGGACTTAAATACAAACATTGCGAGAATTTTTGGCCCTAAGAAGCCACTGAATGCAGATGATATGCAATGATATGAGAATGCAAGACGGACAAAATCTGTGAGAAAGAGGTCATGAACTGGACGCGACATGCTAGACAGAAAAGCAACAGATCCAACAAGGCGGGACACTACGAGGACATGGACAATCACTCATGGGAAATCTCTAAACGTGTAATGGTAACTCATGCATCAGTGATGCAGTGATTTTGACGATTTGTGATCGAAAGATACTTTTGCTACCGAGGTGGTGGTCAATAGTAACTCAAAATGGATCTCCTTTTTTTTTTTAATATTTTGTAACTCAGCTGAAATGGTAAAATATATAACCTCTCCTGGCATCATGGTACGGGGACCATGAGCTAGTCTCGGTCTTTGATGTCATTGTAGTTGTAGATGTTGTTGTAGTTGTTGAGCTTCCCCGAGCATCATGATATGGGAGTCATGCGCCGGTCTCGGTCTCTGATGTCAAACTTCCCCTTGCTCCATGGTATGGGAACCATGAGCTGGTCTCGGTTTCTGATGTCAAACTTCCCCTTGCTCCATGGTATGTGAACCATGAGCTGGTCTCGGTTTCTGATGTCAAACTTCCCCTTGCTCCATGGTATGGGAACCATGAGCTGGTCTCGGTTTCTGATGTTAAACTTCCCCTTGCTCCATGGTATGGGAACCATGAGCTGGTCTCGGTTCCTACCCAAAATGATGGAAACTCGCGAGAGCATCTTCATAGAGGGGTTGTAAATTTGTAGATTGTAGATTGCGTGTTGTAAATTGTAATGTTGATGTAGAGTTGTTGATGTAAATGTTGTAGATGTAATCTGTAATTGTAGAATTTTGTAGATGTGATCTTGTACTTGTAATTGTAGATGCAGTTTGTATTGAATTGGCAATTTGTAGAATGTGCACCGGAGATCCTCAAAAGAGTTGTAAACCGGTTGATACGTGGAGTGTCCTCTTGTAAGGAGATATGTCATTGATTGTACTCATAATGAACTCTCTGGGGAAGATCATTTTTGAGGAGTATCTTTGTTGTAATTGTAAAAGAAATGTGAAATTGTAGTAGCAGAAATCCTCAAATGGGGAAGTATCTGTAATGTCCCTTGACTTGATAATCTTGAAATAATCCACTGGGGATAGACAAATTGTCTTGAGGAAATTGTTGTTTGTCGTTTTGAGAATAGATCTGCCCAAAACGAGTTGCTCAAATAAAGAGGTCTTCTGTCATTTAGCTGTAAGTTGTCGAGTGGATCTTGTAATGTTGTTGAAGAAACGTTGTGTCTTCAAATGGTGATCCTCATAATGTCAAAGTGCAAAAATAAATGCACTCTTGATCCATGCTCAAAAGCTGGAAATATTCATAGTGTGATTGTCAAAGACCGAAGTTCAATTCGGGAAATAACCGAAGAGAAACTGTCAAGCAAGACTCAACCATAGAGGCATAAACTCCAATGGGAATGTACTGAAACAACTGTCTTCCACGAGGATCAAACTTCGTGGGGAAATAGAAATATTGAGTTTTGTTTGCCTAGGGCTGACAACTCTATTTGGAAGGAGTAAGACACGCCCAAATACCCAAGGGTAAACACAATCGAAGAGATAGAGTAAAGCAAACAAAAGATGCACAAAATGCAAATGTTATGCTATCTACTTATATGATATGTGTATGCTTATGCTGACAAGACAAACGAAAGCAAAGACTGAATACGGGATAAATGTCTCGGACAAACATCCGACCAATCTTCAAAGATAGAAGTATCACTGAGGATAGATGGAGAACCAAATGTAGGGTCCCAATACTGCTTCAAAACTTCACGATTCTCTTGAGACAAAGTGATCAATCCAGTTGGGGATGTAACAACTTGATAAGTTTGATGTGTGATATGAAATCGTAGATGGAGGTACCCAAACCGAAGTTTCATAGGGGATAAAATAAATATCCTGGGTCTTCATAGTTGCTGAATATGTTGGGGTTGAGCTTCCTGAGGATGAGATATACATCTTGCTCCAATCTTCAAATGCCCCAAGTCACACAGTTGAAAAGCACCATCTAGAGAGGAGTTTACAGAAAACATGATGCCCAAATGCCCCACTGTTTTCAAACTCTCTAGAAATTCACCGAATCTCGACGTAACTGCCCCTGATTGGCGGTAAGTGAGTCCTCAAATTTCTTCTAGTTGAACCCAAGACTTGCACGGATGGAATTTTCTTGGGAAGAATGACTTGCCCCAAGTCAGCAAGATCTTCAAATATCATCATCAACGTCTGTATGTGGTCTTTCTAAGACGTCAAGCGTATTTAGCACATTTGAAATATCCATTTTGAAATGGTTAATGCAACACACGTTTGTCTTGAAGTTTTGAAAAGGGGTATCGCAATAACTTGTGATCGGAACCACTAGTTAGGATACAAATTGAATCATTATTTATATGGCCGATTTAAATTTGAGCATAGCTCAAGGAGTCAGGAAACAATATCTCATCGAGTATGCTTTCAAATTAAACCTTCCTTCAATTAGGACTTTGAGGGACGTATATGGGTTTAATTTATGACTGGTAAAATGGAGGTAGAAAGGGTTAGTATATTTGTGCCCACCCAATTTTTTGAAAGATGTTCATCATTTTTGATATTACCCTGCCCCAGGTTAAGAAAATGATGTTTCGGTTTGGGAGAAAGAGAACGGATCCTCAATCAAGGTTTAAAAGAAAGGGTTGACTATGTCGGCTTTCAGGAGGTTTAAAAAATAATGCCTTACATCATCAGTAGGGTTTTCATTCGAAGCATACAACAAGAGATCATGTGTTTTACTTCATCATCCTCCTTCCAATTCTCTGTCAGAGCAAGAGAATGGGTAAAAGTCGGCGTTATAAATAATTTTGAAAAAACTATTTGAGTGAAAACGAATGGATTTCTTCAAGACAAACAGTTATTGCATTACTTATTCGAAACAGAAAGTTCTTACATGCAAAATATGCTTTCAATCAAAGAAATGAACACACAAACAAACGAAAGAAAAAGAAGGTTCTTCTGAGAGTCCTTTCCAGTATCTTTATTGTGCTTTCATGTAGACGGGAAAGATATGCAGAAATGTCTGGTGCGCAGCTTTCAGACGCGGCGTTGACGACCTTGAATCATGCCTGGGGAGGATGAACCTTGTCGAGATAGGGGGCTATCTCGCACATAAGGGACGGAACCCTCAAAGAACAAGACTCTATCTTTGACCAAATTTTGGACGTCTGCTTTCATGCCGTAACAGCTCTCGATGTCGTGCCCTGGAGCACCTTGATGATACAGGCAAAATTTGTTGGCATTGTACCAGTATGGAAACCTCTTAGGTACCTTGGGTGGGGCTTTAGTCTGGATATGCCCTCTTTGAATTAGAGCTGGAAACAAATCAGCGTACTTCACCGGGATGGGATCAAACTGGTGAATTACTTCTCTTGGTGTATCTGGGGTCACCCTTTGATACCTTTTCCGAAATTGTCGATGCTGTGGTTGATCTGGAGAGGCCAACCTCTGCCTAGGATGTGGTTGTTGTTCATGCTGAGAGGGCATCGCATATTGGTGCTGAGGATGGGGTACCTGAGCTATGAATTCTCTGGACGGTCCACAGTCACCTCTACTGTTTGGGGCTATACCCAAGTTATGATGGTATTGCCTCACAAAAGCAAAAGTTAAGTCTTCCCAAGACTGAATGCGATTCCTTTGCAGATTCATATACCATGCTGATGGTGCTCTACCCAAACTTTCTTGGAAGCAGTGAATCAATAGTTGGTCGTTCCCAAGATAAGCGATCATCTTCTGACAAAACATCGTCAAATGATACCTTGGACAGATTGTACCTTTGTACACTTCAAAGGCGGGCATCTGGAATCCTGGGGGGATAACTAAGTTTGGAACTAGGTGCGGGTCATGAGCATGAAAATCAGGCGCACGGTTCCTCTTCATCATTTTCCATCGTTCCTCGAAGTCACGAAATTCATTCTTAAATGCTGTAAGCTCTGGATCGTCCGTTTCCTTTTCTTGCACAGGCTGAAGTTGCATAGGAACAAAGTTATCGGAGGGACGGCGAAACGTCGGGTTAGACCTTACTCTGAAGTTGGTCATGCGATCCATGTCTTTGTTCTCCTCACTATCCTTTAACGATACTTCTGTCTTGGTCAGATGGCAGAGACGGTGACTGACAGCAAAGATGGAAAACCGAAATGAGCCACAACAAAGGAAGGACACATGCATAAAACGTAAAATGCCATGCTAAATGTTAATGCATAATGCAGATGCAGATGTAGGAGGATACTTCAAGAAACTCAGAGCGTTTTTCAGTATTATAATGTAGGATAATTGAAAAACTTTTTATTTTTGAGAAACAATGAAAACAAAGTACTCTTTCAAGAGTTTATTACAACAAAAGCAAGAGAAAACTTAGAACTCTATCCCACGGTCTTCTCTTTTGTACGGAACTCCTCGACTAGCTGATCAATGCGCTCCTGCAGTGCCGCTTTCTCGGTGATAAGTCGTTCCACGCACTCCTTCCAAGCCATGGTAGTTGAGGGGAGATCATCATTGGTGACAGCACTTGAAGAGGCATGAGGAGAAAATGAATCTCCTTGCGCCTTTCTCTTCCTGGCAACTTCTAATTCTGGTGTCTTCTGAAGTCTTTCTTTCTCTACTTTGAGGGTGAAGAACTTATTCTTCCAGGCAGTCCTCAACTTCCGGGCTTCATCCAAAGCAATCCTTACTTGTTCAATTTCCTCCTCTTCGAACCAGTCGGGGTCGTGAGGAGACAATACCATAGGTTCGTGGAAAGGAAAAGGCATCTTGAGATCGAGAGCCCTTTCTCACACCCAATGCAGATAATCCTCGGAAACAGCACAGTCGGGGTATCCTGAAGCAGCTGTTCCTTCCCTATCAATGTATTTCCATGCATAAATGATGACAGTCTTGAGATCTAGGTCCTCTTCTCCTTTGAAGTAGATCTCTTCCGATGAAGCCAGGTCAGGCACTTGGATCATAGGGTGTCCAAACTGTCTACGGGCCAAAGCGGGATTGTAACTTATACATCCTTCTCTTCCAATGAGCGGTACGTTGGGGGATCCTCCGATGCTAGGAATCATAGGCACGCCTCCATAGGCGGGATCATACCAAACAATGTCCGAATGGGTGAGGGCCATAAGTATCTCGGACCATCGAGGTGTTGCTACTTTGTCCCAAAGGGACGGATACCAAGTCAAACGAGCGATGAACCATGAGTACAGCAAAGCGGTACAACATACGATGTGTCCTCCTCCTTCGGCGTTCTTCGAGTGAATCGAGAAGTACGTATCAGCAAGCAAGGTGGGTACTGGATTCTTGAGTATGAACAACTTGATTGCATCCATATCAACAAAATTGTCGATTTTAGGGAACCAGAAAGTCCCATAGACCAACAAAGCGAAATTGGCTTCCAAGATGAGAGCCTCCTTTCTTTCGGCGTGGTAACGGACTTTTTCGATCAAAAAGTCGGCGGGGAACCCAAGGACTCCTTCCTTGGTGATCAGGTGTGCTTGAACATCTTCTAGGCTGAGATGAGTAGCATTTGCAATTTCCTGGTGACTAGGCGTGTCTTCCCTTCCGGTGAATAGCGGTCGAACAGTCACAGGCATCCTTAAGAGTTCTGAGTACTCTTCCAAGGTCGGCATCAATTGGTAGTCTGGAAAAGTGAAGCAGTGATACATCGGGTCGTAAAATTGAACCAATGTTTCCAACAATCCTTCTTTCATCCTTAGCTCAAGGAAACGGAAAACTCCTCCATATTCTGCTGCGAAGGCAAAGCGATCCTCGACGAGTTCGGCTAGTTCTCTCAAGCTTTCGAGGTTGGGACTCTGAAAAGTGTACTTTAGGGTTTCTCTTCTGAAATCCATGATTACAACACCTACAGAACGAATTTGAGTTTCTTGAAGTGAACAAATGGAAAAAGAATGCAATGCAAGATGATTAGGACTTCATGGGATTCCTCTATTTATAGGCATTGCGGTAAAAGAAAACGTTTTATTAAATTTGAAACGGACTACATAAATATTCTTTTAAAGAGTCCCAAATAAAAGCTAAATGAAAGCTAGTAAAGACACTAAAGAAGCTTTGAATGCTGCTGCTTGAGCTGCTCCTCGAGTTGCGCCTTCTCACGGATGAGGTTGTCCACAATTATTTTCCAGATAGTACATTGTGGGTCGGAGAAAAATAAATCCTCCATGACTTTCCTCTTCTTGCAGGGGAGTAGCTCTTCATCTTTCAATCGTAGCTGCTTCTGAAGTTCATCCTTCTCCTTCTGAAGTCTATCCTTCTCCTCTTGAAGTTCAGCATTCTGCTTTTGAAGTTCAACATTCTGCTTTTGACACTCATCATTTTCCGCCACTGCTACGTGGTACTTGTCCTTCCAAGACTCCAGCTCATGTTGAGACTTTCTTAAGGACACCTCTAACTCCTCGGCTTTAGACATAAAGACATAAGTGGGCTCTCTCTTTGGGGCTATGGGATCCTGACGGGAATAGGGCATCTTTAGATCGGTTGCCCTTTTTCTGACCCACTGGAGGTATGGTTCTAAAGATACGCAGTTAGGCTTCCCTAGACTTCTCTTCCCTTTCTTGTATACCCTACGCCATGCGTCCAGAATTCTTCCTAGAAGCTCTATATCTTCTTTGAAGAATATTCCCTCTACTTGAACGCTCTTGGGAGGTTCCTTCAACGGGTATCCCAACTGTCGACGGGCTAAGATAGGATTGTAGCTGATTCCTCCATCAAAGCTGAGCAATGGTACATTAGCAAAGTCACCGCAGCTATCAATGATTAATACTCCATCATACACTCGGCTGTACCAATCAATGTCGGAATGGGTCAAAGCCATAACCCTTGGAGACCAATGCTCTTTGCCAATGTTTGTAAAAGAGCTAGACTTTGGCAAGTGCGAAATAAACCACTTGTAAAGTAAAGGTACACAGCAAGTAATCATCCCTCCGCCACGAAGGTTTCGGAGATGTATAGAGTGATATGTGTTTCCCAACAAAGTCGGCACTGGGTTGTTCTTCATAAAGATCTTGAATTCTTTGAGATCGATGAAACCTTCAAAACTTGGGAATAGAAACAACCCATAAATGAGCAAAGCAAAGATCGTCTCAAACGAAGCCTTATTAGAATAATCAGCATAGAATGAGGCCTTCTCAATTAGGAAACCTGTCTTTAAACCAAGAATTCCATCCTTAGTAACTAGGTTGGCTTTGACATCAGATACCTTCAAACGGAGGGCTTTAGCAATATCTTTCTCATCAGGGTCCTTCTCTAAGAAGGGAAAAGGAGATTCCTCACGGACAGGTAGACCAACCAAAAAGGAATACTCTTCTAATGTAGGTAACAGCTGAAAGTCTGGAAAGGTGAAGCAATGGTAGAGAGGATCATAGAACTGTAGTAGAGTGGCAAGAAGTCCTTCATTCACTGAGCAACCCAACAAAGATATCAGCTTCCCATACTTGGTCTTGAATCCTTCTTGATCTTCGATGAAACCCCACAACTTCTTTAGGTCATCCAATTTGGGACTCTTAAAAGTATATTTCACAGTATGTCTTTTATCTGAAGCCATAGTGACCTACAATGTTCATAAACGAAAGTAAATCCCATGAAGTCCAATGCAGAATGATGTAATATGAATGCAGCAAACACAAGTATTCACATAAGGACAATAAAGATAAACAAACAAAAGGGGCGCCCTAGGTTTGCAACGAGCATGGAGTAAAGGTGTACCCTTCCCAAAGGTTTAAGGACTAAATGTTATTTTGTACCTGCAGAACAAGGTTCTAATGGGACTCAGAATCATCAGCCCATCTATCGGATATTATCAATTTTCCCAATTACTCGAGGATTAATAATATTCTCAAGAGAACTTCTTTTGAGTGTAGCTTCGCGTAACACTATTTCGGAAGTACTTCCTTATAGTCTCGCACTACGTCCTAATAAAGGCCAAAGTTGGGTTAAGGTAACTACGGTCCTCAATATCATAAGCTCCAAGGTCGAAAATAGTGAGTGTTTTCACGATTGATCGTTCAACAGTACTATTTCGAAAGGGCCTCAACTGAGCGGGATTCTCGATTCAACTTAGTAGGGATTCCACTCCCTATAAGCCTCCTCAAATATATCCCATCCTATCTTAATTTCTC
The DNA here is from genome assembly GCA_963859935.3 of Lathyrus sativus. Classification (NCBI taxonomy): domain Eukaryota; kingdom Viridiplantae; phylum Streptophyta; class Magnoliopsida; order Fabales; family Fabaceae; genus Lathyrus; species Lathyrus sativus. The sequence continues at coordinate 222,536,120 of OZ012739.1, read as the reverse complement.
TCAAAGTTCGGGTGTAGAACTTTATCTCACCACTCAAGGACAATACCCCCAAAAGAAAAACAAAAGAAAGCATGTAAACAATTAATCAAGTAGACAGATATAAAGCAGTAAACGAAATAAAATAAGATAGGGAAACCCACTAGAGTTCCCCAGTGAAGTCGCCATTTCTGTCGCGGTGAAAATCGGATACCAAACTATTGGTTAGTTCGAATCTTTAATTCAATTTGCAACCGAACTTTGATTTGTCCAAAGGAAGGGATAAAGATCGAAATTCCCACTATGCAATGCAAATGCAAGCTAGATTGTTTTAGGTTCGGGGGTTGGTTAAACTTAGGGAAGGTACTAGCATCCTAAGTTTCTGTAGTATCCTACAGGAACCTCTTGTTTTATGTTTGTTTACTGCTATGCGTTATCTGCTTAAAGGATTAGAGACCCTAGTGGTTTATTTCTAAGTATACTCGATAAGGTATTGCACCTTGTGCCTACATATCCTTACGGGAGTGGAATCAGAGTATGTTGTAGTTCACCCTAAAGGGTTAGAGGAGTTCTTTGACTGTGGTCAAAGTTCCTACGGGTTTAGGGTAGTTGATTGATTGGGTCTAGGAGAAGAGATGAGTCTTCATGTTAAGGGAGAGATAACCACCACAAATGTAAGAGGGGTTGTAGGAAATGGTCTTTGCATCGTCTTAAGAAAAGGTCTTACATACTCGGATGGTCGCCAAGTATGCCTTTGTCGTTCTTAAGGCAAAGTCCCTACATGTTTGATTGTATTGTTGTGGGGGTGGAGATTATATCTCACTTAAGATGATTAACATCTATTCTCTAAATGTGTTTGTAAAAGTTGTGTTGTATATTGTTTTGTGTTTGTCTAAGTTGTAAAGATAAAGAACAGTCCTTCCTATGGGGTAGGATCTATCCTAAGTGATCAACTTGAAGAATCAAGGATCTAAGGGGATATGATGCATATGATGTGCAACTACACACAACGTTGAATTATGTGTAGGTTTTTCCTTTGGACGGAATGCGATGCATGGATATGAATTGATAATGTAAATGAATTGCGATAATGTAAATTGCAGAAAGATAAACCATACACGAACGCATGAAAGCGCTAAGGTGCAGGTGTGCATTGTGAATAAAAGCAGATAAAGATAAATAATATATACGCATGAAAGCGCTGAGTGTAAGTGCAGGTGTCGTGAGTGCACGATTGATTGTATTACGATGTTGATTTGATTTTAGGTAGTTGATTATTGATTTCGGTTTGAAATAAAGGTTTGATTTTGGATGGAAAGGTTGTATTTGTTTTTATTAAAGATTATTTCCTGATAATGAGATGGTATTTAGATTTTAAAGGTTTTATCCCAAATTTAAAACGGTTATGTGCATTTTTATTATAAGAAAAGCTCTTATTTGTTAATTATTTTCCTTAAAATAAAATAGATTTTACACATTATATAAAAATAAGAGTTTATATAAAAAGTTATTATAAAAAATGTAACATGAATATATTGTCACTTATTTAGAAAAATTAGTTTTTAAAGGGTGTTTTAAAAAAACTAATTAAAGTGGATTAGTTAATTACTAAAAAACAAGAGTTTTAAAAAACTGATTAGCGGCTTGATTAAGAATCAATGGGGGAAAGCATGCGATTAGTGTGTGTGTGTGTGATTAGTGATTTAATATTACAAGATAAAATAATAAAAATAAGAAAAACGAGTGGAAACGGAGAAACCCTTAATCCCCTTTCCCTCCCGCGATCGCCATTCTTAGTCTCTCCTCTCTCTCGCTCAAATTTCGGTCTGCTTACGATTTCTTCTTCCGCTTCCCCAAACCTGAAACATAAACACACAAATCACAAGCTTCAATAAATTAGACGGAAAAGGATGGGTTACCGCGAGTTAAGGGCGTCGGAGGATCTGCTTTGGTTCCGACGGTGTGGTTGAGGTCTTGCAGTGGAATTTGAGAGCTTGGATCGGTCTCTGATGATGGCTTGGAATCGCGGCGGCTGGTTTAAGGCTCTTTCAACAGAAAAGATAAGTTTTCTGTTTCCAATCTCTTGTGATTTTTTGATCTAGGGTCTTGGGTTTGTGCTATCGATCCTCTTTATAGGCTTTTTTCAGAAATCAATCTTGAGATTTGGTTTAAAAGGCTTTGAAAATTGTATTGGATTTCCTATTTCGGTTTAGGCAAATATCTGGAACCTTTCCTTTCCTGTCCGATTCTTAATGATTTGATTAACTGACCTTTTACTCTGTACTTTAATTTCAGGATTTGATTCATTCTTTGAGTAGGATATTCTCCCCTAAGGAATATTCTTCAATTAACTTGCTGATTCCTTGGATTTTGCCTTCGAACAACTTCGACAAAGCGGATAGGACTGTGACTCTGTCGGTAAGAACCTCAACTCTTGTGTCATCAAAATTCTTCCCAATTTTATTCGAATGTTTTGCTGACCAATCACTTTACCTGAACTGTAATACTAGGGTTAAAACGCCTTCATCGTGAGACGGATTGTGGAGCACGCTATCGACAGTTGTTGCGAGCTTCAAGACTAGAACTTGGCTTTGCTTGTGGTATTATTCGAGAATCTTACTGGACTGATCATGTCTTCTCTTGTGAATTGGTCCTTAACAGTAGTCGTCGGGTCAGCTCGTGAGGGAGGTTCTTGGAGCTTCGCACTTCAACGCAGGGTAAACTTCTTTCCCGTCTAAACTTAATTCATAAGGTCTTTGCTTAAACTGATGCATACTTGTTTCTGGAACTGATAATGGCGTTATCCTATTCATTAAGGCGTCCGGTAATCATTTTAGGAAGCAAGTCGTCGGTGCTCGAAGAGTCAAGTGTAAGAGGGCTCAGAATCTTCTTCTGCAACATCTACGTGCAGGCATACATTAAAATGAGGTATCTTCTGTAAAAGACCAATCGATGGAGTGACTAATCTTGCCGCATAATTTGTTTAACATCTCATTTAATTTCCTTCTGTTGTAGATTTCTATGCAAGAACTGATTATGTTGCCTTGGCGAGAACTCGGAGAAAGGCTGGAAGTATTTTCAAGGACCATGAATCCTACTTGTTCAACCAAAATCGACGGGGGTCCGAGCGAGCTCATATTGCCTCCTGTCCTGGCCAATTCTAACACTTAAAAGTTAAGGATTCCAATTTTTCATGTTCTTGTTCAACACCTGATGACTGTTAGCTTTACACATTCCATTGTCCTTCATCCAAACTAATTTTGTTAAACTGGCAGCACCATCTTCTTTCTTCTCTTTACTGTAAGCAATTGGGGAATGTCAAAGTTTGATCTCCTCAGACACTTTGGTTTCTTTTGCCATGCAGGTGCAATCGTTCGAATGTCATAGGAGATGGCATAATCGAAAGTTGTATGCACTTCAACTTGGAGTGAATCTGCTCTTGTTCTTGTCGACATTGTGGATTCGAAAAGAGGTACCGGCATAGCTTACTCTTGCAATATCTATGATCTGGCTCCTGTCTTTAAAACAAACTTATTTAAGCCTTGAATTTCCCCTTGTTCTGATGGAGTTGGTGTTGTTTTGCGTCTGTTGTAAACATTGTGTAAATCATTGACCGTTTGGTTACTTGCAGGAATCCATTGTGAACACGACACAACTCCTATGGATGTGAGAAAGAAACAGTATGGAAGGTAAGGGTTATATCCGTGCTCTTTGAACTATTTCGCTCTGTTTTCAAGGGTTGATGGGCTGCTTCAATTTGTATTGGTGGCAGTAGCGACAGTGCTGGCTGGTAATTTGCGGCAGCTTACGGTGAAAACACTTTGTTGCTTTGAGAATTAATGACGAAAGTCTGGTTGTGAAATAATGCAGGTTGTTACTAGCAGCTGTTCTGATAAATTCATGGTGGGTTCATGGTGTATTCACTTGGAATTGGCTACTAGTAGTAACTTTTTGACTAATCTGCTTCCGTTCAAACATGTTTTAATGTTGATTTATAGGACGCACCACGAAGTCTTGGGGACAGGAGTTACCGAATGAAGACGAGGCTTGAGTTTTAACATGTCCTGCTGGTGAGACCTTGTGGATTATGGAACAGCGGAGCAGCGTAGACAAGTCCAAACCAATATGAGAAGGTAAATCACTTGGCCTGATCTCAGTGTCTGATATCGAAATTCCTGATAAACTGTAACCCTCTAAAGACAAATTTACAACATTTCAGAAGTGCTCGGTTGATCTTGCGGAGGCAAACAATGTGATAGGCTGAATCCTCTTTATTGAGATATACCAACTTAGCTTTTACTTTTCTCATGTTTATTGTCATGCAGGTCAGCATTTACGATGTTTTGTGGTACTCGTACTTAGTGTTACAAAGTTGGCGTGATGTCCAAAAATGTCTCCTTATGGTTCGAGTTCGAACTTTGAGTACAGAATTATGGATGAAAATTATTATGGTGACGGGATGAAGCCTGAGGTGCTTTAATTCCAGCAATGGCGATTAACCTTCATGTTATACAAAGACACTTTGCTGGGTCACTCAATACTCTGTTAGCTTCCACAATTGGCTTGAAAGCAGCCTTTGCCCCAGCAGATTTGTTTATCAGGATGAAGTAGCAGCGCGAGCTCTCTATACTGTTTCTTTATCATAGCTTCTTTTAGCAAATTCGGTTAGAAGAATTCCATACCAGTCCATGTCAGGCGCAAAGGGTTTGTTCTGTGCGGCTTAATGACGTCAGCGGTGGTGTCGTAGGACACATGAAATAGCACTGGAGCAGAGCACTCCGTTACTTTGGCATCTTATGAATCTTAGGCCCTTTATTTGAACTTGATAGATGTATGGAAAAATTATCCTTTTGTAGGAAACTAATGAACGATGATGTATTGTATTTTGAAATTAGCTCATTCCAAATAATTTTCTTATTGTGAATTTAAAGTTCACGACCTTGGGATCTCTTGAGTTTGGATCTTGATTCGAAATATATGTAAGTCCTCTTAATTCCATAACTTGAGTACACCATGTTTCATGCCTTGGATCTTGAAATTCCATGCTTGATCCTTTAAATTTGAGCTTTTAACAACCTTCTGCATTACTCTTGAGTCTTGTAAGGCAACTAGACCTTATATCCATATATGCAAAGTTTGGCGCTTGTCATGAACTTTTGAAAAGAACATGGATCTTAAATATCTAACTTGGTAAATTTCAAAGATGAAACTCTTGTCATGAATTTTGTGGATATTTCAAATTGAATCATGACTTGATTTTGAATTTCCCCCTTTTTTGCACTTCATGAGCATAATGGATCGATCTTGAATTTTAGCCTCATAAATCCCTGGTATGGAGCTTATTGGTTGTATTTTGAACAATGGTAGACAACCCTCGACAACAAGATGGCATAAACCCCAATCCTTGAATAATAGGCCTTTATAGGTATTGCTTCGTGTGTAAGAGCACAGATTGTGTCTTAGTAATATCTCTATGTTTTGATGATAACATTAATGATAATTTGTATACAAGAATTATACTCTCTAAATTTGTTCTAAACTGTTTTCTACAGGCACAAAAGATTTTAATCTTAAAGAGCAAATTTGATGTGAACAATAAATTCTGAATGGCTCAAGAGCATATGAAGATTAGAAGAATCTGAAGTATAAGAGCTTAGTCATCAAGATTCTGAAGATACAACACGCTGCATATATTATCAAGAATCTGAATGAAAGAAGACTCTGAGTGAAGAGACTCTGAATGAGAGAAGACTCTGATCTGAGTGAAGACTCTGATCTAAGAGCATGTTACGCTTCAAGCACACAGCTGCACCAGACTCTGATTCATCAACATCTGAAGAACATCTTATGCTCTGAAGTTTCCAGAAGATTCTGAAGACTGAAGACTCTGATGTTGATTGTTGATCTGAACCATCTGAAGAATTATTTGAAGAAGATTATTTTAATATATCCGTTGGAATATGCCAGCAAATCTTTCCTTAATTGGGATAGACAAAATTCTCTGCAAGAAGATTATTCCTCTGATACATTCCTTATATGGTATAATCACAGCTCAGCAGACAATTGCTACACCCACATTTTGTGCGCCGTCTCTCTGCTGCAATAGTACAAAGGACAGTACTATTTGATATTGGAAATATCTTCTCTAACGGTAAAATATTCTCTCCAATATTCAAGTGGCTATATAAAGGATATCATAGCTCATTCTTCAAGTGACGAAAATTATTGCAAGAACTCTCTCACGCGAAAAACTCTCAAGCTCTCATATTCTTTGCTGTTCATACATTTGTTCTAAACTTAGAGAAATAACACAGTTGTGTTTATAGCTTTCATAGAAGCAAATTTATTACTCTTACATTGTATTACATTAATTTGTAAAGGAAGTTTTCCTTAAGAGGATCTAGGTTAGATCAGTAGCTCTTGAGAAGACTAAGAACAGTTGTTCTTAGGTGTTGCTATTTGTAATCAGTTGATTTGAATAGTGGATTAAGTCCTTGTTGAGAAAGGCAAATCACTCTTGAAAAGGGTGGACTGGAGTAGTTGAGTTCAACGAACCAGGATAAAAATACTTGAGTTTTTATCTTTGATTATTTTCTGTCATACTTATTCAACCCCCCCCCCCTTCTAAGTATTTTCTCACCTTCAGTTGGCATCAGAGCTCCGGTTCTGAGTGTGCATTCACTTAATCGTGACAGATAAAGATCCAGTGAGAAGAATACTCTGTTATTTATTTGGTTGCTAATATGGGTGATATTCCTGCATCAAGCAACAAATATGAAGGAGACAGAATCAGCACCAAACCTCCAATGTTTGATGGAGAAAAATTTGATTATTGGAAAGATAGACTTGAAAGTTTTTTCTTGGGGTATGATGCTGATCTCTGGGATTTAGTCATTGATGGATATGAACATCCTACTAAGGATGGCAAAAAGATTGATAGAAAATCAATGACTGAGGAGCAGAAGAAAGAATTCAAGAATCATCACAAAGCCAGAACCATACTTCTTAATGCAATCTCTCATACAGAGTATGAGAAGATTACCAACAGAGACACTGCTCATGATATGTTTGAGTCTCTCAAAATGACTCATGAGGGAAATTCTCAGGTGAAAGAAACAAAGGCTCTGGCGCTGATACAGAAGTATGAAGCGTTCAAAATGGAAGAATCTGAGAACATTGAGACTATGTTTTCCAGATTTCAGATTCTAACAGCTGGGTTGAAAGTTCTGGACAAGGGCTACTCAACATCTGATCATGTCAAGAAGATCATCAGAAGTCTTCCTACCAGATGGAGACCTATGGTGACTGCATTGAAGCTGGCCAAGGATCTGAACAAAATCTCATTAGAAGAACTCATTAGTTCTTTGAGAAGTCATGAGATTGAGCTGGAGGAAGATGAATCCCAGAAGAAAGATAAAGGTAAATCCTTAGCTTTTAAATCTAACAAATCTGTTAAAGCTTTGCAGGTAAATGAAGAAAGCTCTGAGGAATCTTCTTCTGAAGAAGAAGATGAACTATCCATGCTGTCCAGAAGGATCAACAAACTCTGGAAGCACAAAGGGAAGAAGTTCAACAACTTCAAAAGATCTGATCAAAAGAGAGAATCTTCTGGACACAGAAGATCTGGCAAGAAAGAGGTCACTTGCTTTGAATGTAAAGAACCTGGACACTACAAGAGTGAATGTCCCAAACTTCAAAAGGAAAAACCCAAAAGGAAGTTTGATAAAAAGAAAAAGGTTCTGATGGCTACATGGGATGACTCAGATGAATCTGAATCATCTTCTGAATCTGAGGAAGAATGTGCAAATGTTGCGCTGATGGCCAACACAAATGATCAAGATGAAGGAACGTCATCATCTGAATCTGAGTCAGAATCAGACTCTGACTCTGAAGAGGTATTTTCTGAACTCTCCAGAGCTGAACTTGTTGAAAGTTTATCTGACATGTTGGAAAGCTACAGCAAGATTAAACTCAAATACAAGAAGCTGAAAAGCAATCTTGAATCTGAGATTGATCTTCTGAGAACAGAACTTGTTGAGCAGAAAGAAATAAATTTAAAACTCAAAAATGATTTAGAAACAACTCAACAAGAATCTGATACTGAAACAGAGTCAAGTGAAAATATTTTAGAAAAATATGACTCCAGTTTTAAAAGATTCCTCACTAAAAGCATAGACAGAAGCAAAATGGCTTCTATGATCTATGGTGTTAGTGGGAACAACAGAAGAGGCATTGGATGTGAATCCTCCTCTGGAAGCAATCCAAAGTCTGTTGATAAACTCTTCATCAAGAAGACTCCTCTGTATTCTCATTTTAAGTTTGGTCATCTGAATGATATTAAACATACAAGCTCTGAAAAGAGTACTTATGTGTTTAAGCCAAGGGCTAGCCAGAATAAACACTATGTTGAAAAACAGAAGTTTAGGCAAAACCACAGAACATCTAACCCCAAAGGACCCAAGAAGATCTGGGTACCTAAAAGTAAAATTATACCTGTTGCAGATGTTCTTAGCAGCAAAATCCAGACACCAATCATGGTACCTGGACTCTGGATGCTCACGACATATGACGGGCGAAAGGTCTATGTTCCAAAGCCTGGAACTTAGATCTGGAGGGGACGTGAAATTTGGAGGGAACCAGAAGGGCAAGATCATTGGCTCTGGTACAATAGGTAATGGTAACCTACCCTCTATTTCTAATGTTCTGTTAGTTGAAGGATTGAAACATAATCTATTGTCCATAAGTCAATTAAGTGACAATGGTTATGATATCATCTTTAATCAAAAATGTTGCAAAGCTGTATGTCAAAAGAATGGTTCAATCCTGTTCAGTGGAAAGAGGAAAAACAACATTTACAAAATTAACCTTTCAGAACTTAAAGTTCAAAATGTAAAATGCCTTTTATCTGTGAATGATGAGCAATGGGTCTGGCATAGAAGATTGGGACATATTAATATGAGACGTATATCTCAGATTAATAAACTCAATCTGGTCAGAGGACTCCCTAATCTGAAGTTCAATTCAGATGCTCTGTGTGGCGCATGTCAAAAGGGTAAATTTTCAAAATCTCATTTTAAACCAAAAAATGTTGTTTCCACTTCTAGACCATTGGAATTACTTCATATTGATCTGTTTGGACCAGTAAAAACTGCATCCATCAGAGGCAAGAAGTATGGGTTAGTCATTGTAGATGACTACAGCAGATGGACATGGGTAAAGTTTCTAAAACACAAGGATGAGTCTCATTCTGTGTTCATTGACTTCTGCAATCAAGTCCAGACTGAAAAAGAATGCAAAATTATTAAAGTCAGAAGTGATCATGGTGGTGAATTTGAAAACAAATATTTTGAAAAATATTTTTCTGAAAAAGGAATTGCACATGATTTCTCCTGTCCTAGAACTCCACAACAAAATGGAGTTGTAGAGAGGAAAAATAGAACATTGCAAGAAATGGCCAGAACCATGATCAACGAGACAAATCTGGCAAAATACTTTTGGGCAGAAGCAATAAATACAGCATGTTATATTCAGAACAGAGTGTCTGTAAGACCTCTTCTGGAAAAGACTCCCTATGAATTGTGGAGAAACAGAAAGCCCAACATTGCTTATTTTCATCCATTTGGATGTATTTGTTATATGCTTAACACTAAAGATCATCTGAACAAGTTTGATTCCAAAGCACAGAAGTGTTTCATGCTTGGTTATTCTGAACGCTCTAAAGGCTACAGAGTATTCAATACTGAAACACAGATTGTGGAAGAATCTATTCATGTTAGATTTGATGATAAGCTTGGCTCTGAAAAGCCAAAGCAAGTTGAAAGTTCTGCAGATAGAGAAGTTATTCTCACAGACTCTGAAGGCTCAGAGGCAGACAAGACTGAAGACAAAGACTCTGAAGCAAATCCAGATGCTACGCCTCTAACTTCCCAACTTGACAATCTGCATATTTCTGAAAGACCAACAGTCAGAGGATCTTCTTCCAGAATGAAAGCTTCTCATCCAGAGGATGTGATAATTGGAAAGAAAGATGATCCAATAAGGACAAGAGCATTTCTCAGAACTTCTGAATCTTCCTTCTGTGGCTTAGTGTCAATTATAGAACCAACATCTGTTGATGAGGCTCTGGAAGATAATGAATGGATTTTAGCTATGCAAGAGGAGCTGAATCAATTCACAAGGAATGAAGTCTGGGATCTGGTTCCAAGACCTAAAGGGTTCAATGTCATTGGAACAAAATGGGTTTTCAGAAATATCTTAATGAGAAAGGAGAAGTTGAAAGGAACAAAGCAAGACTGGTTGCTCAAGGCTACAGTCAACAAGAAGGCATAGACTACACAGAAACATATGCTCCTGTTGCAAGGTTAGAGTCTATACGCTTGCTTATTTCATTTGCTGCACAACATAACATCACTCTTTATCAGATGGATGTTAAAAGTGCTTTTCTTAATGGAATTATAGAAGAGGAAGTGTATGTCCACCAACCTCCTGGTTTTGAAAATGAAAATTTTCCAGATAATGTTTACAAACTGAAAAAATCTCTTTATGGACTAAAACAAGCTCCCAGAGCTTGGTATGAGAGGTTGAGTAATTTTCTTCTGAAGAAAAATTTCATCAGAGGAAAAGTGGATACCACACTATTTTGTAAAACCATTAAGAAAGATTTGTTGATATGTCAAATTTATGTAGATGATATTATTTTTGGATCAACAAATATTATGCTTGGAAAGGAGTTTGCTAAATGTATGCAGGAAGAATTTGAGATGAGCATGATGGGAGAACTGAGATTCTTTCTGGGAATCCAAGTAAATCAGACTCCAGAGTGCACCTACATACATCAGACCAAGTATGTTAAAGAGCTTTTGAAGAAGTTTAACATGCTGGATAGCAAAATGGCAAAGACTCCAATGCATCCTACAAGCACTCTAGGTAAGGAAGAGGTAAGTAAGAAGGTAGATCAGAAACTCTACAGAGGTATGATAGGATCTCTTCTTTATTTGACTGCTTCTAGACCAGACATTCTGTTTAGTGTTTGTTTATGTGCTAGATTCCAATCAGATCCTAGAGAATCACACTTAACTGCTGTTAAGAGGATTCTAAGGTATCTGAAAGGTACTGCTAATGTTGGTTTGTGTTACAGAAGATCTGACGAATATTCACTAGTTGGATTCTGTGATGCTGACTATGCTGGAGATAGAGTTGAGCGCAAAAGTACTTCTGGAAGCTGTCAGTTTCTTGGAAGTCATCTGATCTCGTGGTACAGCAAGAAGCAACCAACAATTGCACTATCAACCACAGAGGCAGAATACATTGCTGCTGCTGGATGTTCCACTCAGATGCTCTGGATGAAGAGTCAACTAGAAGATTATCAAATCTATGAGAGTAATCTTTCTATCTTCTGTGATAATACTTCTGCTATATGTTTATCCAAAAATCCAATTTTACACTCTAAGGCCAAACATATAGAGATTAAACATCATTTCATCAGAGACTATGTTCAGAAGGGTGTAATAAATTTAGCCTTTGTTGATACAGATCATCAATGGGCAGATATTTTCACAAAACCCCTTGCTGAAGATAGGTTTAAGTTTATTCTGAAAAATATTTGTATGGATTTTTGTCCAGAGTAATATTTCTCAGAGTCAACTTCTCAGATGCTAAGTGTTTAACACTCTGAAGTATTTCATCTGTTTTGCTTGTTTAATTTATTTGTGAATTATTTTTTTGTGTGAAACTCTATACTGACCATCTCAGAGGATCTGAAAGTTGAAAATGTTTCATTTCTTAAGAGTTATAGAATCACATGCAAGCAAACACGTGTCACTCAGAATCTGAAAAGATGGAGTACACCTACTGATTATGACGTTTAAGGTATTGCTTTGAAAATCTCAATCTGTCTTGATTTTCCCCCAAATGTCATATCATAATTAAAAATGATTACTTTTCATTTAATGCAAACGTGCGTATGTGTCCTATGTGTGTCTGTTGTGTTTCCCATGCTTGCTTTATTTGTCTATTTAAACCACTCTCATAACACATTCACACTTTTCACTTTCTCAAACACATATGCGCTTTTGTCTGTTGTTCTCTCTCTTTTCAAACCCTAAAAGAACTCAGAAACCTTCATCTTCTTCATCATCGTCAACAATGGCATCTACTTCAAAAGCTGTTACTACCAAAGATGCTACCACTGTCATAGAACCAGTACGCACTCTCCTAACTCCTGTTGATTCACTAGAAGTACTGTGTGAAAGTTTCGTGGATTTAGAAGATCTTGCTGAAAATGGGTTTGATCTGATTTCTTCAATCAAAGCACAAGGCTGGGACGGTTACTTTGACAGGCTTATGGGTCCTGTGTATCCAAAGTTAGTGAAGGAGTTCTGGATCCATTCTTTTGCTACTCCAAAGTTCATTCACTCCTCTGTGCTGGGGAAAAAGATTGTTATCACTGAAAATCTGATAAGGAAACTCATAGGTTTTAAGGCAACTGATGGAGTAACCTCTCTGTCTTCTGCGCGTGAAGACCTGAAAGATGTTTGTCAAGAAATCTGCACTACTGGTGAACCTTGTAAGAAGGTTAAGTTCTTGAAACCCACTTACAAGATATGGGCTAAGATTTTCATGAACACCATCTTTCACAGACCCTCTTCAAACTCTTCTGATTATGTTAATGCTGAACAACTTTACTTCATGTATTGTTTACACCAAAACATTCAGATTGATCTTCCATATCTGTTGTTTAATCATCTGGTATCTCACGTCAAGGAAACAAGGGAAACAGCCAGAGATAAATCTGGAAAAGTCAGAACATGGATTCCTATGGGAAGGCTGATTTCAGATATTCTGATAGAAAACCAACTTGTGGCGCATCTGCAAGAGGCTGGGTTGACAGAAGATCTGACGTATATCATTGGCTCTGAAATAAACGGTTTAACTCTGAGAAGGATGAAACTGGTTGATGATTTATCTGAGAAACCAAGGAAAACTAACTCTGAAGAAGTTAGGGGAAGAAGGATTCCTGTTGAGGATTTTCCTTTATTCACCTCAGATGAACCTAGAGAACTTATTGCTGAGTATGTTGCTCGCTGCATAAGAGATGGTGTTGAGATTCCTGCCAATCTTGTGCAGAAGGAAGGCCAAGTTCTTCCTGATTTAACAAGGGAAAGAAGACGTAAGAGAAAAGCTGATAGTGAAGGTCATCAGAAGAAAAGGAAGCATTCAGATGCTGAAAAGAAGAAGAAAAGGAAGAAGCTGAAGAAGGTTCAACCAAATCCTCCTGCAGCAACTTTTGAAGAAATTAGAGATACTCTGAAACAGGTATTTAACACTGATTCTAATCCTGTTCATCATTCTGCTACCCCCACACCATCTGACTCACCCCTTATATTTAAAAGATCTAGACCATCTGAGACTCATACACCACAACCAACAAACATTCAAACAAACATTCCTCAACAAACTCAACAAACAACACCACAACCACAAAACACTATCCCAGAATATACCATTCCAGAGGATGTTCACCCTGAACACTCTGACCAACCTGAAAATCTCATTAATCCTAATGAGATATTAGATATCACACCTTTAAACCAGTCTGTCATTTTATCTTCAACTTCTGAAAAATCTAACCACTCTGATACATCATCTGATGATGAATCATCTGGTTACATTAATGAATGCTTGAATGATCTCAAACAACCTCGTTCTGAGAGTGTTTGGAAACAGCTGTTTAAATCTCCAACTTCTGAACATCCACCTTCTCCACAAAATTCCCCAACTCAAACTCTCACTCCACAACCTATTGAAATTCAAAACACTCCACAACCAACAGAAACCCAACAAACATCTGAACCACAAAACAACCAACCAACATCTGAACATCCATCTTCACAACCTCAACCTTCTGAACCACAAACATCTGAACATCCATCTTCACAACCTAAACCTTCTGAACAAACACCACAAACACAACCAACCCAACCCAGAATCCCTGATGAAGCAGAATTGGGATCAAGTGTTTATACTCTGTTAAGAGATTTTGATAAGGATAATATCTCAGACTTTGCTGACATTATGGATGTTTGCATGACTACTATGGACAAAGAGGCTGCTAACGCTGTTTGGAAGAAATATCTTTACAGACTGAATAGGGAGGCTTTGAAAATCAGGACTCAATGTCTTAGATTGTCAAAAGTAAGGCTTGCTGCTTATCAAAAACGGATTAAGAGAAACCCTCCTCCTATTCTTCTTCTAGAAGCTCCTCCACCTCCAGAAATTCCTGCACCTGATGTTACTAAGATTGTTTCAGAATCTATTGTTTCAGAATCTGCTATTTCAGAATCTACAGATCTTCAGAAGGATGTCAAAGAACTTAAGGATTTTATGGTTGATCAAAAGAAAACAAATGAAGAAATGAAATCTTGGATGGCTAAGCAAGATGAAAATTCAGAAAGGATTACAGCACTGCTGCAACTCATTGCTTCTCAACAAGCCTCATCTGCTAAACCTACTTGATGTTTTGCACAAGCTTTTCATGTTCTGCTTTGTTTTGATTTTCTTCTGATATGTTTTGTTTGTTTTTATCTGAATCTGAATGTTCTCTTGACTTAATGACAATGATCTTTTTGCTTATCTGGATATGTGTTTCTTCTGCATCTTTACTGTCTTTTAAAATTCTTTTTGATTATGACAAAAAGGGGGAGAAACAAAATAGAATCTGATTGTTCAAATCTATAAGCAATTATCTGAACTAAGTCAGACATGTTACTAACATTCTTTGAATCTAACCAGACTCTGACAAATTTCATTGAAGTTTTTCCTGAGATCTATCTTTTCAGAACCTGATCAAAAATAGCTAAATCTGAGTAGACCAGACTCTGATATCTAACCTTGAGTACTATGATCTAAAAGATAACTCAAGACAGGAAATGGCAAGATAAACAACCATATGTTCTGAAGTTGTTCATCTGGCATCAAGCTTTAATATGGCATCAAGCTTTGACTCTAGAAGTCAAACATATGTCAACCAGGCTTCAATCAGGATGTTAACCAGGATTCAATCAGGCTCTGAATCTGAAATGTAATCAGGCTCTGAATCTGAAATGTACTCAACCAGAAAGGGAAGTATCTAATTCCATTAGAGTATTCATTTCAGGGGGAGATTGTTAATCTCAGGGGGAGTAATTTTAATTCATATTTTTATTGAACAAATCTCTCATGTTTTGTCATCATCAAAAAGGGGGAGATTGTAAGAGCACAGATTGTGTCTTAGTAATATCTCTATGTTTTGATGATAACATTAATGATAATTTGTATACAAGAATTATACTCTCTAAATTTGTTCTAAACTGTTTTCTACAGGCACAAAAGATTTTAATCTTAAAGAGCAAATTTGATGTGAACAATAAATTCTGAATGGCTCAAGAGCATCTGAAGATTAGAAGAATCTGAAGTATAAGAGCTTAGTCATCAAGATTCTGAAGATACAACACGCTGCATATATTATCAAGAATCTGAATGAAAGAAGACTCTGAGTGAAGAGACTCTGAATGAGAGAAGACTCTGATCTGAGTGAAGACTCTGATCTAAGAGCATGTTACGCTTCAAGCACACAGCTGCACCAGACTCTGATTCATCAACATCTGAAGAACATCTTATGCTCTGAAGTTTCCAGAAGATTCTGAAGACTGAAGACTCTGATGTTGATTGTTGATCTGAACCATCTGAAGAATTATTTGAAGAAGATTATTTTAATATATCCGTTGGAATATGCCAGCAAATCTTTCCTTAATTGGGATAGACAAAATTCTCTGCAAGAAGATTATTCCTCTGATACATTCCTTATATGGTATAATCACAGCTCAGCAGACAATTGCTACACCCACATTTTGTGCGCCGTCTCTCTGCTGCAATAGTACAAAGGACAGTACTATTTGATATTGGAAATATCTTCTCTAACGGTAAAATATTCTCTCCAATATTCAAGTGGCTATATAAAGGATATCATAGCTCATTCTTCAAGTGACGAAAATTATTGCAAGAACTCTCTCACGCGAAAAACTCTCAAGCTCTCATATTCTTTGCTGTTCATACATTTGTTCTAAACTTAGAGAAATAACACAGTTGTGTTTATAGCTTTCATAGAAGCAAATTTATTACTCTTACATTGTATTACATTAATTTGTAAAGGAAGTTTTCCTTAAGAGGATCTAGGTTAGATCAGTAGCTCTTGAGAAGACTAAGAACAGTTGTTCTTAGGTGTTGCTATTTGTAATCAGTTGATTTGAATAGTGGATTAAGTCCTTGTTGAGAAAGGCAAATCACTCTTGAAAAGGGTGGACTGGAGTAGTTGAGTTCAACGAACCAGGATAAAAATACTTGAGTTTTTATCTTTGATTATTTTCTGTCATACTTATTCAACCCCCCCCTTCTAAGTATTTTCTCACCTTCATCGTGATCCCCTGAATTGCCAGTAGTAACCTATCTTTCACACGATAACCAAACAAGTTGGTTAAAACGGTTAGCTATGCATAAATGATTGACTGAGAATGAATGTTATCTCCACTCGATATTACTGCGTCTGCACGAATTGGTTAGTCACATAGATATAAAATATTTTAAAATAAAGTCAAATAATAATATAAAAAGCGCAAAAAGAGGTGGCATCTTACGGTCAAAAATTAGGGTGCAACAGATATCTCCAACAATGCTTCCGGCGGTTTGTCCTTGGAATTCGTGCCCAGAATTTAATGAACATTGTGCCATTTATACCTCTGCTGATGACACATGGCATGCGAATTACTGACTAATGAAAGATTAATTAATTGAAAAACACAGTTAGTGAATAAAGCTGAATGATTAAGGCTACTAACAATTAATAATAAAAAAATAATAATAAAAGTTGATGATGGATTAAACTAAGTGACAAATAATTATGTGACATTAATTAAAAGTTAAACAAAACTTTAAAATCCTAATCTAATTAAACTAGAAAATTATAACCAAAATCAATTAATATTAATTAAAATCTAAATCAATTAAAAAAACAATAAAACAATTAAAACTCTAGAAAAAGAAAATAAAATCTATATTAAATCTATTAATATTCTAATAAATTCTAAAAACCTCTAAAAAATAAAAATAAACCTATTTAAAATCTAAAAATTATGCCGAAAATAGGAAATAAAATCCAGAAAAATTAAATCGACGAACAAAAATGCGAGAATGCGACAAAATAAACAGTAATAAAACCGGATACCGAGATACCACCGAAACCAACAGCGTAGACTGAATCACCGAGCTGAGTGCAAATTCCAAAATAAATCTCCGTATCCAAAACAGTTTGAATCATTTGAAACACGAGGAAAAGGGTTGTAATCCCGATTAAATCAATTTGGCTGCAAAAATGCACAGTATGCGGTATGCAGATGCAAATGCTGATGAAACGAAACATAAGCCAAATAATAAGAAACGGTTGGTCAAATTTTAGGGTGCAACAGCGTGCCTCGAGTATTGTGTTGGATAGAGATCTGAGGTTTACGTCAGAATTTTGGAAGAGTTTGCATGAAGCTTTGGGTACTAAGTTGAAGCTGAGTTCAGCCTATCATCCACAAACTGATGGACAGTCAGAGAGGACTATTCAGACGTTGGAGGATTTGCTGAGGGCTTGTGTGTTGGAAAAAGGTGGTGCGTGGGATACTCATTTGCCAGTAATCATTGGAGCTTCTTCTACTACAACTATAAAAACTGGCCTATCGAGGCGCATGATAGTAATCATTGGAGCTTCATTCCAGTAATTCACTTTATACATCAATGATAACATTTCCAAAGCGTCCGCCATTTGATTTTCATCCCTCAGTACATGATGAAATTCGACCTTGTCGAAGAAAGGCAACAATCTTCTTGCATAGTTCATATAAGGCACCAGGTTGGCTTGACGGGTTTCCCACTCTCCTTTGATCTGATTGACGACTAAAGCCGAATCACCATACACATCAAGATTCTTGATTCTCAAATCAATAGCTTATTATATACCCATGATGCATGCTTCATATTCAGCTTCATTGTTGGTGCAGACGAACGTTAATCAGGCAGTGAACGGTATGTGAGAACCGTGAGGAGTCGTAATAATTGCCCCAATTTCGTTGCCATATGAATTAACAGCACCGTCGAAAACCAACTTCCATTGAGAAACAATTTCGGGGCCCTCTTCAGGTAGAGGCTCGTCACAGTCTTTCATCTTCAAAAACATTATGTCTTCGTCGGGAAACTCAAACCTCATTGGCTAATAATCTTCAATCGGTTGTTCTGCGAGATATTCTAACCAAACACTCCCTTTAATGGCTTTTTGGGAAACATATTGAATGTCGTACTCTGTCAGGACCATCTGCCACCTAGCAATTCTCTCGGACAACGCCTGCTTTTCAAATATATATTTGATCGGGTCCATCTTCAAAATCAACATGGTTATATGATTTAACATGTATTGCCTTAAGTGTTTGGCTGCCCAAGCGAGTGCGCAACATGTCTTCTCTAGCATCGAGTATCTGGACTCAGACTCTGTGAACTTTTTACTCAAGTAGTAGATAGCATGCTCTTTTCTACCCGTCTCATCGTGTTGACCAAGCACACAACCCATTAAATTCTCAAGAACCGTCAAATACATAATCAAAGGTCTTCCTGCGACTGGAGGCATCAATATCGGAGGTTCCTGCAAATACTCCTTTATCTTCTCAAAAGCCTTCTGACAACTTTCATTCCAAACAATCGCTTGATCTTTTCTCAACAGCTTGAAAATAGGCTCACAAGTGGTTGTAAGGTGAGATATGAATCTCACAATGTAGTTTAGTCTTCCAAGGAAACCACAAAATTTTTTGCATAGCTTAATTCCTTGAATAGCTTTTATCTTCGCAGGATCGACCTCAATTCCTCTTTCACTGACGATGAAACCCAACAACTTCCCAGATCTCACCTCGAAAGTACACTTGTTAAAATTCAACCTCAACTTGAACTTCCTTAACCTTTCAAACAACTTGAGAAGATTGACCAGATGCCCTTCTTTTGTCTGTGACTTCGCAATCATGTCATCAACATATACTTTAATTTCATGATTATCATGAAAAAGAGTCACTATTACCCACTGATAAGTAGCCCCTGTATTTTTGAATCCAAAAGGCATAACTTTGTAGCAAAAGGTTCCCCACGACATGATAAAAGTAGTTTTCTCCATGTCCTCTAGGGCCATTTTGATTTAGTTATACCCAGAGAAGTCATCCATGAAAGAAAACACAGAATATTGAGCAGTGTTATCAACTAAGACATCAATATGGGTGAGCGGGAAATCATCCTTCGGGCTCGCTCTATTCAGATCTCGATAGTCGATGCACATCCTGACCTTCACGTCTTTCTTAGGCACAAGGACAATATTAGCGACCCATGGAGGATAATTCGTGACGGCAAGAAAACCGACATCCAACTGCTTTTGGACTTCTTCCTTGATCTTAAGTGCCATATCCGGTCTGGTTCTTCTTAACTTTTGTTTTATAGGCGAACATTCTTCCCAAAGAGGTAGACGGTGCATCACTACGTCAGTGTCTAACCCTAGCATATCTTCATATGACCAGGCGAAGACATCACTGTACTCACGGAGCATTTCTACCAATCTTCTTTTGACATCGTCTTCTAATGCAGCCCCGACCCTGACTTCTTTCTTGTCGTCTTCAGTGCCCAGATTGATAACTTCAACGTCCTCTTGATGAGGCAGAATGACTTTTTCCTCTTGCCTCAGAAGTCTGGCTAGTTTTTCAGGTAGGTCACAATCTTCATCATTCTCTTCTTCGGCTTGATAAATAGGGTTGTCGAAGTCATATCGAGTCATAGACAAATCTGAATCGATGGTATCTGAGATGTGCAACCTACATGATTGATATTTTTATGCTTATTATGATATGCAAACAGACACAAACACATTGCCATTTTTCTGTTTTGTTAATAATAATAAATAAAAAAACAAGGACCAAAAAATTTGAATGCAAAAAGAACGCCTTTCATTCATGATAAAAAGTTTGAAAATAAACCAAAGGGGGCCCTACAAGGAAAAGCCACTATGTCTTGGGCAGAACGCAGGACCAGACATAATAAAAAATAATGGAAATTACTCTTCTGAAGTGACTTGGACGATTTCCTCCCTAGTCCAGTTGCATAGTTTTTGTCCAAGAGCACATGGACGGATCCAAACATCCATGTCGCAATCATTATCTCCTTCATCATCATCCACAACATTAATTCTATCAAAAATAACCCCACCACTGGTGAACTGAATGGGTCCTCTGTATTTCGGAGCACTTTGAGAAGAAGACGGGCTATACCCCAGGCCAAAATTGTCTTGCTTGTTAGGAACATTAAGAACTT
This sequence comes from Lathyrus sativus, assembly GCA_963859935.3. Classification (NCBI taxonomy): domain Eukaryota; kingdom Viridiplantae; phylum Streptophyta; class Magnoliopsida; order Fabales; family Fabaceae; genus Lathyrus; species Lathyrus sativus. The sequence continues at coordinate 222,515,735 of OZ012739.1, read as the reverse complement.
GGCCTCACCTCTGCGACGAACCGGATTCTACAATAGCACGAGCCTCTTTAAATGAGGACATCGAAATTTCTAGAACTTTGTCTTCAATAGGAGGCATCTCTTGGATTTGTACTGCTTCAAAAGACTGATCATGATATCTTCCTCCCTACAAACAGTAACAATCTTCCCCTCTACCATATATTTCAATTTCTAGTGCAAAGTTGAGGTGACTGCCCCAGTAGAGTGTATCCACGGCTGGCCGAGTAAACAGCTATAAGCGGGCTGGATATCCATGATAAAAAAGACTGCATCGAAAATCTCTAGACCCACATGAATTGGCAATGTGACTTCTCCAAATACTGACCTTCTGGTTCCATCGAATGCTCTCACCACCATCAATGCTTTCTTAGGTAACACATTGAGTGATGATCCCATATCAACTAGCATATGGGATAGAACAGCTCCTCTACATTCTATGGATATGTGTAGGGCATGGTTGTGATTTCTCCGAGTGGGAGTTAGATCCAAATATGTGAAGCCCAAACCATTACCAGCATTAACATAGGCCACTACCCCTTCAAGTTGATTGACAGAAATTTATTGCGGTACATAAGCCGTGTTCAAGATTCTCAGGAAAGCATTTCTATATGCCTCAGAGCACAACAACAATGATAAGATCGAGATCTTAGAGGGTGTCTGCTGTAAGTGATCCACAATTTTATAATCACTTTTGCGAATGAGTCGCATGAATTCTTCAGTATCTTTAACCAAGGAGTCTTTCTCCCCCTGTTGCTGACCCTCTTCTACTACAGCTTTACCCTTACCTTTGTCATTTCTTTCCATATTAGTATCCGGCGGAGAGAACACTCTGCCACTCCTAGTTATGCCTCCTGATCCAACAACATTATCAACATACGTTCCTTCAAATGATGTCTCCACCAAATCTTGTTTATATCCATTGCAGAATACCTCTGCCCCATAGTTCCAAGGAATGGCCTTGGTGCTCTCATAAGGTGTCGGTCCTGGCGTAGTAATGATAACAGAAGTTGGCCTCGGCGGCGCTAAAATATTGATTGTTCGGTATGGGATTGAAATTGTTGCAATTTCATCATGCTCATTATCAACTTCTTTCACATCTTCTTCTCCTACTACTCTATCAAATTGTAAACTTCCCTCATCCATCAAACCTTGAATATATTTCTCAACTCAACACATCCTTCTGGGTGCACACCACATCCCTCACATCCTTCTAAACAACCAGGAAAAACACCACCCTTCAGCAATCTGCTTTTCACATAGCTCAACGGTGTTTTCAACTCCGCTACATTAGTTATCAGGTTCAACCTTTCTCCCTCGATAACAGTATTAGTTCTACCCACCCCATGATTTGGCATAGGATTTTGATTCACATTCGAGGTTTCATTTGTAAAATTGATCGCTTTGGAGTCAAGCAAATCTTGCACTTTGTGCTTAAAAGCTTTACAATTATCAATGTTATGACTCGGAGCACCAGAATGAAAATCACATCTAGCATTGGCGTCATAGACCAGTGGAGGCACGCCAGTAAGCAGCACCAAAGTCCTTTTCTGAACAAGTTGTAATTGTAGCAGATGTTGCAATAGTTGAGAGTAAGGCATGGGAGGCGTATCAAATTGCCTGTTGACCACCCTTCCTCTGTCTTGAAATCGGCGCGGTGCAATGGTTGGTTGTTGAGGTACAACTGGAATGGCTATACTAGCAATTTCCTGTTGATGTTAAGGCTAGTATTGTCGTTGGTGCTATGCTCGGTTTCTGTTTCTATAAGCTAATACGACATTTGTGTCCCTTTCTCTTTTCTTTGGGTTCCCATACGCCATCCTTGTCCCTCCTAATGTAGACTCTTCTCCACTCTGTATCTTTCCCAACTTTATTCTGTTTTCCACTCTTTCACCTGTTATGATTAAGTCAGGAAACTCCCAGACATGCTCCCAATTAACTTCTCATAGTATATTCCTAGCAGGGTTGCCAGGAACATGTCAATTGGTTCACGTTCCACCATTGGGGGTTGAACTCTAGCTGCTAATTCTCGCCACCTCTGGGCGTATTCCTTAAATTCTTCATTGTATCTCTGTGATAAGGTCTATAATTGTACTCTGTTTGGTGCAAGGTCACTGTTATATTGGTAGTGACGAACAAAAGCTTCCCCTAAATCCTTCCAACTTCGAATATGCGTCCCTTCCAGACCCATATACCATTCTAGAGAAGGAACTAACAAGATATCTTGAAATAAGTGCATTAACAATTTCTCGTCATCTGAATAAGCTGACATCTTCTAGTAATAAGCCCTGAAATGTACTCTAGGACAGGTCGTCCCTTTATACTTGTCGAAATCTGGAACCTTGAATTTGGGGGGAATCTTGACCCCTGGTATTAATCCCAGATTTGACATGTCGAGTCCCAAATAGTTTTGGTTCTCAAGGCTCTTCATCTTCACTTCAATCATCTTAAATCTTTTGTCAGCCTCTGTTTGGAGACCCACGTTCAAGTCTCTCATTGAGAATACATCATCCAGATCATCTTCATCCCACTGAGGAGCTGCAGCCCCATGTACAGCACCCACACCACCTCCTGCACCGGTTATATGAACTCCTGCTTGGTGACCTCCGCCCAGTGGGTTAACAACAGTAGGAATCACATTGGCCTGAGGAATGCTACCATCATCTGAGGGAGGAACAACTGTAGTTCCTCCATGCAAAATGTAACACCCCACTTCCTAAATTAAATAAAATATAAACATTATAAATAAACATCAGAGTTTTCACAAAAACAGTGGGATATCACATCACCAATAGTTATCAAAAATAATTTATTCATTATTTTCAAAATAATACAGCGGAAATTATTATTCCAACATTCTCGGCCATCCGCTAGATTTACATAAAATCTTTATTATTATAATTCACCAAAATGTGATACGTCACAGGATTTTCAACAAGTTTAACATAAACAAATAAAACACCCATATCCAGTGTTACGTATCAGAGCATCCTAAGACTCGACTTGCACACCGCTATCCAAGCTATCTATGTACCTGGATTATCTGTACTTCCGGAGAAGCACAGACCACAACAACAACAAAGGGGTGAGAAAACATGATCAAAATATATCGGTAATTTAATACATGCAATAAAGGTAGTAAAACACACCAATATTCACCCCATCAACACCAATCACGAACCTACTGTTCAAACATCCATATAACATATAATAATGCTATATGTCAGACAACACCATGCATGCGGTACCGACTCCTTGGTTCATTCAATCGAACCCTGGACAGATAATTTACGCTCCTATTGAGATATGATATATCCCCGACAGATCACTTACGCTCCTACTGAGATATAATCTATCCCCGACAGATCACTTACGCTCATCCCCACCATTCTCCACAAAGGAGTACGGATGAATCACATACACTCCTCCTGAGCAATGATTCATCCCACCAAACACCATGATATGTACGACACCAATGCACGACAACAATGCACGACAAACAAACTCAAGCACACTAAGTGCACACGATCCTCCTGATCACATCACCACACATTATATATATTACACCACCAATAAACACAAGCGCACTAAGTGCACAACAATTAAACTCAAGTAAATAATCAATAAATCATTTCAATCGATCCATGGTTTAGTTACTATTTAATTAAACAATGACTCCCCAAAAATATTGGATATAAAAATATTTGGCAAATAACTATATTATTTATGCCATGTTATAAATCTATTCAAGAGCTTTCCAACGCTTCGAACGGGGACTAAATCCGACTTACGGATCAAAAGTTATGGCCAAAATCATCAAAATAGAAAATTCACCAATATACAGCTTTGAGTCGACGCAAACAGCACAGAATGCAGAAAATTCTGTGTTTTCCACCGTTGGAGGCCTTCCGAACCTCCGATTTCAATTTTGTAAAAAGCCCCGGTTTCAGAATTCGAAATCCTACCATAATATGACAATTATAACAGCCAACAACATATTTTTAAAGATCATATCATCATATATCATATAACCATACTTTTCAACACCATGGAATTTAGGGGTTTCTATCCTAAATGTGATCCTACCCATCATACACTATCACATAATCCCCATGATCATACGAAAACCCACCCTTACTGTCCGGAACTATTATCTTGCTCAAATTCCAGCCTATTTCTCCACTTCTATCTCTTGACCTCTCGGAACCTATTTCATACTCATCGCTATTACTACGGAAATTATGCCGGATTTCACCAATCTCATAACAGCAAATACACCACTCTATCAGTATCAGCAACAATCATCACACTCTACTCTAATCAATTTTTCCTTAAACTATATCTCAGAACCCATATCATGGTCATTACCCAAGCCACAGAGGTTACACAAAATCTCACCAATACTCATGGTCATTATCCAAACCACAGAGGTTATACAGGAACTCACCAACATCGTAACAATGTACGAATTTCATCACCATCAACAACAACAGCAACAGACATAATGTCATAAATTCGTGTTCATCACTAATATTACAGGAATTACACAGAATCCCACAATCATCATAAAATGTATGCACAAAACTCTTCAATCACAGCAACATTCATAAACACAGACATAATATTATATATCAATCATAATCATCAAATTCCTACGGGGTTAAGGAATCTCCTCTACCCAATTTCATGCATTATACCAATCCCAATGAGTTTCTCCCCCCTTACCTGGATAATTGTTCTGATCGGTGACAAATTCCTCCAAGATTGGCCAATTCTGACATTTCCTCTTCTTCTCCGTTCTTCGCTCCTTTCTTCGCTCTTCTCTCAATTTCCTCTTCTCACGTTCTATCTATCGTGACTTCTCAACTTACTTCCTTCCTATCCCTAATAACCCCTTCCACTTCTATTTTCTTTTAATTCTAATCCCAATAATAATAATAAAAATAATATTACTAATAATAATAATTATAATAATCATTATAATAATAATAATAATACACATAGCAATATTAATAATATTATTTCACCCATAATAATAATATTAATAATAATAGTAATAATACTCCACCAATAATATTATTATTAATAATAATAATAATAATCATAATAATATTCTCTCACTAATAGTTATAATAATAGTAATAATATTAATAATAATAATATTCTCCAATATTAATAATATTACTACAATTAATAATAATAATAATAATAATAATAATAATAATAATAATAATAATAATAATAATAATACCACCATATTACTACTATTTATTTTATTATTATATTCACACCAATTCACCACCAATAATCCTCCCATATCAGGGACACCCACCAATCATCATCAAACACACCCCCACAAAAGGGCACACCAACATATAATAATTAAAATAGTAATAAAATGACTAAATAATTAAAATGGGTGTTACACAAAACACCACTTCCATCCACTTGTGATATCAGTGGTTGGACCAGAGTCCTCAATTGTTCCTACCCGTTGGCTACTCCTTGCATCATTTCCATAAATTGCATCATCCTGTCTCTGAACTCCTGTAGATCTTGTTGTACCTGGTCCATGATTCTTCGTTGATTCCCTCTTATGTTGTACGAATGTCTGGAAGTCAACTTGCTCTAGCTCTGAAAGGGCAAGCGGTGTGTGAGGTCGGGTTTCAGGGAATGCGAAAATGATGTGCAGGTATATGCAATGCTCGAATGATGTTCAAGAGGCTTTCAAGACTTATGATTATCAACAGTATTATAGAACTGCAAATGAATAGTAAAGCATGCACAATTGAGACCAAAAAGCAACTTTCATTAATTTTGAGAGAAGATCCAATACAAATGATTGTTCAATAGGCTGAATACAATAATTCATGTAACAAGAGAAAGAGCTGAATAACTAAAAAGCCTTCTTTCGGAGACGCTCTTCAAGCTTCTTCGACTCAACCATGAATCTGCTAACCATCTGATCGCAAAGTTGGATGAAGTGATGGACTGAAGGAGGAACATTGTTCCCTTCCAAGTCTTGAATCACACTCTCCAACCTCCACGAAATATCACGAATCATGAGGTTACAGTGTTCCACTAGATCATTGTACTTAGCACGACACATGTCTATAGTTGGCTGATAATAACTGAGAGAATCCATATGTGTATCCAAAATTCATTGAGTTGAGCCTCCTTCTTGAGCCACTGTGAACTATCCCTTTTTAGGGCATCGAAACGATTCTTCCATAGAGTGGTTGTTTCCTGAGCGGTCTTCAACTCTAAGCATTTGTGGTTCCACATGTCAGGAGTGACATATGAAGCTCTTAACGCTTCTTCCTTGAGTCATCGTTCATCTTCAGCTAGGGTTAAAGCACTTCTCAACTGCTCTTCGAGGTCCTCAATGTCAGTCGTAAGTTTCTCCCTTGTCTTCTTCTTTTCAGCAGAAGCTAATTCAAATAAATGCCACGCTCTATCACAAGAGTCCTTAGTTTCCTTTAGGCGTTGTCGGAGAGTTTTTACTGACACATCGGCTCCTTCGAAACCATTTTGATACATGGCTCTCAAATCCATCTCTAGCTTCAACTTTTTGCTGCTTTCAGCCACTTGGTCTTGTTCAACCTCTATCTTCCTCTTTTATTGGCCATTCTCCACACCTGCTTGGTGAACTTCAGCCTGAAGGTCTTGATTCTCTTTGGTCAACCTTTCTACCACTAGCTTCAACTTCTCATACTCTTCCATAGATACGTGAGTGAGAGTAGGAGGTTTTTCTTGCATAGAGGGTTCTGGAGGAAATGGTAGCAACTTTTCAGCTATTCTAGCTTGCAACCATCGGTTGTATGGCTCTTTCGCCACACAATTCTTCGCTTTCATCTCTCTTCTCCCTTTCGTATGGATTTTGGTCCATGCTTTAGCAATTTTCCTGACAAACGCAAGATCTTCAGTTGTTGTGAGTAAAAAGAAGCTTTGAACTTTTTCTACTTCGGGCTCGTCCTCCATAGCATAGCCCAACTGACGCAATGCCATGACTGGGTTATAATTGATGCAACCAATCCTACTAATCAGAGGCACATTACCAAACTCTCCAAAACTAAAAATGATATCCACATCGTAGTATTCATGGGAATACCAAGCAATATCATCAGCTACTAGAGACATAATACGTTGAGACCATTTCAATTTCTCCTTGTTTTCCACAAACGGCCCTTCCTTCGGCAAATGAGAAGCATACCATTTGAACAGTAAATGAGAACAGCATTGGACCATTCATGTCTTCTTTTCACTCCTCCAATGAATAGAGTGGTAAGTATCAGCGAGGAGAGTAGGAATTGGATTCTTCTGCATGAAGAGAGTAATGGCTGTGATGTCTATGAAGTTGTCTATGTTTGGGAAAAGAATAATTCCATAGATCATCAGAGCAACAACAACACCAAACCTTTCCCAATCCCCAACGGTCTTGTACTGGGCGGCTTTGTCTAGTAAAAACTTCAGAGGAAATCCTTGAGTACCTCCCTTATTGGCTAGACCATCTTCAACTTCTTCTTTAGTCATATGGAGAGCAAAAGCAATTGCGGAAGACTTCGGTTCTTTTTCCAGTCCGGTGTAGATAGGTTGATCCTTAATCTTGATGTTCAACAAGTGAGAATATTCTTCAAGAGTAGGAGTCACCTGATACTTCTGGAAAGTAAAGCATCTGAGAGGTGCATCATAAAATTGAGCCATAGCGAACAAATCCCAAGTGTCTACTCTAGAATAGAGAAGATCAAGCAATTTCCCATGCTTCCCTTGAAAGTTGATCTTGATAGTCTTCGGCACATCAATCAAAAGATCTTGAATCAACCCCAACTTTGGTTCTCTAAACTTCAAGGAATTTGTGCTTCTTTTTCTTTGATCAGCCATTTCATTCACGAATACCTGAGATAACCATAGTCTCTTAAGTACCTTGATATGTAATAATGCTATGCAATGAAATGCTTTATGAATGCACATGAGAACATGACATCAGCAAGGATTAATATCACAGATTCTGTAAGGCCACGTAACGAGATATCTCTCACCTCGGGTGGGCAATCTATTGGTTTATAAGAGGATATCCCTAAGGCTTTAAACAAAGTCCTATGCACTAACCCTCAAAAGTTTTCCATCATAACGACGATTCGTAAGACGGTAATCCCTTCAAAGGATGAACACAGAGTTATGTCTTAGTAACCTTCAGAATAAGGTTCTACAAAAAGGTCCTCAAAGTCATGGACTTCCGAGTCGGAAATAAAGACGTCGTTACGTCTACACGTAAGACATAATCATCCCAAAGGGGTCTCATCTGAGCGGTGGAATTCAAACCAACTCAACAAGTCTTAAGTCTCGTAAATCAGAAAGAAACCACCTCCTAATCTTAGTGTATACTAGAAAGCTCGGGTAGAAAGCTTTTATCCTCACAAACCATCCCAAATAAACCCAACAGATAAAGGAACACAACATAATAATCAATAAAAGCAAATAAAACACAAATGCAACAAACAAACTAGGTTTGGCTTGCTAGGTGTCCCCAGCTGTCGCTACTCAAAAAATGTCGTGCAACGACGGGGAGGCGAGAATGGAAGACAGAAGGGTCGCCATCAAATTTTATTTATCCTATGAGGGGAAGGCAAAATATCAAGAAAACCTTAGGAAAGAAATGGATAAGATGGTCTCACGACCAAGAACGGGTTTGGAAGCTGGTTATGCGAAGGAAAGGTATTAGCACCCCTCCCATCCATCATACTCGATGGGAACCAATTGTTTATCTACGTGTGAAGATATTTGCTTAAAGAAATTGCTATAAGAGTATTCCACGGGAGGTAAAGAGGTTAAAAACAGGGAAAGGAGGGAACGGGGGAAGAAGAGACTCGGTAGGACTACGCGGTCTTGGGCCTACGTATTCCCAACAGATATGAGAAAGTCAGAGTCAACGTAGTTCGAGGATCTACGGGTAGAAAAATGAGAAGGTGCTCGACAAGGATTGTGGCCCTTGTGCCTATACTTAAAAAAAGTAAAGAACCAGAGCAGCCATAGTTCGGCTAACTACGGGGGGGAAAAAGAAAAGGGTGCTCGCCAAGACATCGTCGTCTTGTGCCAACGTATTCTCATCTGGTATGAGAAATCAGAGCAATGTAGTTCGTGATACGGTTAACCGGTGTTTTTGTGGATGATGTTCACGTAGTGTATTCTAGCAGTTTAGGTGTATTGATGCTCGCTCGCTGGAGACTTAGGCGTTACCTGTTTGCGGTAGAACGGACGTAACATATCCTTTTTTGAAAAGATTAGTTTTCGCCATGCGAGGCAAGATGTCACATTTGATTTGTGAGATTGTTTTTAGGGGTGAAATATGTCATCGGATAGTAACCCCTTGCAGGTAGTACCCAATTCTTTATCTCAAATTTTTATTATGAAAAGGTGTGGCGAATGCAAGTGTCTTCGTATTGAAAGACGAGTATTGAGACCACACACTCTACAGTGAGTATCCTGAAACTCGGAGAGGAAGATGTCTACACTCAATCCTCTCTCTTTAATTCAATACAAAGAGAACTTCATTCTCTTATTAAAAGGTGTTTTGATCTTGAATGGTAAGTGTTTTGCGACAGTGAACCCTAACGGTAATGTCAATCACTCGGGATAGGAGAAGGCCTAAGCCTAACCACTCCACGACCATTCAAGTTTTATTGTGAAAAAAGAGTTTGAAAATGCACTCGATACGGGACCGAGGTTTTGGGAGAAAAAAAGTTTTGGAAAGAAGTTGTGAAAAGATGTGGAAAAGATAGGAGGAGTTAATTCGAATATATATAGGATACAAATAATATACAGGATATATAACCAACAATCCACCAATTTAGGATTTTATGGTCTCGATGTTGATTAGTGTTTTAAATAAAATAAGCAAGTAGAGGGTTAGATGACAGTATGTATAATATGACAGTATGAAGTATGAATAGTGATGATAATATGCATAAGGTAATAAACAAGACAATATCGGTAGAGAATATAAACAGAAAATATGAGCAAGAATATAAAACAATGAGGGATATTAATAGTGATTAAAGTCGAATGTTAGTAATTAGAGAAACAGAAAAGGATCAAAGGGAGTGGGGTCTCGTCTTAATCATAAACTTGCGTCGATTAATCAAAGGTAATCTCTCACGATCCCAAAGTATGGAAAATGATCTAAATGATCATTTTCTACATATTTGAAATCACGAAGATTAGCGACTTTGATAAATCGACATTTACGAAAGTAAAGACTTCATCGACCGTAAAAATAGGTGAGGACCGAAATAAATTCAAAAATAAAATTAAACCTCGTCTTAATCGCAAACTTCATGTTAATTAGTCGAAGGGAACCTCTCATGATCTCAAAGTAGAGAAATGACCCAAATGGCCATTTTCCTTAGATTTGAAATAACGACGGTTTCAACATCCTCTAGAATTAACGTTTGACGAATCAGAGACTTCATTGGTTCGAAAACAAAGATTGAAATGAAGGAGAAATGTGGAGAGAAAGAAGTTGGTCTTGGATCCAACATTATTTATCAATAGTTTGACTAGTAATGATTTACGGAGGTCACATCATCGACCGGGGAAATAAAATGAAGATAAAGCCTCAAAGATAAATAAATCCTAAAATCTAAGTTTTAGAAGAATATATTAAAAACTTTAGAAACTAAAATTAGAAGAAAAAAAACAAAACTCTAAGAATCTATCTTATTATTAAAAGAATATTATCTATATAAAAAAAAGAATTTTTTTAGAAAATGAAGTTTAAAAATCTAAAAACTATTTTTATAAAAAGAATTAAAACTAGGGGAGTAATAACATAGGTGAGGGTAAAAAAAACGGAATCATATGGGCTTTCAGCCCATCATCCATTCTCACAGTTAACTAAAAAAGGGTGGAGAGAGGAAGATCTAATGTCGGCGAAGCCCATCAATTTAACATAATATCCAGTTCAACCATGTACTAGGGTTATATTTCATAACACCAACATCACGGTCAACGAATATGCTGCTTCTGCTATCATTCAGAAAAACGGAAAAAAAGATGAAGCCAATGGAAACACGGTCAACAAGACAGCCTTCAAAACAAATACGAGTTTTCTGCATTATTCAGATCGTGACAGAAAACAGTTCCCACCTTCTTCGTTCAAGATGTCTTGTGGGTTTAATTTAAAAATTCCAGTTCATCCATGTTCTCCTTCTACTGTTACCGATCTGTTTCTGAGTTCTAAGTCGCTTGGATTTGGATTTGAGGGTTTAAGTTTGAAAATTTGTTGTTTGATGAAGATTTGAAGGTTGTATTGAGGAAGGGTTAGAGGTGAAACTAAGAAGGAGTCGATTTGATTGCAAGAGGAAGATAGGTCGTTTTGAGGAAAACGGGGTCGAGGGGTTTGAAGAGAAGGGTGAGTATATGAATGGTTTGTAGTTGGAGATGGGCGTTGTGGAAGAAGATTCGCGATGGAGGGGATGGGTTTATGTGGTTGGTTATGGAGGAATGGTGGCGGAAGAGAGAGTTCTAGGTTGAAGAAGACTGGGGCAAGCAATTTTGGAGGAGATTTAAGAAGTGTGGAATGGTTCGAAGAAGAAGAAGAAGAAATGTGTTGAGACTCGTGGCAGAGATTGGGAGGAGTGATGGAAAATTGCGATCTAAACGCAGCGGAAAACAAAAATTTCCTTTAGTGATCCTTACGAATGAGCATGGTCAGTGATAGAATCGTTACCTCTTTGTGGCGATTCAGATCTTTGATGCAGCGATCACAAGCGTTGATGAAGTGCAACGCCTCTACTCAGTCCACACGAACAGCTTCCGGTCACAGTGCTAGCTGCTTACGAACGGAATTATTTGAGTGAGAAAAGAGAATCAAAGACGAAATTGCATCAAGTGAAAGCTTCATCACAAGGGTTCCTTTTATAGACTCTCTTGTGGGCTGCGGGCTAAAAACCCAATTCACATGATCCATAATAATATTATATATTATTATAATAACTATTATTATAATAAATATATTTATTTTATTATTATTTTATAACCATTATAAAATAACAATAATTATTATTATATTATCCGAATTTCTATTTTTCACTTAAGTGCACCGTACCTTACGGTGTTCCTTTGATTTCTCTATCTCTCATCAAACTGTCCTTATGTGTGTGACCCTGTAGGATTTCGTAACGTTGGTAATTATATTAAATTATATATTTAACATAATAAACAGTAAGCAGTATCTAGCAACACATCACTGCTACCCAAGTCACGAAAATGTCATGTGATCTGACAAAACCTTTTTCGTGATAATATATGTTTGTACAATTACCCTTTCGCCCCTATGTCTATATTGAACACAAGGCATACACTGTGTCATCCTTGTCCAGTTCAATATTGGGCCCTTAGACATTTCTCCTGTTATGCAGGATTGGCAAATTCCATCTAGGACACTCATGTCCCTCAGCATACTTCGTGGAGTGCCCATCAACTGTCTTTATGATCATCCAGTTACGGATAATGTTTGATCAGCAATAAAGCACCCGACTCTACATCTAGGGTCCATAGTGGTTTCAGGTCGAAGGGTGGTAATACACCATTATCACCATGAGAATAACTTATGACACTTTGCATAACATACTATGTAGTATTCTCATAGCGGGTCAATCTGGTATAAATATTACTCCTAATATTTATACCTATATCAAAACTTGATAACTCTTTATCCATGATCCATGAGATGTGATCATCAGTCTATCTTCATAATAGTCTCAATGCTTTTAATGTTATCCCACTTTGCAATAAAGCTTGACTACGGATATTTTAAGAATAATGTCTTTATGTTTAATGGGATCTCATGATTAAGTCACACTTAACATTTCATTAAACAGACTAACTATTCTAGGGACTTTATTATTCTGAAAGACAAACATAATAAAGAAATGCCTTTTATTATTAAACGAATAATCCGATACAAGTACCAAAAAGTATTGGCCTCTAGGGCTTACACCAACAATCTCCCACTAGCACTAGAGCCAATTAGGCATACCCTTAATACCCATAGATCTAGTATGACCATCATGCTTCTGTTGCGCAAGAGGCTTTGTTAATGGGTCAGCGATATTGTCAAGTGTAGGTACTCTGCATATCTTCACATCTCCCCGATCGATTATCTCTCGAATGAGGTGATAACGCCTAAGTATGTGTTTGGATCGTTGGTGAGATCTAGGCTCCTTAGCTTGTGCGATAGCACCATTGTTATCACAATATAAACCAATGAGATCCACAATGCTAGGGACTATGCCAAGTTCACTAATGAACTTCTTGATCCAAACAACTTCCTTTGCTGCATTTGAGGCAGCAGTATACTCGGCCTCAGTTGTAGAATCAGCAACTGTTTCTTGCTTTGAACTTTTCCAGCTCACAGCGCCACCATTGAGACATAACACATAACCAGATTGTGATCTAAAATCATCCTTATCTGTCTGGAAGCTAGCATCAGTGTAACCAATTACATCAAGCTCTTCCTGACCTCCATATATCAAGAATGAATCCTTAGTCCTTCTCAAGTACTTAAGGATATTCTTGACAGCTACCCAGTGAGCATCACCGGGATTAGATTGGTACCTACTCGTTGCACTTAATGCATACGAGACATCTGGTCGAGTACATAACATGGCATACATGATAGATCCTATTGCAGATGCATATGGAATCTTATTCATGCGATCCCTTTCTTCCTTAGTTGAAGGGGATTGTGTTTTTGATAAACACAGACCATGTTGCATAGGTATGAATCCTTTCTTGGAATCATGCATATTAAAGCGTCTCAACACTTTATCTATGTATGTACTCTGACTTAGGCCAAGCAGTTTTTGTGATCTATCTCTATAGATCCTAATTCCTAATATATAGGCTGCTTCACCTAGGTCTTTCATAGAAAAACAATTCCCTAACCAAGTCTTCACTTGTTGCAAGGTAGGGACATCGTTTCCAATGAGTAATATGTCATCTACATATAATACCAGAAACACGATCGTGCTCCCACTAACCTTCTTGTAGACACAAGGTTCATCTTCATTTTTGATGAATCCATATTGTTTTACGGTTTCATCAAAACGAAGATTCCAGCTTCTGGAAGCTTGCTTCAATCCATAGATTGATCGCTGTAACTTGCATATCTTTTGGGCATCTTGTGGTATGTCAAATCCTTCAGGTTGTGTCATGTACACATCCTCAAGAAGATTCCCATTAAGGAAAGCAGTTTTGACATCCATCTGCCATATTTCATAATCATGATATGCAGCGATGGCAAGTAAAATCCGAACAGATTTAAGCATTGCAACTGGTGAAAAGGTTTCATCATAGTCAACCCCATGAATTTGTTTATAGCCTTTTGCAACCAGTCTTGCTTTATAGGTATGTACCTTACCATCCATGTCAGTCTTCTTCTTGAAGACCCACTTGCATCCTATAGGGTTAACTCCTATAGGAGGTTCTACCAAGGTCCAAACCTGGTTTGTGTACATGGAATCCATTTCAGATTTCATGGCTTCTAGCCACTTCTCAGACTCAGGACCAGTTATGGCCTCTTTGTAGGTCACAGGCTCATCTTGATCCATGAGTAATACATCACCCTGATCACTTATGAGATATCCATATCTCTCAGGTTGGTGACGTATCCTGCTTGACCTACGCTGGTCTTGTTCTACTTGAGCAGGTTGCTCTTCCACAACTACTTGTGTTTCCCGCTCTAGTTCCTCCATAGGTGTTTCAATGTTTTGTGATTCTTGAATTTCTTCAAGCTCTATTTTCCTCCCACTGTTTCCTTTGGAAATAAAATCCCTTTCCAGAAAGACTCCAGTTCGAGCGACAAACACTTTGCCCTCAGAAGGATTGTAGATGTAATATCCTCTTGTTTCTTTAGGATACCCCACAAATAAGCATTTGTCAGATTTGGGCTCAAGCTTGGTTGAAATTTGTCGTTTGACGTAAACTTCGCAACCCCAAATCTTCATGTAAGACATATGTGGTTTCTTACCACTCCATATCTCATATGGTGTCTTATCAACCTTTTTGGATGGAACACGGTTAAGTGTGTAAGCTGCTGTTAATAATGCATGTCCCCAAAAGGAGTTTGGAAGATCGACGTGACTCATCATGGATCGGACCATGTCTAACAAGGTTCGATTTCTTCTCTCAGATACACCATTCCATTGTGGTGTTCCAGGAGGAGTAAGTTGGGATAGAATCCCATACTCTTTTAGATGGTCATCAAATTCTAGGCTTAAATATTCACCGCCTCGATCTGATCGAAGAACTTTAATATTCTTACCTAGTTGGTTTTGTACTTCATTCTTGAATTCCTTGAACTTTTCAAAGGACTCAGATTTGTGTTTCATTAAATACACATATCCGTATCTACTGAAGTCATCAGTAAAAGTGATGAAGTACTGAAAACCTCCTCTGGCTGGTATGTTCAGTGGTCCACATACATCAGTATGTATGAGTGCCAAAAGATCATTAGTCCTTTCACCTTTTCCTATGAATGGGGACTTTGTCATCTTTCCAATTAAACAAGATCTGCATGTCTCATATGATTCATAATCAAAAGAGTCCAAGAGTCCATCTTTATGGAGTTTGGAAATGCGTTTCTCATTTATGTGGCCTAATCGACAGTGCCAAAGGTAAGTTGGATTCAACTCATTAGGTTTCAACCTTTTAGTATTAATGTTATAAATTGGCATTTCAAGATCAAGGACATATAGTCCATTATTCATTTTTGCAGTAGCATAGAATATATCATTCAAATAAATGGAGCAACAATTGTTCCTTATTATGAATGAAAAACCAAACTTGTCCAAACAAGAAACGAAAATAATATTCCTGCTAATTGCAGGTACATAATAACAGTTCTCTAACTGAATTATTAAACCACTAGGTAAATTTAAAACATAAGTTCCTACAGCTAAAGCAGCAACCTTTGCTCCATTGCCAACTCGTAGGTCAACTTCACCTTTTGCCAAATCTCTACTCCTTTTTAGCCCCTGCACATTAGTACAAATGTGAGAACCGCATCCAGTATCTAATACCCATGATGCAGAAGTAGATAAATTAATTTCAATAACAAAAATACCTGAATTTGAAGTCTCTACTCCATTATTCTTATCTTCCAGGTACTTTGGGCAATTTCTCTTCCAATGTCCGGTCTTACCGCAATGGAAGCAAGTGCCCTCCTTTGCTATTCCTCCACTAGGCTTCAAAACAGGAGGAGTGGGTTTGGGTTTGGCAACTTCCTTGCCTTTCCCTCTACCACCCTGTTTGATGGGCCTCTTGTTCTATTTCTTTCCATTACTGACCATCAGAATGGATTTCCCTTTTGTCTTCATATTCTGCTCAGCAGTTCTCAACATGCCTAGCAGTTCTGGAAGACTTTTGTCCAAGTCATTCATATTGAAATTCAGGACAAACTGACTGAAGCTCTCTGGCAACGATTGCAAGATCAGATCAATCGCAAGTTCTTTTCCAAGGGGAAACCCTAATCTATCAAGGTTCTCCACATACCCAATCATCTTGAGTACATGGGGACTTACAGGGGCTCCCTCAGCTAACTTGTTGTTAAAAAGGGACTTTGAAACCTGAAACCTCTCATTTCTTGCTTGCTCTTGATAAAGCATTTTCAGATGTCCGATCATATCGAACGCGGACATGTTCTCGTGTTGCTTTTGCAACTCAGAGTTCATGGTAGCAAGCATGAGGCAAGCGGTTTCATTGGCATCATCGAAATGCTTCTTATAAGCATCTCTTTCTGCCTTTGGTGCAGAACTAGGAGGTTCCTCCTCAGGAACTGGTGTCTCCAAGACATACAGCTTCTTATTGTGCTTGAGGACAATCCTCAGATTACGGTGCCAATCCAGGAAATTTGTCCCAGACAATTTTTCCTTATCTAGGATGGATCGCAAAATATTGTTCGATGTGTTTGTTGTCATGGTAATCTACAAGAGAAATATGAAAATATAAGTATCATTAAAACAACATATTTAATTAGGACTTTAATCAAATATGCTCCCACTATTTTATTCAAAACAAATGACCCTCATCATTTGATTCGGAAAATCCCGTTGGAAGACTTTCTAGTGGGTCGAGATCCATGTTTCACTTTGTTTTAAGTCAGTGTTAGGCTGATTACACAAAACTAAGTTATTTAGGTAGGAACTCCTTCCAATTGTATCTCATACAACTCTCGAATATTTTCAATTGGGTGAATAACTCCTTATTCTGATCCATCACATGAATCATTCCCAATTCTTGCTTCTAAACATATATAATCTTATTACAATTTGTTTAGTTAAGTTTGACCCATTGTTTTAGCAATTGGATATTACAATTATCCCATCACACCTTACTAATATAGAACATGCACCTCGCGTAGGCGAAACCTACAATGCTCGATACTAGTCTTGATGAGTGCTAAAAATTGGAAAGCATAAACTTAATATTTAATTTTGAGGGAATTTGTTATTAGTTTGATCTCACCGGCTTAACATGCAAAACGTCTCTCACATGCGTCAACATACAATTACATGCATCAACATACATATAAAAAGATACAATTATGGCCCCTAACGCAATTGTTCTCTCAAGCCAATGAGAGAACCTAAGCTAACCTAATAACGATCTAAGCTTCTCCAAGCATGATCTCCAAGGTTATCCTCCTTTAATATTGAATACTTCCTTTTTTTTTCATAACATAATATTACATTACATATAAGAAAACTCGTTTTACATACGAGGGAGTGAGATGAGAAAAGAAGTTACATAAAGAGATTGAGAGAGAGGCACGACACGCAGGCCGTATTCAAAAATCCCAAAACAATAATAAAGGATAAACTAAGGCCATAACTGATCACCACAAATAAATAATAATAAACACACTTTTATTATTAGTTTAAAATTCTGATAATTAAATAAACTAAATTAAATTTCGGCTGATTGATCACACTTTGCAGACTTAGCCGGGGGTTCCGCTGCCCGGTCAGCGGACGGTGGTTCATTGTATTTCACGTCGTTTCCTGCACAACTTTTGTGCATTTACAACCCCAACCGGAAAAGTCTGCGGCAATACAACACTTGTACTGCCATTAATCCTAATGCAACAATTTCATGCCGTCAAACACAACTCGATTGATAACTCAATATGATAGATCAACATGTCATTGCTTCACCATACTAACGTCGGATTCCGAAGCGAATGAAAATGATGATCTTTCAAAAGAATTACAATCCTTATGTGATTGAATGGATGAAATCAAAACAGTATATCCCATATACCATCTTTGCATCAGAATTTCTTATATCTTATATAAAAGTGATCGATCTAATTGTGTAACCTATGGATGATCAATGTATCGCACAACTTCACCATACTAATGTCGGTTTCTGAAGCATAATCAACATCAATCATCCAAATCGTACACAACAGATGCCAAATTTAATTAATCGTTTATTATTAAATTCATTCTGTGTTTTAATCGAATCAAATACAGAAAAGACGGAAATTTAACAGCTATCAGATCCATGGTTTCGTAAGTGGCTCTGATACCACTGATGGAAAATTGCGATCTAAACGCAGCGGAAAACAAAAATTTCCTTTAGTGATCCTTACGAATGAGCATGGTCAGTGATAGAATCGTTACCTCTTTGTGGCGATTCAGATCTTTGATGCAGCGATCACAAGCGTTGATGAAGTGCAACGCCTCTACTCAGTCCACACGAACAGCTTTCGGTCACAGTGCTAGCTGCTTACGAACGGAATTATTTGAGTGAGAAAAGAGAATCAAAGACGAAATTGCATCAAGTGAAAGCTTCATCACAAGGGTTCCTTTTATAGACTCTCTTGTAGGCTGCGGGCTAAAAACCCAATTCACATGATCCATAATAATATTATATATTATTATAATAACTATTATTATAATAAATATATTTATTTTATTATTATTTTATAACCATTATAAAATAACAATAATTATTATTATATTATCCGAATTTCTATTTTTCACTTAAGTGCACCGTACCTTACGGTGTTCCTTTGATTTCTCTATCTCTCATCAAACTGTCCTTATGTGTGTGACCCTGTAGGATTTCGTAACGTTGGTAATTATATTAAATTATATATTTAACATAATAAACAGTAAGCGGTATCTAGCAACACATCACTGCTACCCAAGTCACGAAAATGTCATGTGATCTGACAAAACCTTTTTCGTGATAATATATGTTTGTACAATTACCCTTTTGCCCCTATATCTATATTGAACACAAGGCATACACTGTGTCATCCTTGTCCAGTTCAATATTGGGCCCTTAGACATTTATCCTGTTATGCAGGATTGGCAAATTCCATCTAGGACACTCATGTCCCTCAGCATACTTCGTGGAGTGCCCATCAACTGTCTTTATGATCATCCAGTTACGGATAATGTTTGATCAGCAATAAAGCACCCGACTCTACATCTAAGGTCCATAGTGGTTTCAGGTCGAAGGGTGGTAATACACCATTATCACCATGAGAATAACTTATGACACTTTGCATAACATACTATGTAGTATTCTCATAGCGGGTCAATCTGGTATAAATATTACTCCTAATATTTATACCTATGTCAAGACTTGATAACTCTTTATCCATGATCCATGAGATGTGATCATCAGTCTATCTTCATAATAGTCTCAATGCTTTTAATGTTATCCCACTTTGCAATAAAGCTTGACTACGGATATTTTAAGAATAATGTCTTTATGTTTAATGGGATCTCATGATTAAGTCACACTTAACATTTCATTAAACAGACTAACTATTCTAGGGACTTTATTATTCTGAAAGACAAACATAATAAAGAAATGCCTTTTATTATTAAACGAATAATCCGATACAAGTACCAAAAAGTATTGGCCTCTAGGGCTTACACCAACAAGGAGAAGGTGAGCGAGATTGAGCGGTTGGTTTGGGTTCTGCATGAAGAAGAAAATGAACAGGCAAATGGGGGAAAATTCGGCGGAAGAGGACCAAATTAGGTTTTGTGGCTAGCTTCTTTAGGGTTTGAAAATTGATGATGATGAACAATAGATCGAAAGGGAGCCGTTAGGGTTTCTCTGTGGATGACAATGAATAATGTCTGGGGATTTATACTGAAGCCACGTGTCACTTGTTTTGTTGTCTTTGTCCTTTTTCTATTTTTTTATCTTTTTTTGTGTATTAATTTTGTACTATATAAATGATAAAACTCTAATTAACTAACTAATATTCTATTATAACTTAATTCTAATCCTAATTAATATCCTAATCTAATTAATTAATAAAATTCTAATTAAGTTCTATTCTTATTTCTAATCTAAATTAAAACTAAATGATTTTCTAAATTAAAACTAAATTATTTTCTAAATTAAAAATCTAATTCTAGTTCTAATAATTCTATACTAGACTAATTAATTGATTCTAATATTAAAAAAATCTATAAAAATTCTATGTAAATTTCTAAATAAATAAATTCTATTTCTAATCTATTTTAAACTAGAATTCTAATCTAAATTTCTAAAAATTTAAATTCTATTTAAATTCTAATTCTTAATTCTATTTTCTAAATACAAACTCAAATTCTAGCTAATTTCTAAAAAAAACTATTTAATTAAATTCTAAAAAAATCCTAAATTAAACTCTAAATCTTATTTTAATCTAATTAAACTAAATTAATTCTAATATCTCAATCATAATTCTATTCTAATATTAAAATCTAATTAAACTTCTATGCTAATTAAATAATAAATAACTATTCTAATCCTAAATTTTTAATAAAAAGTCTATTTCTAAAAATCTAAAGAAAATCTAAATTCTAAAAAACAAATTCTATTTTTAAACTAATTAAAATTCTATATTAAATAAAAATCCTAAGTAAGTTCTAAACAAATAAAATAAACCTATTAAATGAAATGAAATAAATCACAAAAAACCATGAAATAAAAACGGAAAAAACGGGCGAAAGTCGAAACACGGCAAAATTATCAGCACGGCCTGAACCAACAGGAAGAGAACAACTTGCGTTCGATTTAGAACTAAATCTCATCATTTGAACTGGTTTAAATTGTCTAAAACGGGAACAAAGCGGATGTACTCGCGATAAATCCATTCTGGCTGATAACAGGAACAGTATGCGAGAAATGATCGACCTAGATGATATGCAGATGAAATGCGAAGCAAAAGCCAGTCAAAGATAAAAACGCGAGGGCAAATTTCGGGGTGCAACAACTTGGTTTGTCTACCTTTGCATCGAATCAATGTTATTCTTAGAATGAACTGGTTGGAGTTCAACTATGTTCATATCGATTGCTACAGCAAGACTGTGAGGTTCCCAGAGTTTGGTGATTGTGGAGAGCTGATGTTTGCATCTACAAAGCAAGTAGAAGAACTTTTAGAAGATGAGGCTCAAATGTTTTCATTGTTTGCATCACTTAAAGTTGATTATGAAGCAGTGAGTGTAGAGCTACCAGTTGTTAGGGAATTTCCAGAGGTGTTTCTAGACGACGTAAGTGACTTACCTCCTGAGTGTAAGGTAGAGTTTACTGTTGATGTGTTATCAGACACTAGTCCTGTGTCGATGGCTTCTTATTGGATGTCTGTATCTGAGTTAGGAGAATTAAAGAAACAGTTGGAAGAACTGCTTGAGAAGAAGTTTATTCGACCGAGTGTTTCTCCGTGGGGTGCTCCTGTGTTGTTGGTGAGGAAGAAAGATGGTAGCATGAGATTGTGTGTGGATCAACAGTTGAATAAAGTGACGATCAAGAATAAGTATCCACTT
Organism: Lathyrus sativus; assembly: GCA_963859935.3. NCBI lineage: Eukaryota > Viridiplantae > Streptophyta > Magnoliopsida > Fabales > Fabaceae > Lathyrus > Lathyrus sativus. The sequence continues at coordinate 222,493,878 of OZ012739.1, read as the reverse complement.
CCGAGGATTAACGATCTGATGGATCAGTTGGTGGGTGCTTGTGTGTTTAGTAAGATAGATTTGAGATCTGGTTATCATCAGATTCGCGTTTAGCCTAATGATATTCCGAAGACATCATTCAGGACAAGGTATGGTCATTATGAATATACGTTGATGTTGATGTTGTTTGGTGTATCTAATGCACCTGGTGTATTCATGGAGTATATGAATAGGATTTTTCATCCTTATTTGGATAAATTTATGGTAGTATTCATCGAAGATATCTTGATATATTCGAAGTCCGAGGAAGAACATGCACAACATCTAAGAGTTGTATTTCAGGTTTTGAAGGACCAGAAGCTTTATGACAAGTTGTCCAAGTGTGAGTTTTGGTTGAAGGAAGTGAGTTTCCTTGGCCATGTGATTTCTAGTAGAGGGATTGTTGTTGATCCGTCAAAAGTTGATGTTGTGTTGCAGTGGGACACTCTGAAGTCTGCTACTGAGACTCGAAGTTTCCTTGGGTTGGTTGGTTATTATCATAGGTTTATAGAAGGCTTTTCTAAGTTGGCGTTGCCATTGACTCAGTTGACTCGGATGGGTCAAGCTTATATGTGGGATGTTACTTATGAGAAGAGTTTTGTAGAACTCAAGAAGAGGTTGATGACTGCTCCAATATTGATCTTGCCAAATCCGAGTGAGTCTTTTATAGTGTATTATGATGCATCGAAGATGGGTCTTGGTGGTATACTGATGCAGAATGGTCAGATTGTTGCATATGCTTCCAGACAACTGAAGGTTCATGAAAGAAATTATCCTATGCATGACTTAGAGTTGTCCGCTGTGGTGTTTGTGTTGAAAGTTTGGAGACATTATCTTTTTGGGTCCAGGTTCGAAGTGTTCAGTAATCACAAGAGTCTAAAGTATTTGTTTGATCAGAAAGAGTTGAATATGAGGCAGAAGAGATGGCTTGAACTTCTAAAGTATTACGAGTTTAAATTGAGTTACCACCCTGGTAAGGCTAATGTTGTAGTTGATGCATTAAGTAAGAAGTCCTTGCATATGTCGATGTTGATGGTTCGAGTGTTAGGACTGATTAAACTATTTAGAGATATGAGTCTAGTGTGTGAAGAGACTCCTAATAGTGTGAAGTTGGGTATGCTAAAGTTGACTAGTGGTATTCTCTAAGAAATCAGAGAAGGTCAAAAATCTAATATGATTTTGGTTGATCGTCTCATGTTAATCAACCAAGGTAACCAGGGTGATTTTCGGGTCGATGAGAATGGTGTGATGAGGTTCAGAGATAAAGTGTGTGTTCCAGATGTGCCAGAAATTAAGAAGATTATTCTTGAGAAAGGTCACAAAAGTGGGTTAAGTATTCATCCGGGTGCCACAAAGATGTACCAAGACTTGAAGAAATTGTTTTGGTGGCCAAGGATGAAGAAGGAAGTTGCTAAGTTTTGTATGCTTGTTTGACTTGTCAGAAGTCGAAGATTAAACATCAAAGACCGTTAGGTCTGATGCAACCGTTGAATATTCCAGAGTGGAAATGGGATAACATTTCTATGGATTTTGTAACAGGTCTACCAAAGACTTTGAAGGGATATGATTCAATTTGGGTGACTATTAATAAATTGACCGAATCGGCTCATTTTATACCGATGAGGATCAATTATTCGTTGCAGAAGCTGGCTGAATTGTATATTGATGAGATTGTGAAACTGCATGGTATTCCTCCAAGTATTGTGTCTGATAGAGATCCGAGATTTACATCGAGGTTCTGGGAGAGCTTACAGACAGCTTTGGGTACTAAGCTGAGGTTGAGTTCTGCTTATCATCCGCAGACGGATGGACGGACAGAAAGAACTATCCAATATTTAGAGGATTTGCTGAGAGCTCATGTGTTGGATCAAGGTGGATCATGGGATATTCATTTTTCATTGATTGAGTTTACCTACAACAACAGTTACCATTCTAGTATCGGAATGACACCGTATGAGGCATTGTATGGTAGGAGGTACAAGACTCCATTATGTTGGTATGAATCAGGCGAAAGTGTTGTACTCGGACCTAAGATTATGCAAGAGACGACTGAAAAGATAAAGATGATCCAAGAAAAAATGAAAGCATCGCAGAGTCGTCAGAAGAGTTACCATGATAAGAGAACGAAAGCACTTGAGTTCCATGAAGGAGATCACGTGTTTTTTAGAGTTACGACAGTAACTGGTGTTGGCCGAACTTTGAAGTCCAGAAAGCTCACACCTCGTTTTATTGGTCCGTATCAGATTTCGCAAAGGGTGGGAGAAGTAGCATATCAGATTGCTTTACCACTGTCCCTTGAGAATTTGCATGATGTGTTTCATGTGTCTCAGTTGAGGAAGTACATTCCAGATCCATAACACGTGATTCAGATGAATGATGTACAAGTGAGAGATAATTTGACTGTGGAGGCATTGCCAGTTCGGATTGAGGAACGAGAAGTGAAGCAACTGCGAGATAAAGAGATTTCCTTGGTAAAGGTAGTTTGGGGAGGACCAGCTGGAGGAAGTATGACTTGGGAGCGCGAGGATCAGATGAGAGAGTCGTATCCGACTCTGTTTCCTTGAGGTAATTTTCGAGGACGAAAATTCTTTTTAGTGGGGGAGAGTTGTAACACCCCAAATTCTTGGAATATTTATTTAATTTATTTAAATATGAATATTCGCATTTTTGGTGAATTTTTGTGGTTGGTGTGAATATTGGGAATTATTGATTTTGAGTTATTTATTTAAATAATAGTATATAATATAAATATATTGGTATTATTATTAATTTAAATAAATATAAGTGAATTAAGGACAAAGTGGACATTTGAAGAGGAGTTAGTGAGGGTGAAGTTAGAAAGCCCAACTTTAAGGTCCAAGGTTAGGTTAAACAAAAAGGAATTTTGAGGAAATTAGGATTCATTTTTGTTAGACCGTGAAAAGGGAAGAAATAGAGGCTAGAGCTCTGAGGAAGAGGATTGAGGCAAAAGTTTCGCAAGGTTTCCAAGAATCAAGGAGAAAGGCTTAGAGTCGAAAATTAAGGTATGGGGAGTATTGCCTTCATTGTTTTCAATATGTGATTCAATGTATTTAAAGCTGATTTAAGAGTTTAAGGGGTTTGAGGTTGATTTAAGAGTAAAGGAAATTAGGTCGTTGTGGCCAAAATCTATTGTTGAGGTTTTAACCGTATAAGAATTTGAATTGATGGTCTAATAGGTTTGAGGTTGATTTAAGATAAAGGAAATTAGGCCTTCGTGGCCAAAATCTGTTGTTGAGGTTTCAACCTTGTAAGGTAATTGGATAGTGAGAACTCTAATGACTGTGGGGTAGTTGTAAGGAAATTATGGGAATTGGAGACGTAAATATGATACGAGATTGGCCTAATAAGTCGTATATTTTGTGCCATTATCTTCGTAATACCTTAGGAATGATTTAGGGATGTTTTTAGGGCATTAGGGAAGGAAATCGTAGAGGTTTTTGGACTAGTTTTGGTGCTGGTGCGTAATAGCGATTTGCTATAGTTGTGAGTTCGCACGGCAAACATTCGCCTCAGACTCACACAGTGAACTTGCTAGCGAACGTAGCAGAGTTTCGCGAATTCTGATCTTGTGTAGTTATGTCCTGATGTTTTGATGTTGTGATTTCTTTGATGAATTACCATGAGTATGACTATGATTCCCCTGTAGTTATTACATGATTGTATGATGATTCCTATGAGTTATGATATGGATTCCATGAGTTTTGATGGTTACATGATGACATGATTATTATGATGATTTTGATGAATGATGCACCTAATTAGATTATTATGAGTATGATATTAACGTGTGCATCATGCATTCATATGCATCCGGACTTCGGTTCAGGACCTTGATCTTTGTGGCTTCAGTCCCATTGTGTGGATGTGAGATATTTTGTTGTGCTCTAGTTCTCGAGTAGAATCGATCACACTGTTGTGGATCTATGGAGGGTTGATGGCCCAGTGTCCATCAAATTTTGTTGATTGGTACCACATGCATGAGTCTTGTTGCATTTGCATTTATGTGACAATTTGGTGTAATTTATGATATTATGCCTTTTTGATGTTTCCTTGATGATTTTGATGATGTTAAATATGAAAATGACGCCATTTTATATATTGATTCTTATATTGATTATTATGAATCGTTTTACTCACCCTGCCTGTTTGAATGTTGCCTCCATGTGGGTAGCGTGCAGATGACCAGGTTTAGTCGTGGATGTCGTCGAGGACTTTTAAAGTTTTTGGGTCATTGGCCATTGTGGTTGACTTAGAGGGTCTTGCTTTGATAGTGTAACATCGAGTTGGAGTCTTTGAGTCAAACTATATTTTATTGAGTTTTGTTATATTGATTGCTTTGCGGCACAAGGAAAACTTTGGATTGTTACCTTTTTGAGTTCCGCTACCTTTTGAGTAATATTTATGAATAACTTTGGGAAAACCCGTTGTTTACGGAGCATTGACTATATTTGAATTTTTGAGAAGTGTGCGCCCTTTTGAGATGATTTATTATGTTCCAATATTTTACTCTAATAAATATGATTGATTTGCCTTTATATTTGCGGGATAGAAAAGGGTGTTACAACTAGTTTCTACAAAGGTTATAAATATGGATGAAGATTCAAGTTTGAATCTTAACAAGGATTCTTCAGATGAAGGAGTAGCAAGATCAAAAAATTATCAACTTTATTGTAATATGCAGATTTTCTATTGTAGGTTGTAATTGTAAAAAGCCTTAAGATTTCTTACCATTGACTATCTTAAAAATCTTAAGAGCTTTAGGTATTTGTTATGGTGATTTCCCGTACCTCTGATACTTGTATCATGTACACCTTGTTCTCTATTATGTTGAGCCTTCAATAGTTTAGATTAAAGTCTCTTGCTATCTGCTTGAGCCGAAGTCTTGTCTCATTAGGATTCAAGCAACAAGTCTTGAGCCAAGATGCTTAAGCCATATAAGTCTCATTGTTTAAGTGTTTGAGCTGTGAAAGTCTTATTCAGCTAGTCTGATTGAGCAATGGGAAATCTCCATTTGATGGGCGCGAGCAAGGGAAGTCTCAGTCTGGATGGCCATAAAAGCAGGTCGCTCGGCCAGAGGATGTGATCAAGAAGTCTTAGACATGTGCTCTAAGCAAGGGGAAGTCTCAACCTGAGACCTTTGGAGCAGGCGGCTCGGTCAGAAGGTGTGAGCAAGGGAAGTCTTAGGCATATGCTCTAAGTAAGGGAAGTCTCAGACAGTTGATCTGAGCAGCTATAAAAGACTTATGCAGAAACATAAATGATTGTGACCATGAAGTGGTTATAATGCAAATCTCTTATGAGGCAAGGGGATTGGACTACTATCAGTTAAGGGAGGAACCAGGATAAATGTTTTGGATCTTTTGCTGTTATTTTATTTACTTCTGTTATATCCACTATCAATAAATTAAAACAGAATCTGAACATCAGTTCTGATTCTGAAACTCTGATCAGAAGTTAAATTAAAAGAAAACGCAAAACACAATTCAATCCCTCTTCTCGTGTATTTTTTACACCTTCATAGTTGGGTTCATCATAGGTACAATAAGAAACATGAAACCTCTAGCAACTTCTCTGAGACCGAGGCTACCAACCATCATTCCATATTTAATCTCAACTTCTTCCTTTAAATTTTCCATAACCATCTCCACGAGAAACTTTGACAAAGGGGAACAAATATGGAAGAGAAAGAGACTTTGGTCGTTACTTTAAAAGAAATTATCTTGGAAAATGACCAAAATAAAGGCCCCTAGGGAGACAACGCAAAGACGTTAGAACAATAATATGCAAAAAGTGGTTGTAGAAACTAGAAATGACTACACAAAAGCGAATAAAAAGTTCTCAAACCTTAATAGTATCAAAAAAAGAAAAGGTTACCATTGAACCCCTTATATATCCCTTAATACAACTGTCAACCGATCAACATTGGATAACACTAAAAAAGACAACCTTGCCACCAATGATCGTCATTTTTCCTCGAACTACGCAAACACTCAAGTACCCTATAAAGGGGGCCATAATAAATGTTTGACCTAGGACCATGCCCCAAGTTTTCCCCACAAAGCGTGGCAGTCACGAGAAGAACATTCAATATGCACATTTCCAATGCATATGACTTCTCCTCAAAATCTTTACACTTCCCTCAGCATGAGAGCAACTCATAAACCCGTTAGACGGTTAGGAATAGCTCAGGTTATACAACCCCCTCTTCAACAAGTAGTAAGAAAGGCTTAAGGGTTAATTGTTTAACAGTTCGCAAGGCCCATGGACAAAGGCACAATCATGAATCCTAATACATAAAGCACAAGCAACATGCAGGAACATGTGAGACCTCATCCAAGTGCGAGCATGCGATCCCGACCTCCGAACTATCACTCACCATCAAATCTAATCGGACGATGATCTGCACAATATGCTAGACTCAACAAGAGTGGTTTAACCACTCACCTTATATAAGCTCGACACACACAATTTTCAATTATTTTTTCCACTTTCACTCTAAATCGCTTCTCGAACATATCACCAACTTGAACGTTGAAATGTTAAAATTTAGTGTTATACATTAGAAGCATTCACCACCACACCAAAAGATCTCGCCAGGATCTCGTTCCTTATTCTTGATTCCATATCGGGAAAAAGAGTGTTTCAATATAAAGAAATGAAATTTCTCTTTTTAATTCGTTTTTTACAATCTCAACATTGAATTCTTTAAAGTAAATATATTTATTTACACACTAAAGAAATGTTAAATAATAAATTGTTCGATAACATATATGGATTATAATTGAATTTATCAAGGATTATAAGTTTAAATATTTTGTATCATAGCAAAAGTAAATTAAAATACATAAAAGTAGATATTTAAAATATTTTATTTTTGAAAACATTTGAAAATGTATCTATTAATAAATAAAAAATTCAACTATATTTTGTAATTTAAAAAAAAAATTGAAGGATAAGTTGAACATGTTCAACAATTATTTTTGCTAGTTGTTTGATGAGTTAGGTTTTATATTCTTCATCTTTTTTTGTTTTTTTCTTTTTTATTCTATAATTTATCTTTATTTTATATTTTAAATGTTTAAATATTAAATAAATGATTAAGGAAAAATAATAAAAATTTATGATAAAAATATATAATTATTAAAGAGAAATATTACAACCTGAATCACCATATTTCTTCATCTCTACAAATATTTAATTAAATTTGTATTGACGATTATTTTAACATTTAAAAAATAATAACATTATTTTAGCCACATGCTCTACCACTAAGCTAAGTCGGCTGTTTGGTTGTTTTGTTGTTTAGTTAAAATAAAAATAAAAATTTCATCTTATGATTTTATTTATTTATAAATCAAATGTATGTAATTATAAGGTTTATTGCAAGCTGACTTTTCAATATAGTAGTTTATCCTTTCAAATTTGAAACATTATCTTACGATAATTTATCATTTTTTCCTTTTATATAGTTTCATTTTGTTATAGATTATCCACTTTCATCACCATTTGTAAGTGTTTTATTAACCATGTTTTGACTATATTCTTTTAAATTCTAACAAAATGGATCATATAAATTTCAAACAAACAAACAAAATGGTAAAATTCAAAATTTTAAGTAAATTGTTTTGTTTAGTTGAATTTGACATGTACTTTTTTTGAATATATATATATATATATATATATATATATATATATATATATATATATATATATATATATATATATATATATATATATATATATATATATATATATATATATATATATATATATATATATATATATATATATATATATATATATATATATATATATATATATATATATATATATATATATATATATATATATATATATATATATATATATATATATATATATATATATATATATATATATATTCCAACTTTCAACTTAATTTTAAAATAAAATATATCAATTTATCATAATAAAGCTTTACAGTCATAAACATATATATTAATAGTTTCAATCTATTTGTACTCCATTTGCATTTTTCGGAGATTATTTGTTTCCCTTTTTTTTTGATAATGCTAAAAGGGTAGAAGTATACTCCATTTCTTTTACTTCTTAACATTTCTTCTAAGTCACCTTAGTGAGAGATAATTTTTCATCGTAAAAAATGGGGAAATGTGATTTTATGTGCCTAACAAACATACTAGATTTTGATGATGACAAAGAGAACAAAGAAAAATTAACATAAACATCATCAAGAAAGAAAAATATTGAAGAAAATAAAAAAAAATTAAGTAAGAAGTTTTTTATGTTTGGCGCAACGAAAATCAAATACTAAGAAAAACATTAAAGGAGCTGAAATCTATGAACACTTGCCTGTGATCCTGTACCTCAGTTGTTTTTATCTTTTTGGGATCATTAGTTTGTAATAAGTATGAGTAGCTCTCAAAGTAATAAAGTATTACACGCATACCAAAATAGTTTTTCAAACATCATATGTTTTCGAAATGATCTTATAGTTATTTCTAGCCTAAGGCTAATCAATTAAAAATCATGTTCAATCAGTTAGAAAGAAAAACTTGCTCTATAATCAATTAGAACATGTGCCTAATCGATTATGGAGATAACTCGCCCTATAATCAATTAGGAATCTTCTTAATCGATTAAGCTCCAAACTTGGACATTCATTTCTTAAAAAGTTAGGCCATAATCGATTAACGTCGTAGATTAATCGATTAGGGAATGACTCTGACCCAAAATCCTTTTTTTTGGGCCAATTTTTTTCTATATAAGAAGGACACATGTTCGCTTCTAAACATCACAAACAAAGTGATACCTCACTCTTCTCTCTTACTTACTATCTTTTAGAAAAAATGTCGTACACTTAAAATTATTTTAGTGTTAAGAGAGCGAAATACACAAGAGCTATGCTTGTGTAATAGGTTTTTGAATCTAATTGTGCTATGGTTATAAATCAAGAGTATCATTTTCTTGTAACATTAATATTTTCATAAAGGTTACAAGTTGAACTTGGATAAAATTTTGGTGTAAGAAGGTTGTAGGTTGATCATGTGATAAAAGTTCAAGTTGATAGTGGAACTCTCAAAGGGAAATCTGTGTAGGACTAAAGTAGGTAATGGTTTAAGGTCAAACCAATATAAATTCTAATTTTCATTTTCCTAATTCTTCTATTTTATTTTCCTGCTATTCACTATTCCATGCTTAAATTTCTACTTTACGTCTCTTCTTAAAATTGACCAAGTAAAATAAATAGTTTTTCGTAAAAAGTTTAGAAAAATTATTTATCACAATTCACCATCTCTCTTGTATTTGAAGTCACTTGGTCAACATCTGGATACACGACCAGAGTGTTCCAGGAATACTTGATCGTGTGAAAGACTCTATCTACCCACCTTCTAAATTTGTGTGAAAGAATCAAAGAACATAGTATCCCTTTTATTATTATTATTATTATTTAATCATTTAGAGAGACGTTTCCTGAAGTTCATATACATTTTCTTCAAACATCCCTCAAAATGAATAAGAACGAGGGAAAAGGAAAATCAGGTGGCACCTCCATTTAGGGAGAAGGCACCACCATGCATACATACATAAATACATAAATACATAAATACATTCTTAAAGAAATGAATCAAATAAAAAATGCAAGACGAAGCACAAATCTCACTAGTGGATAAAGATAACATAATAATTTGAGATGGAATTTGAAGAAGTATTGAGAAAGGTACATCGACTTAAGAGAAACATTCTAAAGTAGACAAAGACCCATAAATTATAAAGGCAAGAAAGAAGAAGTGAAAAGAGCGGAAATAAATAATTCCACCTCTTTAAATACACACTCAACACATCCATGTAAACGAATAGTTTATAAATTCAACGGTTAACAACCAAGGATCCATAAGGTTGTAAACATACTAGTACATAAGTGACCTTTCATCTAGGAAGACATTGTTCCTCATCAAATTCATTGTTGCAGCCATGGTTCCTGTAACACCATTTTCTACCCCAAATATATAATGGCAAATCAATCACATTTATCAGAGTAATATTTTATATACAAAAAAAATCACCTCAAAGGGCGTACATTTCTCAATAATTCAAGTCAAAGTCAATGCTCCGTAAACAACGGGTTTTCCTAAAATTACTCAATAAATTGCTCAAATGGCAGCGGAACTCAAAAAGGAAAATCCGAAGTTTTCTTTGCACAACAACATAATCAAAATAAAAAAAAAATCAATAAAACATGGTTCAACTCAAAAGACCCCAACCCGATATTACGCTATCAGAGCAAGACCCTCTAAGTCAACCACAATGGCCAACGACCCAAAAACTTCAAAAAGTCCTCGACGACATCCACGACTAAACCTGGTCATCTGCACGTTACCCACGTGGAGGCAACATTCAAACAGGCAGGGTGAGTAAAACGATTCATAATAATCAATATAAGAATCAACATATAAAATAGCATTATTTTCATATCCAACATCATCATAATCCTCAAGGAAACATCAAAAAGCCATAACATCATAAATTACACCAAATTGTCGCATAAATGCAAATGCAACAAGACTCATACATGTGGTACCAATTCATCAAAATTAGATGGACATTGAGACATCAACCCTCCATAGATCCACAATAGTAGGATCGATTCTACACGAGAACCAGAGCACAACAAAATACCTCACATCCACATAATAGGACCGAAGCCACAAGAATCAGGTCCTAGACCGAAGTCCAGAATGCATATGAATGCATGATGCACACGTATAATCCTCATAATAAACTCATTAGGTGCATCATCATTAATCAAAATCATCATAATAATCATGTCATCATAGAATCACCAAAACTCATGAAATCAGCATCATAACTCATCATTACTCATAGGAAGCATCATACAATCATGTATTAATCTCAGAAGAATCATACTCATACTCATGGTAATTCATCAAAGAAATCACAACATCAAAACATCAAGACATCACTCCACAAGATCAGAATTCGCGAAAACTTTACTACGTTCGCTAGCAAGTTCGTTGTGCGAGTCTGAGGCGAATGTTGGTCGTGCGAAGGATTCTTTGTTGTGCAAACTCGTGATTACAGAAAATCGCTGTTATGCACCAGCACCAAAACCAGCCCAAAAACCTCTACGATTTCCTTCCCCAGTGCCCTAAAAACATCCCTAAATCATTCCTAAGGTATTACGGAGATAAAGGCACAAAATCTACGACCTATTAGGCCAATCCCGTATCATATTGACGCCTCCAATTCCCATAAATCCCTATAGTTACCACACATTCAGTAGAGTTATCATAATCATTCACCTTATACAGTTAAAACCTCAACAACAGATATTGGCCACGAAGGCCTAATTTCCCTTACTCTCAAATCAGCCTCAAACCTAAGACCATCAGTTCAAATCCCTCAAACTCATTAAACTCACCAGAAAGGTAACAACAATTCAATACTCAAAATCCCTAAACCCTTAAATCGGCTTTAAACACATTGAATCACATATTGAAAATAATGAAGGCAATACTCCTCATACCTTAATTGTCAACTCTAAGCCTTTCTCCTTGATTCTTGGAAACCTCGCGAAGCTTTGCCTCAATCCTCTTCCCTCAGAGCTCTGGCCTTGATTTCTTCTCTTTTCACGGTCTAACAAGAATGAATCCTAATTCTATTAAAATTCCTTTTTGTTAAACCTAACTTTGGGCCTTAAAATTGGGCTTTCCAACTTCACCCTCGCTAACTCCTCCTCAAATGTCCACTTTGCCCTTAATTCACTTATATTTATTTAAATTAATAATAGTACCAATATATTCATATTATATACTATTATTTAAATAAATAAATCAAAACTCCATAATTCTCAATACTTCATACCAACCACCGCAATTCACCAAAAATATGAATATTCCTATTTAAATAAATTAAATAAATATTCTAATAAATTTGGGGAATTGCAACTCTCCCCCACTTAAAAGAATTTTTGCCCTCGAAAATTACCTCAAGGAAACAGAGTCGGATACGACTCCCTCATCTGATCCTCACGCTCCCAAGCCCAACTTTCTCCAGTTGGTCCTCCCAAAACTACCTTTACCAAGAAAATCTCTTTACCTCACAGTTGCTTCACTTCTCGTTCATCAATTTGTACTGGCAATGCCTCAACAATCAAGTTATCTCTCACTTGTACCAATATATTCATATTATATACTATTATTTAAATAAATAACTCAAAACTCCATAATTCTCAATACTTCATACCAACCACCGCAATTCACCAAAAATACGAATATTCCTATTTAAATAAATTAAATAAATATTCCAATAAATTTGGGGTATTGCAACTCTCCCCCACTTAAAATAATTTTTGCCCTCAAACATTACCTCAAGGAAACAGAGTCAGATATGACTCCATCATCTGATCCTCACGCTCCCAAGCCCAACTTTCTCCAGCTGGTCCTCCCAAAACTACCTTTACCAAGAAAATCTCTTTATCTCGCAGTTGCTTCACTTCTCATTCATCAATTTGTACTGGCAATGCCTCAACAATCAAGTTATCTCTCACTTGTACATCATCCATCTGAATCACATGTGACGAATCTGGAATGTACTTCCTCAACTGAGACACATGAAACACAGCATGCAAATTCACAAGCGACGACGGTAAAGCAATTCGGTATGCTACTACTTCCACCTTCTGCGAAATCTGATACGGACCAACAAAATGTGGTGTGAGATTTCGAGATCTCAAAGCTCGGCCAACACCAGTTATCGGCGTAACTCTAAAAAACATGTGATCTCCCTCTTGAAAATCAAGTGATTTCCTCCTCTTGTCATGGTAACTCTTCTGACGACTCTGCGAAACTTTCATCTTTTCTTAGATCCTCTTGATCTTTTCAGTCGTCTGGTGAAAAATCTCAGGTCCAAGCATCACACTCTCGCCTGAATCATACCAACACAAAGGAGTCCTACATCTTCTACCATACAATGCCTCATACAGTGTCATTCCAATACTAGAATGATAAATGTTGTTGTAGGTAAACTTAATCAACAGCAAATGACTATCCCATGATCCACCTTGATCCAACACACAAGTTCTCAGAAAATCCTCTAAAGACTGGATAATTCTCTCTGTCTGTCCATTCGTCTACGGATGATAGGCAGAACTCAATCTCAACATGGTACCCAACGCGTCTTGCAAACTCTTCCAGAATCTCGATGAAGATCTTGGATCTCTATCGGACACAATACTCAAAGGTATCCCATGTAACTTCACAATTTCCTCAATATACATCTCAGCTAGCTTTAGCATAGAATGATTAATCCTCATTGGTAAGAAATGAGTTGATCTAGTCAATCTGTCCACAATCACCCAAATCGAATCATATCCCTTCAAAGTCTTTGGTAGGCTTGTCACAAAACCCATATAAATGCTATCCTATTTTCCACTCTAGAATATTCAACAGTTGCATCAGACTCAACGGTATTTGATGTTCAATATTCGACTTCTGACAAGTCTAACCAGCATACACAAACTCAGCTACTTCTTTCCTCATCCCTGGCCACCAAAATAATTTCCTCAAATCCTAGTACCTCTTCGTAGCACCAGGATGAATACTCAATCTACTTCGATGTCCTTCCTCAAGAATACTCTTTTTCAACTCAACAATATCTGGAGCACAAACTCTATCATGATATCTCATGATACCATTTTCATTAATCCCAAAATCAGCTCTTCGACTTTGATCCATCAAATTCAACCGATCTACCAACTCAAATCAGATTTCTGACCTTCTCAAATCTCATCAAGAATACCACTAGTAAGCTTCAACATTACCAAGCTTAACTCCATAAGAAGTCTCTTCACAAACCAAACTCATATCACGAAATTGCTTAATTAGTTCTAACTCTTTTACCATCATCATCGGTATATGCTAAGATTTCCTACTCAATGCATTAGCTACCACGCTTGCTTTATCAGAATGGTAATTCAAACCAGAATCATAATCCTTCAAAATTCCCAATCATCTCCTCAGCCTCACATTCAATTCTTTCTGATCAAAGAAATATTTCAAACTCTTATAATTACTAAACATCTCAAATCTCGGACCAAACAAATAATGCCTCCAAAGCTTCGACACAAACACAACAACAACCAACTCTAAATCCTGCATCTTGAAGCATAAGATAAAACTTGCTGATGTTGCATTAGCACACCTCCCCATCCCATCAATGAAGCATCATAATATACAACAATGGTTCTGCCAGATTCGGCAAAATCAAAACATGAGCTGCTGTCAGCCTTCTCAAAAGCTCTTGAAACTTTCTTCACACTTTGCATCCAAAACAAAAGCTTGAACCTTCCTAGTCCACTGCGTCAATGGCAAAGATAACTTGGAAAAATCCTTCAATGAATTTTTGATAATAATATGTCAGCCCAAGAAAACTTCTAATCTCAAAAACAGGTTTTGGAGCTTCCCATTGCGATATAGCTTCAACTTTTGACATATCAACCACAATAAATCTACTCAAGATCACATGACCTAGGAAACTCACTTTCTTCAACCAAAACTCACACTTTAATAGTTTTGCATACAATTGCTTCTCTTTTAACGCTGATAACACAATTTTCAGATGCTCAACATGATCCTCTTTACTCTTTGAATATATCAAAATATCATCAATGAACATAACCACAAACTTGTCCAAATAAGGATGGAAAATCCTGTTCATATACTCCATAAATAGACATGGTGCATTAGTCACACCAAATGGCATCACAAAATACTCATAGTGTCCATACCTTGTTTTAAAAGCAGTCTTCTGAATATCTTCAACCTTCACAAGAATCTGATGATACCCAGATCTCAAATCTATCTTACTGAACACACTTGTAACAACCAACTAATCCATCAAATCATCAATCCTTAGAAGTGGACATTTATTCTTGATAGTCACCTTGTTCAATTATCTATAATCCACACACAGCCTCACATAACCCTCTTTCTTCTTAACTAACAAAATTGGTGCACCCCACGGTGACACACTCAGACAAAAGAACCTCTCCTAAAGCAGATCTTCAAGTTAATTCTTCAACTTCTTCGATTCTGGTGTGGGCATACGATACGGAGCCATCGCTACCAAACTAGTTCCAAGAACTAGGTCGATCGTAAACTCCACTTTACGTTCCGGCGGTAAATCACTTATCTCATCAGGAAAAACTTCCGGATAATCACGAATGAATGACACACCACCAACTTCCCCACTTTATTAACACTCAAAGTTTCCATCAAAATAAACATTTGAGCACCATTCTGCGCCGACTCACCAAAACAATCTCTAAGCACTTAGCTTAACTCAAAACAATTCATTGCACACGCCATCTAAGCTTGCAAGGCACATCTATCCCATCCAACATGACCCCATCTACTATCAACAAGAGATTAAGGGCGATCAGTTCCTCAATTTGTCAATAGATAGCCAAAAATGATGATGGGGCATAACCCATCTTTACCAAACTATAAGAGCGTTAATCGACACACTGAGCCACCACTCCACACTTGAAACATCCTAGAGAAGCACAAACTTCTCCCCCACTTGTTTCATTCCCACTTCTGCAGACAAAGGTTAGAAAACAAATGTGTACCGACAGTGTTTTCGCACACATGTCACATACTAGAGAACAAATAACATTAGACAACTTGGCCGGACGGACCGACCTGCTCTGATACCACTAATGTAACACCCTTTTCTACCCCAAAAATATAATGGTAAATCAATCACATTTACCAGAGTAATATTTTAAACAAAATAAAAATTACCTCAAAGGGCATACATTTCTCAATAATTCAAATCAAAGTCAATGCTCCGTAAACAACGAGTTTTCTCAAA
Source organism: Lathyrus sativus (assembly GCA_963859935.3). NCBI lineage: Eukaryota > Viridiplantae > Streptophyta > Magnoliopsida > Fabales > Fabaceae > Lathyrus > Lathyrus sativus. The sequence continues at coordinate 222,477,945 of OZ012739.1, read as the reverse complement.
ATTACTCAAAAATTGCTCAAATGGCAGCAGAACTCAAAAAGGCAAATCCAAAGTTTGCCTGGCACAACAACATAATCAAAATAACAAAAATCAATAAAATATGGTTCAACTCAAAAGACCCCAACCCGATGTTACACTATCAGAGCAAGACCCTCTAAGTCAACCATAATGGCCAACGACCTAAAAACTTCAAAAAGTCATCGACAACATCCACGGCTAAACCTGGTCATCTGCATGTTACCCAAGTGGAGGCAACATTCAAATAGGCAGGGTGAGTAAAATGATTCATAATAATAAATATAAGAATCAATATATAAAATAGCGTCATTTTCATATCCAACATCATCATAATCATCAAGGAAACATCAAAAAGCCATAACATCATAAATTACACTAAATTGTCGCATAAATGCAAATGCAACAAGACTCATGCATGTGGTACCAATTCATCAAAATTCGATGGACACTGGGCCATCAACCCTCCATAGATCCACAATAGTAGGATCGATTCTACACGAGAACCGGAGCACAACAAAATACCTCACATTCGTACAATGTGACTAAAGCCACAAGAATCAAGGTCTTAGACCGAAGTCGGGAATGCATATGAATGCATGATGCACACGTATAATCCTCATAGTAAATTCATTAGGGGCATCATCATTCATCAAAATCATCATGATAATCATGTCATCATAGAATCATCAAAACTCATGAAATCAGCATCATAACTCATCATCATTACTCATAGGAATCATCATACAATCATGTTTTAATCTTAGAAGAATCATAGTCATACTCATGGTAATTCATCAAAGAAATCACAACATCAAAACATCAAGACATTACTGCACAAGATCAGAATTCGCGAAAACTCTTCTACATTCACTGTGTAAATCTGGGGCGAATGTTCCCCGTGCGAAGGATTTTTCGCTGTGTGAACTTGCGATTACAGCAAATCGCTGTTACGCACCAGCACCAAAACCAGCCAAAAAACCTCTACCGTTTCCTTCCCTAATACCCTAAAAATATCCCTAAATCATTCCTAAGGTATTATGGCGATAAAGGAACAAAATCTACGACCTATTAGGCCAATCTCGTATCATATCCACGCCTCTAATTCCCATAAATCCCTATAATTACCACACATTCACTAGAGTTTTAATAAATTTTTACCCTATACGGTTAAAACCTCGACAACAAATTTTGGCCACGAAGGCCTAATTTCCCTTACTCCCAAATCATCCTCAAACCTATCAGACCATCCGTTCAAATCCCTCAAACTCATTAAACCCAATAGAAAGGCAACAACAATTCAATACTCAAAATCTCTAAACCCTTAAATCGGCTTTAAACACATTGAATCACATATTGAAAACAATGAAGGCAATACTCCCCATACCTTAATTGTCGACTCTAAGTCTTTCTCCTTGATTCTTGGAAACCTCGCAAAGCTTTGCCTCAATCCTCTTCCCTCAGAGTTTCGCATCGCTGCGAAGAGGGGCCGACAAGGACAAAAGAGTCGCCACCATTAGTTATTTATCCCAAAGGAAGGAAAGGAAACAAATTAGAGAAAACCTACGAAAAAGGGAAAAGGCAGGTCATCGCAACTAAATCTTGGGTTCGGGAGTCGGTTACGCAATGGGAAGGTATGAGCATCCCTCACGTCCGTCGTACTCGATGGGATCCATGCTTGTTATTTATCTTAAGGGTGTTAATCTATCTAAGCTATAGGCCACAGGGACCAAAGAAAAGAAAAGAGACTCGATAGAGCATCTCCGCTCTATGCCTACGTATTCCCTCGTGCAATGGGAAAGTCAGAGTCAACGTAGTTCGGAAACCTACGGGTGAAGGTGGGGAAAGGTTGCTCACCAAGAAATCGCCGTCTTGTGCCTACGTATCCTCGTCTGGTACGAGAAATCAGAGCAAACGTAGTTCGGGCTGACACGACCACAAGTTGGTTCAAGTGTTTTAACCGAGTGGGATTAAACCTTCGTTCTAGAAGTTAGGTGTATTGCTGCTCGACTATTGGAGACTTAGGCATTACCTGTTTGCGGTAGAACCAAGAGTTAACAACACTCTTGTCATACCCCAAATTTTACCCTCATATTCTTTGATCTCTTGCATATCATTTAGGTCAATCATTTTGCATGACTAACTTATTCATCAGCTTTTGTTTGTTTTATTTCACTCAGGAATCAGGGTTGGATTTCATAAGCTTCAAAAGTGGTTGAATTAAGGTTTTGGATATGAGGTCTCTGCTGAGATTCGTTGTTTCTTTCAGTTATTACACTCAAGGTGTCGTTCAATTGAGTTTCAGATGAGGTTAGCAAGTTCAATGTGTGTGCAAGTACTGATGGGGTGGCTAAAGTTTTGCTTTTGGTATGAGGATTTATCAGGTCGTTGTCCAGTCAAGATCATTTCAAGTTGGGTTCAAGTTTGAGTTTTTGTTCAGGATTTGTGACAGTCAAATTCATTGTGGAATCTTTAAGTGTTGTGGAGGCGTTACCCATGTCTATTCCTGTAAATATCCATTTCTAATCCATTTACAAACCTTTTCTTATATATTTCTTATTCAAACCATTGAACCATTTCCTAGAATCGATTCACCTTTCCCCATTTTTTTAACCTTTCATTCACTTCAATTTATTCCATTATCCATCTTAATCCAATTTCATCATCCATTTTAATTCACTTCTCTTTTTTTATCCATTACACAAAAATCCACCAATTTCCATAATATCATTTTCCATTCACACAAAAAATCAACCAAACTTTTATTTGTTTATTATTACACCAAAATTACTACAAAAATACATAAACTATCTCATAAGCCCATTATCACAAATTCTTCAAAAAACATTACATATGCCAATAGGCCCATTTACTAAAGGTCATGACCAAAGTACAAAGAGACACAAGACCAGGTTTGCCACACTCTTTAATGCTGCCAAAATACCAGTTAGTCAATCCCAAGATTTTCCTTGACCAAAACCATGTCTCACTCAAAACTCAAACCTTCGTCCAAAATAACCTGCTCTTTCTGCTATCAAACCTGTGCTTCTGAAATCCTACTACAAACTGTCAAAACTCAATGCAAAACTCTGCTCCCTCACACTAGCATCACAACCTGTCATTGAAGTAACCCATCAACATAATAAAACCTTCCTGTATAACTAAGCTTAACCAAAAGCTCCAAACCGAGCCACACCTTGACCAAATTCATATCATAACTATCCAAAACTACCTGCCACAAATATCTAAATCACAACTCTAAGACAAAACTGCATGTTGAAAGTAACAAGGCATAAGGAAAAGGGGAGGGAGATGATAAAAAGGGAAAGAAACAGCACATAAGACCTGCATCAATGTTTCATCCTGCTCTACCATCTGTACTACTGCTACAATAAAGCAAAAAAACCTTCAATTTTCTGCATCCAAGCCTGCTTCGAGCTGTACCGAAACCTGGACTTTGACCTATGAGCAACCTACAATACCCCCCAAAATATCATCCTTCATAGCTTGCACACCAAAATCATACTGCTACAATGCATAACAACGACCTCACAATCTGCTACAACAAGCCAAGTTTGGAGCCACTCTACACGACACCCTAGTTCTGCAAAAACCTGCAGTGTGATTCACAAGAATTGCATCGAAACGGAAAATTCCCCAACCTGTAACACTCTGCATCTTAAAAGGAATTTGCACAAGAGCCTGCTTCAGTCAGCTCACAAAACACCAAATTTTACTGTGATGAAAGGGATGTAACACTGCAGCACAGCAAACAAGAAAAGAGATTAATGAATGAACTGGGGATTTTTTTTAAGGAGGAGAAGGATAGAGAAATAGAGGGGGGAGTTTAGCACCAACTTTTCATTTTGCACTACAAAATCACAACAATCTTGAATTGCAGAAGAAAAAAAATCATAAAACTCATATGGCCAAAACCGTCTCCTTCCGCTCACACAAATCGATCATCCATAAACCACCAAAAACACTCATCACTCATCATTTTTATTTTGTGGATAAGGAGCTGTAGAGTAAGAAGAAGAGGCAGTGAACCTGGAATTCATGTCAGAGTTGTTTCCTGTGTAGAATCATAAAATCTTCACCAACAGTAGAAGTTGCGACAGGAAGAATAAAATCGAAGAAAGTGATTTAAATTCATACCTGAGATTCCAGTTTATTTGAGGTAAGTATCTTAATCCTTCGTATTTCAGTTTCTTCTGTGTGTTGGTTTGAACTTATGATGTTGTGCTCCCCATTTTATCACAGAATCACACCTCTCTGATTAATCACTATGCCATAAGATTATAGATTAGCTTTTGCTCATGAGTTGTGTTTTGTTTATTTCCATTGCTCGCGTCCATCTGCGGTACTTTTCTGTCTCACCTTGTTTGTTCTAAGGGACTGCTAGCAGATGCAGTGTATGGAAGCCTCGAGAGTTACCGTTTTTCTGCATTTTATTTTGAATTTTATTTGGGGTTAGAAAGGGACAAAGAGGAGTTTTGTTCTTTCATGGCATGCCCTGCTCCATCCGCTTCTCCGTACAACCACCTTCCATGAAACTTGCCAGACCCGTTTAAACCTTCAACCAACTTTATCTTCATCCAACCTTCACCAGTAATCTTCAACAAGCCAATAACCACAACAAGTTAAAAGCTTCCTTTGTTTTCACGAAAACAATTTCTCAGCCATGAGTGAGATTATAAGAAAACCGAAATTGGAAAAACAAAAGGGATTATGTGGAGAAATGGAAACAAACCCTTTGAAACCATTATCTTTAGTTGACGGAGAGCTCTCGCAGAAATACCGTCATCTCGTCGAAACGCTTTCTATTTCCGATTTTGTTCGAATCTACCACGCCAATCATCTCCACTTAGAACAACAACAGCAACGAACAACTAGTATCACCTGGACAGAGGTATTCGTTTAAGGTCTCGACGGAGAGAGTTGTGTCGCTACTGCGAAAATCGGCGCCGGCTGAACAGAAGAGTCGCCACCGTGCGTTATTTATCCCACGGGAGGGAAAGGAAACGCTCAGAGTAAACCTCGCACAACACGGGAAAGGGATGGTCATCGCAACCAAAACCTGGGTTCGGGAGTCGGTTACGCAAGGGGAAGGTATTAGCACCCCTCACGTCCGTCGTACTCGACGGGATCCACGCTTGTTTTCGGGTATGGATTGTTATTCTATCTACACTAAGGGTCGAGGGTTAAAAAGAACAGGGAATGAAAATAAAATGACTCGGAAAAGTATCGCACTTTATGCCTACGTATTCCCGTCTGGAACGAGAAATCAGAGTCAACGTAGTTCGCCTACCTACGGGAAAGGAGGGGAAGGTTGCTCGCTAGGATATCGCATCCTATGCCTACGTACTTTCACACGGCATGAAAGATCAGAGCAAACGTAGTTCGGGCCATAGAAGACACAAGCTTGTCTTGGTTGATTTTATTCCTTCGGAAAAAGGTTTTCTTGATTAACAGTCCCGGCGGACAAAAATGACGCTTTGATGAGTTCACCTTCTTTTACAGAAGAAGTGTCTTTTATTGGGTTTGAAATCTTTATGTGTTTTTCTGTTTGTTTTGAGGAAGAAGAGACAGAACTCTAACCTATGGTTGCGAAAGGGAAACAAACTAACCTAATGTTATCATGCATGGGTTAAGACCTAGTGTCTATCATGCTCCTCTCTTGCACAGAGAGAAACAGAGATCCTACGGGATAGGCGAAAACAGAGACAATAGCAGATATATACAGTAAAGCAATAAAATGCATGGATGCAACAATACAAGCGAGGCAAGGGAGTCCCACTCAACCTCGAACCTAGAAAACAATAGGCAAAAGTGAACAGGCTTCACTTTCAACCCAACAGGGTAAACAGCAAACAATACAGTCCAGAAAACCATTCAATACATCAACAATGAAATACAACAAGAAAATAAACAGCTTCAGCAGCTCTGGATCAACATCTGGCTCCAAGTAATCTCCCATCAGCTATAGGCTTCAACAAGCATCAATCTCCATCTTCATGGCCTTCAGGCAAAGGCTCTGATCATCAGTCCTCTATCTGCAATGGCTTTTCTTCAAGCTCAAACCTCCAGGATGAGGGATCAGTCACAAGAGTGGATTGGGTGTTAAGCAATCAGTTGACTACCAAAGGTGGTGAACAGACTGCTTCTAACACATATGACATTTTCTCTCAAGAGTTCTATCTCTTAGACACTATCACCAAGCCTTCCAAAGGAAGGGGGTGAGTGTCTTAGAGAGACTCTGAATCACAGAGAAGAATGGATGCAGACAAGGCAATCCATGTTTGAGAAACAAGCTTTCTAATCTAGAGCTCTGCCTAGCTCCTAAACCCTAGTTCCTCAGCATCTGCCAACAAAAATCTCTTCTTCAACTCTGGAAGTTGATCTTCAATCTCTGGATCTTCAATGGCTTTCATCTCCTCAAGTCTTCAGCTCTCCCAAGTCCCCAGACAATCCCAATACCCACACATACAAGCAATAATCCCCAGAGAGCACACCACACCAGTCAATCAGATATATACAGTACATTAATAGCAGTAGGTGAATCCTGACTTTTTCTAAGGGGATCTAATAACTACCCATAGCCCCTATAGTCCCATAGCTAAACTATTCAAACCCTAAGTCCTAAGGGAAATGAATTGATTCTCCTAAGTCATCACCTAAAACCCTAGTTTATTCATGTTGTTCACACCTAAACTAAACACCTAAAATTAATTTCTAAAAAATGGGAACTAAATTGTATCTACAAGTTTAATGTCTAACCTAAGCAACCTAAAAAGAATGGGCAAAAAATATTGAAGCAATTAATAGAACAAAAAATAACAAAATCATGTATGAAATGAAACTATTAAAATGTTATTTATTTAGAAAATATGGGAAAAATACCAAATAAAAAATAAAATGCAATTTTTATTTTTTATAATTTTCTAGACATCCTAAAGAAAAATATGCAAAAAGAATGAATTAAAAATAATGTTTTTTCCATTTATTATGAATTTTAGAAGATGCATGAAAAAATGTAAAGAAAATTAAATGAAATATAATGGAAATGAAGGGAGGGGGTGAAAATAGCAAGCAGATCATGTTCAGCGCGTTGGGCCCATTAAATTGGGGGGTGCGAATAGCTGTCTGAGCCCAATTCCCCCCAATAAATGAAACGGTGCGTTTCATCTTTTAAAATTTCCCTCCGTTTCTCAGAATGCACGTGGACCGTTGGATGGCAATTCTAGTCAAAGGTCAAGGCTTCATCGTGTGGTCTAGCCTTCATCTTCAACCTTGAGCTCTCCTAGGGTTTCAGAAATCCCTAACCATGCATGACCTTCTCTCCCTCTGTTCTCTCTCCACACGCCATGGATTCACACGATATAAAAAGCAAAATTCATCAATTTCTTTCCCTCTACAAGTCTATATCCTTAGTTTACCTTAAAACTCAAACAATCAGCCAATTCGAAGAAGGTAACAGATGGAAACCACCATTGGTATCTGATATGAAACCTCTCCAATTCTCCACAAAACTCATCCTAAACTGATCTACACTTCACCCTGATCATAGCATGCTACTCTACTAACAATCTCAGGCCTTATCTTAGCAATTACAAACCTCAACAGTTTTGATGCATCATGCTCATACTTCATGAAACTTCTCCAAAATCATCCCAATCAATCTTCTATCCTAGCTTAACCATTCTACTCTATCAAAACCCTAAAATTCTAACTAATTCATGCCATACGAAGAGAAAACAAACCTGGTGCAATTCCTTGATACAGGTGCTAAGATCTTCAAATCAACTGCTTGTGATGAAAGGAAAGTGATCAAGAGGCTTGGTAATTACTTCTGTATGCAACAAGTATGGTTCTAAGGCCTTGAATCACTCACTTCCAAAGTTCATGCTTCTTGAATGATAATGATGAATGACACAATTCCTTCCTCAATTTGACAAATGAAGGTATGGATTCTGATCCTTGTGTGGTGAAGATGAAGATTCAATCAAGAATAATGAAGATTTATGGAGATTATAGAGGTTTTGGGAAGCTTATGCAAATTGAAGAAAGTGTGGAAAAGTTGGGGTTTTGAACAAATGGGAGCACCAACCCTTGCATGAACCAACTTGTATGAATATATAGATGGGATTAGAACTTCCTAGAAGCTTGGAGAAGTTTCCCTTGCACTTTTCCTTTTCAATTTGGTTTATGTAACTTTCAATTCAAGCAACCATGGATAACTCTTAAATATTGAACCAAACTCAAAATTCTACTTTAGCCAATGTCTTTAAAATGATCTTTCCATTCAAAATGACCTATAATTTTGCTTCATTTGGCCAAGATATGAAAAATCTCATTTTTAAGGCCATTTTTCTTCATTAAATTCAACAATTTTGAAACCTTATGCTATGAATCTTTCCAATCTCTCATGGTCACCTTTATAGACTCAAAATGTCATTTGGAGCAAGTTTGATGTTGTAAGATTTTCCATTTGAGGCCTCCTTGTATGAGTTTTGGGTATAGGTTAAAATGACCTGTAATTCACAAATGACCAAAATACCCTTTGCTTGCCAAGATCATAGGTTGAGTTCCACACATCATATGAAGGCATACCATACCATTCTAGAAATCTAAGACAATAAGGAACAACTCTTATGTTTACCAGAAGTTCATTTGAAATCTCCTTGAGGGGTAAAAATTGCTTGGAAGTCAAGTCACTTTCACAGACAAAAATTCAGATACCTCAGATGACCTGTAACTTGCAAGGACCATAACTTGAGTTCTATAAATCTCCTTGATGTCTTCCACCACTCAAATTAAAGGTCTTGATATCCTCTACAAGTTCCATGTTGGCCAAGGATCCATTTGAAGCTTGCATTTTGATTTATCTTGCTTGGAAATTTTACCTAAACTAGGGGATTTTACATAGAAACCCTAATTTAGAAACTCCTCTTCTCCTTGATTTCTCTTGATTCCTTCTTAGCATAACAACATATCCTTATTCTCCATGTCAAATTATGAACCCCACATCTCTTCAATAGCCCTTAATGCCCTCATATCAATCAATTGACCTAGGGTTGACCTAGGGTTGACCCAGATGAAACCCTAGTTGACTGTCTTCAACTGTAATTCTTGTGACTTCACCAATGACTTGTCTCCTTCTCCAAATGACTTTCTAAGTCCTCCAAGATGTCTAGATACCCGCCATGCTCAACTCACAGCCCATAATTCCCTTGTTGATCCTCAGATGCCCTCAGATAGGAGATAGTCTCAAAGCTTGATCCACTGACCTCTCTGCTTTCAAATTCTTTTCTGATGACTTGAATGAGATTGAATTAGGATAATAACCTCTGGATAGGCCTCTAGAGATGAGAATAATGCTTGGTCCCTGCTGGATGACTTGCTATGCTTATGCTATGCAGATGGTTAGGCTATGTACATGACTCTATATACAAATGCTAATGATATTGAAACATAAACCAAGTGAATAAGGTTGGGCAAATTTTAGGGTGCAACAGCTGCCCCTATTCAAGCGACTTGGACCCGATTGGGTGAAGAGCCCGGAGCCTTCAGACATTCGCGGTACGAGACGGTTGAATACCAATGAAACCTGAAATTTGCCAACCACAGAAATAAACTGTGCTCCTGCTTGGGGAATGACATTCATCAGCTGAATCTGACCGTTATGACAACCCCCTGATCTCGCACGACCGTGCTAGGGATTATTTTCATCGTTCTGAAAAAGATTCTATCATCGCCGAGACAGAACACTGTCCACGTCAGGACGCCTGCTTCGTCGATTTGGGAAAACCTCAATAACTTTGCTGGGGACGGCTCGTCTGCCTTCCCGTTAGAACTAAATCTTCCCCGTTGGGAATAAACTCTTCCATGTTAGGAATAACACCGTCCACGTTAGGGCTCACCTTTCCATGTAAGGAATGACTTCTTCTTCGTCAAACCCTTCCATGTAAGGAATACGTCTTCTTTCGAATCTGTCCACGTCAGGACCAAACTCCTTCCACGTCAGGAACACACTCTTTCTTTCCACATCAGGAATACAAGCCTCCTTCCACGCAAGGAATACTATCTTTCCACGTGAGGAATATAATCTCAACCTGAATCTGTCCACGTCAGGACTGACTTGATATGTCCGCGTAAGGACTCACTTTTTCCACGTAAGGAATCACATCTTGGTATGTCCGCGTAAGGACTCAATTTTTCCACGTAAGGAATAAACTCGTCTTTCCACGTAAGGAAACCATTTCTCTTCCACGTGAGGAACGCTCTTGATATGTCCACGTAAGGACTCTAATCTTTCCACGTAAGGAATCATCATCTCCGAACTTTCCGTGTAAGGAAACTTCATCTTTAAACTTTCCGCGTAAGGAATCTTCATCTTTAAACTTTCCGCGTAAGGAATCTTCACCTTTAAACTTTCCGCGTAAGGAATCTTCATCTTTCCCCGTTAGGAATACATCTTCTCCACGTAAGGAATCAGCTTTTTCTTTCCACGTAAGGAATAACTCTTTCCACGTAAGGAATCATATTTTGATATGTCCGCGTAAGGACCCCTCACTTTCCACGTAAGGAATACAATCTCTTTTCTGAATCTGTCCACGTCAGGACTGCACTTGCTTTTCCCCGCAAGGAACTGAAGCTTCTCTTTCCTCGTAAGGAATAAGCTTGTCCACGTCAGGACTCACATTTCGTCTTGATTTGTCCGCGTCAGGACTCCGCTGAGGAAATAAAACTTGTCCACGTTAAGACCCATGCACCTTTGACCCACTGGGGAAATGAGACTTGTCCACGTCAGGACTCACATTTTGCTCTCAACACAAAGAGGGATAAACTTGTCCACGTCAGGACTCTCGCATCTTGTCATCACGAAGAACTATAAACTTGTCCACGTCAGGACGTACATTTCACCATTACAAATAAAGCTATCTGCTGGAAATAAATTGTCCACGTCAGGACTCCAACACGAAGAGTAATCAACCTTGTCCACGTCAGGACTCCACACTCAATCAATACCGAGAACTCGCACCTGTCCATGTTAGGACTAACACGCATCGTCAACTCGAGGAAATGTCCACGTTAGGACTCCACATTCCAACAATCTTCTCTAGCACACAGAAAACCCGTCAATAAAATTGTCCACGTTAGGACTCATCCTTCCATTGGTCCGCAAATTTCTTATCACTGACGTTACAGCAACTTTGAGGCTGGCTCTACTGGGGATATTTGGAAATCATACTTTCCGGACGCCTGTTCTAATTCATGAATCCTTTGATGATCAATAGCTCTGCTTGGGGATAAGGAGAAACTTATCCTGCTGACTCTGTCGGGGGAACACAAGAAATTCATAAATAACTCTGCTCGGGGACAAAGAGAACTTCATCTTGACAACTCTGTGGGGAGCAGTGCCAAAGCTGACCCTTCGTGAGATATCTCACGTCGCGGTCCTGAATGTTTATTGATTCACCTGAGCAAGGGCTCTCTCTACCTGCAAGAGAAACAATACTTGGAACAAACGGTTAGCCAACCTAGCTTACGTTTCAAAAATGTGTATGTTTGACGGCGATGCAATGCTCCATTTGACATGGAAATGCTACACTTTTATTTGGTGGATGCAAGTACGACCCTATATGCCAATGCAACTGCAGACTTGAACTGCTGGGTACAGAAACTGCTTCAGCAAAATAAATGCTGAAGATAATGCCAACTCCGCTGGGGATAGCCAGGTGCTACAGAATCATTCCAGCAAAATAAATGCCGGAAGAGTGAAGTCGACTCAGCCGGGGAATGGGGATTTAAACCAAACACCTCACTGAAGTAACATCCTGCCGGGGGATGTAACTCTGCTGGAGAATAGCAGATGTGCCTGGTATGATTGAACTTCTGCGGGAAAGTGAATGGATATCACACGGTATTTTGACAAAATAAATGCCATGATCCACACCAACTCTGCCGGGGAGAGCCTTAATCTTCTAGTTCCACTAGGAGGAATACTTGCTGAGAAGAGAATTCCGCGGGGGATAGGATGATGCTCTTGGGAAAAATCAATTGCATCCGCTGGGGGAGAGTAAATGACCCTGCGAGGAAAGGTGAACTTGTCTGAATACAGCTCACAACTATTAATCTTCGGAGGCTAAACCAACTCGGCTTGAGATAAGGAATCCCTCTGGGGGAGCACCATACTGTCTGAATATAGCCTTACGATCTTGGAGTCATCAATTCTGCTGAGGGTAAACGACTCTGTGGGAGCACGTCCTTTTGGATAGATTACGACTAGCTGGGGAATTCTGTCCTTCTTCAGTAAGGAACATGCATGACCTGCGTGAGGGTCGAGTCCTTCGTTATTGCAATCTTTTGATCATCTTCCTCGTACGGCTATGAGACCTGCAACAGCACAAACAAAACAAGACAAATCTACGCAACCAAGTCGATTCAGGTTAGTGACGCTATTTTCAGTTAATTCAAAGCTTTAGCAACTGTTGGCAAGGGCCAGTAACGTTATGCACATGTTAGTTTCATCAAACTTAGGCGTTAATCATGCATAACCGTAAAGAACAGTGTCAAGTACTGAATAACGTATTTTATTGATTGGGCCCCTGAATGGGCGGAGTTTTTGTACACGGGATGTAACTCCTGAAAAGAGGAAGCTACACAAAGCAAATATACAAGTATGCACAAGAAGCATAAATATATTGACAAATGAAATTTTGTACACATGTCGGCAACGGGATGCAGACGAACACCACGAACTGATCCTCCTATGACTCATCCGACTCTAACGCTTTTCCCGGTATTCATATTTCTGAAAAGGTTGTACCAGATAACCGATCCTCCCCGTTATATTCTCCCGCATTGATGCTCAGTGCAATATCAAATTCGGACCGCAGTCATTTGCTTTTCGAATCCCTAACTTTTGCGTGAACCGCCCTTTACGGGTTTTCAATTCACCGGGATACCCCTTTTTGCCGAAGCCGCCCATTGTAGGTTTTCAACTTCGCGGGTGTACATTTTTTCAATTTTATCCCTAATTTTTTGCCCGAACCTTTCATTCTGTTTTTGGTTTGCCAGGATGCCCCATTTTTGCCTGGACTCTCTTTTTTCTGTCCAGCGGGTCTATTTTAAGCAAAGTATTTTTTAACTGCGTCCGAATTCACAGGCGACGTGAAGTCTTCTCCGTCCATGGTGGACAACAACAATGCTCCTCCTGAAAAGACTTTCCTGACAACGTATGGCCCTTCGTAGTTGGGGGTCCACTTGCCCCTGTGATCTGCTTGCGGCGGGAGAATCCTTTTCAGCACAAGGTCGCCCGTCTGAAAGCTTCGCGGATGTATCTTCTTGTCGTACGCTTTCTTCATTCGGCTCTGGTACAAACGACCGTATACTAGAGAAGCTATCCTCTTCTCGTCCATCAAACTCAGTTGATTCAACCTGACTTTCACCCATTCTGCCTCGTCCAGCTGAACGTCTCGCAATACCCTCAGAGAAGGGATCTCGACTTCCAATGGTAATACCGCTTCCATTCCGTATACTAACGAGAACGGGGTTGCCCTGGTTGATGTGCGTACCGTCGTACGATAACCGTGCAAAGCGAAAGGTAGCATCTCATGCCAATCCTTATAGGTCACCACCATTTTTTGAACGATCTTCTTGATATTCTTATTGGCTGCCTCGACAGCGCCATTCATCTTGGGTCGGTAAGGGGAGGAGTTGTGATGCTCGATCTTGAAATTCTGACAGAGCTCCTTCATCATTTTGTTGTTCAGGTTCGAACCGTTGTCCGTGATTATCCGCTCGGGGATCCCATATCGGCAAATGATATCTCTCTTGATGAATCTGGCCACCACTTGCTTCGTTACGTTTGCGTATGACGCCGCTTCCACCCACTTGGTGAAGTAATCGATTGCTACTAGAATGAACCGATGCCCGTTAGAAGCCGTCGGCTCGATCTTTCCAATCATATCGATTCCCCACATCGAGAATGGCCATGGCGATGACATTACATTTAGCGGACTCGGAGGCACATGGATCTTGTCAACATAGATCTGGCACTTGTGGCACTTCCTTGCGAACTTGAAACAATCAGTTTCCATAGTCAGCCAAAAATAGCCTGCCCGCAGCAGCTTTCTTGTCATAGCATGTCCACCAGCATGCGTACCAAAGGTACCTTCGTGGATTTCCTCCATGAGTAGCTTTGCCTCTCTTTCGTCTACACAACGCAACAGCACAAAATCGTGGTTTCTTCTGTATGAGACGCCATCTGGATTCAAATAGAAATTACCCGCTAATCTCCTGAGAGTCTTCTGATCTTGACTGGATGCCCCAGCCGGATACTCTTTATTCTTCAGGAAATTAAGGATATCAAAATACCATGGTTTGTCATCAGATGCTTCATCAATAGCAAATACATAAGCTGGCCTGTCAAGCCGAGAGATGACGATTCGGGGAGCCTCGTTCCAGAAGTTGACTTTGTACATGGAAGACAAAGTGGCCAGGGCGTCAGCCATTTGATTCTCCGCCCGCGGTACGTGATGCAATTCAACCTTGTCGAAGAAAGGCAACAATCTCCTTGCATAATTCATGTAATGTATCAAGTTGGGCTGACGTGTCTCCCATTCCCCTTTGATCTGATTCACCACCAGAGCTGAGTCTCCGTATACATCCAGATTTTTGATTCGCAAATCAATGGCTTCTTCAAGCCCCATAATACAAGCTTCGTATTCGGCTTCATTATTAGTAACGGCAAAGGTCAATCGGGCAGTAAACGGGATGTGCGACCCGTGTGGCGTAGTGATGATTGCCCCTATTCCGCTACCGTAAGCATTCACAGCTCCGTCAAATATCATCTTCCATTTGGAACCCACCTCTGGTCCTTCGTCTGGCAACGGCTCTTCACAATCTTTCATCTTTAGGTACATGATATCCTCGTCAGGAAAATCAAACCTCATCGATTGGTACTCTTCAATAGGCTGCTCCGCCAGATACTCAGACAGCACACTCCCCTTTATTGCCTTTTGCGAGACGTATTGGATGTCATATTCAGTCAAGACCATCTGCCAACGGGCAATTCTACCCGACAACGCCTGCTTTTCGAATACATATTTGATAGGATCCATCTTCGAGATGAGCATGGTTGTATGATTCAGCATGTACTGCCTCAAACGCTTGGCGGCCCAGGCTAGCGCGCAACAAGTTTTCTCCAGCATTGAATACCGAGATTCGCAGTCTGTAAATTTCTTACTCAAGTAATAGATTGCATGCTCTTTTCTCCCTGTCTCGTCATGCTGACCGAGAACACAACCCATGCTTCCCTCAAGAACCGTCAAATACATGATCAATGGTCTCCCTGCCACTGGGGGTATCAAAATAGGAGGCTCCTGCAGATACTTCTTTATTTTATCGAACGCCTTTTGACAATTTTCGTTCCATGTTACAGCTTGATCTTTCTTCAACAGCTTGAATAATGGTTCACACGTGGCAGTTAGGTGAGATATGAACCTAGCAATGTAGTTCAACCTCCCTAAAAACCCGCGCACCTCTTTCTCTGTTTTAGGCGTCGGCATTTCTTGAATTGCTTTTATTTTAACAGGATCGACCTCTATTCCTCTTTCGCTTACGATAAACCCCAGCAGTTTACCCGATCTCACCCCGAAGGTGCATTTGTTAGGGTTCAGTCTCAGCCTGAACTTCCTAAGCCTTTTGAATAACTTCAGCAGATTCACCAGATGCTCTTCCTCTGTCTGGGATTTGGCAATCATATCGTCAACATAAACTTCGATCTCTTTATGCATCATGTCATGGAAAAGAGTCGTCATCGCACGCTGATATGTTGCCCCAACATTTTTCAGACCAAAGGGCATCACTTTGTAGCAAAATGTTCCCCATGGCGTTATGAAAGTAGTCTTCTCCATATCCTCTGGCGCCATTTTAATCTGATTATAGCCTGAAAAGCCATCCATGAAGGAGAATACGGAGTATTGAGCGGTATTATCAACTAACACGTCAATATGAGGAAGTGGAAAATCGTCTTTTGGGCTTGCTCTATTCAAATCCCTATAATCCACGCACATCCGCACCTTGCCATCTTTCTTTGGCACTGGTACGATGTTAGCAACCCAGGAGGGATACTTTGTCACAGCCAGGAACCCAGCGTCCCACTGTTTTTGAACTTCCTCTTTGATCTTCACTGCCATATCTGGTCGAGTTCTGCGAAGCTTTTGCTTGACTGGCGGGCATTCTTCTTTCAGTGGCAGGCGATGCACAACCATGTCTGTATCAAGCCCTGGCATATCTTCATATGACCAAGCGAATACATCATTATACTCCCTGAGCATTTCAACCAGTCTTCGCTTGATATCACTCTGCAGTGCGGCTCCGATACGAATATTCTTCTCAACCCCTTCCGACCCCAAGTTGATAATTTCGATGACCTCATCGTGAGGCAGAATGGCTCTTTCCTCTTGCTTCACCAACCAAGACAGTTCTTCAGGAACGTCGCTATCTTCGACAACCTCTTCTTCGGCCTGAAATACCGGGTGTTCAAAGTCGGGACGCGTCATAGGTGGTTCAAGGATGTCATCTGAAAATGTTATCCTGCAAAAGGAACGGTTAAGCGCTTCAAAATGCGTATAAAGCGAACAACCACGTTGCCATTTTATTGAAAAATATAAAACAAGAAAGACAGAGATTACAGTATTTGCACATGAAAAAAAACGCCATTTATTTAATGATTGACACGCAATGTTCATAACAACACAGCCCTAAGCAAGTCATGATGCCCCGGGCAAGACATCAGATTATTCAACAATTAATAAAGCAAAGCATTACTGTTTAAGAGTCACAGGAACAAGCTCCTGAATAGACCAGTTGCACAGTCCCTGTCCTGGCGTGCTTGGCTGAATCCAGGCATCCATATCACAGTCGCTGTCTCCTTCGTCAGACTCCGAAGCGGCATTGACGGTTTCATGACATACTCCACTGGCAGAGATGGTGATTGGCCCTCTGAAACGGGGTGCCCCCACGGAAGGAGTTGATGACGACGGTTGGTATCCTAGCCCGAACCGGTCCATCTTCACAGGAATGTCCAGCACTTTGCCCCAGCCCTTTCCTTCTCCTGCTTCCACTAGAGCTTGAGCTTCTTTATACGATGAGACGGCTATCTCTGGCACTTTGCTCGGCCCGGGACCTTTGTCCTTGATGCGCAACCCTTCAAATGCCTGGCAGGGTGTTTCGTGGATCTCTCCGTCGACTTCCACATATTTAAATGACGATAGATGGCTGACCAGGATGTCTTCTTCTCCACATACAGTGACTACGCTGTCTCCGACCATATATTTCAACTTCTGATGCAGGGTGGACGTGACTGCCCCTGCCCCATGAATCCAGGGTCTTCCAAGCAAGCAGCTGTATGCAGGCTGTATATCCATGATATAAAACTCAGTTGCAAACACCTCAGGCCCCACCTGTAGAGGCAATGTGATCGATCCAAAGACTGTTCTCCGCGTACTGTCAAACGCTCTGACTACCAAGTTGCTGGGCGTGCACAAGATTCCTCTAACATCCAGTTTCATCATCGCCTTCTTGGGCAGCACATTCAAAGATGATCTGGTGTCGACCAACACATGCGACATTACTGATCCCCTACACTCAACAGATACGTGCAGCGCCATATTATGATCTCTCCCTTTCGAGGTCAAATCGAAATCAGTAAAGCCCAAGCTGTGGCCTGCATTCACATGTGCCAACACTCCTTCCAGCTGATTCACGGAGACGTCTTGAGGTACAAAAGAAGTATCCAAGACCTTCAGCAAAGCATTTCTGTGAGCTTCCGAACACAAGAGCAATGACAGGATAGATATTTTGGACGGCGTCTGCTGCAGATGCTCCACAATCTTATAATCACTTTTTCGAATCAAACGCATGAACTCTTCTACGTCTTTCGATGCCGATTCTTTGTCACTCGCTTGCACTGGAACATTCTCAACCGCTTTCCCTTTTCCTTTTGCTAGTCTTTCTGCCTCCACTTCAGGGGAGATAAAGATCCTACCACTCCTTGTCATACCTCCTGAACCAACAACATTATCCACAGTCTCGGCTGACTGCTTATTAACATCAATTTTTATCCCGTCACAATATACCTCCAACCCATATGACCATGGGACTGCTTTCGTGTTCTCGTACGGGATCGGCCCGGCCCTAGTTATGGTGATCGGTGGTCGCTGAGCTGGTGCTGCGATAGTGAATGTCTTTCGAGGAATCGTTACCGTGGCCACATCACTCCGATTATCTGTTACTGCCCCTGCAGGCTCTTCAGTTGCTGCCCGGTCAAACTGCAATATGCCTTCATCAATTAAAGCCTGAATGCCTTTCTTCAAGTCATCACACCCCCCAACTAGGGTCCAACAGTCTAAGCAATACTCGTCACATCCCGGGTAAACACCCCCTTGCAACAGTCGGCTTTTTATCTCGCCCAGCAGCGTCTTTAAATCGTCGACACTCACAATCAGATTCAACCCCTCCTCGGTCAGAATGGCGTTTGCCCCGTGATTAGGCATGGGCTTCTGCACTATATTCGGGCCTGCCGTTCCAAAATTGATAGTTTTATTGTCCAAAAGATCCTGCACAACATGCTTAAAAGCATGGCAACCTTCTATATCGTGGCCTGGAGCCCCAGAATGAAACTCACAGTGCCTGCTTGCATCGTAACCAAACGGGGGAGCTCCCGTTATCGGTGCCAGAGTTCTTTTCTCTACCAGGTTCAATCCCAACAATGTCTGCAATAAATCAGCATATGTTGAAGGGGGCTTCTCAAACACTCTTCTCGGTTTGCCACCCTGGAATCTTCGCTGAGCCTGCTGTGCCCCCTGCTGAGGCTGCTGCTGCATTGGCTGCTGCTGAGACGGTTGCTGTTGTTGAAGTGGTTGTTGTTGATACGGAATAGTAACACTCGCCACCTGCTGCGGCTGACGATATTGGTTTCGTCCCCTGCCTCGGCCTCGACCTCGGCCTCCAAATACTGCGCTTGCCTCGCCCTGACGGCGCCCACCAAAAGCCTTCCTATTACTGCCAGATGCAGCTGATTCCTCAACCTGGAATTTTCCTTGCTTAATGTTACGCTCAATCTTTTCTCCCATCAGAATTAGGTCTGAAAAACTGGCCAGAGACGTATGAAACAGCATGTCATGAAACAAGCCTGTGAATGTGCCGACGAACATGTCATTCATTTCCTTATCTTCCACAGGAGGACGGACCCTGGCAGCCATATCGCGCCACCTTTGCGCGTACTCTTTAAAGCTCTCCCCCTTCTTCTGCGACAGTCCCGCCAATTGGACCCGATTGGGCGCCAAATCGCTATTATACTTGTAGTGAGCTACAAACGCCTCCGCCAATTGCTTCCATGTCTTGATATTGGTTGGCTCCAACCCCATATACCACTCTAAGGAAGGACCCGACAGACTATCTTGAAAGAAATGCATTAGCATTCTTTCATCAGTTGAGTATGCAGACATCTTTCTGTAATAAGCTCGTACGTGCACTTTCGGACACGTGTCCCCTTTGTACTTATCGAACGCAGGAGCTTTGAATTTGATTGGCACCCTCAAGCCAGGTACCAAACCCATTGTTGCCATGTCCAAACCCACAGCACTTTGGTTCAGGACTCCCCTCATCTGCTCTTCCAGCATTCTGATCTTCTGGGAGTCATCCACCGGCCCTTCGAAACCTCCTCCGGAGAAAGCGTCCTCCTGCTGATCTTCTTGCCACATACCATTTCCCGCTCCATACCCATCATATCCATTATTACGTCCGGCCCTGATCTGATTCATGCCCGGACCTCGGCCTCTGTTGCCGTACCCTTGAACTCCTCCAGCAGGACCAAAAGCCATAAATCCAGCGCCGTTTCCATTTCCAAAACCTCCGTAACCCTGATTGGTCGCACCATAACCATCTTGCCCAAAGCCTTGAGCATTAAAGCCATATTTCCCAGTGTTATCGAATCCCTGATCATTGAACCCGAACCCAGTATTGACAAAGTCGTTGCCTCCCATATTATCACCCAAATTGATATCACCAAGCCCAACGTTATGGACAGCAGTCTCATTCCCAACTCCGACGTTACCATTCACAGCAGCGGTAGCGTTGTTGACATTAGCAGCAGGTATATTGACTACAGGCGGAGCCACTGGCGTGGGAGTGCCGTCTCCATGAACAGTATCGACCCGTACAGACTGATGATCCTCGTTACCGTGACCAGCATTTCGGGCCAACAGAGGCTGGACCATGGCTTGCAGATTCTCCTGCCCTTTTGCAATAGCTTCCATGGTCTGCATAAAGAGAGCGAGCTTCTCGCGCACATCTTGCATCTCGTTCTGCATTTGATCCATGATTCTTCGACAGTTGGTGCGGGTAGAATAACGGTGCGGGTGTTGATCTGCAATCCTGGAAAGTACCTGGTACAGAGCAGGAAATAAGACACTATTCAAAGATTACCTGTAATGCAATATGAATATGAATGCAATGCAATGTGTCTGTGCATTAGGGAAGCTCATTCCCCCAGTTCTAGTGTGAAGGTGCCAGTGCAGTGACAGTGCTGACAATAGGAATATCGGGGCTGAATCATAGAAAGCCTCATATATTGCTGAGAAAACCAGAATACAATGTCGCTGAGAGTACAACAAGAAGGCATGACCTCAACCAACAATCCTGGTGATGGTCAGCACTATGCAAATAAAGCATACAAGTTACTACATGAAATGATCAAATCCTCCCAAAAGTCTGGTACTCTTCTATCAACTTCTTGGTCTCTGGATGACTTGGTCGATCAAGCAGCCCTTCAACAAGTTGATTTCTTTTCTTGAGAACCCGGCGCACGTCTGAAGCAGTCCTCTAGCTTTCGCTTTTGAGACACCGCTTCATCTCTGCATTTGATTGCCTTGTTCAGTGCATGCTGGACACTATACCGGGTCATCACTTCTTCCTCACACTTCTTGATGCTAGACTTCAACTTCTCTTCGAGGTCGGAGATTTGCTGCTTCAGCTTATCTTCCCTCTTCTTGTTGTTGGTGAGCGTAGCGTTCCAAGTCTTATTGCAAGAAGAGATCTCTCGGTGAGCGATGTCAAGCGCCTTCTTCTTGGATTCCAGCATGTCATGGGAGCTTCTGAACTCTTGCCCCAGACGCTCGCGCTTTTTCTTTTCCTCGGTCAACTCAGCCCCTAACCTGTTTAACAGCTCGATCTGTTGTTGGAAAGCGTATACGGCCTTGTTTTTCTCGCCGCGTACCTGAGCTAGCTCTTGCTCTAACCCTTCGTTGATCTTCATCAAGGCTTCTTTTTCTTTCACAACTTGCTCGTATGCTTCCTTAGAAACAGTAGTCGGCTCTTCTGCCGGAATAGGAACAATGACGGGTGCAGCTGGAAATGGCATTAATAACTGACTTGCTCTTTCCTGGATCCAAACCCTGTAAGGTGCATAGGCCTGGCAATCGTTCTTACCCAACAGTGGCTTCCCTTTGCGGTTAATACGTGTCCAGGCATACTGCAGCTCAGCTAGCAATTCTCCCTTCAAATCACCTGTGAAGTACAGAGATTCCTGTACTTCTTCCTCCTGAGGTGGATTCTTCAGTGCATATCCGAACTGGCGAATGAATAGAGAAGGATTGTAATTGATACACCCTTTTCTTCCTATCAACGGCACATTAGGGTACCCAGAACAACTGAAGATGAGCTCAGATCCCAACAGGTCTCGATCAAACCACTCCATATCTTCCGACGATAACCTCATCAGGCGCTCTGGCCATCCAACAGGGGCTGTAGTCTCTGCAGCAGATCTTCTCTTAGGAAGGTGGCTCTCAAACCACATACTCAACAAGGGTACACACAGATGAACATTCTTTCCTCTTCCTTTCTCATTCTTGTAATGCAGTGAGTGGTAGAAATCTTCGAGTAAGGTAGGTACAGGATTACCAGCGGCAAACAAGTAGAAAGCATCGAAGTCCACAAAATCCGGTATATTGGGAAACAAGACTATGCCATAAATGCACAAGGCCAACACAGCATTGAAAGCAACCCAGCACCCGCTCTTGGCATACTCCTGGGCTTTTCCCACTAAGAACTGAAGTGAGAAGCCTGGAACTCCACGGGAAACAGTAGTCAATAGTTCAGAAGCATCAATATGCAAAGCTTTTGCCAAGTCCTCCGGCTTGGGCTTGGCACCAGAATGGATGAATGGAACTTGGTTCTGCACGGGCAGCTCAACATACTCAGCGTATTCCTCCAGGGTTGGCCCCATAATAAAGTCAGAGAACGTAAAGCACCTCAAAGCAGGGTCGTAGAATTGCATCAGAGCACACAACCCATCTAACTCTACCTCTGTAGGTTTACACACCAATCTCAGTAATCTACCATAGCTCATCCGGAAGCTCCTACGAACACCCTCATCAGCAAGAGAGATCAACCCTAGTAAAGGAACAATGTCAGGAGTAGGCAATTTGTAAGCAACTGTTCTCCTTAAGCTAGTCATGATCAAACACTCAGAAGTCCGGGCACTAGAACTAGGGAAATGCAAATGCACCTGCAGCACAGACACACGTTAGTGAAATGCAAATGGTAATGGATATGCAGTAATGCCATGCAAGTAACATGCAACAGGGACCAAAGCTGTAGCTGAATAGCCTGGACCATATCAAGAGAGTGCCAGACCCTCCAGAAGTCATCCAACCCTGGTCTCGGATAGACCTAAAACAAAGCTCCAATACTGGTCTCTGATAGACCCCATAATCACAACCTGAATGGTCTCTGGCAGACCTCAAATCATATCTCCCACTGGTTTTTTGACAGACCTCAGAACACACCAACTGGTCTCTGACAGACCTTAGAACACATCTCCACCTGGTCTCTGACAGACCTTAGAACCCTCCAACTGGTCTCTGATAGACCTTAGAACACATCTCCACCTGGTCTCTGATAGACCTTAGAACCCTCCAACTGGTCTCTGACAAACCTTAGAACACATCTCCACTTGGTCTCTGACAGACCTTAGAACCCTCCATAAATATCCAGTATCCTGATCAAGAAACAAACCGGTGGTCTGAAGGTCTAGTTACCTGCATAACCCTGAATCCCCTCACAGGTGGGTGGCCCTATAACTGGCACAAGGTACGGCATCCTATGCGGTCGTCGGCGTCACAGACTTTCAGGGTTGATGATACGATTCCCAGAAGGAGTGGCATCATCAATCCCTGAAGAGGCCTCACTTAGCCAACTTCCAAATGATCGGTCCCCAGAGTCGACAATCCAACTAACCAGCAACCCACGCCAACCAAAGGAAGGGGCAGGAGGCCAACCAGAGGAACCTCGTCTGAGTGTAGATTTCATGGGACACCAAAGCAAGCAAAGCAAGCGGGCGCCCACTAATTTCTACTCTAATTCTAGGTGCACTCAAGCCCAGGTCCGACTTATCTCTCAATATCAGAACACCCGTCACACCCCAGATACAGCAATGATAATCAATATATAAAGCTGAAAATACAGGGTTAGAAATATAAAATAACTCCATACAACATCCTCGACGGGAAAGCAAGCGTTAGGATTGACTCTCTTAAGGGACGTTGGATCCAAAATGCATAAGAACTATCGCAGTCCTTAGCAGCCAGGGGACGTTGGATCCCCAGCAGAGTCGCCAGCTGTCGCTACTGCGAAAATCGGCGCCGGCTGAACAGAAGAGTCGCCACCGTGCGTTATTTATCCCACGGGAGGGAAAGGAAACGCTCAGAGTAAACCTCGCACAACACGGGAAAGGGATGGTCATCGCAACCAAAACCTGGGTTCGGGAGTCGGTTACGCAAGGGGAAGGTATTAGCACCCCTCACGTCCGTCGTACTCGACGGGATCCACGCTTGTTTTCGGGTATGGATTGTTATTCTATCTACACTAAGGGTCGAGGGTTAAAAAGAACAGGGAATGAAAATAAAATGACTCGGCAAAGTATCGCACTTTATGCCTACGTATTCCCGTCTGGAACGAGAAATCAGAGTCAACGTAGTTCGCCTACCTACGGGAAAGGAGGGGAAGGTTGCTCGCTAGGATATCGCATCCTATGCCTACGTACTTTCACACGGCATGAAAGATCAGAGCAAACGTAGTTCGGGCCACAGAAGACACAAGCTTGTCTTGGTTGATTTTATTCCTTCGGAAAAAGGTTTTCTTGATTAACAGTCCCGGCGGACAAAAATGACGCTTTGATGAGTTCACCTTCTTTTACGGAAGAAGTGTCTTTTATTGGGTTTGAAATCTTTATGTGTTTTTCTGTTTGTTTTGAGGGAGAAGAGACAGAACTCTAACCTATGGTTGCGAAAGGGAAACAAACTAACCTAATGTTATCATGCATGGGTTAAGACCTAGTGTCTATCATGCTCCTCTCTTGCACAGAGAGAAACAGAGATCCTACGGGATAGGCGAAAACAGAGACAATAGCAGATATATACAGTAAAGCAATAAAATGCATGGATGCAACAATACAAGCGAGGCAAGGGAGTCCCACTCAACCTCGAACCTAGAAAACAATAGGCAAAAGTGAACAGGCTTCACTTTCAACCCAACAGGGTAAACAGCAAACAATACAGTCCAGAAAACCATTCAATACATCAACAATGAAATACAGCAAGAAAATAAACAGCTTCAGCAGCTCTGGATCAACATCTGGCTCCAAGTAACTCCCATCAGCTATAGGCTTCAACAAGCATCAATCTCCATCTTCATGGCCTTCAGGCAAAGGCTCTGATCATCAGTCCTCTATCTGCAATGGCTTTTCTTCAAGCTCAAACCTCCAGGATGAGGGATCAGTCACAAGAGTGGATTGGGTGTTAAGCAATCAGTTGACTACCAAAGGTGGTGAACAGACTGCTTCTAACACATATGACATTTTCTCTCAAGAGTTCTATCTCTTAGACACTATCACCAAGCCTTCCAAAGGAAGGGGGTGAGTGTCTTAGAGAGACTCTGAATCACAGAGAAGAATGGATGCAGACAAGGCAATCCATGTTTGAGAAACAAGCTTTCTAATCTAGAGCTCTGCCTAGCTCCTAAACCCTAGTTCCTCAGCATCTGCTAACAAAAATCTCTTCTTCAACTCTGGAAGTTGATCTTCAATCTCTGGATCTTCAATGGCTTTCATCTCCTCAAGTCTTCAGCTCTCCCAAGTCCCCAGACAATCCCAATACCCACACATACAAGCAATAATCCCCAGAGGGCACACCACACCAGTCAATCAGATATATACAGTACATTAATAGCAGTAGGTGAATCCTGACTTTTTCTAAGGGGATCTAATAACTACCCATAGCCCCTATAGTCCCATAGCTAAACTATTCAAACCCTAAGTCCTAAGGGAAATGAATTGATTCTCCTAAGTCATCACCTAAAACCCTAGTTTATTCATGTTGTTCACACCTAAACTAAACACCTAAAATTAATTTCTAAAAAATGGGAACTAAATTGTATCTACAAGTTTAATGTCTAACCTAAGCAACCTAAAAAGAATGGGCAAAAAATATTGAAGCAATTAATAGAACAAAAAATAACAAAATCATGTATGAAATGAAACTATTAAAATGTTATTTATTTAGAAAATATGGGAAAAATACCAAATAAAAAATAAAATGCAATTTTTATTTTTTATAATTTTCTAGACATCCTAAAGAAAAATATGCAAAAAGAATTAATTAAAAATAATGTTTTTTCCATTTATTATGAATTTTAGAAGATGCATGAAAAAATGTAAAGAAAATTAAATGAAATATAATGGAAATGAAGGGAGGGGGTGAAAATAGCAAGCAGATCATGTTCAGCGCGTTGGGCCCATTAAATTGGGGGGTGCGAATAGCTGTCTGAGCCCAATTCCCCCCAATAAATGAAACGGTGCGTTTCATCTTTTAAAATTTCCCTCCGTTTCTCAGAATGCACGTGGACCGTTGGATGGCAATTCTAGTCAAAGGTCAAGGCTTCATCGTGTGGTCTAGCCTTCATCTTCAACCTTGAGCTCTCCTAGGGTTTCAGAAATCCCTAACCATGCATGACCTTCTCTCCCTCTGTTCTCTCTCCACACGCCATGGATTCACACGATATAAAAAGCAAAATTCATCAATTTCTTTCCCTCTACAAGTCTATATCCTTAGTTTACCTTAAAACTCAAACAATCAGCCAATTCGAAGAAGGTAACAGATGGAAACCACCATTGGTATCTGATATGAAACCTCTCCAATTCTCCACAAAACTCATCCTAAACTGATCTACACTTCACCCTGATCATAGCATGCTACTCTACTAACAATCTCAGGCCTTATCTTAGCAATTACAAACCTCAACAGTTTTGATGCATCATGCTCAAACTTCATGAAACTTCTCCAAAATCATCCCAATCAATCTTCTATCCTAGCTTAACCATTCTACTCTATCAAAACCCTAAAATTCTAACTAATTCATGCCATACGAAGAGAAAACAAACCTGGTGCAATTCCTTGATACAGGTGCTAAGATCTTCAAATCAACTGCTTGTGATGAAAGGAAAGTGATCAAGAGGCTTGGTAATTACTTCTGTATGCAACAAGTATGGTTCTAAGGCCTTGAATCACTCACTTCCAAAGTTCATGCTTCTTGAATGATAATGATGAATGACACAATTCCTTCCTCAATTTGACAAATGAAGGTATGGATTCTGATCCTTGTGTGGTGAAGATGAAGATTCAATCAAGAATAATGAAGATTGATGGAGATTATAGAGGTTTTGGGAAGCTTATGCAAATTGAAGAAAGTGTGGAAAAGTTGGGGTTTTGAACAAATGGGAGCACCAACCCTTGCATGAACCAACTTGTATGAATATATAGATGGGATTAGAACTTCCTAGAAGCTTGGAGAAGTTTCCCTTGCACTTTTCCTTTTCAATTTGGTTTATGTAACTTTCAATTCAAGCAACCATGGATAACTATTAAATCTTGAACCAAACTCAAAATTCTACTTTAGCCAATGTCTTTAAAATAATCTTTCCATTCAAAATGACCTATAATTTTGCTTCATTTGGCCAAGATATGAAAAATCTCATTTTTAAGGCCATTTTTCTTCATTAAATTCAACAATTTTGAAACCTTATGCTATGAATCTTTCCAATCTCTCATGGTCACCTTTCTAGACTCAAAATGTCATTTGGAGCAAGTTTTATATTGTAAGTTTTTCCATTTGAGGCCTCCTTGTATGAGTTTTGGGTATAGGTTAAAATGACCTGTAATTCACAAATGACCAAAATACCCTTTGCTTGCCAAGATCATAGGTTGAGTTCCACACATCATATGAAGGCATACCATACCATTCTAGAAATCTAAGACAATAAGGAACAACTCTTATGTTTACCAGAAGTTCATTTGAAATCTCCTTGAGGGGTAAAAATTGCTTGGAAGTCAAGTCACTTTCACAGACGAAAATTCAGATACCTCAGATGACCTGTAACTTGCAAGGACCATAACTTGAGTTCTATAAATCTCCTTGATGTCTTCCACCACTCAAATTAAAGGTCTTGAGATCCTCTACAAGTTCCATGTTGGCCAAGGATCCATTTGAAGCTTGCATTTTGATTTATCTTGCTTGGAAATTTTACCTAAACTAGGGGATTTTACATAGAAACCCTAATTTAGAAACTCCTCTTCTCCTTGATTTCTCTTGATTCCTTCTTAGCATAACAACATATCCTTATTCTCCATGTCAAATGATGAACCCCACATCTCTTCAATAGCCCTTAATGCCCTCATATCAATCAATTGACCTAGGGTTGACCTAGGGTTGACCCAGATGAAATCCTAGTTGACTGTCTTCAACTGTAATTCTTGTGACTTCACCAATGACTTGTATCCTTCTCCAAATGACTTTATAAGTCCTCCAAGATGTCTAGATACCCTCGATGCTCAACTCACAGCCCATAATTCCCTTGTTGATCCTCAGATGCCCTCAGATAGGAGATAGACTCAAAGCTTGACCCACTGACCTCTCTACTTTCAAATTCTTTTCTGATGACTTGAATGAGATTGAATTAGGATAATAACCTCTGGATAGGCCTCTAGAGATGAGAATAATGCTTGGTCCCTGCTGGATGACTTGCTATGCTTATGCTATGCAGATGGTTAGGCTATGTACATGACTCTATATGCAAATGCTAATGATATTGAAACATAAACCAAGTGAATAAGGTTGGGAAAATTTTAGGGTGCAACAAGTTGCACTAGGAGAAATAAGATTGAGGAAGGAATGGCGATTTGGATTGCCAGAGGATTCACGTTTATGGTTTGTTTTGATCTCTTCTGGGCGATATTGTGAAACTTGTTCTCTTTGCTACGTGTTTGCAATACGGATGAGGATTTCACATAACCCTCTTGGGATGAAGAGAGTTGTTGCACCCCAAAATTTGCTCAACCTTTTCTTGCCTGATTTGTGTTTCATTGCATTTCATTTGCATAGTTACATCATGTACATAGTCCAATCATTCACATATCATAGCATAGAATGCATCCAACAAGGGATCAAGGGTGTCTATCAAGGGAAGAGCCTAGCAAGAGGTGTTATCCAAGATTGAGATCATCCAAGCCATCAAGAAG
This sequence comes from Lathyrus sativus, assembly GCA_963859935.3. Taxonomy (NCBI): domain Eukaryota; kingdom Viridiplantae; phylum Streptophyta; class Magnoliopsida; order Fabales; family Fabaceae; genus Lathyrus; species Lathyrus sativus. The sequence goes on along the minus strand of OZ012739.1, from coordinate 222,449,287 downwards.
TGATTTGAAGTCTTGAGAAGTTTGAGTGCCTACATGTGGGTTTTGCTCCTATCTTGAGGAATATTGAGAATCATCAGTGGGATGAGAAGCATGGAATGTGAATTTGAGGTGTGTATGGATCTCATGGAGTGCCTAGAGGGCCATATTGAAGCTGAGACAAGTCATTGATTCAAGTATGAGAGCCACAGTTGAGGTGCAGTCAACTAGGGTTTCATCTAGGTCAACCCTAGATCAATTGTGCAAATGGGAGAGCATCAAAGCCTACTTTGAGGTCATGGGATTAATGGATTTGTATGTTGATACATGTGTGGTTTTGTGCCAAGGTTAAGCAAAGAAAGATCAAGAATGTGGGAAGTTGCTAAACTAGGGTTTCAGTGTAAAATCCCCTATTTAGTGTCTAACTTCAAAGCCACATAAGTCAAAATACAAGTTTCAAATGGATATTTGGCCAACATCAAACTTGTATAGAATCTCAATACCTTTAATTTGAGTACTAGAAGTCCTCAAGGGGATTTATAGAACTCAAGTTATGGTTCTTGCAAATTACAGGTCACCAGAGGACTATGAAATTTATCTGTGAAAGTCACTTGACTTCCAAGCAACTTTTGCCCTTCAAGGAGTTTTCAAATGGATTCTTGGCCAACATGAGAGTTGTAGATCTTGATCTTATATTTCCATAGAGTACTATAAGTCCTTGATAGGATTTGTAGAACTCAAGTTATGGTCTTTGCAATCCAGGGGTATTTTGGGTATTGATGATTATAGGTCATTTTCAAGCATGGGCCAAAATCTCCAACTTGCAAACTTCAAATGGAAAATTGTTCAACTAGAAAGTTTCTCAAAATAGGGGTTTAACATTGACCATGCATCAAGGAGGCTTTGAATTGGCTCATAGGAGAAGTTGGTTTGAAATGGCTTTGAAATGAAGAAATTAAAGTGATTAAAAGGCAAAAAAATGGGATTCTTTGTTTTATGGCCAAACCAAGCAATGTTATATACCAAATTGATCAGAAAGACCATTCCAAGAATGATGACAATACCACATTTTGTATTTGAGGCCAATAACACATGGTTCCCTTTTGTACCTTAAGGATGAAGTAACACATCAATACATATCCATGGGATCAAAAACAAGGAGGATACACATCCCTTTCAATTCAAAATGTCATGAGGAGAGAATTTCAAGTGAAACCAAGAGCTAGAACAGAGCAATGCATGACTGTTGCATATGAGATTTTCAAAGGGAATGAGATTTTCAATTTCTCATTCAGGTTGTTACAGAACTTTCTAGAGGTTTCTAACAGCTTCTATATAACATATGCATTGGATTCAGATCATTTTTGGCAAGGATTGAGCAAGGAATCAGAAAGAGCAACTGAATTTTCTTCATTGCATCTCAGAATCGGGTTTGGAGATAAAGGGAATTTCAAGGCAAATTGACCATTGGAGTAGCTTGGGAAGTGGTTCTTGAGTGATTCTGCAAAAGATTGGAGCTTGAATCGAGCATTCGCACCTTTTGTTCATCCAGTTTTTCCAGGTTTGCAACTTTCATTTTTTAGCTTAGATTAGGGGAAATTGATTAGCATTTGATATGTGGTTAGGTTAGTGATGGTGCTAGGTTGGATTTAGGCACAACAATTGGATGATTAGAGATACTTTAGGTCAGTGTAAGATTTCTGTTGAGGGAGATATCTCTTAATTCTTGAGGCTTTAAGCATGGCTGAATGGTGAGAATTGATTAGTGAAACATGTAGATGAGTTTAGGCTTATTAATTGCAAGATTTGAGATGTTTAAGATTTGGTGATTTCTCTACAACTTGGATCGGGTTTGGTTTTAGAGGATGAATCAATAAAATTGGAGATCATTTTTGAACTCAGGGGATGATTTTGAGTAGGATAGGGTGATTAGTTGCAAGAATTGGTGCGCTTTTGGATTCTCCATGCCGGAGAAGACGATGGCGCAAAGCTCAGGCCACCGTCTGAGTTTCCCTCCTAGTTTTCAAATGTTTTGGGGATGATGACTCCCAACCCTAGGATCATGCTTTGACCTTGACTGAGAACCCCATCCAAAGGCCACGATTGCGTCTCAATTTCTGAAGAAGTGAGTTTGATGAAACTCACCATTTCATTTAATCAGGGTGGATGGGCCTTAGTGATGTCTTGCTATGTACACTCCCCTTTAGGCCCATTGGTGAATTATAACGTGAAACCTTTGCTATTCATCACAAACATTTTCCATTTTCCTTTCATTTTCCATTTATTTTCTGTTATTTGGTTTGGACTTATGAGATGTTTGATACGCGCACCCCCCCTTAGGCCCAGGTTTGGATTTTAACTGGATCTGATTACTATTTGCAACGCAGCTTTATTAATTTTCTTCATATTTTCTTTTAATTACATTTTTGCATATAGTTAGGAAATAATTCACCATAATTAGGAAAATTAGTCTTTTTAATCTAGGTTTTTTTCCCCTGACTCCTTAAAGAGTCTAGAATTTAATAGGATAGAAAAATAATTGATTCATGCATTTTATATTTTAATTGCATTTTTTTATTTTTAATTGGTTTTAATTTTGAATATGGTTGGTATGCTTTCTTGTTGATTTTGGTATGAATGATTGGTGATGATTTTTGAGTTGATTCTTTTTGAGCTAGATAGCTTAGAAATGCATATACCCATAGTAATTTTCTCATATTTTTGTGAGATAATTTTAGGCTAGTTTGAACATTGAACATTAGGTGGTTTAGAATTAGGGTTTTAAGATAGTACCCTTAGGTTTAGGGCATAGTTTTAGGTACAAATGAATGGTTAACCCCTTGGTTTTGTATGGACATATTCTTAAGAGGATTAGGAACCCCTAGTAGTTTTTGTAGGATTTTACAATCGCTTTTGGTATTTTAATTAGATTTAGTTTTAGGACTAACTTCTAGGTGTTTCTGATGAACTAATTTGGCTAGTTTGAGTCAATAGTTCCCCTTAGATTAGAGTGGTGTTGCTTTTGAGCTTGGATTATAATGAAGACCAATTGAAGATTCTTTGGAGTGCTTGAAGGAGCTTGAAGTTGAAGATTTTCTCACCTGGTGGAGTGCTTGTCAGGAGCTTAGGGAAACTAGGGTTTTAGGAAGAGCATTAGACTAGTTTTGCTTCTTTCTTCAAACATGGAGTATACTGTTCATCTACATTCAATCCAATGACATAAAGTCCTCTTAAAGAAGTCACATCTCTCCTTTGGAGGGATGAATGACATGCTTTAAGAGTAGAACTTTGAGGATGCCATTCTCATACAGTGTTAAGATCTTAATGGCTTCCCTTGGTTGTCACTGAGTTACTTAACACTTCAACTTGATCTTGTTGAATGATTCTCCCTTGGAGGTGCTTGTTGAAGCTTGGTAAAGAGAAAGTTTATGGCTTGCTGGTGCTTGTTGAAGCTGGGGTTTTACTGCTTGTTGAAGCTATGGTTTTGTGCTTGTTGAAGATGAAGCCTGTTGCTTGTTGAAGCTGGGAGCTAGTTGAAGTTTGAAGCTTGTTGAAGCTAGGTGCTTGTTGAAGATTGAAAGTTTATTGAAGCTTGAGGATAGGGGCTATTCATGAAGATGAAGGTTGTTGCTGTCAACTTTTTGCTGTTTAATCCACTGTTGCTGTCAGAGCTGCTGCTTGTGCTGTTTGCTGAAGGAGTTTGGTGCTGCTGCTTGGGCTGCCTCCTCTGCTTTGGTTTGGTTTTCTGTATTGTTTGTTGGCTTGTGATGCTTGCACCTTAGGTTTGAAGTGAATGTTGATTCACTTTGCCTGTTGTTTTCCCAGGTTCGAGGTTGAGTGGGACTCCCTTGCCTCGCTTGTATTGCTGCATTGCATGCATTTTACTGTATTTGCTTGCTTTATTTTCTGTTTATCTCCTAGGATCTCTGATTTCCTCTGTGCAGGAGGGAATTATGACAGACATTAGGATTCTTATCCATGTATGACAACATTAGGTTAGTTTTTACCCCTTTTCAACCCTAGGCTTTTTAGAGCTTCTTTCCCTTCTTATCTCAAAACAACTCAAAACACGGTAATAAGGTTAATCGATGTCGTGTGTTACGAGCCTTAAGCTATTCGAGAAAGGGTTGCTGGAGAGCTTTTTTCCAGTAGTCTGGTTGCTTAGTGTGGCACCCTTTGGGTGACACGCGACGTAGTCACTCTCAAATCATAGTCTCTAGTGCGTCAGAGATTGCAAACAAACTAAAAAACACTTCTTTCGTAAAAGATTCAAAACAAACTTCAAAGTGTCATTTTTGTCCGCTTGGACTCTTAATCAAGGAGAACCCTTTTTGAAGGTAATAAAAAACAGTCAGACAAGCTTGTGTCTTCCGTAGCCCGAACTACGTTTGCTCTGATCTTTCATGCTGTATGAAAGTACGTAGGCATAGGATGCCGTATCCTAGCGAGCAACCTTCCCCTCCTTTCCCGTAGGCAGGCGAACTACGTTGACTCTGATTTCTCGTTCCAGACGGGAATACATAGGCATAAAGTGCGATACTTTGCCGAGTCATTTTCTTTTCTTTTTAACCCAGACCTGTAGAGTAAGTAGAATAACAATCCGTACCAGAAAACAAGTGTGGATCCCATCGAGTACCGCGGACGTGAGGGGTGCTAATACCTTCCCCTCGCGTAATCGACTCCCGAATCCAGGATTTGGTTGCGACGACTATTCCTTTCCCGTTTTGCATTAGATTTACTCTGAGCGTTTCCTTTCCCTCCGTTGGGATAAATAACGCACGGTGGCGACTCTTCTGTCATAGCCGGCGCCGATTTTCGCAGTAGCAATAGTTGGCGACTCTGCTGGAGACTCCAACGGTTCCCTACGCGAGTCAGTCCTAGCGCTTGTTTTCCCGTCGTGGGTTTTGTATGGATTTACCTTTCTGTCTTTACTTTCCACATTTTTATTCAGCTTTATATTGTTATTGCTGTTGTGGGAGGGGGTGATCTGCTGAGAGATAAGCCGGACCTGGGCTTGAGTGCACCTAGAATTAGTTGTGGAAAGTAGTGGGCGCGTGCATGCTTTACATGTACCAGTGTCCCACAAAATCCACGCTCAGACGAGGTTCTTCTGGTTGACTTCTTTTTCAACCCTTTGGGTTGAGGGGGTTGTTGGTTAGTTGGATTGTCGACTCTGGGGACCGATCAATTAGAAGTTGGCTAAGTGAGGCCTCTTCAGGACATGATGATGCCACATCTTCTGGGTATCGTATCATCAGTCTTGAAAGTCTATGACGCTGACGACCGCATAGGATGACGTACCTTGTGTCAGTTGATAGGACACCTACCGGTGAGATGGATTGGGGCATGCAGGAAACTTGACCTCCAGACTACCCGGTCTTCTTGACAGTGGATCAGTATGTGTTGTTATTTGGGGTTCTTCATCAGAGCAGTGTTATGGGTCTATTGAGACCAGGTTGGAGCAGTGTTTTAGGTCTGTTGAGACCAGGTTGGAGCATTGTTATGGGTCTGTTAAGGCCAGATTTGAGCAGTTTTGTGGGTCTGTTGAGACAGGATTATGGATGGATCTCTTCAGCAATATATCACTTGATCCCTGTTGCATTGCTTGCATATTGCATTGTTGCATACCCATTTTGCACATCATTAACATGTGTCTGTGCTGCGGGTGCATTTCATACCCTCTGATTCTAGTTGCCCGGATTTCTGTCTGCTATCATGGATACGTTGAAGAAGACTGTGGCATACAAGTTGCCTACTCCAGATGTTTCTTCTTTGCTTGGTTTGATATCTCTAGCTGATGATGATGTGAAGAGAAGCTTCAGGAAGAGTTATGGGAAACTGCTTAGGTTGGTCTGCAAACCAACTACGTATGAGTTGAACGGATTGTACGCGTTGATGCAGTTCTATGATCCCCCGCTGAGGTGTTTTACTTTCTCTGACTTCATTCTGGCTCCAACCATGGAGGAATATGCTGAGATCTTGGAGTTAACCATTCAGAACAGGGTACCCTTCATTCATATGGGTGCTGAGCCTAAGCTGGAGGATCTGGTTGTTTCTTTTCATGTAGACTCCTCAGAGTTGCTGTTGACCTCGTGGAATGGAGTTTTTGGTTTTTCTCTCAAGTTCTTGGTTGGGAAAGCACAAGAGTATGCCAAGAGTGGCTGTTGGATTGTGTTTAATGCTATCCTTGCTTTGTGTATCTATGGCATTGTACTGTTCCCTAATATGCCTGACTTTGTTGATTTGGATGCATTCCATATATTTGCTTCAGGAAATCCTGTGCCTACACTGATCAGAGACTTCTATCACTCTCTGCATTATAAGAACGAGAACAAGAGGGGCAAGAACGTCTCTTGTTGTGTGCCTTTGTTGTATGTGTGGTTTGATAGTCACCTGCCCAAGAAGGGTATCTTTGCTGAGTCGGCAGCTACGGTGGAATGGTCTGAGCGTCTGATGGGGCTTTCTTCAGAAGATATTGTCTGGTTTGATAGGGATTTACTGGGATCTGAGATTATCTACAGTTGCACAGGATATCCTAACGTTCCTCTGATTAGGAGGAAAGGGTGCATTAACTGCAATCCGTCATTGTTGATCAGGCAATTCGGTTATGCTTTGAGAAGCCCGCCAAAAGAGGAGGTAGTGCAGGAATCTCTGTACTTCACAGGTGCTCTGAAGGGAGAATTGTTATCCAAGCTTCAGCATGCTTGGAATAACATCTGCAAGAAGGGGAAGCCGTTGTTGGGTAAAAATGATTGTCAAGCCTATGCTCCATACAAGGTTTGGATCCAAGATAGGGCAAAGCAGGCGCTGATGCCGTTTCCTACAGTATTACCTCCTGCTCCCCCCGTGATTTAGAAGCCAACTACTGTGCCTATTGAGAGGTATGAACAGGTTGTGAAGGAGAAAGAAGAGCTGATGAAAGCCAACGAGAAGTTGGAAGAAGAGCTAGTGCAACTCAGGAGCGAAAGGAATGAAGCTGTATATTCCTTCGAGCAGCAAACAAAGCTGGTGAACCAGTTAGGCGCAGAACTGACTGAACAACGGAAGAAGCGTGAACGTTTGGGGGTAGATTTCAAGAGCTCTCATGATATGCTGGAGTCTAAGAAGAAATCACTTGATATAGCCTACCGGGAGATCTCTACATTCAACAAAACCTGGAATGCCACACTGGCAAATAATAAGGAGAGAGAAGACAAATTGAAGCTGCAGATCTCTGAACTGGAAGATCAGTTGAAAGCTAGCCAGAGAAAGTTTGAAGAAGAGGTTATGCGGAGATACGCCGTTCAGAATTCGTTGAACAAAGTTGTCAAGCGCAAGAAAGAGTCTGCATCCCAGAAGCGGAAGCTAGAGGAGTGCTTTGGAGAAGGTGTTTGGGAGGAATCCATTGGGGATCTCCAGCGTGTTATCAGGCAAAGAGACTAACTCGTTGAAGGGTTGCTTTCTCAGCCGGATCATCCCACGACTAAGAGATTGTTAGAGGAGTATCGGGCATATGGTCGCACTTGATTACCTTATGTACTGTTGTATATGCTTTATTTGCATTGTGTTGGCCATCACCAGGATTGTTGGTTGAGGTCATGCCTTCTTGTTATTGTACACTCAGTGATATTTTATTTCCGCCTTGATGGGCTTTTCAGCAATATATGAGATGTTTTCTCCATTGATGAATCCAAGCTTCTTAGCACTGTCACTGCACTGGCACTTTGGCACTAGAATCGGGGGTTGATCTCCCTAACGCATAGACACATATCGCATCTGCATATTCATTTTGCATTGCCAGTTACTTGTTGAATCTGTATCTTATTTCCTGCATCTCACATGTTTTTCAGGATTGACGATCAAAGAGTCCACCGCTATTCAACCAGAAACAACTGCAAGAAGATAATGGATCAAGTTCAGGTCGAGATGCAGGAAATCCGCGAGAAGCTGACTCTGTTCATTCAAGCTATGGAGAGCATGGCCAAGGGCCAAGAGAATCTTCAGACCTTGGTGCAGCCGCTGCTGACGCGGGCAAACGGGAATGGCAATACTGACCACATTTCTGTTGAAACTCCTCGCCGGGAGGATGAGATACCGGCAGTTGTTACTCCACCTGTTGTGACTGTCAACAGAAACACTGGTACTGGTGCGGGCGTTGGCGCTGGTAATGGCAACACTGGAAATCGCGGTGATGGGCATGTTGTTAACAACAAAGGCAACACTGTGGATGCCGATCAAGGATTCGTTGATAATGTTGGCTTTGGAAACAATGGGTATGGAAACGTCAATCAGGACGGGAACTTCGGGTTCAACAATCAAGGCCTTGGTAATGACGGTTACAACATCAATCAGGGGTATGGCCACGGTAATGGTGGATTCGGTAATGTGAATAACAACAGCGCTGGAGTATTTCCTTTCAACAATGGTTTTGGACCTGCTGGGGTCAATCTAGGGTCCGGCAACCGAGGACAGGGTCCTGTGTTCAATCAGCAAGGATTTGGCCGTAACATGGGTTACGATGGGTATGGTAATGACTGGAATGTGGATCAACAGGATGACACTTTTTTGGGAAGAGGTATGGGACCTGAAGGCCCCATTGACTCTGTTCAGAGGATCAGAATGCTAGAAGAGCAGATGAAAGGTGTGGTTGATCAGAACTCCGCTGGGTTAGATATGACTACTATGGGGTTGGTACCAGGGTTGAAGGTGCCATTGAAATTCAAGGCTCCAACATTCGACAAATACAAAGGGGATACCTGCCCAAAGGTCCATGTACGTTCTTATTATAGAAGGATGTCTGCATATTCCAATGATGAAAGGATGCTTATGCATTTCTTTCAGGATAGCTTATCTGGACCATCATTGGAATGGTACATGGGACTGGAGCCCACCCAGATTAGGAGCTGGAAGCAGTTGGCTGATGCTTTCGTTATGCATTACAAATATAACAGCGATTTGGCGCCAAACAGAGTTCAGTTGCAGAGTCTATCGCAGAAAAGTGGTGAAAGTTTTAAAGAGTACGCGCAGCGGTGGCGCGATATGGCAGCTCGGGTGCACCCTCCTTTGGTTGAAAGGGAGATGAATGACATGTTTTTAGGGACATTTACAGGAATGTACTATGACAAGTTACTCAATGTTTCGATGGGTAGCTTCTCTGATATGATCCTTATGGGAGAAAGGATCGAAAATGGAATTAAAATTGGAAAGATTCAGGCAGGCGAATCTACTTCAGTTGGGGGTGCGAGAAAAGCGTTCGGCGGAAGACGACAAGGTGATACCAGCGCTGTGTTTGGTGGTAGAGGCCGGGGCAGAGGTAGAGGTCAATACAGTCAACCTCAACAAATAGCCAGTGTTACCATTCCGATTCCTCAACAACAACAGCAACAACAACCACAGCAGCAGCAAAGGCAGAATTAGGGTCAGAGAAGGTTTCAGAATGTAAAGCCGACGAGGGTATTTGATAAGCCTCCGTCGACATATACAGAGCTTCTTCAGACACTGCTGGGGTTGAATTTGGTTGAGAAAAGAACGTTGGAACCACCTACAGGACCGACACTTCCTTATGGATACGACGCTAATAAGCATTGCGAATTCCATTCAGGGGCGCCCGGACATGATGTAGAATCTTGTCATGCTTTCAAGCATAAAGTTCAAGACTTGTTGGACAGTAAAGCCATCAACTTTGGCCAGGTGGGGCCCAATATTGTACAACAGCCTATGCCTAATCATGGGGCAAATGCCATCTTGACAGAAGAAAACTTGAACTTGGTGATGGATGTCCACGAACTGAAGACACCATTGAGTGAGGTGAAAAGCAGGTTGCTCAGAGGGGGAGTATTCCCCGGTTGTGATGAATATTGTTTAGAGTGTTGGACCCAGCCCGAGGGTTGTATTGATTTGAAGCAGGGCATTCAGGCCATGATCGACGAAGGGACCTTGCAATTTGATCGAACTGCGGTTGAGAAGCCTGTGGAGGCATTATGTGATGAGCAGAATGATATTGCAACAGTGACGATCCCGAGGAAGACTATAACGATAACGGCGCCCGCCAAGCGGCCAACCATTACAATTACCAAAGCAGAGCCTGTTCCCTTTGAGAGTACGAAAGTTGTCCCGTGGACATACAGATTAGAAGCATATTGCAACGGTGAAAAGATTGTGGTGAATAGCCAGCCAGCTGGGGCTGTTGATAATGTCGTTGGAGCGGGGGGCATGACCCGTAGCGGAAGGGTCTTTACCTCACCTGAAATAGAAGCAGAGAGATTGGCCAAAGGCAAAGCCAAAGTAAATGAAAGCGGGCCTACTCAGTCGAAAGAAAAGGATACGTCACTCAAGGACGTAGAGGAGTTCATGAGACTGATTCGCAAAAGCGACTACAAAATTGTTGAACACCTACAGCAGACGCCGTCGAAGATTTCTATCTTGTCGTTGTTGTTATGTTCCGAGGCCCACCAGAACGCCTTGCTAAAAATTCTGGATACGTCATTCGTGCCTCAAGAAGTTTCTGTAAATCAGTTAGAGGGGGTAATGGCACATGTCAATGCTGGACATAGCCTGGGTTTCACAGAATTTGATCTAACACCCAGGGGTCGAGAGCACAACATGGCTTTGCATATATCGGTGGAATGTCGGGGCACCATAATTTCACGTGTAATGGTGGATACTGGATCGTCGTTGAACGTATTGCCAAAGAAAGCCATGATGAAATTGGACATACGGGGAATTATTTGCACGCCCAGCGATTTGGTTGTGAGGGCGTTTGATGGAACGAAAAGATCAGTGTTTGGGTCAATAACATTACCGCTTCAGGTGGGGCCGGAAGTTTTTGATACCGAATTCTACATCATAGATATCTGTTGCACCCTAAAATTTGACCAACTGGTTTTACCTGATTTGTGTTTTCATAGCTTTATCATTTGCATAGTAGATCATAGTTCATTCATTTGCATAGCATAGCATGGGCAAGCCATCCAACAAGGGATCAAGTGCTATTTTTCATCTCAAGAGGTTCTTATCAAGATTCAAGCCTATTCAAGTCATCAAGAAAGAAGGTAAAGCTTTGAGAAGCTAATAGATCAAGCAGTGGATTTAGAGCCTGTCTGGAGAGTATTTGAAGATCATCATAGAGGTTGTGAGTTGTGGACTGAGGCATGGAATGTGTGTAGACATCATGGAAGACCTAGAGGGTCATTTTGAAAGTAATATAAGTCATTGGTGTGGTTACAAGAGCTACAGTTGAAGACAGTCAACTAGGGTTTCATCTGGGTCAACCCTAGGTCAACCCTAAGTCAAATGCTTGGTTGAAGGGCATCAAGGCCTATTTGAAGGATGTGGGGTTCATCATTTGATATGTGGATATGGATGTGGTGTTGTGCCAAGGAGAAATCAAAAGAAATCAAGAAGAAGAGAAGTTTCTAAATTAGGGTTTCTGTGTAAAATCCCCTAGTTTAGGTCAAACTTCCAAGCAAAGTAATTCAAAATGCAAGTCTCAAATGTATCCTTGTCCAACATGAAAATTGTAGAGTATCTCAAGACCTTTAATTTGAGTGGTGGAAGGCATCAAGGAGATTTATAGAACTCAAGTTATGGTTCTTGCAAGTTAGGGGTCCTCAGAGGCATCTGAAATTTATCTGTGAAAGTTACTTGACTTCCAAGCAACGTTTACCCCATAAGGAATTTTCAAATGTATTTTTGGCCAAAATGAAAGTTGTTCCTCATGATCTTAGCTTTCTAGAAAGGTATTGTATGCCTCAATCTGATTTGTGGAGCTCTACTTATGATCTTGACAAGCCAGGGGTATTTTGGGAAAGTAAGATTATAGGTCATTTCAATCATATGCCTAAAACTCCTACTTGCAAGCTTCAAATAAAAAAATGTCCAACAGGAGATGTGTTCCAAATGGCATTTTTAGGCTAGACAATAAGTCATGGTGAGCTAGAATGGCTTGCATCACAAAATGCCCAAAAATGGCTTGAATATGGAAGAATTTCAAATGGATTCATGGAGGGAAAATGTAATTTTCAAGTTATGAGTCCAAAATGCATCATCCAAATACTCATTTCAATTGGAAAACATCTTTTAAAGACAATGACATTAACACTTTTTTTATTAGAGGTCAGAATCATGGAGTTGCTTTGTAAACCTCTTACTTGAAATCCAAGTTACACAACCAAAATCCAACACAAGCTGATTTAAGCCAAGCTAACTATCCACACACATCCAATATCTCCTTAGAAGGTAAATTGAACACAAGACAAGTTGCATTGAGAGCTAAAACCAGAACTGATATGGTGATATCATCAAATGAGCAATTCATGACATGAGATATCCAAAATCTCATAGGATCATTCCAGATCTTTCTAGAGGGTTCTAACATCACCTATATATGAATTTGAGTTGGTCTAAGCCAAGGTTGAACTTCATTTGGTGCAGAGAAGAGAGATTGAGATTCATCTTGCTCACTTGCAATTCAATTTCGAATTCACCCAATTCTTCATCATTTCTTCAATTTTTTTATCCAAATCAATTCAATAATCATCCCTGAGAGTGTTCCAATCAAAATCTGAGAGAATCCAAGCCTGAATCGAGTTCTTGAAGTTTCACTTCTTCACTTGCAACTGAAATTCTGTTACACTGATTCAGGCCATTTGAGGAAGATCTATTGCATACAGAAGCAAGCAATCATCACACTGATCGATTCTGGAGCTTTGCAAGCATTGATTTGGAGGATTTCACCATCTGTTTTCTCCATTTTCACAGGTTAGTAACTTTCTCACCATGGCTTGAATTAGATAGAATCATCAAGATTTGTTAGGATAGAAATAATGTATGTGGTTAGGAGAAGCTTTCTGGAGAGTTTGAGAGGAATTGGTGATGATTCATATGTGGACACCATTTCTGTTTGGCCTTGTATCTCCTTGAATTTTGAGTGATAACCTTAGTTCTTTAGTGGAATTTGATCAGTGATAAGAGGTGAGCATTTTAGTGTAAGCAATTCCAAGAATGGTGAGTTTTGAGTTCTGAGCAAATCTTGAGGATTGACTTGTGTTTGGAGTTTGAGTGAGATTCAATGGATTTTGAGGTTGTAATCGTGTTCAGCATGAAATTTAGAGCATGTTAGGGTTTTACATTTTAAGAATTGATGAAGTCTCGAGGAAATACGAGTTGAGAGGATGAAGCTGCTAGTGTTAAGCTTCCATGGATTTCCCTCCAAGTTCAGGGTTCAAATGAAGACGACGACTATCAAACCGTTGGATCATGAGTGGACCAATTGACCAAAGCGAGATCTGAGGGCTGAGATCTATTCTCACGCGTGTGAAGGAAAATCTGAGTTACCATGAAACGATGCGTTTCATTAAAGGGAGTTCTGGGCTGGATCACTAATTACACCCCCAATTGAGGCCCATCCAAATTTTGAACTAAAATGGATTACTCTTTGCACCGTGTTTTTCTCATTTTCTTTATGTTTTAGTTGTTTTTCTAAGTTAATAATTGGGCCCTGGCGCATTGCTTTTTATACCCCCAGTCTGGGCCCATGTGTGAATTGAACTGGATACGTTTACTTCCTGCACCCACTCCCTTCATAATTCATTCTAATTCTTTCCATTTTATTTCAAACTTTAGAAAATCATATCAATTTGAAAAATAATGATTTTTTAATGGGAGTTTTTTCTCCTATTTCATATTTTTGTAAAGAAAAATATCAAATAAAAACATTTTTCATTTCATGCATTTTATTATTTTTTGTATATTTTTTACTTTTATTGCATTTTATTTCTTTTATGTTGATATATGAACTTGTATATTTTTGTTTAGGTAGTTCCCATTACTTTTTTAGGCAAATATTTTTAGGAAAATTAGATATACATATTAGGTACCCCTGAATTTTGTTCCATAATTTTTAGGATTATTTTTAGATAATTTTGATTAGTGGATATTAGGATGGTGAAATTAGGGTTTATACATAACTTAGGTGCATTAAAACAATTTCTTTTGGGTTTTTTAGATTGAATTAGGACTTGGGGCATATAGGGTATTAAGGGTAGGTATAGTAGATCCCCTAGAAATAATATTAGAATTTTCCCTACTATATTAATATTTTTAGTATATTTTGCAATTGTATGCTTGTTTGGTGTGCCTTTTTGGGGTTTATATTGTTTGTGTGGGCTTATTGGGCTTTGCTTGGGGTGTGGGCTTGGTTTGAAGAGCATGATAATGAAGCATATTGAAGACAAAGTTGAAGCTGAAGATCAAAGCTTGATGAAGATGCTTGGCTTGCTTGGAGCTGTTTGAAGACCTAGGACATAGGAGCTAGAGAGAGCCTTAGAATAGAAAATTTCTTCACAAATATGGATGGCTTCTTTTGCCTCCATGCTTCTCTGTGATTAAAAGTCTCTCCCTAATACTCACATCCCTCCTTTGGAAGGATTAGTGACTGTATCTGGGAGATAGAACTTTGAGAGAAACAGACTGTATTATGTTAACTTTCTATAGGCCACCTTTGGTGCTCAGCAGACTGTTTAACATCCAAACTCATTTTGTGAACTGTTTATCATCTAGGAGAGTTTGCTTTGAAGAATCCCTTGAAGATTGAGGATAGAGTTCATTGCCTTGAAGACTGATGGAAGCAGGAGCTTGTGCTGTCAGGTTTTTGCTGTTTAGAGTTGTTGGTGCTGTTTAGAGCTGTTGATGTATTGTTTGAGTTTCTTGACTGTATTGTTTGATAATTTTCCCCTGGAGGTTGAAGTGAAGTTGTTTCACTTTGCCCATTTTTTTCTAGGTTCGAGGTTGAGTGGGACTCCCTTGCCTCGCTTGTACTGCTGCATTCATGCATTTTACCGCTTTACTGTATATATGTTGTTGCTCTTCCGTTTATCCCTTAGGATCTCTGTTTCTCTCTGCGCAGGAGAGAAATATGACAGACATTAGGTTCTCATCCATGCATGACAACATTAGGGTAGATTTTGATTCCCTTTTCAACCATAGGTTCTAGAGTTTTGTCTCTTCTTTCTCAAAACAATCAGAAAAACACAATAAACATTTTAAACACCATAAAAGACAGTTCTTGCGTAAAAGACTGTAAACCAATCAAAAAAAGTCATTTTTGTCTGCTTGGACTCTTAATCAGGAAAAACCCTTTCATAAGGAGATAAAAAACATTCAGACAAGCTTGTGTCTTTCGTAGCCCGAACTACGTTTGCTCTGATCTTTCATGCTGTTTGAAAGTACGTAGGCATAGGATGCGATATCCTAGCGAGCAACCTTCCCCTCCTTTCCCGTAGGTAGGCGAACTACGTTGACTCTGATTTCTCGTTCCAGACGGGAATACGTAGGCATAAAGTGCGATACTTTGCCGAGTCAGTTTATTTTCTTTTAACCCCATACCTGTAGAGTAGATAGAATAACAATCCGTACCAGAAAACAAGCGTGGATCCCGTCGAGTACGACGGACGTGAGGGGTGCTAATACCTTCCCCTTGCGTAACTGACTCCCGAATCCAGGATTTGGTTGCGATGACCATTCCTTTCCCGTCTTTGCGGTAGGTTTACTCTGAGCGTTTCCTTTCCCTCCGTTGGGATAAATAACGCACAGTGGCGACTCTTCTGTTCAGCCGGCGCCGATTTTCGCAGTCGCGACAATATCCATCCAGCTTATAGCTGCCTTCTTGGGCGCCCATGGATCCATGCTGCAGGGGCCGTAACATCCACATTGCATCAGAAGTTGAAGTACATGGTGGGTGATAGTGTTGTTACCGTTTGCGGGGAGGAGGACATTTTGGTCAGTCACCTGTCATCGTTCAGATATGTTGAGGTCGACGGAGAAATACACGAGACGCCTTGTTAAGCCTTCGAAGGGTTGCAGATTAAAGACAAAGCTCAGGGTTCCAGCAAAATGCCAGAGGTGGCAGTGTCATCCTACAAGGAAGCTCAAGCTTTAGTGCAGGATGGTGAGACTAAAGGTTGGGGGCAGGTACTGGAGATTCCCGTAAAGAATGACACGTTTGGGCTAGGGTGTCGACCGACGTCGTCAGCGTCATCTTCAGGAGCGCCCAGGTTCAAGGGACCGATAACGATTACGCCAAGCGGGGTGTGCTTTGAGACAATCAATGCTATTTTCGATGCCGAAGACGGAGATAGCGACTGAGATATGGACGTGTGGATCAAGCCAAGCGTGCCAGGACAAAGTCTCTGCAACTGGTCCATCCGGGAAACTGTCCCATTGACTCTTAAACAATAATGATTTGTTTTGTCAATTGTTGAATAATGCTATGTCCTACCCGAGGCATAGTGATTTTACCTTAGGGCTACTTGATTATGTGTATTGCACTGTTTTAATCATGAAATAAAGGCGTTTTTCATATACAAATATTGTGATCCCTATTTTTCTTGTTTTACTTTAACAATAAATGGTAACGTGGTTATTTGCTTTGTTTGCGTGTTGAAGCGTTTAACCATTTCCTCTGCAGGACTAATATTTCAGATGACATCTCCTATGAACCACCTATGACTCGTCTTAACTTCGAGCACCCGGTATTCCAAGCAGAGGAAGAGATTGTTGAAGACAGCGACTTGCCAGAGGAGCTGACTCGTTTGTTGAAACAGGAAGAGAGAATCATTTTGCCTCATCAGGAGGAAATTGAGATTATCAACTTGGGGTCGGAAGAAGTTGTGAGAAATATCCGTATAGGGGCTGCGCTGCAGAGCGACATCAAGCAAAGGTTAATTGAGATACTGCAAGAGTATGGTGATATATTTGCTTGGTCGTACGAGGATATGTCTGGGTTGGATACGGACATGGTTGTGCACCGTCTGCCGTTGCGAGAGGAATGTCCGCCTGTTAAACAGAAACTCAGGAGAACCAGACCAGACATTGCCGTGAAAATCAAGGAGGAAGTTCAAAAACAGTGGGATGCTGGCTTCCTAGCTGTTACAACTTATCCGTCATGGGTCGCTAATATAGTGTCAGTGCCAAAGAAAGACGGTAAAGTGCGAATGTGTGTAGACTACTGTGATTTGAATAGGGCGAGCCCGAAAGACGACTTTCCACTTCCTCACATTGATGTGCTGGTTGACAACACTGCTCAGTTCTCCGTATTCTCCTTCATGGACGGCTTCTCAGGCTATAATCAGATCAAAATGGCACCAGAAGACATGGAGAAGACTACCTTCATTACTCCCTGGGGAACATTTTGCTACAAAGTGATGCCCTTCGGACTGAAGAACGCTGGGGTGACATATCAACGTGCTTTGACGACTCTCTTTCATGACATGATGCACAAAGAGATCGAGGTTTATGTTGATGATATGATTGCCAAATCCCAGACAGAGGAGGATCATTTGGTTAATCTGCTGAAACTGTTCAAAAGACTTAGGAAGTTCAGGTTGAGACTGAACCCTAACAAGTGCACCTTTGGGGTGAGATCGGGTAAACTGCTGGGGTTTATCGTGAGCGAAAAGGGAATAGAGGTTGATCCTGCAAAGATAAAAGCTATACAAGAAATGCCGATGCCTAAAACAGAAAAAGAAGTGCGTGGGTTTTTAGGGAGGTTGAACTACATCGCTCGGTTCATATCTCACCTAACTGCGACATGCGAGCCGTTATTCAAGTTGTTAAAAAAGGATCAGGTGTTGACCTGGAATGAAAATTGTCAAAAGGCGTTCGACAAGATAAAAGAATACTTGCAGGAACCTCCTGTTTTGATACCCCCAGTGGCCGGGAGACCTTTGATTATGTATTTGACGGTTCTTGAGGAAAGTATGGGTTGTGTTCTCGGTCAACACGACGAGACCGGACGTAAAGAGCATGCGATCTACTATTTGAGTTAGAAGTTTACCGACTGTGAGTCCAGATACTCAATGCTCGAGAAGACGTGTTGCGCGCTAGCATGGGCCGCCAAACGTTTGAGGCAATACATGCTGAATCATACAACCATGCTAATTTCAAGGATGGATCCAATCAAATATGTGTTTGAGAAGCAAGCCCTCTCCGGAAGAATTGCCCGATGGCAGATGGTGTTAACAGAATACGATATCCAATATGTCTCGCAAAAGGCTATTAAAGGTAGCGTTCTGTTAGAGTACCTTGCGGAGCAGCCTGTTGAGGACTACCAATCGATGAGGTTTGATTTTCCTGACGAGGATATCATGTACCTGAAGATGAAAGATTGTGAGGAATCGTTGTCGGACGAAGGACCAGAGTTGGGTTCCAAATGGCAGTTGATATTTGACGGAGCTGTTAATTCCTATGGTAGCGGAATAGGGGCAATTATCACTACTCCTTAGGAGTCGCACATCCCATTTACTGCCCGATTGACTTTTCCCGTTACCAATAATGAGGTCGAATACGAGGCTTGCATCATGGGTCTGGAAGAAGCCATTGATTTGCGAATCAAGAATCTGGATGTATACGGAGACTCAACTCTAGTGGTGAATCAGATTAAAGGAGAATGGGAGACACGTCATCCCAATTTGATACCCTATATGAACTATGCAAGGAGATTGTTGCCTTTCTTTGACAAGGTGGAATTGCATCACGTGCCACGAGCAGAAAATCAAATGGCTGACGCCCTGGCGACATTGTCTTCAATGTATAAAGTTAACTTCTGGAACGAGGCTCCCCAGATTGTTATCTCTCGGCTTGATAGGCCTGCCTTCATATTTTCCATTGACGAGGCTCCCGATGGTAAACCCTGGTACTTTGATATCCAGAATTTCCTGAAGAACAAGGAGTATCCGGCTGAAGCATCCAGTCGAGATCAGAAGACTCTCAGGAGATTGGCTGGCAATTTCTATCTGAACCCGGACGGTGTCCTGTACAAAAGAAACCACGACTTGGTGTTGCTACGCTGTGTAGACGAGAAAGAGGCGAAGTTGCTCATGGAAGAAATACATGAGGGTACATTCGGTACACATGCTGGTGGGCATGCTATAACGAGAAAACTGCTGCGGGTAGGTTATTATTGGCTAACTATGGAAACAGATTGTTTCAAGTTTGCAAAGAGGTGTCATAAATGCTAGGTTTATGCAGAAAAAATCCATGTACCTACAAGTCCTCTGAATGTGATGTCATCACCGTGGCCTTTCTCGATGTGGGGAATCGACATGATTGGCAAGATTGAGCCTACGGCATCAAACGGACACCGATTCATTTTGGTGGCAATCGATTACTTCACCAAATGGGTGGAAGCAGCATCATATGCCAATGTGACCAAACAAGTGGTAGCCAGATTTATCAAACGAGATATTATCTGCAGATATGGAATCCCTGAGCGGATTATCACCGACAACGGTTCAAATTTGAATAATAAAATGATGAAAGAGCTGTGTTAGAATTTTAAGATTGAGCATCACAACTCTTCTCCTTACCGGCCCAAGATGAATGGCGTTGTCGAAGCGGCCAATAAGAACATAAAGAAGATTATTTAGAAGATGGTTGTGACATATAAGGACTGACACGAGATGTTACCGTTTGCTTTGCACGGTTATCGTACGACGGTACGCATATCAACCGGAGCAACCCCTTTCTCATTGGTATACGGAATGGAGGCGGTGTTACCGTTGGAGGTCGAGATTCCTTCCCTGAGGGTTTTACGTGATGTCCAACTCGACGAGGCAGAACGGGTTAAAGATAGACTGAATCAACTCAGCTTAATGGATGAGAAGAGACTGGCTTCTCTAGCATATGGGCGGTTATATCAGAGCCGGATGAAGAAAGCTTCTCCCACGTTGAAAAAGATTCTCCCACCACAAACAGATCACAGGGGCAAGTGGACCCCCAATTACAAAGGTCCCTACGTTGTCAGAAAAGTCTTCTCTGGAGGAGCCTTGTTACTATCCACCATGGATGGTGAGGACTTTACGTCTCCTATGAATTCGTACGCAGTTAAAAAATACTTTGCTTGAAAGTGACCCGCTGGACAGTAAAAAGAGAGTCCAGGAAAAAATGGGGCATCCCGGCGAACCATAAAAAATGAATAAAAGGTTCAGGAAAAAGTTAGGGGAAAAATTGAAAAGATGTACACCCGCGAAGTCGAAAACCTGAAAAGGGTGACTTCGGCAAAAAAGGGTATCCCGGTGAATTGAAAACCCGCAAAGGGCGGTTCACGCAAAAGTTAGGGATTAAAAAAGCAAATGACTGCGGTCCGAATTCGATACTGCATTGCTTAGTGGTTTGGGAGTACCTGGGGGCCGTCTATCCAAAAACAATCTCTTCTGAAGATCGAGTACCGGAAAGCGCAGAGTCAGGCGAGTCATAGGAGGATCAGCTCATGGTGTTTGTCTGTGCCACGTTGCTGACATGTATACAAATATTGTTTTGTATTTTCTTTATGCTTCTTGTGCATATATTTATGTGTGTTTGTGCGTAACTTCCTCTTTTCAGGAGTTGCATCCAGTGTACAAAACTTTGCCTATTCAGAGGCCCATTATCAATAAAACATGTTATTCAGTACTTGATGCTTGTTCTTTACTGTTTTGTTTGTGAAAGACGCCGATGTTTTTAATAAACTTGCACTTACATAATCTTGCTGGCCCTTGCCAATAATTGCTAAAACTTCGAATTGACTGAAGTAATGTCACAGATGCTAACCCGGATAGATTCTGTTGTATAGGCCTGTTTTGTCTCGTTCGTGTTTTGCAGGGTTCTTACCTTTGGAAGCAATGGTCGTGAATTGTATTCCCCGACCAAGGTCGCTTGACGTAAGACCTGACTCCAGTTGATGTCATTCCTCAGCTAGTCGCAGCTTATCCCTAGAGGGTTGAAATGACATTTATCCCTTCCCGAAGGAGGGAATTATTTTCCCCAGGAGAGTGTCCTCATGGAAAGCCGTCCATAGGATTAACCCCAGCAAGTCAAAATCAATGTCCCCTGCAGAGGTTGCGCTCCTCAGCGAATCGAAGATGTTCACGTTCAATCTCCAGCATGGGAGATTCCCGCAATAGTTAACCAAGTTGTTGGTTTGAAAGGTTTATATCCGCGAAGGATGGGTTTTTCGCTCCCCACAGGTCGTCATGCCATTGACAGGATGTTGATCCTCAGCAGAGTGGTAACTCCGAGTGTGTAAACTGTGCCTAGACAGTGTGCTTTTCCCAGAAGTGTCGGTTCTTCCCTAGCTAAGTTTGTTCACCAGCAGGGTGCTTGTTCTTTCCTCCCAGTGGAAATTGGTGTTTATTCTCTCCCCGGCGGAGTTGATTATGCTTCCGACATTTATTTTACCGGAATACCTTATGATACTTGTTCTCCCCAGTGGAGTTGGCTTCATCCTCAGCATTCATGTTGTTGAGACATCATTATCAGAGTGGCCCCGGCAGCTTGAGCCTCCATTTGCATTTGCATATATCGTCATATTTGCATCTACTCAAACGTGTAGCATTTCCGTGCCGTACGGAGCATTACGCCATTTTCAAACATACGCATTTTGAAACATAAATCAGGTTGGTTAACCTTTTTGCTTTCAGGTGTGTTTTCTCAGCAGGAGTATGGAGTTCTAGCTCAGATCTATTACCATGTATTCGAGGTCTCGCCGTGAGATGTGTGATGATACGGTTCATCTTACTATTTTCCCCACAGAGTTACTTGGTTAAGTTTCTCTTTGTCCCCGAGCAGAGTTATTTGTTTAAATTTCTCTTGTTTTCCCCACAGAGTTGCTTGTTGAAGTTTCTCTTATCCGGCCAGCGAATTATTTTCTTCAAATTTGCTGTTACGTCAGTGTCAAAGGGTTTCATGAGTCAAAATTTCAGAAGCTGCCGCCGGTTATCGAAACAAGCGTCCGACAGTTTGGTTTCCAAATATCCCCCGTGGAGTCCTCCTCAAAGTCGCTGTCACGTCAGTGCTAAAAGGTTTGTGGGTTGGGACCAATGGAGTTGGCTACTGCAGAGATAAGCAGAGAAACTGTATTCAGAGTATCTTCCCGCATGGATAAACGGATGTAGTTTCCTACTGGTTGACATAAGTATTTCCCCGGAGGTCGCCAAAATTTTATTGCCTATGTTGATAGGAGTTCCTCGTGTTGACGAGATATGAGTCCTCACATGGACAATTTATTCCTGTATTGACGGGATTTCTGCGTGTTGGCGAAGCATAGTCCTGACATGGACAGATCTATTTCCTCGTGTTGACGAGATGTGCTAGTCCTAACGTGGGCAGATTTGATTTCTCCGTGTCGACGGAATGTGAAGTCCTGACGTGGACAAATTGATTACTCTTCGTGTTGACAAAATGGTGTCCCGACATGGACCATTTACCCCCAGCAGATATCTTTCTTTATATTGGCGAAATGTGCGTCCTGACGTGGACAAGTTTATAGTTCCTCGTGTTGACGAGATGCGCGAGTCCTGACGTGGACAAGTTTATCCTTCTTCGTGTTGAGGAAACGGTGTCCTGACGTGGACAGTTTACTCCTATGTTGATAGGATTTCCTCGTGTTGACGAGATGTGAGTCCTGACATGGACAAATCAAGTTACCTTCCTTCGTGTTGACGAGATGCGAGTCCTAACATGGACTATTTATTCCTAACGTGGACAATCTATTCCTAACGTGGACAGTTTATTCCTAACGTGGACGATTTATTCCTAACGTGGAAGATTTATTCCTGATGTGGACAATTTATTCCTATGTTGATGGGATCCCCTCGTGTTGACGAGATGCAGACCACTCATCCCCAGCGAAGTCGCCGGGATTTCTCCGTGTTGACGGAATGTAGTGTCCTAACGTGGACAAAGTTTTATTCCTATGATGATAGGATTTCTCCATGCTGACGGAATGTGGAGTCCTAACGTGGACAAGTTTTTGATGGGATCTTTCCGTGTTGACGGAATGTGGAGTCCTAACGTGGACAAGTGTTGTTGAGATTTCTCCGTGTTGACGAAACAAGCGTCCTAACATGGACAAAGTTCTATTCCCGTGTGTTGCACCCTAAAATTTGACCAACCGGGTCCCCTATCTGGCTCGATGTTTCGACGCATTTCGCATTAGCATTTACATACTGCATATAGTGCATTTTCTCAATCATGGTGATTTTATCGGGATTACAGCCCTGCTGTCGCATTTCAGGTATCTCAGACCGGTTCGGATAATCGGAGGTTATTTTGGGAAGTCGCGCGCTTCCTGGGTGTTCTCAGCTCACGCAGTGATTTTGAAGATTCTCGGTGTCCGGGTTTACTGTTCGCTTCGATCTAGTCTCGCGCTCTCTTTTATGTTGATTATTTGCATTTGTCTGCATTTTTAGGATTTAATAGCCTTTTGTAGATTTTAAATAGGTTTTATAGATTTTCTAGAATTTAAATAGATGTTTTTTTAATATTTTTAATAGTTTTAAATCGTTTTTAGGATTTATAAATTGTTTTAATATATTTTTTAGAATAAATCATTTCATTTTTAGATATTAAGTCATTTTTAGATAATAGTTTAATATGATTTTCTTTTGCTAGAGTTTTTTTTAGAATAAAAGATTTTCTTTTAAATTTTGAATAGAGAATTATTAGAGTTTTTTTAGATTGGTGGAATTATTAGAATTTTATTATTAGTTTAGAAATTAATTAGAGTTAATAGAGTTTTTTTTTAGGTTAATTCTTTTTTTAGGTTTAATTGAGATTTATCAGATTTAATTAGGATCTAGATTAGTTTAATTTTCATTTAAGTTTTAATTGAAATTTTAATTAGTTAATTAGGTGTTCATTTAAGTCTTTAATCAGCTTTTTAAGGGGGTTTAATTCACTTTAATTCAGAGTTTTTATCCATTTCGTTGGGCCCAGGGTGTGTTTTTGGAGGCCCATTCTCCTATCAGTCCGTTTTTGCCCATTTCAGTCCAGAAAGTGACACTTGTCCAATATATAAATCATCCACGCGTTCACTTTGAGAGAGGCCACCTCACATTCTCTCATTCACCAGAATCTGCCACTTCATTCCCCACTATCTCTCCACACACACACGTGGCCTTCATGCACCCCGTCTCCACCGCCACTTGTCTTCCCCAAACTCTCGCCTGAGTCTCGCCGGTTGCATGGTCGGCGGCCATGCAACCACCGCAACCGCCAACTTCCGGCCGCCGTAACCACTTCCCAACCTACTCTGGCCGCCGCAACCACTGCCAGAAACTGCAAATGCCCAGAATCTTCATCTCTCACCTCTCACATTCATCTTCTCCGATCAACTCTCATCAACAACCTTCATCCACCTCCAACCGTTTTTCTAGAATTCTTCAACCTTCCCTCAAACTTCCTCCACGATCTTCATCGAACTCATCAACTCAAGAACACTCCTCCCTCCCTCGTTCATCCCGACCAAGAACATCCATAAACGTTTCCAGAAAGCACCACTAATCTTCATCCAAGATCGTCAACTGAGAGCTTCATCATGTCCGTACAGCGTTTCCAGAAATCATCAGTACGTGCATCTTCATCTTCAAGAACAAAGGATCTATGAACATTCAAGCGAATCTCCAGAAAAGCGTCAATCATCACGCTCATCCCTTCATCAAGATTTCCTTCAATCTTCCAACAATCTTCTCAGTTCTCCAGATCAAGAACCTTCCTCGTCGTCTTCGTGAGTTAATCACCTCCAAATCTCCAGAAAATTTCTTCAAGGTTCATCTACCAACGTCATCGTCAAGATTCTTCCTGAAATCCATTTCCTCTGATCATCATCATCATCTTCGAGTTATTCAAATCTTCATAGCCTCACGAAGGATATCCAAAAACTTCCACGGATTGCGATTTTGTTCATCCTCGAGAACGAATCTTCTGAGCAAGGGCCTCCGTCGAAGATCTTCCAGGTTTTGTATTACATTCTTCATTTGACGCAAGCGATACATGTATCTCCGTCTTCGTCGTGATTCTCCATCAAGAAATTCAGAAAAATTGTTAGGAGTTTGGTTGCGAAGGTGGAGTTTGTGAATCAATGAGCATTGAGGAGGAAGATGAAACAGAAGGCGATTGAAGGTGAGAGAGGGAGTCGGAGGAGATTGGGGGGCGCCGTTTGGATGTATGAACAGTAGAGAGGGAGAAAGAAGAATAGACTAGGGTTTTCAGAGAGGGAAATGAAAGAGTGAGGATGGAAGGTAGGCTGGGGAGGTCGTGGGCCTTGGGCCCAATTGCGTTTTTTCTTCTGCACCTCCCTCCGTTTTTTCTCCTGGGTGATGAACATTGGGCTGGGCCCTCCTACTGACTACACCCTCCGTTTCTGTGAATACCCCTCCCCAGTTTTTTGTTTGGTTATTTTCTTTTGCGGGCTGGGCCCATTGTTTTTCTGCTAGCTTACCCCCTGTAACAGCTGTACCCCCCTCCCCTTGTATTTTCTTCATTTTCATTTTAGTTGTTTTCTTCATGAAAAAATATTTGGAAAAAATATATAAAAAAGAAATATGAAAAAAATATGAAGAAAAGAATATTTGAAAAAAGGAGAAAAATAATATTTTGAAAAAAGAAATATGGATAGAGAAGAGAAAAAAATATATGAAAAAGAAATATGAAAAAATATGAAGAAAAAGAATATTTTGAAAAAAAGAAATATGGAAAGAGAAGAGAAAAAAATATATGAAAAAGAAATATGAAAAAATATGAAGAAAAAGAATATTTTGAAAAAAGAAATATGGAAAGAGAAGAGAAAAGAATATTGAAAAAGATTAAAAGAAGAATAGAAGAAAAAATAGTAAAGAAATAGTAAAAAATATTACTTCGTAGATTCAATATTTTTTAGAATAGATATTTTCTTCATAAGAGTTTATTTTACCTTCTAGAAGTAGGTTTAGAAGTCCACTTGTTAGGGGACTATTTTCCATTTGACTTTTTCCAGGATAGTTGGATAGTTTCCTAGGAATTTATTTTCCAGTATTCAATCATTGTAACCTTTTTCAGAATATTAATAAAACGAGATTTGAGCTGTGGTCCCGAAAGTAGCCGAACTACAGCTGCTCTGATTTCTCGTACCAGACGAGAATATGTAGGCATAGGATGTGATATCCTAGCGAGCACACTAACAACTAACTTTTGTTCTCTCGCTGCTGTGCAATCGAGACTTTCCCGCCGACGACTGATGTTATCCTTTTCTCTTGCCTGAGTGCATTTGAGACCAGACCGTAGTTTTTCCCATAGGTTCCCGTACCTTTAAAACCAGATTAATTTCTCACTTCTGTGTGAGAACACCCAGTTTAGCCGTAGTTAGCCTGAACTACGTAAGCTCTGATCTTCCATGCAGTGTGGAAGTACGTAGGCACAAGACGCGAAGTCTTGGCGAGCCAATTCCCTGTAGTTTCCCGAACTACATTGACTCTGACTTTCTCTCTTGAGAATACGTAGGCATAGAGTGCGACGCTCTATCGAGTCAATTCCCTTCCGCTTAGATTTAGCAGCCGTAGATAGATTGTTTTGCATCCTTTAGACAACCCAAGCAAGCGTGGATCCCGTCGAGTACGACGGACGTGAGGGGTGCTAATACCTTCCCCTTGCGTAACCGACTCCCGAACCCAAGTTTTGGTTGCGATGACCATACCTTTTCCCGTTTTTTGCGAGGTTTACTTCGAGCGTTTCCTTTCCCTCCGTTGGGATAAATAACGCACGGTGGCGACTCTTCTGTCAGCTGGCGCCGATTTTCGCAGTAGCGACAGCTGGCGACTCTGCTGGGGATCCAAC
This sequence comes from Lathyrus sativus, assembly GCA_963859935.3. Taxonomy (NCBI): domain Eukaryota; kingdom Viridiplantae; phylum Streptophyta; class Magnoliopsida; order Fabales; family Fabaceae; genus Lathyrus; species Lathyrus sativus. Next base: position 222,422,707 of record OZ012739.1, on the reverse strand, counting down.
GTCCCCTAAGCGAGTCAATCCTAGCGCTTGTTTTCCCGTCGAGGATTTTGTATGGATTTACTATTTCTGCCATTTACTTTCAGCATTATATTATTGTTATTATTGCTGTATTGGGGTGTGACGGGTGTTCCATGATTGAGAGATAAGCCGGACCTGGGCTTGAGTGCACCTAGAATTAGAGTGGAAAGTAGTGGGCGCGCACATGCTTTGCATGTCCTAGTGTCTTGCGAAATCCACACTCAGACGAGGTTCTTCTGGTTGGCCTCCTGTCCTGCCCTTTGGGTGGCTCGGGTTGCTGGTTAGTTGGATTGTCGACTCTGGGAACCGATCATTTGGAAGTTGGCTAAGTGAGGCCTCTTCAGGATTTGATGATGCCACTCCTTCTGGGAATCGTATCATCAACCCTGAAAGTCTGTGACACCGACGATCGCATAGGATGCCATACCATTGTCAGTTACTAGGATACCTACCTGTGAGAGGGTTTGGGCATGCAGGTAACTTGACCTCCAGATTACCGGTTTTCTTGATTGAGATTCAATGATATTTGAAGACAACATTTTGAGGTCTGTTGGCAGGTTCGAGTACCGTTTTGATTTGCTGACACCAGGTTCGCGCAGTGTTATGTGTCTGACTAAGACCAGTATGGTGGATTCTCCTCAGCCAGGGGCACTTGGTCCCTTGTGTGTGCATTTTGCATTTTTACATGACTGTTTGCATTTGCATTTCATTTTGCATATTCATCCTCATCCGGAACAGGGAGCTTACCCGTTTTTGTCCGCTTCATCAGTTGATTCCCCGACATTCGCATTGGACTTGAGTTAGCATTGGGATAGATCATGGCTTCAGGAGAGCAGAACTTGGTTGTTACTCGGGAGGAGTTCGAATTGTTGAAGCACCAGGTGAGTCAGATCAGGGAAGCCATCACAACTATGAATAGAGGAGATAGCAATGGTCAAAGAGCTCAGATGAACAATGTTGCTCAGCCTGTGCAAACCCCTGTCAGAGGTTCATATTCTCTCAATGACTCCGAGTATCACAATTCCACTTTCTCTACGCCAGATTCCCCAAGGATTTTGCCACCTCCAAGAGTTGTTCCGCAGGTTAATATTCAGGACCCACTGACTGCTGAGTATATGGGAAGACTTCAGACGTTGGAAGACCAAATTGCTGCCTTGGGGAATAAGAGCACTCTTGATCTGAATGCTGCGAGCATGTGTTTGGTGCCAGGTCTTGTATTGCCTCCAAAGTTCAAAGCGCCCAATTTCGAGAAGTACAAAGGGGATAGCTATCCGAAGCTACATTTGGTTATGTTCTGCCGGAGAATGACTTCGTTCGGGCCTAACGACAAGCTGATGATTCACTGCTTTCAAGATAGTCTGATTGGGGCATCTCTGAGTTGGTATATGCAGTTAGAGAGTGATCAGATCCGATCATGGGCGAATTTAGCCGATGCTTTCCTGAAGCAGAATGACTACAATCTTGATGAGGCTCCTAGTCGCATGCAGTTGCAAGAATTGTCTCAAGGGAACAATGAACCTATCAGAAAGTATGCTCAGAGATGGAGAGAATTTGCTGCCAGAGTAAAGCCGCCGCTCCTAGACCGAGAGCTAATGAGTATGTTTTGTACACTCCCTGGAGAGCCCGCACATCGAAAGAATGCTTGGAGTTACATCAAACAGTCAAGCTAGTGAAGCTGAATCTCTTTATGACTATCAGAATGAAGAAGAAGCTGTGATCAATGAAATCATGTCAGATGTTGGATCAGTATCTCCTGTGGCTTGTTACGCGGGACAGACCACTGTGCCTGGGGCACCCTATCAGGAACGTTATATCGCTTCTCTTGCAAATCAGCGAACCCGTGGCCGAGGTTATCGAAATCAGCGCCAGAATCAGAATCGACCTCGTAGCAACATGGAACGAAGGAATTCTCCTTTCCATCCAGTGCATGTGCCGTATAGCCAGATTCTTTCGCATTTGATTCAGAATTCTCTGGTGGAACCTAAAGCTCTTAAACCCGCGCCAGAGCCTTACCCTCCAGGGTACAATCCCCATGCTCGGTGTGGTTACCATGGTGGATCTCCGGGGCATTCAACCGAAGATTGCAAAGCTTTTCAGGCAAAAGTGCAGCAGTTGATCGACAAAGGGTGTATTTCCTTTCCAGAAGGAGTTTTGTTTGTTCATGCCAACCTCTCAGCTGTCTAAGCTCGTAGATTCAGAGGGTCCTTTTCAAGAAGCCAGTGGTCCAGACAGGAGGGCACCCTCAGCATTGGCAGTCCTCGAATTTTTTATCATTTGCATTTGTAGTTTCTTTTCTGTTAGTTACTACTTGCTATTAAACATTGTTTGTTTCGAATGGTGATATTAATAAAGTGACTATGCATTTTTCTGAATTAATCATGTCGCTGTCATTCATTTACTACATTGCACTGACACTTGCATTTTATTTACTCCACTTCATCACTGTGATTAGCAAAGATTGGAGGGAGGATGACAAAACTGAATACTCATAACCGATGATCGTATGCTTTCAGATAAAACCTTACCGATGACGTACAAGGCATTGTTTCAAATCCCCAAACACTGGAGATATAAGGAGTTAGTCCTTTGTTAACCATTTTGAGCTAGGAAGTAGAAGTTTTTCGGACTTTTAAACCCTCACGTCTTAACCCGGGGCAGAGTAGTTGTCAGTTAGCTTGACCGAGTGTTCAAGTCTTACAGAGGAGTGTTGCCTTTCGAGGACCAATCAGTCTATACCTCTCAAGAGGTCGCATCTCGCCAACCACCATGGTTAAACCTCACCAACCAGGAGTGAGACAGTTACCATCTTTTCGAAGCAACTAAGGCAATCAGTGTCACACGACTGTGTTCCAAGAAAAAGAAAAAGAAAGCCCGCTAAGTAAAAAGAAAAAGAAAAAGCTGGAAGGCTAATACTTAGGCAAAAATTAGGGCATCCCGCTGGACTTCAAAAGAAAAATCGAAAAGAACTCAAAGGGAGTCAGTCCAGGCAAAAGTTAGGGAATCGAAAGAACGAAAAGAAAGGATATAAAAAGAGAAATCCTCGAACAAGTCACAAAGTCGTGTATACAGACACCGAAAACGGGAAAGGAGTAACTGTCACTCCGAAAAACCTTGTGAGTTCCTTAACTATGGTTCTTACCATTCGACATACCTCTCGAAGAGGCGAGCGCTCGAGCCACGTTAACTGAATTTTAGGATCGGAGATCATCACGTAGAAGGGGTGGGTACAAATCATAATTTGAGCCAAATATCCTTTGTTTCACGAACCGTGAACCCGACCACGATACAACCCTTAAAAGACCTAATTGAGGCAGGGTTTATTCTGAAAGCGCACTACGATAAGGTTGAGTAACCTGACTCCTTCTTGATTTGCTAATCATATCCTTGTTGTATTTTTCAATGACCATGTAAGCACTACGTTTGAACTTTGGTTCATTCATCACTCACAATCATGACACGTAAATGAGTGACAGCACATTTTTTTCAAAATTTGCATGAACACTGCATTAAAATTACCATTTGGGACTGAACAATTTTACTTGCAGGTTAGTAGTTGACAGGAAAGAAACTCCAACAGGGAATAATCGAACAGGATTGAATAATTCAGCAGTCTGGATCAGAATGGTGTATGTTGGGAAACCCTGTAAATCCGGGGCATCGAATTCCAGTGAGTTCGGGATCAATTAGTCTGAGGGAAAGTCCCGAAGCATCAGTTGATTTGAGAAGCAGTTGATCAGAAGCGAATCTTATCGAGAGCCAATCAGGAGCAGCTATCCAGAATGCTATGTTTGATCAGGGTAGGTTAAGTCGCTCGACGCTCGTCCCGGGGCAAGTCACGATGCTGATAGTTGTTGAATTGAGGGAAACACCGGGGTAAGCCACCGCAAGGTCGTATTGTAGCAAGGTGCTTTCGGTTCAGAGTGGGTTTTGCCAAGAACCAGATTAAGGCAAAGTCATTGCAGACAGGGGCATGTCTTTATTCGAGAGACGTTCGATTCGAGGTATCTCGAGGAAGTTCAGAATGTTGGGGCAGTTCATATTAAACCGTCAGGGTACAGATTTTCAGACTATCCCACAGAGATTCCTGCAGGCTGGGGCATAACAGAGGCGAAAGAGTTGTTCTTCTCAGTGTCATCAAAGTTACTCAGAGCTACTTGAGCAGATTCAGCCGATCTTCAAGTTTGAGACAAATATCGGGAAGTCGTGCTGCCCTCCATTGACCCTTATACTAGAAGCCGTGAATTCGGACGGGGTATTGTCCAGCATCAGGCGTGTATGACCCACCACGGATGTACAGAAGTCCAACCATACTCGGCACGTTCGTTTATCCCCAGTAAAGTCGTACATTCGAGGATCAGTTCATCTGGGGCAATTAGGTCGAGATTTGGCAAATCTCTCGCGGCTATGGGCACTGCTCCACGAATCAGTCGATCAGGGGCAAAAGATTATCGCAAGACCGGGGCAGAACACCCTAAAAACAAAAGATGTTGTTGGGACATTATTTTGGGGTTTGACGTACAAAAACAGTTCAGATCTAATCGTCAGGGTACAGAGATCGAAGAGTCCTAACCAGAAGCTCGTAACGAAAAGACTTGATCGTCATGTGAAGTGAATCTCCATGCAGGTCGCGCTTCCAAGATAACATTGTTCCTCACTGAATAAGGATCAAATTCCCCAGCTAGCCGTAGCTTATCCAAAGGATATTCTCCAGCAAGGTCGTTTATCCTCAGCAGAATTGGCGATTCCAAGATCGAAGGGGGTATTCAGACAGTGCATCCTGAGCAGAATGGTTTAGCCTCAGAAGATTAATTTCCAACTCGTGAGTTGTACCTAGACAGTTTACCCTTTCCAGTAGGGTCATTTACTCTCCCCCAGCGGAGACAGTTGATTTTCCCCAAGAGAGTCGTTTCGTCCCCAGCGAAGTTCTCTCTTTTCAGCAAGTGTTTTCTTTCCTCCCAGTGGAACTCAAAGATTAAAAAAGAAAACTCTCCCCGGCAGAGTTGGCTGTGTGTCCTGGCATTTATTTTGCCGATATACCGTGTGATACTCGTTCACTCCCCAGCAGAATTCCGATCATGATTGACGCATTCAGCTATTCTTCAGCGAAGCGGGCTTCACTTTTCCAGCATTTATTTTGCTGGAATAATTCTGTGGCACCTGGTTACCCCCAGCGGAGTTGGCGTTGTCTTCAGCATTTATTTTGCTGAAGCGGTTTCTGTATCCCAGCAGTTCAAGTCTGCATTTGCATCGGCATATAGTGTCATACTTGCATCCACCAAATAAAAAACGCGTAGCATTTCCATGTCGAATGGAGCATTGCGTCACTGTCAAACATATGCATTTTGAAACATAAACCAGGTTGGTTAACCGTTTGTTTTCAAGTATTGTTTCCCTGGCAGATGGAGAGAGCTCTTGCTCAAATGAATTACCAAACATTCAAGATCTCGGCGTGAGACATTCAATGATAATGTCAGTTTTGGCATTATTCCCCACAGAGTTGCTTGTTTAAAGTTTCTCTTACCCCTCCAGTGGAGTATTTCTTCAAGGTCGTTGTTGTGACAGCATCAGAAGATTTCGTGAATCGATCTTTCGAAGTTGTCTGGCAGTGTGGATTCAGAAAATCCCCAGTAGAGTCTTTCTCAGATTTGTTGCCATGTCAACACTGGAAATTGGAAGATTAGACTCAGATTGTGTTACCCATGTGATTGATGGAGCTAGCTGCTGCAAAGATAGGCAGAAAAGCTGTATCAGATGATATTCCCGTATGAATAGGCGGATGAAATTTCCTGTGTTCAGACAGATGATATTCCCGTATGAATAGGCGGATGAAATTTCCTGTGTTCAGGCAGATGATATTCCCGTATGAATAGGCGGATGAAGTTTCCTGTGTTCAGGCAGATGATTTTCCCGTATGAATAGGCGGATGAAGTTTCCTGTGTTCAGGCAGATGATATTCCCGTATGAATAGGCGGATGAAATTTCCTGTGTTCAGACAGATGATATTCCCGTATGAATAGGCGGATGAAATTTCCTGTGTTCAGGCAGATGATATTCCCGTATGAATAGGCGGATGAAATTTCCTGTGTTCAGACAGATGATTTTCCCGTATGAATAGGCGGATGAAATTTCCTGTGTTCAGGCAGATGATATTCCCGTATGAATAGGCGGATGAAGTTTCCTGTGTTCAGACAAATGATATTCCCGTATGAATAGGCGGATGAAATTTCCTGTGTTCAGACAGATGATATTCCCGTATGAATAGGCGGATGAAATTTCCTGTGTTCAGACAGATGATATTCCCGTATGAATAGGCGGATGAAATTTCCTATGTTCAGACAGATGATATTCCCGTATGAATAGGCGGATGAAGTTTCCTGTGTTCAGACAGATGATATTCCCGTATGAATAGGCGGATGAAATTTCATGTGTTCAGGCAGATGATATTCCCGTATGAATAGGCGGATGAAATTTCCTGTGTTTAGGCAGATGATTTTCCCGTATGAATAGGCGGATGAAGTTTCCTGTGTTCAGGCAGATGATGTTCCCGTAGCCTAGGCGGATGAAGTTTCCTGTGTTCAGGCAGATGATATTCCCGTATGAATAGGCGGATGAAATTTCCTGTGTTCAGACAGATGATGTTCCCGTATGAATAGGCGGATGAAATTTCCTGTGTTCAGGCAGATGATATTCCCGTATGAATAGGCGGATGAAGTTTCCTGTGTTCAGACAGATGATTTTCCCGTATGAATAGGCGAATGAAATTTCCTGTGTTCAGGTAGATGATATTCCCGTATGAATAGGCGGATGAAGTTTCCTATGTTCAGACAAATGATATTCCCGTATGAATAGGCGGATGAAATTTCCCGTGTTCAAACAGATGATATTCCCGTATGAATAGGCGGATGAAATATCCTGTGTTCAGACAGATGATATTCCCGTATGAATAGGCGGATGAAATTTCCTATGTTCAGACAGATGATATTCCCGTATGAATAGGCGGATGAAGTTTCCTGTGTTCAGACAGATGTTATTCCCGTATGAATAGGCGGATGAAATTTCATGTGTTCAGGCAGATGATATTCCCGTATGAATAGGCGGATGAAATTTCCTGTGTTTAGGCATATGATTTTCCCGTATGAATAGGCGGATGAAGTTTCCTGTGTTCAGGCAGATGATGTTCCCGTAGCCTAGGCGGATGAAGTTTCCTGTGTTCAGACAAATGATGTTCCCGTATGAATAGGCGGATGAAGTTTCCTGTGTTCAGGCAGATGATGTTCCCGTATGGATAGGCGGATGAAGTTTCCTGTGTTTAGGCAGATGATTTTCCTGTATGGATAGGCGGATGAAGTTTCCTGTGTGTAGACAGATGATTTTCCCGTATGCAAAGACGGAGGTATTTTCCTGTATTTGGCAGAGTACGTACCTGTAGTGACGGCAGAGTCATTTTCCCGTAATAATGACAAAATTTCCCATAGTGATGGCGGAGTGGTTTCCCGTAGTGATGACAGAGTTATTTTCCTGTATCAGTTGTAGTGTCCTGTTTTGTTAACAGAAGTACTTCTCCCAGTGAAGTCGATAAGTTCGTTCCAGTATTTACAAGATAACGATGAAATCAGATTTGTAGATAGCGTTCCCCAAACAGTTGTGCAGCTTATTTCTGCGGTTGGCATGTTGCACCCTAAAATTTACTCAACTTACTTCACTTGGTTTATGTTTCAATTGCATTAGCATTTGCATATATCGTCAGATTTGCATCTATCAAAACACATAGCATATTCATGCCGTACGGGGCATTGCAGTTACAAACGCATAACATTTACACGTCATATAGGGCATTGCATCATTTCAAGCATCCACATGTCGAAACATGGACCAGGACGGTTAGCTATTGGCTTTCGAATTTGTTCACCTGCAGAGTTGTTTGGTTAAGCTTCTCCTCTCCCCCGGCGGAGTAATTCTTCACATCTGGTTGTTACGTCAGCACTGAAAAAAGAAAGAAAAATTGACACATATCGAACTTCTGAAGCTGCCGCCTTCGTCGAAATAGGTGTCAGGCAGTTCAATTCAGAATTCCCCAAGAGAGTTTCCTCAGGTTCGCCAGGAACCATGAGTCGACAGAAAAGATCCCATAGTAGATGGGAAGGTGTTTGCTTTTTCGAAGCATTATTTCCGAAGAATCAGTATCTGTGGCGTCACGCAGGTGATTGATGTTGGAAAAAAAAACAGCAGAAAATTTATCAGATAATTGACCAGTTGTTGCCGTGACAACCAGACTTCAGTTTATTAGATGCTATTTCTCAAGCAGCTTTGCAGTTTATTTTTGCGGTTGGCAAATTCCAGGGTTCCATTTATATTCAACCATCTTCTACCTTTGAATGATTAAAGGCTGGGCGCTCTTCAACCATTCAGGTCCAAGCCGCTTGAATAGGGGCAGCTGTTGCACCCTAAAATTTGACCAACCGGGTCCCCTATCTGGCTCGATGTTTCGACGCATTTCGCATTAGCATTTACATACTGCATATAGTGCATTTTCTCAATCATGGTGATTTTATCGGGATTACAGCCCTGCTGTCGCATTTCAGGTATCTCAGACCGGTTCGGATAATCGGAGGTTATTTTGGGAAGTCGCGCGCTTCCTGGGTGTTCTCAGCTCACGCAGTGATTTTGGAGATTCTCGGTGTCCGGGTTTACTGTTCGCTTCGATCTAGTCTCACGCTCTCTTTTATGTTGATTATTTGCATTTGTCTGCATTTTTAGGATTTAATAGCCTTTTGTAGATTTTAAATAGGTTTTATAGATTTTCTAGAATTTAAATAGATGTTTTTTAATATTTTTAATAGTTTTAAATCGTTTTTAGGATTTATAAATTGTTTTAATAGATTTTTTAGAATAAATCATTTCATTTTTAGATATTAAGTCATTTTTAGATAATAGTTTAATATGATTTTCTTTTGCTAGAGTTTTTTTTAGAATAAAAGATTTTCTTTTAAATTTTGAATAGAGAATTATTAGAGGTTTTTTAGATTGGTGGAATTATTAGAATTTTATTATTAGTTTAGAAATTAATTAGAGTTAATAGAGTTTTTTTTTAGGTTAATTCTTTTTTTAGGTTTAATTGAGATTTATCAGATTTAATTAGGATCTAGATTAGTTTAATTTTCATTTAAGTTTTAATTGAAATTTTAATTAGTTAATTAGGTGTTCATTTAAGTCTTTAATCAGCTTTTTAAGGGGGTTTAATTCACTTTAATTCAGAGTTTTTATCCATTTCGTTGGGCCCAGGGTGTGTTTTTGGAGGCCCATTCTCCTATCAGTCCGTTTTTGCCCATTTTAGTCCAGAAAGTGACACTTGTCCAATATATAAATCATCCACGCGTTCACTTTGAGAGAGGCCACCTCACATTCTCCCATTCACCAGAATCTGCCACTTCATTCCCCACTATCTCTCCACACACACACACGTGGCCTTCATGCACCCCGTCTCCACCGCCACTTGTCTTCCCCAAACTCTCGCCTGAGTCTCGCCGGTTGCATGGCCGGCGGCCATGCAACCACCGCAACCGCCAACTTCCGGCCGCCGTAACCACTTCCCAACCTACTCCGGCCGCCGCAACCACTGCCAGAAACTGCAAATGCCCAGAATCTTCATCTCTCACCTCTCACATTCATCTTCTCCGATCAACTCTCATCAACAACCTTCATCCACCTCCAACCGTTTTTCCAGAATTCTTCAACCTTCCCTCAAACTTCCTCCACGATCTTCATCGAACTCATCAACTCAAGAACACTCCTCCCTCCCTCGTTCATCCCGACCAAGAACATCCATAAACGTTTCCAGAAAGCACCACTAATCTTCATCCAAGATCGTCAACTGAGAGCTTCATCATGTCCGTACAGCGTTTCCAGAAATCATCAGTACGTGCGTCTTCATCTTCAAGAACAAAGGATCTATGAACATTCAAGCGAATCTCCAGAAAAGCATCAATCATCACGCTCATCCCTTCATCAAGATTTCCTTCAATCTTCCAACAATCTTCTCAGTTCTCCAGATCAAGAACCTTCCTCGTCGTCTTCGTGAGTTAATCACCTCCAAATCTCCAAAAAATTTCTTCAAGGTTCATCTACCAACGTCATCGTCAAGATTCTTCCTGAAATCCATTTCCTCTGATCATCATCATCATCTTCGAGTTATTCAAATCTTCATAGCCTCACGAAGGATATCCAAAAACTTCCACGGATTGCGATTTTGTTCATCCTCGAGAACGAATCTTCTGAGCAAGGGCCTCCGTCGAAGATCTTCCAACAATCTTCTCCAGACCTCCATCGCTAATCAAGAGCAGGCACTCAGATCTCTAGGTTTTGTATTACATTCTTCATTTGACACAAGCGATACATGTATCTCCGTCTTCGTCGTGATTCTCCATCAAGAAATTCAGAAAAATTGTTAGGAGTTTGGTTGCGAAGGTGGAGTTTGTGAATCAATGAGCATTGAGGAGGAAGATGAAACAGAAGGCGATTGAAGGTGAGAGAGGGAGTCGGAGGAGATTGGGGGGCGCCGTTTGGATGTATGAACAGTAGAGAGGGAGAAAGAAGAATAGACTAGGGTTTTTAGAGAGGGAAATGAAAGAGTGAGGATGGAAGGTAGGCTGGGGAGGTCGTGGGCCTTGGGCCCAATTGCGTTTTTTCTTCTGCACCTCCCTCTGTTTTTTCTCCTGGGTGATGAACATTGGGCTGGGCCCTCCTATTGACTACACCCTCCGTTTCTGTGAATACCCCTCCCCAGTTTTTTGTTTGGTTATTTTCTTTTGCGGGCTTGGCCCATTGTTTTTCTGCTAGCTTAGCCCCTGTAACAGCTGTACCCCCCTCCCCTTGTATTTTCTTCATTTTCATTTTAGTTGTTTTCTTCATGAAAAAATATTTGGAAAAAATATATAAAAAAGAAATATGAAAAAAATATGAAGAAAAGAATATTTGAAAAAAGGAGAAAAAGAATATTTTGAAAAAAGAAATATGGAAAGAGAAGAGAAAAAAATATATGAAAAAGAAATATGAAAAAATATGAAGAAAAAGAATATTTTGAAAAAAAGAAATATGGAAAGAGAAGAGAAAAAATATATGAAAAAGAAATATGAAAAAATATGAAGAAAAAGAATATTTTGAAAAAAGAAATATGGAAAGAGAAGAGAAAAGAATATTGAAAAAGATTAAAAGAAGAATAGAAGAAAAAATAGTAAAGAAATAGTAAAAAATATTACTTCGTAGATTCAATATTTTTTAGAATAGATATTTTCTTCATAAGAGTTTATTTTACCTTCTAGAAGTAGGTTTAGAAGTCCACTTGTTAGGGGACTATTTTCCATTTGACTTTTTCCAGGATAGTTGGATAGTTTCCTAGGAATTTATTTTCCAGTATTCAATCATTGTAACCTTTTTCAGAATATTAATAAAACGAGATTTGAGCTGTGGTCCCGAAAGTAGCCGAACTACAGCTGCTCTGATTTCTCGTACCAGACGAGAATATGTAGGCATAGGATGCGATATCCTAGCGAGCACACTAACAACTAACTTTTGTTCTCTCGCTGCTGTGCGATCGAGACTTTCCCGCCGACGACTGATGTTATCCTTTTCTCTTGCCCGAGTGCATTTGAGACCAGACCGTAGTTTTTCCCATAGGTTCCCGTACCTTTAAAACCAGATTAATTTCTCACTCCTGTGTGAGAACACCCATTTTAGCCGTAGTTAGCCTGAACTACGTAAGCTCTGATCTTCCATGCAGTGTGGAAGTACGTAGGCACAAGACGTGAAGTCTTGGCGAGCCAATTCCCTGTAGTTTCCCGAACTACGTTGACTCTGACTTTCTCTCTTGAGAATACGTAGGCATAGAGTGCGACGCTCTATCGAGTCAATTCCCTTCCGCTTAGATTTAGCAGCCGTAGATAGATTGTTTTGCATCCTTTAGACAACCCAAGCAAGCGTGGATCCCGTCGAGTACGACGGACGTGAGGGGTGCTAATACCTTCCCCTTGCGTAACCGACTCACGAACCCAGGTTTTGGTTGCGATGACCATACCTTTTCCCGTTTTTTGCGAGGTTTACTTCGAGCGTTTCCTTTCCCTCCGTTGGGATAAATAACGCACGGTGGCGACTCTTCTGTCAGTCGGCGCCGATTTTCGCAGTAGCGACACCGTGTTGTTGAGATTTCTTTGGGTTGACAAAATGTGAGTCCTGACGTGGACGGATTTGTGTTTATTCGTGATTTAACGAAATTTGGGTCCAGATGTGGACAAGGTTACTCCTGTGATGACAGAATCTCTATTCGTGTGGACGAATTTGTTTCTCTTCTTGTGTTGACAAAGTTAGCCCAGTTGTGGACGGAGGTGTTTTTGCAAAAATTGTTCAGTACCTGTGGCGTACATAGGTGGTTGAAGTTGAAATCAGGGTATTATCAGATGTTGGATTAGTTGTTGCCGTAACAACCAGATTCAGATGGGGATGTTGTTCCCCAAGCGGTGCAGTTTATTTCTGCGGTTGGCAAATTACCGGGTTTCCTTGGTATTCAACCGTCTCGAACCTCGATTGTTTGAAGATCGTTCGCTCTTCACTCATTCGGGTCCAAGCCGTTTTAATAGGGGTAGCTGTTGCACCCCAAAATTTGCTCAACCTTTTCTTGCCTGATTTGTGTTTCATTGCATTTCATTTGCATAGTTACATCATGTACATAGTCTAATCATTCACATATCATAGCATAGAATGCATCCAACAAGGGATCAAGGGTGTCTATCAAGGGAAGAGCCTAGCAAGAGGTGTTATCCAAGATTGAGATCATCCAAGCCATCAAGAAGTGATTTGAAGTCTTGAGAAGTTTGAGTGCCTACATGTGGGTTTTGCTCCTATCTTGAGGAATATTGAGAATCATCAGTGGGATGAGAAGCATGGAATGTGAATTTGAGGTGTGTATGGATCTCATGGAGTGCCTAGAGGGCCATATTGAAGCTGAGACAAGTCATTGATTCAAGTATGAGAGCCACAGTTGAGGTGCAGTCAACTAGGGTTTCATCTGGGTCAACCCTAGATCAATTGTGCAAATGGAAGAGCATAAAAGCCTACTTTGAGGTCATGGGATTCATGGATTGGTATGTTGATACATGTGTGGTGTTGTGCCAAGGTTAAGCAAAGAAAGATCAAGAATGTGGGAAGTTGCTAAACTAGGGTTTCAGTGTAAAATCCCCTACTTAGTGCCTAACTTCAAAGCCACATAAGTCAAAATACAAGTTTCAAATGGATCTTTGGCCAACATGAAACTTGTAGAGCATCTCAATACCTTGAATTTGAGTTCTAGAAGTCCTCAAGGGGATTTGTAGAACTCAAGTTATGGTTCTTGCAAATTACAGGTCACCAGAGGACTATGAAATTTATCTGTGAAAGTCACTTGACTTCCAAGCAACTTTTGCCCTTCAAGGAGTTTTCAAATGGATTCTTGGCCAACATGAGAGTTGTAGATATAGATCTTAGCTTTCCATAGAGTACTATAAGTCCTTGATAGGATTTGTATAACTCAAGTTATGGTCTTTGCAATCCAGGGGTATTTTGGGTATTGATGATTATAGGTCATTTTCAAGCATGGGCCAAAATCTCCAACTTACAAGCTTCAAATGGAAACTTTTTCAACTAGAAAGTTGCTCAAAATAGGTTTTTAACCTTGACCATGCATCAAGGAGGCTTTGAATTGGCTCATAGGAGAAGTTGGTTTGAAATGGCTTTGAAATGAAGAAATTAAAGTGATTAAAAGGCAAAAAAAATGGGATTCTTTGTTTTATGGCCAAACCAAGCAATGTTATATACCAAATTGATCAGAAAGACCATTCCAAGAATGATGACAATACCACATTTTGGATTTGAGGCCAATAACACATGGTTCCCTTTTGTACCTTAAGGATGAAGTAACACATCAATACATATCCATGGGATCAAAAACAAGGAGGATACACATCCCTTTCAATTCAAAATGTCATGAGGAGAGAATTTCAAGTGAAACCAAGAGCTAGAACAGAGCAATGCATGACTGTTGCATATGAGATTTTCAAAGGGAATGAGATTTTCAATTTCTCATTCAGGTTGTTACAGAACTTTCTAGAGGTTTCTAACAGCTTCTATATAACATATGCATTGGATTCAAATCATTTTTTGGCAAGGATTGAGCAAGGAATCAGAAAGAGAAACTGAATTTTCTTCATCGCATCTCAGAATCGGGTTTGGAGAGAGAGGGAATTTCAAGGCAAATTGACCATTGGAGTAGCTTGGGAAGTGGTTCTTGAGTGATTCTGCAAAAGATTGGAGCTTGAATCGAGCATTTGCACCTTCTGTTCATCCAGTTTTTCCAGGTTTGCAACTTTCATTTTTTAGCTTAGATTAGGGGAAATTGATTAGCATTTGATATGTGGTTAGGTTAGTGATGGTGCTAGGTTGGATTTAGGCACAAGAATTGGATGATTAGAGATACTTTAGGTCAGTGTAAGATTTCTGTTGAGGGAGATATATCTTAATTCTTGAGGCTTTAAGCATGGCTGAATGGTGAGAATTGATCAGTGAAACATGTAGATGAGTTTAGGCTTATTAATTGCAAGATTTGAGATGTTCAATATTTGGTGATTTCTCTGCAACTTGGATCGGGTTTGGTTTTAGAGGATGAATCAATAAAATTGGAGATCATTTTTGAACTCAGGGGATGATTTTGAGTAGGATAGGGTGATTAGTTGCAAGAATTAGTGTGCTTTTGGATTCGCCACGCCAGAGAAGACGGTGGCGCAAAGCTCAGACCACCATCTGAGTTTCCCTCCTAGTTTTCAAATGTTTTGGGGACGATGACTCCCAACCCTAGGATCATGCTTTGACCTTGACTGAGAACCCCATCCAAAGGCCACGATTGCGTCTCAATTTCTGAAGAAGTGAGTTTGATGAAACTCACTGTTTCATTTAATCAGGGTGGATGGGCCTTAGTGATGTCTTGCTATGTACACTCCCCTTTAGGCCCATTGGTGAATTATAACGTGAAACCTTTGCTATTCATCACAGACATTTTCCATTTTCCTTTCATTTTCCATTTATTTTCTGTTAGTTGGTTTGGGCTTATGAGATGTTTGATACGCGCACCCCCCCCCCTTAGGCCCAGGTTTGGATTTTAACTGGATCTGATTGTTATTTGCAACGCAGCTTTATTAATTTTCTTCATATTTTCTTTTAATTACATTTTTGCATATAGTTAGGAAATAATTCACCATAATTAGGAAAATTAGTCTTTTTAATCTAGGTTTTTTTCCCCTGACTCCTTAAAGAGTCTGGAATTTAATAGGATAAAAAAATAATTGATTCATGCATTTTATATTTTAATTACATTTTTGTATTTTTAATTGGTTTTAATTTTGAATATGGTTGGTATGCTTTCTTGTTGACTTTGGTATGAATGATTGGTGATGATTTTTGAGTTGATTCTTTTTGGGCTAGATAGCTTAGAAATGCATTTACCCATAGTAATTTTCTCATATTTTTATGAGAGAATTTTAGGCTAGTTTGAACATTGAACATTAGGTGGTTTAGAATTAGGGTTTTAAGATAGTACCCTTAGGTTTAGGGCATAGTTTTAGGTCCAAATGAATGGTTAACCCCTTGGTTTTGTATGGAGATATTCTTAAGAGGATTAGGAACCCCTAGTAATTTTTGTAGGATTTTACAATCACTTTTGGTATTTTAATTAGATTTAGTTTTAGGACTAACTTCTAGGTGTTTCTGGTGAACTAATTTGGCTAGTTCGACTCAATAGTTCCCCTTAGATTAGAGTGGTGTTGCTTTTGAGCTTGGATGATCATGAAGACCAATTGAAGATACTTTGGAGTGCTTGAAGGAGCTTGAAGTTGAAGATTTTCTCACCTGGTGGAGTGCTTGTCAGGAGCTTAGGGAAACTAGGGTTTTAGAAAGAGCATTAGACTAGTTTTGCTTCTTTCTTCAAACATGGAGTATACTGTTCATCTCCATTCAATCCAATGATATAAAGTACTCTTAAAGAAGTCACATCTCTCCTTTGGAGGGATGAATGGCATGCTTTAAGAGTAGAACTTTGAGGATGTCATTCTCATACAGTGTTAAGATCTTAATGGCTTCCCTTGGTTGTCACTGAGTTACTTAACACTTCAACTTGATCTTGTTGAATGATTCTCCCTTAGAGGTGCTTGTTTAAGCTTGGTAAAGAGAAAGTTTAGGGCTTGATGGTGCTTGTTGAAGCTGGGGTTTTGTGCTTGTTGAAGATGAAGCCTGTTGCTTGTTGAAGCTGGGAGCTGGTTGAAGTTTGAAGCTTATTGAAGCTAGGTGCTTGTTGAAGATTGAAAGTTTATTGAAGCTTGAGGATAGGGGCTATTCATGAAGATGAAGGTTGTTGCTGTCAACTTTTTGCTGTTTAATCAACTGTTGCTGTCAGAGCTGCTGCTTGTGCTGTTTGCTGAAGGAGTTTGGTGCTGCTGCTTGGGCTGCCTCCTCTGCTTTGGTTTGGTTTTCTGTATTGTTTGTTGGCTTGTGCTGCTTGCCCGTTAGGTTTGAAGTGAATGTTGATTCACTTTGCCTGTTGTTTTCCCAGGTTCGAGGTTGAGTGGGACTCCCTTGCCTCGCTTGTATTTCTGCATTGCATGCATTTTACTGTATTTGCTTGCTTTATTTTCTATTTATCCCCTAGGATCTCTGATTTCCTCTGTGCAGGAGGGAATTATGACAGACATTAGGATTCTTATCCATGTATGGCAACATTAGGTTAGTTTTTATCCCTTTTCAACCCTAGGCTTTTTAGAGCTTCTTTCCCTTCTTATCTCAAAACAACTCAAAACACGGTAATAAGGTTAATCGATGTCGTGTGTTACGAGCCTTAAGCTATTCGAGAAAGGGTTGCTGGAGAGCTTCTTTCCAGTAGTCTGGTTGCTTAGTGTGGCACCCTTTGGGTGACACGCGACGTAGTCACTCTCAAATCATAGTCTCTAGTGCGTCAGAGATTGCAAACAAACTAAAAAACACTTCTTTCGTAAAAGATTCAAAACAAACATCAAAGTGTCATTTTTGTCCGCTTGGACTCTTAATCAAGGAGAACCCTTTTTGAAGGTAATAAAAAACAGTCAGACAAGCTTGTGTCTTCCGTAGCCCGAACTACGTTTGCTCTGATCTTTCATGCTGTATAAAAGTACGTAGGCATAGGATGCCGTATCCTAGCGAGCAACCTTCCCCTCCTTTCCCGTAGGCAGGCAAACTACGTTGACTCTGATTTCTCGTTCCAGACGGGAATACGTAGGCATAAAGTGTGATACTTTGCCGAGTCATTTTCTTTTCTTTTTAACCCAGACATGTAGAGTAGGTAGAATAACAATCCGTACCAGAAAACAAGCGTGGATCCCGTCGAGTACGGCGGACGTGAGGGGTGCTAATACCTTCCCCTTGAGTAATCGACTCCCGAATCCAGGATTTGGTTGCGACGACCATTCCTTTCCCGTTTTGCGTTAGGTTTACTCTGAGCGTTTCCTTTCCCTCCGTTGGGATAAATAACGCACGGTGGCGACTCTTCTGTCATAGCCGGCGCCGATTTTTGCAGTAGCGACAAGAGTGAACCAGGTTCTGGTTTGGATATGGCCCAACCTAGTTTGTTTTTTTATATTATTATTCATTCTGATGACTTGGATTGGGCTTCATCCCAAACTCAATACCATCAACACCATATGTTTTTTTTTTTACATACCCCTGGTCCATTTTTTAATTTATTTTTCCATCCTTTCTTCACCATTGTTTGCATTTTAATAAAAAAAAACAACTAAAAATATTTTTTTAATTGGTTTTTCAAATTAATTCTTTAATCATGTTTAGATTTTAATTGATTAGGTTTACTTAGATTTTTGTTAATTGATTTTTATTATTTTCTTTGACTCTTAGGTTTGTTGACTTGTAAGTCGTGTTTAGGACAATTTAGCCTAGTTTATCTTTCCCTCGAGATCTTGTGAGAGTCTTGCCTATTTAACCTAGTTTAGGTAGAGAGTTGGTTAACTCTACGTAAGTACCATGGTTATGGATACTTGCTCCCCTTTGGAACCTTGATCATAATCAAGAGTTCCTCATCCTTAGTAGGCCGAACTACGGAGGCTCTGATTCCCCTTTCCTAGTCAGGATACGTAGGCAAAAGATGTGATATCTTGTTGAGCCCTCTAATTACTAACAACTAACACTTATTTCCCTCATTTTTGGTCTCGTTAGAACCAATTGGTCTTGCAACTTAGTTTTAGGTAGAGTTGGTAAACTCTATGTGAGTATCATGGTTATGGATATTCACTTTCCCCTTTGACCTTGTTAAAGTCATATCTTTAGTTAGTTTTCAACTTAGACTTAGGGAGTTCGTTAACTCCATGTAAGTACCATGGTTATGAGTACTTCTTCCCCTTTGGAACCTTGATCGTTATCAAGAGTTCCTCGTCCCTAGTTAGGTGAACTACGGTTGCTCTGATTCCATCCTAGTCAGGATACGTAGGCACGAGATGCGACGTCTTGGCGAGCATACTTAGTGTATATACCCCTAGGTCTTTACCTTAGCACATTTCCTTTAGCAAACAACTTTAGCATAACACAAATACTAACAAGAGGTTCCTGTAGAGTACTACAGATACTTAGGATGCTAACACCTTCCCTATGTATAACCAACCCCCGAACCTTAGATCTCTAGCTTTGTTGTTACATAGCGCACTTAGGGTTTTCTTCGATCTTTACCCTTTCCTTTGGATAAATCAAAGCTCGGTGGTGAACTTTATGTTTTATGATTCAAGTTAATTAATAGCTTGATATCCGATTCTCACCGCAACAACTCTCTTTATGAAAATGATTTTCCATTAATCCCGAAGGATAGAAAAAAGTTAGATGTTTGTTTTTAAGCCTTTTATGAAGAAGTGAATTAAATTGTGTTTGTAATTCATGTTGCACTAAAGACTATGACTTAGGAGCGAATGCGTCGCATATCGCCCAAAAGGCATACGCTAAACACTCTAGACAATTGAGAGGGGGCCCCCCAATCATCATTTCCCAAATGCTTAAGGCTCGTAGCGTACAACACTCATTATCCTTTATTAGATGTCTTGAAGAAGTTTTAAGATGAGAAGAGAGAAGACATAACTAAGGGGAAACTAACTCAACTCTAATGTTATCATACAATGTGCTCCTAAGATTGAGATTGAAAAGGGAAAAGACTATCCTAATATTATCATGCTTGGATTGAACACTTAATGTCTCTCCTACTCCCGAGGGACTAGGAATCCTAAGGGATCATGGCAAAAGATCAAGAAAACACAAGTAAAATCAATCACAAATGAAAAGGAAGAAAGGGATGCAAACATGAAATGCAACACAAAGAGAAGAGGGAGGAAAAAAGTGTGGGGCAGCAACCACCTCAAACACATCTCAACCAAATAATTCTTCAAACTCAAGCAAAACAAATGAACACTCATCACTTTGAACAACATCCATAAAAGTATGCATTCAAGTGGAAATCGAATAATGCCTGTCGAAGAATCAAGATTAAACAATCAAGAACAGCGACACAATATCCAAAACATCTCACTCAAATGCATCATATTGATCCATGAAGATTCAAAGTGAGAGAGCACCAAAACAAGCTTGAAAAACAGCAAATATGACATTCTAGTTCAGTGTTAATCGGTTAACACATATGGTTAACCGATTAACCAATTAAAAATGTTTGAAAATTTGAAAATTTGCACTGGTTAATCGATTAACCAGTTTACACTGCAACTGGTTAACCGATTAACACTGTACCAGAGGCAGAAAACAGCAACTCAAAAGCACTTTCAGCGAATAATCACTTATGCAGTAATCCAGATGATCACATAATCAATTATGCACGAAATTAACACCAGAAAATAGTGATCCAACAACATGTAAACACATTCAAACAGCAAGATCATAAATTACATGGATCAAAAATCAACAAAATCAATCAAAAATGAAGATTCACGTCGAATATGTGTCGCTACTGCGAAAATCGAGGCCGGCAATGACAGAAGAGTCGCCACCGTGCGTTATTTATCCCAAGAGAGGGAAAGGAAACGCTCAGATAAAACATAACGAAACGAGGGATAAGATCGGTCATCGTAACCAAATCTTGGGTTCTGGAATCGGTTATGCAAGGGGAAGGTGTTAGCACCCCTCACGTCCTTCGTACTTGACGGGATCCACACTTGTTGTCTATCTAAAAGGGTGATTGAAACTATCTAACTACTGGCTAAAGGACAAAAGAAAAAGAAGTGACTCGGCAAAGCAACAGTGCTTTGTGCCTACGTATCTCATCTAAAGTGAGAAGTCAGAGTCAACATAGTTCGGCTAATCACGGGTGAAAGGGGGAAGGTTGCTCTCCAAGACATCGCATCTTGTGCCTACGTACTTTCATCTGGTATGAAAGATCAGAGCAAACGTAGTTCGGGATAAAAGGGAACACAGGTTTGTTCAATTGTTTTTACCCGAGTAGGGTTAACAATTAGTTCCAGCAACTTGGTGTATGCAGCTCGACCATTGGAGACTTAGGCGTTACCGTTTGCGATGGAACCAAGAGTTAACAAACCTCTCCTTATGAAAATGTTTTTCCAAGATTAAAGGCCCCAAAGGGCAAAAAGAAGTTTGGATGATTTGTTTTTTGTGTTTTTTGTAACGCCCATTTTAATTATTTTTAGTTCCGGTGTTTTTTTTATTCGTCAGCGTGTTTGGTGTGGGAATTGAAGAAGAATTAGAGGCATAATATTAATATTTGATAATCAATAATGATAATAATTAATAATTAATATTAATGTCGATATTATTATTATTATTCTTATTATTATTATGAGATTATTAATATTATTTTGGAATAAAAGAAAATAAGGGATTATTTGGAACTAAGGGCATTGTTGGCATTGTATGGAAAATAGAATTGGAAGAGAGAAAGAAACACGCGTGGAAGAAGAACAAGAGAGGAAGAACGATCAAAGAAGGGAAGAGCACGGTTCAGCAAGCTTGAGGAAATCATCAAGGCGGTGAAATCGTGAAGCTTCATCATCATCAATCTGTATTTTGAGGTAAGGGGGGGGGGGATGATCGGTTAAATTTCGGTATGCATGAATAATCGGTAGAGGGGGATTTCCCTAACCCCATGATTGATGATGAATTGTATGATAAATTATGTTGTTGATTCTGTTTTAATTGGTGTCTGAATGTCGAAAACTCTTGCATGCGATGTTGGTGATTGTTTGGGGGAAATGAGGGTTTTGGAGTAGAATGTAGTTTTAAGCCAAAAGTGGATTAATTGGCAGAATTCGATGTTTTATCGGATAGATGTTATAGTCGGGTAAGGGAACGATTTTATGGTATAATGGGGTTTGGCTTGGAATAGAATCGGTTGGGCTCGGAGTGCGTTGCCGACTCTGAGCTGAGAGTTGTTTTCTGCAGAACTCGCGTGCATTCGCTGGGCGAATGGGGGCGAGCCTTCGCCGGGCGAACTGGGCAGCGAATGCTGCCTTTTGCTTCTGTTTGGCTTCGCTAGGGGTTTCGTCGGGCGAGTCCCAGCGAGTGTTTGCTGCGGGGCTTCGCCAGGCGAATGGCAGCGAACATGACAGCATTTTGTGATTTTTCAGCTGTGTTGTTCCATTCTCGCGTGGTTGGACCCTTGTTGGTCGTGAGCGAGTACGTGGTTATTGTGGATCGGTTGAGAGCATGAAGGTGATGTAGAGCGCGTGTGCTTGAATACTCGTTGATACGAACGATTGAACTGAAGTACGCTGTGATGCCTAAACTGGCTATGTATCCTTCGAATAGGAATGAATATGTGTGGATGCGTACGTGAGATGTATGCACAGTGTGCGAAATATGCGGATCAGTAGGATCGTTACGCATTGAGTATGTTGATGTGATGTGTTGTGGTAAGTGGGTCCGTAGGACCGATACGCTTTATATGCGTTGTGATTATGTGCTGTTGTGTGACGATTGGATCGGTAGGATCGGATGCACTTGTGTGCTTAATATATATGTGATATATGATTGGATCGGTAGGATCGGTATGCCTTATGTGCATAGTGTGTGATATGTTGTGTGGTAGTTGTGATCAGTAGGATCGAATATGCCTTGTGAGCATTGTATTGACGTGTTGTTGTGTGGTGATTGGATCAGTAGGATCGATGCACTCTGTGTGCTTGTGTACGTATGCATATTATGATGAATGGATCCGTAGGATCGTGTGCACTGTGTGTGCCGTATGGTTATGCATAGCGACTTGCATGGTATGTGGACATGGTGAATCGTTGCTTGGTGGAGCGTATGCGATTCACTCACGTGCTCCAAATGGGGAGCGTGTGGACGTGAGGCCTGTGTGGCTCACGTGCTCCAAATGGGGAGCGTGGACGCGGTGTTTGAGTTACTCGCGTGCTCTAGTGGGGAGCGTGGACGGGAATTTGGATCGTTGCTCGGATGAAGTGTATGCGACCACCCGTGTCCCAAGTGGGGGACGTTGATATTTGATTATATGAGCTCAGGAGGAGCGTGGTAGGGATAGATCGTTGCTCAGAGGGAGTGTATGCGATCTACCCTGAGTTGAGTCGGTACCGCATTTTGTGGAGTCCAGTGCATGTGTTGCATAGTGAGTTGTGTATGTGTTGTGATTGTTGATGATGGGACAGTAGGTCCGGATATGTGGTATATGAAATAAATAATTTATTGCTTTCTGCCTTTTATTTCATGTATATTTATACCATTAATATTTGATCGTGAATTTCACCCCTTTGTTGTTGTTGTGGTCTGTGCTTCTTCGGAAGTACAGACAATCCAGGTGTTTAGCTAGCTTGGATTTGTGGCGTCGTTGTAGGACATGCTCTGATACGTAACACCGGGGCTTTTGGGAGTTTGTTGTCATTTGTTGTTTATGTGTGCCCCCTGTGGTGTATCTGTTCTTTTGGGAGTTTGTGGTATATATATATATATATATATATATATATATATATATATATATATATATATATATATATATATATATATATATATATATATATATATATATATATATATATATCTTGGGCAGATGGCCGATTTTTGAATATATGATGATGTATATATACATGTTATATGGTCTATGGCATACTAATTTTATTTTTCCGCTGCAATATTACTGAAAATGATTTTGAGAAATGTTATGTGGAATCTTGTGGAAAAATTGTGACATCCCGTAAGTGGGAGAAACTCTAATATGTGCTTATTTTAATCGTTTTATTTTATTTTGGGAAACGGGGTGTTACATTTTTTAGAGAAGAAGTGTTTTTGAATTGTTTGCAATTCATATCACACTAGAGACTATGACTTAGGAGTGAATGTGTCGCATATCACCCAAAGGGTGCTACACTAAACATCCAAGCCATTGAAGAGAAACTCCTCTACAACTCTTTCCCAAGTGCTTAAGGCTCCTAACGCACAATAATCATTAACCTTTATTAGGTGTTTTATGATTGCTTTGAGATGAGAAGAGAAAAGGACACTAAAGGGGGACTAAACTCAAACCTAAAGTTATCATGGAATGGTGATCCTAAGATTGAGATAAGGGAATGCTACCTAATGTTATCATACATGGTTAAGATCCTAATGTCTATCACAACCTCACTTGAACAAGAGAGATTAAAGATCTTAAGGGAAAGGAGACAAAAGAGGAAAAAGAAACAACATAAACATGCAAGAATGCAAACATGGAATGCAAGTGAGGGAGGAAATTGGTGTGGGGCAGTAGCCTCCACAAACTCATCTCAACCTCAAGCAACAATATGACAAATGCAGGAGATGAAAGGAAAAAGAAATGCATCAAAAGAAACACACAAGTGCACTAAAATGGGATGAAATGGCCTAAACCATTCAAACATCAACCACAATGCCAAACCCCAAACACAAATGAAAGGCAAAGAAGACCTAAAACAAAGTGAGGATGAGAGGCTATATGAGGACAGCAAGGAACTCATAATGTGCACTCAACCATGAGCATCACAAGAAAGGTGCAAAAGAAAGCACAAAGAAGTCCTCATGGATTCATCATTTTAGGCATGCTTCAAGTATCTCCAAAGGAGGGACCAAGCCACCTCAATTGAGATTCCAAAGTCATTGGACAGCAAGGGAAATGAAATAAAAGTGCTCAAAATCAAAAGAAAATAAAACACAAAGAAATGCAAGCAAATTCCCAAAGGAAAGCAAGTATGTTTCACATAGAAACCCTAATTGGGAACTCAAAAGTAAACAATCAAATGAACAAGAAAAACACAATATAATGACCTAAAAATGAGCAAACATCATCCTTAACATGTTAGCAACATGAATCAAAAGGCATTGAAGGCTCAAAGGATCCATAAATGTCATATCCAAAGCAAACTAGGTCAATGTGTTTGTATGAACCTCCCTTTGGGGTAACTTGACTTGCAAGTTACCCTAAAATTAGGAAAATGATTCAAAAATAGCCAAATAGAATGCAAGAAGCTCATAAACATGTTGGCAACCAGAGGCCAAGAGATTACAATAAAAGTCACTTCACAACATCACCATAGAAATTGATTCACAAGGGTGCTCCATTATGAAAGAGGATTGTCGAGGGTCAAATAAAGTGTATCAAAAGTCAACCAACAGGGGCAAAATGGTCCTCAAAAATTGGTCAATCCATCATGGACATGAGGATGAATTTGGGTCATTGGACCAAAAGGAAATGAGAGGACCAAAATAAAAACTAAAATATGTCAAGAATTAGGTCAAATAAAACACCTCTAATGTTAAATTCCATTTTTAATTGAAAAATAAAATAAAAATTTTATAAAATAAAAGACACTTCAAATTGTCTAAAACATATTTTTGGGGAATTTTATGATCAACAGAGGTGTTTTATTTTGAATTAAATCTAAACAGCAACAAAATTAAAAAAAAAAGAAAGAAAATGAAACTAAAATAATAAAAGGCTTGGTGCAAATAACAAACATCTCACGTTGAAAATCAGGTTGGGCTCACAAGAGGGGTGCAGATAGCACGCACCAGCCCAAGTCCAAACAAACAATAAACAAAAACTGTGAACCAAAAAGATCCAAAGTGGTGAGTCAACATACGCGCATGGTGGAACACAATCATGGTTGTTGGATCAAGAGGTATGCAAATCCAAAGGATCACAATGCAACACGTGGCCAGGCAAGGAAAATAAATGAAACGGTGAGTTTCATCATGATTGTGTGTGTGCAGTCAAACGGTGTGCACCATACGTCTTAATCAGAACCGTGCAAATAAAAAGTAAGCTCATCCAACGGACAAAGACATACACACGTGGCTCGGGTGATGTTTAAACTTGGAGGGAAAAACCAGACGGCCGGAACCACTGTTCTGGTCGTCTTCTCCGGCGAAACCATCAAACCAGTTCACGGCCAAAAACGCAAATGCTTCAAAACTCAACCAATATAAACAAATAAATAGTCAAAATTGATCTCCAGGTCATGTAGATTTCAAATCCACTACCCATTTTCATTGATCATGTCTAAATAAACCAAAACGAAAAGAAAAATAAATGAGCTCAAAACACAAAAGCTCACAAACAGCCATCAGTTCATTCCAGAAACCATCTATGATATGCAAGGATCACAAATATGTAAAAATAGCGTAATAACAATGCTTAAACAGAGAGAAAAATGGATTGAAAAGAAACCTAAATGAAAGCTTCCTCAGAGCTCAGTTCTTTAGTAAAGCTTAAAAGAAACCACCCAGAAACGTTCTATGAACCTCAAGGAACCTTTTTAAATGTTTGGTTTGGATTGAAACTCACTAAAATGCAAAAGACGATTTTGACTTTGCTCTCACTTTTTCTCAATGTGTTCTTGACCAATTTTCACTCTATGTCCACTCTGAGAACCTGTGAATAATGCTGAGAATAAGTATGATGGATTTTGATACCAAGAAGGCCCAATTCTATGCTCCTTAAGCCCAATTGAAATTCACATTTTCTCCTTATGGACACCTCCAAAAGTGCACGAAAATGGTCTTGCCAAGCTGTAAAAATGGCTCAGTTAGCTTACACCTAAGGTAAATTGATCCAAGGGCTGAAAATGGCTCCTTAATTTAATCCTATGGCATGGTTTGTATATGTTACTTAAACTTAAAGTAAGCATGAAAATGGCCACCAAATTGAGCTCAAATATCAAATCCAAAATTGGAATTGTGCTTGAAATGTATTTGGCACTCAAAAAATGCACAAGGTTGGTACAAAATGATCTCAAATGAATTTAATTTGATTTTCCCCTTTTAAGGCCTTTTTTCATGGAAATTTCTTTAGGGATTCTTCAATCCAAGCCAAACCTTTAATGCCTTAATGTTTGGCTGAGCAAATAACCCTATTTGGAGCAAGTTTGAAGTTGGAAAGATTTCCATTTGAAGTGTACAAAGTGGTGAAATGGACCTATAATGAAAATGACCTGTAATCTTATTTTCCCAAAATACCCCTGCCTTGCAAGCATCATAACTTGAGTTCTACAAATCAGATGAAGGACTTCTAGTAACCTTTAGAAAGCTAAGATCATGAGGAACAACTTTCATGTTCATCAAAAGTTGAGGAGAAACATCCTTCTAGGTCAAAAGTTTCTTGGAAGTTGGTTGACCTTTGTTGACCAAAATCACATTCATCTGAGGACCTGTAACTTGTCTGCTTCATAACTTGAGTTCTACAAATCCAATCAAGTACTTCTAGTACTTAAAGGAAAGCTAAGAACATGATCTAAAAGTCTCATGTTGGGGTCAAGATGAGATAAGACTTGTATCTTGAGATAGGTGGTCTTGAAGTTGGGCATTAAATAGGGGATTTTACAATGAGAACCCTAATTTAGTAACTCCTCACACTCTTGATTCTTGATGAATTGATATTGAAATGATATCTCATGTATCTCAACACAACATTCCATGAACATAATTACTTGGAATTGAGTCTTAATCTCCTTTAATTTCACAGTTGACTTAGGGTTGACCAGATGAAAACCCTAATTGCACCATTTTCAACTGTAGCCACTTGCACTTGGTATAAACACTTGGATGAGCTCCAAAATAACCGACAAGGCCTCCAATGAGCTTAAATGATAATATCCCTCCATAAACATGGGCTTTTGATCCTCAGATGACCTTCAAATGGCCTCCTAGACATGAGGTGAACCACACACACTTATCTGCCTATCCAAAAGGCTTTGACTTGTCTCTGATGATGATAACCCCCTGTTGACTTGAATACAAACTCTTGATTAGGCTTAGAACCCTTGGCAAATTCCTCTTGTTACACACACATCTCTTGATCCCCTGTAAATGCAAAATGCTATGCAATGCAATATGCTAGAACAATGAAATGAAACATAAACCAAGTAAAGGTTGGGCAAATTTTGGGGTACAACAATATGTAAAATAAGCTCAAAATATCATCGGATCTAGAATTCCAACCTACAAAGCAGAGAATTGCTTTGGTAATTGTTGATTCAACTTCAATTGAGCAGGTCTAAGCTAGAAATCCGGAAATCCTTCAAGATCCAAGTAAGTTCTTGTAGTAGAAATGAAGATCCACCAAAATTAAGCTAAATCAAACCAAATAAGATCTTATAGATCAACTTCAAAATTCATATCCATAATAGCACGAAATTTGAATGGAGAATTGGAGATGATGAGGATGAAGGATGAAGGTTTTAGCTCTAGAATTCCATGATTCCAATGGAGAATCAAAGAATTCAAGGTGAGAAGAGCTTTAGTAGAGTTTGGAGATGGAAAAGTTGAGAGCAAAATTCAAGAGTGTATGAATTCTGAAAAATGAAATGGAATTATGAGGATTGTCCTTTGTGAGGTTTGGAGCAAATCATTTAAATATGCTCTAGGTTAGGAGAAGAATGGTGGTTTGGAGTGTGGTTATGAAAATTGGAATGGGATTAGGAGTGGGAAATTGGAGGGAATTTGAATTAATTTGAAAACTAATCAAAATTCAAAGTGGTTCTAGATCCTTCCTCTGGTGTAAAATCAACTTCACAAGTGATCAAAATGGACCCCAAAGTGGCACACTTGAAAAACTCACGTGCAGAGGCAAAATTTGCCTTGGTTAATCGGTTAACCATTTTGGTTAATCGATTAACACCCTTAAAAATTCAAATCTGTCTTGATTTTGCTTTGGTTAATCGGTTAACCATATTGGTTAATCGGTTAACACCTTAAAATTTTGAATTTTGGCCCCTTTTGGAGGGAAATGTGCACATTAGCCCATTTTCTTTCGTTCTAAGCCCTGTCCAGCCTTTGAAACTTGCTTTCGAATATCAAAACTGTGAGAATGCCTGAGATAGCCTGAATGTTGCCTCCTGAGCTACGAATTATCCTGCAAAATAAAAATAAAATCGGCCGCTAGATCGCCGGGAAAAATAAATGTTGGAGCTTTTGATGCTCGTTGTTTAGTCTCTTGCACTAAAAAGACCTGAGCCACAGGAAAACCTTGATCCCATGCCTCGAGAACAAATGCTATGATATGTAGAAATGCAAAATGAAAAGAAAACATAAGCCAAGTACAAAAAACGGTTGGTCAAATTTTGGGGTACAACAGGTGCCCCTATTCAAGCGACTTGGACCTGAAGGGATGAAAAGCGGACGACTTTCAAACATTCCCAGGTAGAAGACGGATGAATACCAAAGAACCCGAAAATTTGCCAACCACAGAAATAGAACCGCAAATCTTCTATTGGGACAAAATCTCCAAAAATAACGTATCTGATAGTTGCAACGACAATAAGCTAACTAATTACCAAACCAGAAAATCTCGACACGTAGTCGGAAGAAACATCTGCTAACACACAGGCCACGACACTAAGTCAGAAAGATCATCTGATTTCACCATCAGGCATTTGTTAAACAAATAGGCATCGAACCCGAAGTCCGGCTCAACACGAAGTTGAGAACATCTGCTAACCAGCAGGCATTCGCTAAATAAAAGTGAGCATCGAACCCGAAGATCAGCTCAACACGAAGTTGAGATCATCTGTTAACCAGCAGGCATTCGCTAAATAAAAGCGAGCATCGAACCCGAAGGATGGCTCAACATGAAGTTGAGATCATCTGCTAATCCAAGAAGGCATTCGCTAAATAAAAGCAAGCATCGAACCCGAAGGTCGGCTCAACACGAAGTTGAGAACAACTGTGAACCAAAGCAGGCATTCGCTAAATAAAAGCGAGCGTCGAACGCTCAGGCTGGCTCAACACAAAGTTGAGAACATCTGCTAATCCAAGCAGGAATTCACTAAATAAAAGTGAGCATCGAACCCGAAGACCGGATCAACACGCAGTTGATAAGTGAATCTGACAAAAATTCACAAGAAAACTCTACTGGGGAAAGAGAAACTTACACAAGCAACTCTGTTGGGGAACAAATGGTAAGATAAACATATTTGTCAAAAGATTTTGTCGTGGTCTGGATACCACACAGGCTCAAGAATTAACTGATAATATGTCGGGTCTGGATACCGCTCGCTACAGGGATATAACATCATTTGTCGGGGTCTGAATACCGCGCGAGCAAAACAAAATCAACCGCTTGCTGAAGATAAACCTGAAAACAAAGAGGTAACAACCTGGCTTATGTTTCAAATGCAAATGTTTGAATATGGCGTAATGCTCCATACAAAATGGAAATGCTACGTGTTTCTAAGGATGCTATGCACAAATACAACATGCAACAGAACCAAATCAGCAAAATAAATGCTGAAGAGACAAGGCCAACTTCGCTGGGGAGAAATGGGATATGCCAATTATGATTGGGCTTAAGCTGGGAAAAACAAGCCCTGGATGGCCTCCAGAAAAAGAACTTTCCTGGGTAACACTGTTCTGACGAGAACACAATCCACTCGGTTGGGAATCAAATCAACTCTTACTGATGGAAACGCCCTGGATGGCCTTCCAGAATACCATTCTTCTGGGGGGAAAACGACTTGGTTGGGGAAAGACAACCAACCGTTGGAATCAAAACCAACCTAATGGGGAAATCAACGAACCTGCAGGGGAATCGCAAATAACCATTGAGATTAGCTTGTGCTCTGGCGGGGAAAGTAGCCCTAAATGGCCTCCTAGAACACCGAAACCTTCTAGGGTATAAAGCAAACATCTGGGGATAAATCCACTCCACTGGAGATCCAAATCCACCCTGCCGGGGATTACTCAGTGGGAAATCACCATTAAACTACATCCCAACTGCTAGGAATGCACCAATAAACTTTCTCAGAAACGATTCCATGATGCGGGGGAGAACCTACCCTGCCGAGGAAGGATATACTCTGCCGACTTTGTCGGGGAATAATCAATAAGGGAAACGACATCAACCTTTGCTTGGGGATTGAGTCATCAATCAAACTCTGAGGGGATACAAATTCAAACGTATTTAGCCTCTGCGGGGAAACAAAATTATGACTTTGCTCCGCTGCTTGGAAAAAGTTCCACATCTGCCTGGTGGAAAGAAATCCAGTCTTGACTTTTTGGGGAGCAAGTGCGCATTTATAATCCGCTGGGGATATGCACACTCACTTGACCTGCATAGGGGATATCAATCTTGACCCTCTGGGGATGACTTCATTCTAACGAACAAATCAAACTTGAACTGCTGAGGAATAAGTGCATACAGACAACTGCTGGGACGAAATGTATCCACTCAACCTTGCACTTGCATATCCTTTCCCATAGAAGCATACTTTTGCTAGGGACAAGGTGCATCAGGCCCGCTGCTAGAGATAAATGAGTCTCAACTACATACCTTCTTTCTATGGGGAATGGTGATCCTGCCGGGGATACACCTCTGTAAAACTTCCCCCAAGGGTAACGACCCTGCACATGAACAAACAACAAGATATCATGCATAATGGAAGCTATCTCGGTCATCATTCGTGACATTGTTCAAATAAATCAAAGTTTTAATGATTATTGGCAAAACCTGCAAGTTTATGTATGCAAATTTTTATCAAAACATCGGGCGTTTTTTCGCAAACAAAACAATAAAGCCAAAGCAAAAACAACAATTTATTGAATAGTATATGCTTTATTGACAAATGGCCTGTAAATAGGCATATTTTACAATGGATGCAACCCCTGAAAAGAGGAAGTTGCGCAAATTGTTTACAGAAATGCACAGAAATATACAAAATGTCGGCAATGTGGCACAAACAACCACCATGTATCGATCCATCTATGACCCGCATGACTTCGATGATTCTATGGTGCTTCGTCTTCTGAAGAGATTGGTTCGGATGAACGGTCCTCATGTCCTCCTTCAATCCATTATACTCTGAAGATCAATACGCAGACCGCAGTCATTTGCTTTTCAAAATCCCTAACTTTTACCTGAATCGCCCTTTCGGGTTTTCAATTCACCGGGATACCCATTTTTGCCAAAGTTTCCCTTTCAGGTTTTCAACTTTGCGGGTTTACATCTTTTCTTTTTATCCCTAACTTTTTCCCGAACCTATTCTTTTTGTGGTTCGCCGGGATGCCCCATTTTTTCCTGGATATTCTTTTTTTTCTCTCCAGCGGGTCTCTTTAAGCAAAGTATTTTTTAACTGCGTCTGCGTTCACAGGGGATGTGATATCTTCACCATCCATGGTTGATAACAGCAAGGCTCCTCCCAAAACATTTTGCATGACATATGGACCTTCATAGTTGGGAGTCCATTTGCCCATGTGATCTGTTTATGGAGGGAGAATCTTCTTCAACACCAGATCGCCTGTCTAAAAGCTTTGAGGGTGCACCTTCTTATCAAAAGCTTTCTTCATCCGACTCTGATACAGCCGACCATACGCAATGGATGCCAGCCTCTTCTCATCCATCAGGCTGAGCTGATTCAATTTGTTTCTCACCCATTCTGCCTCATCAAGCTTGACGTCAACCATAACTCTCAAAGAAGGAATCTCAACTTCCAATGGTAGGACAACTTCAATATTCTTAAGAGAGAATTTTTGTATGCTTCAGAACACAACAGTAATGACAAAATAGAGATCTTTGACGGTGTTTGCTGTAAGTGATCTACGATCTTGTAGTCACTCTTCCTGATTAGCTGCATAAAATCTTCTGCTTCCTTCAACAAGGACTCTTTCTCACCAGCCTGAGAACTCTCTTAGACCACCGCTTTTCCTTTACACTTATCATATTTCTCAGCACTCACTTTAGGAGGTAAAAATACTCTTCCGCTTCAGGTTATCTCATCGGCACCTACCAGATTGTCAACAAAATCCAACGGTGAACCTTTCAGTTCCTGCTTCTGACCATTACAATAAACTTCGGCTCTGTAATTCCACAGAATGACCTTAGTGCTCTCATAGGGCACGGGTTCAAATTTAGTAATTATAATAGTGGGCGGCCTTGGAGGCGCAGAAATAGTGATTATTTTGTAAGGAATCGAAATTATCGCAACTTCATTCTTTTCTTCATCAACTATTTCCTCATCTTTCTTCTCTGACACTCTGTTAAATTATAGAATACCATCATTCATCAACTTCTGAATATGACTCTTCAGCTTCTCACATCCCTCAGGATGGATCAAACACTCTGCGCAAACTCTGTCACAACCCGGAAATACCCCTCCACTCAGCAATTTGTCCTTTACAAAACTCAACGGAGTCTTCAAATCGTCAACATCAGCTACCAAGTTCAAACCCTCATCCTCAATAATGGCATTAACCCCAGTTGCCCCATGATTAGGCATGGGATTCTGCACGATATTGGGCGCATCATGAGATAAATTGATGGCTTTGTTGTCTATAAGGTCTTGCACCTTATGCTTGAATGCTTTACAATTGTCGATATTATGTCCGGGAGCACCGAAATGAAAATCACATCTAGCATTAGCATCATATCCGGGTGGTGGTGCACCAGTCAAAGGAGCCAGAGTCCTTTTCTGAATTAATTGTAATTGCATCAAGTGTTGAAGCAACTGCGAATATGGCATCGGCGGTGCATCGAACTGCCTGTTTACTGCTCTACCCAGATCCTGAAATCTGCGAGGAGCATAATTTTGTTGCTGCTGATGTGGTTGTGGTACTGCAGGAATCGTAATGCTAGCAACCTGAGGTTGTTATCGACGGTACTGCTGACCTCTACTCTTGTTTCTATTTCGGGAACCCGAGACTGCATTGGTTTCCCCTTCTCTCCTTTTGTTACCGACTTTTCTTAACTCCTCCAGTTGAGGATCTTTCACCGGCTTGAATTTTACCCAATTTGATTCTGTTCTCAACTATTTCCCCTGTAATGATTAGATTTGAAAAACTCTCTGACATGTTGCCGATCAGATTCTCGTAATACACCCCCGATAATGTGGCAACAAACATGTCTATCAACTCCCTCTCCACTATAGGCGGTTGCACTCTAGCGGTCAATTCACGCCATCTCTGGGCGTACTCTTTGAAGCATTTATTAATTCTCTGAGATAAATTCTATAATTGGACCCTATTCGGTGCCAAATCATTGTTGTACTGGTAATGTTTAACAAACGCCTCAGCTAAATCCCTCCAGCTTCAGATGTTAACTGGCTCTAGCCCCATGTACCTCTCCAGAGACGGACCAGAAAGACTGTCTTGGAAAAAGTGCATAAGCAGCTTCTCATCGTCAGAATAGGCGGACATCTTGCGGTAATAAGAATGAAGGTGAACCCTCAGACAAATTGTCCCCTTATACTTATCAAAGTCCGGGACTTTGAACTTCAGAGGAACCTTCAAATCCGGAATCAGCCCAAATTTGCCATATCCAACCCCATAGAATTCTGATTCTCATAACTCTTCATCTCTTCCTCGAGCAACTTAAACCTCCTGTCTGCGTCTGATGGAAGACCAGCACCAACATCCCTCATAGAGAACACATCCTCCTGATCATCTTCCTCCCACTAAGGGGCAGTATTCCCATGCAAAGCACACGTAGGTCCGATAATATGAACTCCTGTCTGATTTCCTCCGCCCGGAGGGATAACAACTGTAGGACCAGTATTAGCATGTGGGGTGACATTGTCAGCAGTAGGAGGTATAGTAGCAGTTCCTCCATGAAGCACACCACTCCCATCAACCCTAGCAATTAACTGTTGCACTAAAGTTCTCAGCTGTTCTTGGCCATTGGCGACCCCTTGCATCATATCCATGAATTGGGCCATCCTGTCACAGAATTCCTGAAGCTCAGCCTGAATCTGATCCATAATCTTGTGTTGATTTCCTCGAGTAGCATAGCGATGAGTCGCTTGGTTGTCAATCCTGAAACAAGCTACAAAGCAGAGATAAGATTAACGGTTCCGGAACACCTGCGATGCAAACATGAGAAATGATGCAATATGCAGACATGTAAATATGCGTTAGGGAAATTTTCCCCTCGACTCTAGTTCCACAATAATAGCAAGACAATGGGAAGCCAACAGATAAGCATAGAAAACTCCTCATAAATAAAATGAGAGCCAAGAGTCAATGTACAACACAACACTGGATACAACAGAATCAAAATGACCTCAGCCAACAGATTCGGGTGATGGTCAAGATACACCATAACAACAAACTACAAAGAGAGAAAAACATCAAATACAATGGCGAGCCTGGAAATCCTCCAACAACTCTCTCGTCTCTGAATGATCTAGCCTGTCTACCAACCCCCGGATAAGCAACTCTCTCTGGCTAATGATGCTCTGCAAGCTCTGAACATAATCCTCCCAAGCGCCTTCACCAAATGCTTCCTCAAGCTTAGATGTCTTCACATCTGCTCTTGACTTATAGTCTTCCAAGGTTGCAAGAGCTTCATTCAATCTACAGTCACTTTCGCATCGGCGCGAGGATTCAGCTATAACCTTTTCATCTCTCACCTAGATCTGAGCCTTCAACTTAGTAATTTGTTACCGCAGTCCATCTTCTCACTCCTTGTTGTTAGTCATAATGGTGTTCCATTGGTCGTTAAACTTGGAGATTTCTACATATGCTTTGTCCAACTCTTTCTTCTTGGAACTAAGAACATCACTGACACTCTTCAGATCTAAACCCACACGCTCTCGAGCACAAATCTCTGCAGTTAGCTCTCTACCTAGTTTATTCACCAATTCAGTTTGCTTCTTAAATGAAAAATTGGATTGATTTCTCTCGCTTCGGAGCTGAATAATCTCTTTTTCCAATTCCTCGTTTGCCTTACGCAACTCCTCCTTCTCGACCCATAGCTGATTATATTTCTGGATATCAACAATAGTCGGCTCCTCAATCATCAAAGGATATAAAGGCTCACAAGTTGGAAATGGCATCAATAACCTCCTAGCTCTCTCCTGGATCCAATCCATATAAGGCTCACAAGCTCTACTGTTGCTCTTTCCCAAAGAAGACTTCCCCTCTTGGTGAATCTTACTTCAAGCCTTCTCTACTCTAATCAGAGTCTCATTATCAATCAAACCAGTGAAATACAGAGATTCCTGTACTTCTTCTTCTTTTGGAGGTTCCCTTAGAGCGTAACCAAATTACCTCACTGCAAGAGCGGGGTTGTAGTTAATACCTTATTTCCTTCCAATCAACGGGACATTAGGAAAACCACCACAGCTAAAGATAATATCTGTGCCCAACTGATCTCTGTCAAACCATACAATGTTCTCAAAAGTCAAGCCCATAAGTCTCTGCAGTGTCAACAGAAGGACCAACATTGGAAAGGTGACTCACAAACCATCTGTACAAGAGAGGTACACAACAAGAGACATTTTTCCCCCTCATATTCTCATTCTTGTAATGCACATAATGATACACATCTCCCAAAAGTGTAGGCACAAGATTCCCCGAGACAAAGATGTGGAAAGCATCTAAGCCCACAAAATCTGGAATGTTTGGGAACAAGATTATGTAGTATATGCACAGAGCCAATATAGCATTAAAGACAATCAAGCAACCCTCTTTCGCAAAATGTTGAGCTCTACCCACCAAGAAAGGCAATGGAAAACCAGGCATTCCATTCCTTTTAATCAACTTCCCTTCCAACTCAGAAGCATCTAAATGAAGAGAATTAGAAATCCTAGTCAAATCAGGCTCTGCTTCAGAGTGATAGAAAGTCATCTGACCCAGAATAGGAACTCCTAACAGCATAAAAAACTCTTCCAAAGTAGGCACCAGCACGTAACCAGGGAAAGTGAAACATCTCAACTGTGGGTCATAGAACTGAAGCAAGGTGTGAAGACCTTCCAACTTAAATACTGAAGCTTTACAGACACATCCCAGAAGCTTCCCATACTCCTTCTTGAAATCTTCCATCACATTACGATCAACAACAGAAATCAAACTGAGCAGAGGGGCTATGTCAGGGGTAGGAAACTTGTACACAACAGTCTTCTTCAAACTGGGTTCCATGTCAGAAGTGGGATAAGATCACTAGAATCGAGAGGATAATATACACCTGCAACATAAATACACGTCAATGTTAAATGCAAATGAAAATGCAAATGCAACAGGGGATCAAGATTGTTGTGTTGTTGACTGAGATGAACAACGCTTCGCTTCGGCAAGATAATAACACAACACTTATATAAAGACCCATTGTATCAAGGACCAAAAGCTCATACTGACGAGAAAACCAGGTGAGTTGAAGGTCAAGGTTTCCTGCATAACCCTCCCCACTCACAAGTATGAACCTATCCCTGACAAGGTCTGGCATCCTATGCGGTCATCAGCGTCACAGACTTTCGAAAAATGATGATACGTTCACCATTTCTGGTTTAGCAACATAGTCTAACAAAGTGGCCTCACTTAGCTGACTCCCAAATGAACAGTCTCTAGAGTCGACAGTTTTCAGATCCAACATCCATATCCTGACCAATTCACAGGATGCGATGTCTTCAAAGAAAACCTCGTCTAAATGCGAATTTCGTGAGGACTAGTGCATGCTGCCATACAGGTCCTCACTACTCTCCACTCTAATGCTATGGATATCCTCAAGTCTAGGTTTTGGCTTATCACTCAATGGAACAGTCCCACCCAACAACACAACAATAATGATATATAAAGTGCTGAAAGTAAAATGCAAATGCAGTAAAATACAAATCAACACATATACACATATGTATACACCCAAAGATAAAACACGCAAGCGCTAGGATTGACTCGCATAGGGGATGAGGTTGGTCCCCAGTTGTCGCATCGCTGCGAAGAGGGGCTGGCAAGGACAGAAGAGTCACCACCGTTCGTTATTTATCCCAAAGGAGGGAAAGGAAACGATCAAAGAAAACCTACAAAAAAAAGGGAAAAGATAGGTCATCTTAACCAAATCTTGGATTCGGGAGTCGGTTACGCAAGGGGAAGGTATGAGCACCCCTCACGTCCGTCGTACTCAACGAGATCCATGCTTGTTATCTATCTAAAAGGTGTTAATCTATCTAAGCTAGAGGCCACAGGGACAAAAGAAAAGAAAAGAGACTCGATAGAGCATCACCGCTCTATGCATACGTATTCCCTCGTACAATGGGAATGTCAGAGTCAACGTAGTTCGGAAAACTATGGGTGAAGGTGGGGAAAGGTTGTTCGCCAAGACATCGCTGTCTTGTGGCTACGTATCCTCATTCTGGTACGAGAAATCAGAGCAAACGTAGTTCGGGCTGACACGACCACAGGTTGGTTCAAGTGTTTTAACCGAGTGGGATTAAACCTTCGTTCTAACAGTTATGTGTATTACTGCTCGACCATTGGAGACATAGGCATTACCTGTTTACGGTAGAACCAAGAATTAACAACACTCCCTTTATGAAAATGATTTTCCATTAATCCCGAAGGATCGAAAAAAGTTGGATGTTTGTTTTTGAGTCTTTTATGAAGAAGTGAATTGAATTGTGTTTGTAATTCATGTTGCACTAAAGACTATGACTTAGGAGCGAATGCATCGCATATCGCCCAAAGGGCATACGCTAAACACTCTAGACAATTGAGAGGAGGCCCCCAATCATCATTTCCCAAATTCTTAAGGCTCGTAGCGTACAACACTCATTATCCTTTATTAGATGTCTTGAAGAAGTTTTGAGATGAGAAGAGAGAAGACACAACTAAGGGGAAACTAACTCAACCCTAATGTTATCATGCAATGTGCTCCTAAGATTGAGATTGAAAAGGGAAAAGACTATCCTAATGTTATCATGCTTGGATTGAACACTTAATGTCTCTCCTACTCCCGAGGGATTAGGAATCCTAAGGGATCATGGCAAAAGACCAAGAAAACACAAGATAAATCAATCACAAATGAAAAGGAAGAAAGGGATGCGAACATGAAATGCAACACAAAGAGAAGAGGGAGGAAAAAAGTGTGGGGCAGCAACCACCACAAGCACATCTCAACCTCTTGAAAACCAACAAAGAGATGCAAAGCAAAAGAGAAATGCAAGCAAAAGAACTTAAACAAGTCCAAGCAAAAGTGAGATGAAATGGAAGAAGTGAGCTCCTACGACCATCGACCATCAATCACCGAAAAAAAGTGGGAGGAAAAAGTGTGGGACAGCAGCCACCACAAGCACATCTCAACCAAATAATTCTTCAAACTCAAGCAAAACAAATGAACACTCATCACTTTGAATAACATCCATAAAAGTATGCATTCAAGTGGAAATCGAACAACGCGTGTTGAAGAATCATGATTAAACAATCAAGAACAGTGACACAATATCCAAAACATCACACTCAAATGCATCATACTGATCCATGAAGATTCAAAGTGAGAGAGCACCAAAACAAGCTTGAAAAACAGTAAATATGACATTCTGGTTCAGTGTTAATCGATTAACACATATGGTTAACCGATTAACCAGTTAAAAATGTTTGAAAATTTGAAAATTTGCACTGGTTAATCAATTAACCAGTTTGCACTACAACTGATTAACCGATTAACACTGTACCAGAGGCAGAAAACAGCAGCTCAAAAGCACTTTCAGCGAATAATCACTTATGCAGTAATCCAGATGATCACATAATCAATTATGCACAAAATTAATACCAGAGAGTAGTGATTCAACAACATGTAAACACATTCAAACAGCACGATCATAAATCACATGGATCAAAAATCAACAAAATCAATCAAAAATGAAGATCCACATCGAATATGCAAAATAAGCTCAAAATATCATCGGATCTAGAATTCCAACCTACAAAGCGGAGAATTGATTTGGTAATTGTTGATTCAACTTCAATTGAACAGGTCTAAGCTAGAAATTCAGAAATCCTTCAAGATCCAAGTGAGTTCTTGTAGTAGAAATGAAGATCCACCAAAAATAAGCTAAATCAAACCAAATAAGCTCTTCTAGATCAACTTCAAAATTCAGATCCACAATAGCACGAAATTTGAATGGAGATGATAAGAATGAAGGATGAAGGTTTTAGCTCTAGAATTCCATGATTCCAATGGAGAACCAAAGAATTCAAGGTGAGAAGAGCTTTAGTGGAGTTTGGGAGATGGAAAAGTTGAGAGCAAAATTCAAGAGTGTATGAATTTTGAAAAATGAAATGGAATTATGAGGATTGTCCTTTGTGAGGTTTGGAGCAAATCATTTAAATATGCTCTAGGTTAGGAGTACAATGGTGGTTTGGAGCGTGGTTATGAAAATTGGAATGGGATTAGGAGTGGGAAATTGGAGGGAATTTGAATTAATTTGAAAACTAATCAAAATTCAAAGTGGTTCTAGATCCTTCCTCTAGTGTAAAATAAACTTCACAAGTGATCAAAATGGACCTCAAAGTGGCACACTTGAAAAACTCACGTGCAGTGTAACGCCCCAATCTAACCCGACGGATAATTAAGGAAAACAGAATTAGAGTGCAACAAATTTTGTAAACATGACGGTCGTAAGGGGTTGTCACGACCGTGACGGTCATGACGATCATAAGGAAGTTGTGACGACCGTCACATCAGCAAATTCTGGGCGTTACAATTTCAACTCACAGAAACATACATTTCACAATTCCATTAAACAACATGCATTTAGTAATGATACATAGCACAGAAGCTTGGATGAACATGCAACAATAACTTGATTAACATTTTGATTACAAGGCATCTTATTAATTTCCAGCGGAATATAAAACGTTTCCAACATTTAGCATGATTAAAGCAAGACCATGAAACTTGCAACAAAACTTCATTAAAATTCAGCAAGTAATTATCTTGCATCAATTCAACATAAACAACGAGTTTCAACCATAAATATCAGAACTACTAATTCCTCGTTATAGTGCATCCAACCAACATTTGGCACTTAACAGCAGCCACCAATTTAATGAAAAATACTTGATAAAATTCAGCAACAAGGAAATTAAATAAAAGCAATAACATCAATCGTTCATCCCCCCCAAGAGTGCTACGTATCAGAGCGACCAACAACTTTAAACGGAAAGCTACACTTATTCCGGATTACCTGCAAATTACCACCAACGGAGGTAACATATAACGTAAAGGGTGAGATATCAACAACATAACATAAGGCATGATAAAAGTCATGTCAGAATATTATCACAGCATTATAATTCCAGCAGTTCGCATAAATATTAGTAATAATAACCTACAACCACCCTTTATTCATAACCACACCAATTATCATCATATCTCAGCAATTCATCAAAACCACTCAACAACGCAACTCAACAATGCGACTCAACAATGCAACTCAACTGTGCATATGCATGTGGTACCATTTTGGGAGACAACACTCCACAATAATTCGGGAGGCAACTCTCCACAATAATTCGGGAGACAACTCTCCATAATAATTCGGGAGACAACTCTCCACAATAATTCGGGAGATAACACTCCACAATCATTTTATTTTGTCATTAAATACACAACCGTCACTAATCCAGGCCAAATGATATGCTATGAGATGCAACTATTATGGACTATAACACAACAACAACAACTGTGCAACAACCGTGCAACAAGGCATCACGCCTACAACCAATTATCCATAACAGAAACATCACATTTCGCATACAACATGTACTCACCACTTCAATCTGTTCATATCAGAGAACTACCAACAGTATTGTTCCTACGAATAAGACTCTAACACATTTTCGCAGAGAACAATTAAAAACAACCTCGTCTCTACAATTGAGAACTCAACAGCATTTTCATGTCAGAGAACAACTGACAACATCATTACTACAAATAAGAACTCAACACATTTTCATATACCTTCATACGGGTAATATAACTACAACTTACCCACATAATCCAAGGAGAATATTATAATAACATTTTCTCAACAGTGACATAACAACTTCATATGCATCAAGTATTCATCATTTCAATCTGTTCATGTAGGGGAACAATAACAACATACTTTCGACAATTAAGAATTCAACACATTATCGTAAGAACAACATTACAACTTTTACTCACTAAATTAATTATAGTTCCTGAAAAGGTTCGTTAACTACAGGGCAACTAATCTTGCCTCATTAAGGGCAACCATACAACATCGTACAACACTGACGATATAACACATTCATTCCTACACAGAAAAACCGCGTCCCTAACATTTATCGAGTCACGGGAACTATATATATGATTCGATTCCCTACCTGAAGCCGATCAAGTAAGAGCCTAATAACAACCTTTTCTCAACAAAGGGGAAATTAGCGTGTTTCGGCGCCGATTCCCAATATTACTACATAAACTAAGGACATAAACACTGATGCAGGCGTAGACAAACATTAACCCTTAATATTTCTCAACCTACGGGAACATTTACCCTTAATATTCCCTTAATATTTGTCAACATATGGGAACATTTACCCTTAATATTGCTCAACCTACGGGAACATTACTACGAGAACAATACCACGGGAACATTTCCACGGGAATATTACTACAGGAACATTACTACGGGAACATTTCCACGGGAATATTACTACGGGAACATTTCCACGAGAATATTACTACGACAACATTACTACGGGAACATTTCCACGGGAATATTACTACGGTAACATTAACCCTATGATTTATCAATATTTATCGATCTACGGGAATATTAACCCTATGATTCAATTCCCTACATGAAATAGATCATACCCACAGTTATAGAATTGAACCCCACCCTTACCTTAGAATAGAGGCCAATTCCAGGATTCCGGTTCCGGTTCTGGTTTACGGTAACTCCCCTGCAACTTTCTTCCAAGTTCTCTGATGGACAATTCTTCTGTTCTTACTTTCTCCACAGTCACGTTCCTTTTTCCTTCTATTCAACCTTTTTCCTCAATTTTGGTTTTCTGAGAAGTTTATCGTGATAATCCTCTTTCTCCCACAACTTCTCTAATAACTCCCTAATTCCCTTTATTCCCTCTACTACTACTACTACTACTACTACTACTACTACTAATAATAATAATAATAATAATAATAATAATAATAATAATAATAAATAATAATAATAATAATAATAATAATATAAAATTACTACTAGTTATTAAATTATCATCATTATTAATTATATTATATTATTATCAAACTCAATGATTTATTAAATGGTTTCTTATACTTCAAGGACACCCACCAACGCTCTCAGACACACTCCCACATAAAGGCACACCAACAATTCATAAATAATTTAATTAAAATGAACGGGCGTTACAACTCTCCCCTACTTAAAAGAATTTCGTCCTCAAAATTACCTCAATCAAACAGCTCCTAACCAGACCACTTTCACCAAAGCAATCTCTTCACCTCGAAGTTGCTTTTCGTTCATCCACCTGAACTAGCAATGCCTCAACAGTCAAATTACCTTTCACTTGTACACCATCCATCCGAATCAATGTACTTCTTCAACTTATGCACATGCCACATCATGTAAATTCTCACGAGTGACAGCGGTAAAATAGTCTAACCTGCTATTTTTCCCACGCTTCTGCTGCGCCACTCTGGTACAGATCACAAAACACAGTGTGCTTCCGAGCCCTCAAGCTCGACCAACACTAGTTACTATCGTTACTCTCAAAACACGTCTTTCTTGGATCCTTTGGATCTTTTCAGTCGTCTCTTGCACAATCTCAACTAGCTTCAACATAGAATGATTAATCTCACTTGTTAGGAAAAGAGCCAAATTAGTCATTCTATCCAAAATCACCCAAGTAAAATCATATCCCTCAAATTCTCCGAAAAACCCAACACAAAATCCATGGGAATACTATCCGATCTCCACTCTGGAATATCCAACGGTTGCATCGGACCCAACGGTCTCTGATGTTTATTCTTCGACTTCCAACAAGTCTAACCAGCATATACAAACTCAACCACTCATCTCTTCAACTATGGCCCTCAAAATAATTTCCTCAAATCTGGTTACATCTTCATAGCACCGGGATGTATACTCCATCTACCTCAATACTCTTATTCCACTTAATAATATCTAAAACACAAACTCCATCACGACATCTCATTATACCATTTCCATTACCCCGAAAATCAACCCTTCGACTTTAACTCCTCAAATTCAACCAATCTGCCAACTCAATTCAGATTTATGACCTTCTTGGACCTCGTCAAGAATACCACTAGTAAGGTCCAACATACTAAGCTTAACTCCATAAGAAGTCTCTTCACACACCAAACTCATATCACAAAATTGCTCAATTAGTCTTAACTCTTTTCACCACCATCATCGGCATATGCAAGGGTTTCCAAGTCAATGCATAAGCTACCACGTTTTGATTTCACCCGAATAGTAATTCAATCCGAAACCATAATCTATTTCAGAGTTCCAATTATTTTCCCTGCCTCATATTCAACCCTTCCGAATCAAATAAATACCTTAAGCTCTTGAGGTCGCCAAACATTTCAAATCTCAACTAACTAATTGAAGCTTCTAACTTCGGCACAACCACAACAACAACCAACTCTAAATCACTTATCAGATGATTCCTCTTATGTACTTCAAGTTGCCTTAAAGCATAACCAAAACTCGCTGAAGTTTCACTTAACATATCTCCCAATCATATCAACAAATCATCACACAACACAACCAATGGTCCTGTCGGGTTCGGCAAAAATCAACACACGATATGTTTTCAATTTTATGCTATAATTGAACCAGGTACAGGCCTTAAAACAATTTTTCCTAGAAAGAGCATCTCGTTATCTTTCCAACGCTTCGAACGGGGACTAAAACCGACTTACGAATCAAGAGATATGAATTTTTGAAGTTTCTCCAAAACTGAATTTTTCTGCATAAAGGCTGCTACGGGTTTGAGCATTTTCGCCCGAAAATCCGACCGATTCAATTATTTTCTTCGAAACAACCACATACTTATTCATACCAAACATATATTAGTGATTTAGAACCATCCAACGTGAAATCTACGACTTTCGATTTCAATCCGAATCTTAAATCCTCAAATCTCCAAAAATGCAAAAACTTACAAAAATCCATCAAAT
This sequence comes from Lathyrus sativus, assembly GCA_963859935.3. Lineage (NCBI taxonomy): Eukaryota > Viridiplantae > Streptophyta > Magnoliopsida > Fabales > Fabaceae > Lathyrus > Lathyrus sativus. The sequence continues at coordinate 222,378,204 of OZ012739.1, read as the reverse complement.
TCGATAAAACAAGCATACTCGATCACGGCCTAACATTACCCGACACAACTGCGTAATCTATTCCAACTTTCGTCCATAAAAACATCGATTCCGTAAAAAGCTGCGATCTCGGAATTTGACGTACGACAACAATTTCACACTTAGAAGGTCATTCAACACATCTTCAACTCTTGGAATATCTAAAGGTCTAATTATATCAACATTGAATTCCACATCTTTCTTTGTTTAATGATCACCAGGAGTCACTATCCACCTTTTATATACTCAACTTTACACTTTGTTGCCTTAGCACACACACCAGACACAAGTCTCAACGCTACTTAATCAGTTTAATTCCCCGACCATCCAAACAGACATGAAATATGGAGCTCTCACTCTCAGACTAGTTGCCGTAATGAAGTCGGTCACAACTCCACTTCGCGTCCTGGATGTATATCACTATCTTGTCAGGATAACTTCCAGCCAACCACAATTAATCGGCAAATCGCCAACTTCTCACTTTCATTATAACTCAAAACTTCCCATCAAAATTAAACACTTCAACACCGTCCTGCGCCGACTCGTCAAAACAATTCTTAAGCACTTAGCTTAACTCAAGACAATTCTCTGCTCACGCCATCTAAGCTTGCAAGACACGTCCATCCCATCCAACACAATCCCAACTACTATCAACAAGAGATTAAGGGTGATCAGTTCCTCAATTTGTCAATAGACAGCCGAAAATCATGATAGGGTACAAACCATCTTTACCAAACTATAAGAGCTTTCAACCACACACCGAGCTAAAACTCCTCACTTGCAGCATCCTGAAGAAGTACAAGCTTCTCCCCCACTTGAATCATTCTCACTCCTGCAAACAAAGGTTCCACCACAAAACATGTACCGACAGTGTTTTCACACACATGTCACATACCAGAGAATACATAACATTAAACAACTTAGCCGGACGGACCGACTTCTTTGATACCACTAATGCGACGCCCCAATCTAACCCGACGGATAATTAAGGAAAACAGAATCAAAGTGCAACAAATTTTGTAAACATGACGGTCGTAAGGGGTTGTCACGACCGTGACGGTCATGACGATCGTAAGGAAGTTGTGACGACCGTCACATCAGCAAATTCTGGGCCTTACAATTTCAACTCACAGAAACATACATTTCACAATTCCATTAAACAACATGCATTTAGTAACGATACATAGCACAGAAGCTTGGATGAACATGCAACAATAACTTGATTAACATTTTGATTACAAGGCATCTTATTAATTTCCAGCGGAATATAAAACGTTTCCAACATTTAGCATGATTAAAGCAAGACCATGAAACTTGCAACAAAACTTCATTAAAATTCAGCAAGTAATTATCTTGCATCAATTCAACATAAACAACGAGTTTCAGCCATAAATATCAGAACTACTAATTCCTCGGTATAGTGCATCCAACCAACATTTGGCACTTAACAGCAGCCACCAATTTAATGAAAAATACTTGATAAAATTCAGCAACAAGGAAATTAAATAAAAGCAATAACATCAATCGTTCATCCCCCCAAGAGTGCTATGTATCAGAGCGACCAACAACTTTAAACGGAAAGCTACACTTATTCCGGATTACCTGCAAATTACCACCAATGGAGGTAACATATAACGTAAAGGGTGAGATATCAACAACATAACATAAAGCATGATAAAAGTCATGTCAGAATATTATCACAGCATTATAATTCCAGCAGTTCGCATAAATATTAGTAATAATAACCTACAACCACCCTTTATTCATAACCACACCAATTATCATCATATCTCAGCAACTCATCAAAACCACTCAACAACGCAACTCAACAATGCGACTCAACAATGCAACTCAACTGTGCATATGCATGTGGTACCTTTTTGGGAGACAACACTCCACAATAATTCGGGAGGCAACTCTCCACAATAATTCGGGAAACAACTCTCCACAATAATTCGGGAGACAACTCTCCACAATAATTCGGGAGATAACATTCCACAATCATTTTATTTTGTCTTTAAAGACACAACCGTCGCCAATCCAGGCCAAATGATATGCTATGAGATGCAACTATTATGGACTATAACACAACAACAACAACTGTGCAACAACCGTGCAACAAGGCATCACGCCTACAACCAATTATCCATAACAGAAACATCACATTTCGCATACAACATGTACTCACCACTTCAATCTGTTCATATCAGAGAACTACCAACAGTATCGTTCCTACGAATAAGACTCTAACACATTTTCACAGAGAACAATTGAAAACAACCTCGTCTCTACAATTGAGAACTCAACAGCATTTTCATGTCAGTGAACAACTGACAACATCATTACTACAAATAAGAACTCAACACATTTTCATATACCTTCATACGGGTAATATAACTACAACTTACCCACATAATCCAAGGAGAATATTAAAATAACATTTTCTCAAAAGTGACATAACAACTTCATATGCATCAAGTATTCATCATTTCAATCTGTTAATGTAGGGGAACAATAACAACATACTTTCGACAATTAAGAATTCAGCACATTATCGTAAGAACAACATTACAACTTTTACTCACTAAATTAATTATAGTTCCTGAAAAGGTTCGTTAACTACGGGGCAACTAATCTTGCCTCATTAAGGGAAACCATACAACATTGTACAACACTGACGATATAACACATTCATTCCTACACAGAAAAACCTCGTCCCTAACATTTATCGAGTCACGGGAACTATATCTATGATTCGATTCCCTACCTGAAGTCGATCAAGTAAGAGCCTAATAACAACCTTTTCTCAACAAAGGGGAAATTAGCGCGTGTCGGCACCGATTCCCAACATTACTACATAAACTAAGGACATAAACACTGATGCAGGCGTAGACAAACATTAACCCTTAATATTTCTCAACCTACGCAAACATTTACCCTTAATATTCCCTTAATATTTGTCAACCTATGGGAACATTTACCCTTAATATTGCTCAACCTACGGGAACATTACTACAGGAACATTACCACGTGAACATTTCCACGGGAATATTACTACGGGAACATTACTACGGGAACATTTCCACGGGAATATTACTACGGGAACATTTCCACGAGAATATTACTATGGCAACATTACTACGGGAACATTTCCACGGGAATATTACTACGGGAACATTAACCCTGTGATTTATCAATATTTATCGATCTACGATAATATTAACCCTATGATTCAATTCCCTACATGAAATCGATCATACCCACAGTTATAGAATTGAACCCCACCCTTACCTTAGAATAGAGGCCAATTCCAAGCTTCCGGTTCCGTTCTGGTTTACGGTAACTCCCGGCAACTTTCTTCCAAGTTCTCTGATGGACAATTCTTCTGTTCTTACTTTCTCCACAGTCACGTTCCTTTTTCCTTCTCTTCAACCTTTTTCCTCAATTTTGGTTTTCTGAGCAGTTTATCGTGATAATCCTCTTTCTCCCACAACTTCTCTAATAACTCCCTAATTCCATTTATTCTCTCTACTACTACTACTACTACTAATAATAATAGTAATAATAATAATAATAATAATAATAATAATAATAATAATATAATATTACTACTAGTTATTAAATTATCATCATTATTAATTATATTATATTATTATCAAACTCAATGATTTATTAAATGGTTTCCTATACTTCAAGGACACCCACCAACGCTCTCAGACACACTCCCACATAAAGGCACACCAACAATTCATAAATAATTTAATTAAAATGAACGGGCGTTACAACTCTCCCCTACTTAAAAGAATTTCGTCCTTGAAATTACCTCAATCAAACAGCTCATAACCAGACCACTTTCACCAAAGTAATCTCTTCACCTCGAAGTTGCTTTTCGTTCATCCACCTGAACTAGCAATGCCTCAACAGTCAAATTACCTTTCACTTGTACACCATCCATCCGAATCAATGTACTTCTTCAACTTATGCACATGCCACATCATGTAAATTCTCACGAGTGACAGCGGTAAAACAATCTAACCTGCTATTTTTCCCACGCTTCTGCTGCACCACTCTGGTACAGATCACAAAACACAGTGTGCTTCCGAGCCCTCAAGCTCGACCAACACTAGTTACTATCGTTACTCTCAAAACACGTCTTTCTTGGATCCTTTGGATCTTTTCAGTCGTCTCTTGCACAATCTCAGCTAGCTTCAACATAGAATGATTAATCTCACTTGTTAGGAAAAGAGCCAAATTAGTCATTCTATCCAAAATCACCCAAGTAAAATCATATCCCTCAAATTCTCCGGAAAACCCAACACAAAATCCATTGGAATACTATCCGATCTCCACTCTGGAATATCCAACGGTTGCATCGGACCCAACAGTCTCTGATGTTTATTTTTCGACTTCCAACAAGTCTAACCAGCATATACAAACTCAACCACTCATCTCTTCAACTATGGCCCTCAAAATAATTTCCTTAAATCCGGTTACATCTTCATAGCACCGGGATGTATACTCCATCTACCTCAATACTCTTATTCCACTTAATAATATCTAAAACACAAACTCCCTCATGACATCTCATTATACCATTTTCATTACCCCGAAAATCTGCCCTTCGACTTTAACTCCTCAAATTCAACCAATCTGCCAACTCAATTCAGATTTATGACCTTCTTGGACCTCGTTAAGAATACCACTAGTAAGGTCCAACATACTAAACTTAACTCCATAAGAAGTCTCTTCACACACTAAACTCATATCATAAAATTGCTCAATCAATCCTGTCGCTACCGCGAAAATAAGGTGTCGGCAAAACAGAAGAGTCGCCATCTTTCGTTATTTATCCCTCAGAGCGGGAAAGGAAACGATCGGAAAAACCTGACGAAAGGGTATAAGACAAGGTCATCGCAACCGTTGTCTGGGTTCGGGAGTCGGTTACGCAAGGGGAAGGTATTAGCACCCCTCACGTCCATCGTACTCGATGGGATCCATGCTTGTTGTGTTTATCTGACGGGTTGGTTTTATCTATCTACCTATCAAGGCTGGCTAAAAAAGGAAAGAAATGACTCGGCAAAGCGTCGCACTTTATGCCTACGTATTCTCATCAGAGAATGAGAAATCAGAGTCAACGTAGTTCGACTAACTACGGGTTGCGGGGAAGGTGGCTCACCAATACGTCAGTATTGTGCCTACGTACTCTCAACAGGCTTGAGAGATCAGAGCTGGCGTAGTTTGGGATAATACGGATTACGGGGATTCAGATTCATCTGTTTTATCGAGTAGGGTTAACAAACAGTTCCAGCAGTTTGGCGTACGCAGCTCGACCCTTGGAGACTTAGGCGTTACCGTTTGCGGTAGAACTGGGAGTTAACGACACTCTTTTCTTCAGAAAATCCTCCTTTGAATTATGGGCCCACGGGGCAAAAAGGTTTGAAGTTTGTTTTCTGTCTTTTACGAAAGAACTGTTTTTTATGGATGTTTGCAACCAATATCGCACTAGAGACTATGACCTGAGAGTGAATGCGTCGCATGTCACCCAAAGGGTGCCATACTAAACATCCAGACTGTTGAAAAGAAACTCTCCAACAATCCTTTCTCAAATAGCTTAAGGCTCGTAACGTACGACGTCAGTTAACCTTTATTACTGTATTTTAATTTGTTTTAAGATGAGAAGAGAACGAACAGGTTCAACTAAGGGGAGACTATCAAGTCCTACTGTTGTCATATTAAGGATTCATCCTATAGTTGAGGTTTGAACCAGGGAACTCCTAGAAGTTATCATGCATAGGTTTCAACCTAAAGTTCTAATCATCACTTCCTTATCAAAGGAAGTGAGACTCCTAGGGGATCATGTCAATGATAAACAGAAACAGATAAAGCATCAGCTTAGACAGTAAACAGATATACAGTAAACGACTGTAAAAGGCATGCAATGCAAGTGAGGGAGGAAGTGTGTGTGGGGCATCAGCCTCCACAAGCTCATCTCAACCTCAAGCCAGATATGAATAACTGTAATCATACAGAGGAAATAACATGCTATCAAGCAAGATATAAGTGACTGTATTCATATAGAGGAAATGAAAATGCCATCAAGCAAACACACCAGACCACATAGGCAGGGGAGCTGGGCTCTACCAAATACCAGCAAGCAAAGCCATACAGTAACAATACAAGCAGAGGGAGCAACTCAACCTCTAGTGCAATCATGCTCCTAGCTTAAATCAATCTAAACATGAACTTATTCTAATGCGTCAAGCAAATCAAACAAGTCACAGCAATACAGTTGCACAGAAAGCAAACAAACAGGAAAGAAAGCAAATCAACAGCTCCCACAGCTTCACAGCAAAGCAATCTTCTGACAGCAGTTCAGTCCTTAGTCCACAACTGCTCTTCAAGTCTTTCATCTTTAATAGCAAGTGTCAACTTGCTTCTTCAGGCTTCTAATACATCTAACATAAGTATCAACTTATTCTCTCTTCTTCAAGCCTCAGCTTCAAAGTAGACTCCACCTTCAGGCTTCAATCCCAATTGTAAGTATCAACTTGTTCCTTCAGGCACTCAATGCATTGAACACACAAGTATCAACTTGCTTCCCAACTTCAAACTTCAGCTTCTTCATTCAATCTCCAATGGATTCCCCTCACAAGTATCAACTTGTTCTTCATCTTCTTCAAGCTTCAGCTCTTTCTTCAATATCAGCTTGATCTTCCTCCCACAAGTGTCAACTTGTTCCTCTTGATCTTCAAGCTTCAGCTTCAAGGGTAGTCTTCAAGTACAGAGAAGTAGCAACCTCCCTTCTCTTCAATCTTCTAACAAGGAATTCCATCCTCTAACAAGGGAGAAAGATTCATCTAAAAATGAGCAAGGTTTGGATAATAGACAGCAGAGTGAAGACCAAAGGTCACCACTAAGCATCCTATCATCAGAGAAAGGGACCCTCAAAGGTTCTACCAACTTGTAAAGAGCCACACATCCTACCAAAGGAGGGATGAGGCCTTTACAAGGGGACCTTATATCATAGGGAAGAATGGAAGTGATCAACACCTTCCATGTTTATGAAAGGAGAGAATCTATCTAGAAGCTTTGCCTACAAACCCTAATCTTAACACCTAATCAACACTACACCAAAAGAAGGGAAATCTTCACCTCCAAGCTTCTTCATTCATTCCATGGTAGCCCAAGCTTGTCTTCAACACCATCCAAGATCAAAAGAGGCAAAAACCTAATCTAAGGGAACTAAAGAAATAAATCTAGTTGAATTAGCAAGTTAGTATCACCTAAACCCTAGTACTAAAGTTAGTCCTAACTAAAATACTAAAGCCAATTGTAAAATCCTACAAAAATAACTATGGGACCCTAATTCAATCATGAATCTACCATACAAAATCCAGAGGTTGAATCATCCACCAAGTCCTAGAAATAAAACCTAAATCATAAGGTACTAAACATAAACCCTAAAAATGGAGCACCTAAAGTTTCAACTTAAAACTGCCACCTACATTCATCACAAAAATGTGAGAAAAATCTAAGTGGAACACGCATATCTATGCTAGCTACACACAAAAAATCAAGGCAAGAATCATCACCAAGTGCTCAAACCAAATTCATCAAAACAAGGTATCAACCATGGTTATTTTAATATCAATTAATATTAAAAAAATGCAAATAAAATCAAAAATGCATGAATTATTAATATTTTTTATCTACAAAATTCTAGATTCAATCATGAATCAGGGGAAAAAAGTTTGGAATTAATTGAGTTAATCTTCTATTTTTTATGAATTAATTTCTAAGTCACATGAAATAGAAAAATAAAAGAAAATCAAAGAAATTAATAAAACATGCGTGGCAAATAGCAAGCCCAAGCAGTTCATATCAAGAATTGGGCTCAGGGGGGTGTGGATATCACTCTGAGTGCTAAGCCCAAAACAACTCAATTAATGAAACGATGCGTTTCATTTGAAATTTCTCTTCAGAGCTTGAGATCAAAACGTGGCCCTCCAACACACGCCTGAGTCAAAGTCCAACCCTAATCTGAGGGTCCTTGTTCATCGTCCCCAATTTAAACCTGCAACCTGCGCGCGAACCAGCCACCGCTGGTGACTTTTCCGGCCACCCCTGCAGAACCCTAACTTCCTCTACAGCCCACCATTTGCCACGATTCCTGAATGAATCTTGACCAGAATCTTCCCAACAATCCAACCAAACCAGTTATTCCTCCTCAAAACGCATGAATCATGAAATAACAATCTCAACCGAAAATGGCATCTGACCTAAATCATCTCTAATCAAGCAATTAAACATCCTAAATCCAACTACTCATCATTAGGATCCTAACCGCATATGAATTTCTATCTATCACTGCCTAAATCATGCATAATCAAGAAGTTCACCAACCTGTGTTCAAGCTTGCTACAGAAGTGGTTCTTGCACGATTCAACCTCCACAACAATCCAAATTCACTCCAAATTTCCGGCTGAAGCTAATGCACACCTCAAATTGACCTGGTTCTTTCTTGAATTGAAAATTCGATCTCAACTTGCATTCATGAAACTTTGATCCCTCTCTCTGCACCCAGCACCAATCCCCTCCAAAAAAAGCACTGAACTCACTCAATGACTTATATAGAAGTGATTGGGATCATCTAGAATCTTCTGGATCCATCCAAATGAGATTTTCAATTTCACTTTCTCTTCCAAAATATCATGTGCAACAGTCGTGTATCCTGCTCTGTTTTGGCCTGAAATTTCTTGCAATCATTTTCTCATGAGATTTTGAATTGGTTGGTGGTGATTAGTTCCTTGTTTTCAATCCAATGGCATGTGTTGATTATGTTACTTCACCATGAAGTAACAAAGTAAAAGTGATTGAAATTGGGCTCAATTCAAAAATGTAATATTTCCATTGTTTCTAAAATGTATTTTCCAATCAAAATGACCTATAAGTTTGTATCATTTGGACATAAATCAATTTATTTGAATTTCTTGGCTTTTATGCCTTTTAATTCTTTCTTTTTTCAAAATTTCTTGAACCAAGTCTCTCCTTGAGCCATTTCAATGCCTCCTTGATGCATGGTCAAGGTTAAAACCCCATTTTGAGCAACTTTCTAGTTGAACAAAATTTCATTTGAAGCCTCTAAGTTGGTGAAAATGGCCTATGATCACAAATGACCTATAATCACCAAATGTCCAAAATACCCTTGACTTGTCAAAGCAATAAGTTGAGTTCTACAAATACTATCAAGGACTTATAGTACTATATAGAAAGATAAGAGAATAAGGAACAACATTCATGTTGACCAAAAGTCCATAGGAATCATCCTTCTAGGGCAAAAGTTTCATGCAAGTTGGGTAACTTTCAAGCCCCAAATTCACATTCCCCATATGACTTGTAACTTATCAAAGCCATAACTTGAGTTCTACAAATCCTATCAAGGACTTCTAGCACTCAAATTAAAGCTACGATCATGCTCTACAACAATCATGTTGGGGGAAAGATGAGATAACAATCACATCTTGAGCTAAATTTCCTTAAAGATAGGGGTCAAACTAGGGGATTTTACACTGTCAAGCCTTAGAAACCCTAGCTTGAAACTTCTCAAACTCTTCAATCATGATGAGTTACCCTTGGAATCATCCTTATAACATCTCAATGTATCAATCCATGATCACATGGCTCTTGGATTAGGTCTCAACCTTCTTCAAATCATCAGTTGACTTAGGGTTGACCCAGTCAAACCCTAGCTGCATCAATCATGGATGAGGCTTCTTATTCTTGCACAATGACCTGCCTAGGCCTCAAAGTGATCTTCAATACTTCTCATGAGCTCTATCAAGACCTCAAGTCCATCTCCATGACCTCAGAATCATCTGATGACTTCCCACAACTCTCAAGTTAGGAGACACACACTTGGCTTCAACCACTCTCTCTAAGGATCTTTTAACTTCTCTGACAAGGATATCAACCCTTGAGCACCTGAATAACCTTCTTAGCTAGCTTCATAGTCTTGTATAGCCCTTGATTGGTAATCATACCTCTTGATCTCCTGCATACATGTCAATGAAATGCAAATGATAATGCTAATGTGAATGAAATGAAACATAAGCTAGGTGAAGAAATGTTGGGCAAATTTTAGGGTGCAACAGCTGCCCCTATTCAAACGGCTTGGACCTGACTGGGTGAGAAGAGAACGGTTCTCAAACCCGGAAATTTGCCAACTGCACAAGTACACGGTACTCTGATGGGGACAAATCTTCGGAAACTGAAATAATAGCTGCACGACAACTAGTTGGGGAATTGGTCACACGGTAACCGGTGAAATGTCTAATCTCAACTCTCCGTCAGGGTGATCATCTGATTTTGCTGTAGATCTTCGTCCTCAAGTCATCAAGGGGTTACCGGTTACGCGGTAGCTGGTAATGAATGGTTGATCATGCCGTCAGGCATTCTGCGTCATAGC